>OY292441.1:0-1219285 GCA_958496245.1 Perizoma flavofasciatum | reverse complement strand
TTCGGGATTGAAAACTTTTACTTCTGTTGCTATGACGGAAATTAGGGGTTTACTTTTCCATCTGTTGCAGTCTAGCTTGACAGTCTTGGGAATCCAATCTCAAACTAATTGGATTCCTATACTGTCTGATGCGGGCTATTCGTCTTCTTCCAAAAAAGTCAGAAAATTTAATAATTGATTATTATCGTCTCTATTGCAAACTTTATTCCTGTCCTTTTTTAACTCTAAACAAAAGAAAAAGTCACATGTACCCGTATTATCGAGTGAGCAGAAAAACTATGATTTTCACAACAGTAAGGTTTTAGCCAACAGTCGATAATATTAGAAAAATAAAGGAAATACAAATACAAATACCTACAAATACAAATACAAATAGAAATAGCTACAAATACAAATACAAATGTTTTTATTGAGTTTCCAAAAGAAACTTAATATTAACAATGATGCAATTTCCTTTTAAGTAAAAAATGCTTGTCATAGGGAATTTCGCTTTTGCTTAGGTATTAGACCTAACAATTATTTTGTAAGGCGATGAAAGTTTTTAACATTTGTTCTGATGCGAATTATAGTGAAAGTCAATCAACAACCACTGAGAGACTTCCACTTCTAGAGTGGAGTGGAATTATCTTGCTTCGCTCCGAAATGATGTGATTCCGTAATTCGTTAAATATTTAATTCTCCACTCTCTCGTAATCATGTCAATAGCTCTCGAAGATCTTCAGGCGCGCAACGCTCAGTGACGTCACAGCTGAGCAGAAAATCAGCTGGGTATAGGCGGTATTAGGCACTTTTTCATGTAACTGGCTCACTGCCTGTCTGACAATAAACGCACAGTTAAAAGTATAAGTTTTTATAGATCTTAAATTCTGAGTGTATGTTCCTATTGGGTTGTGTAGGGTTGTATTGAAGGTTTTCCGACAGAGTCGCGGTTGAATTCAATCGAGACCCCGTGACTCTGTCAAGTTCCGATGCAGCATCGAACTATTCGTCTGGAGATGAATGGTTTGATGATGCATTGGCACTGCGGTAAAGGGAGGAACATCGATGGGTTGTTTAGTCGGTATTACGCTGGCTTTTGTCAGCGTCGAGTCCGACAGACCCCTCCGGCTCTCCCAACTTTGGCCGGAGGACATGCGTAAAGGCATTTTTCCCATCGTAAAAAAAAAAAAGGGTTGTATTGAAGGTGTTCTCTAAAATTCAACCCCTAGAGGGTGCAGTAAAAAACTTCAACGTCGATAAAGTTTAATTAATATTAAGATTACTTACTTTTTTTAAATCCTACTAATATTATAAACGCGAACGTTTGTGAGATGGATCTTTGTTACTCTTTCACGCAAAAACTACAGAACGGATTTTGATGAAACTTATATAGCTTATACATCAGAATAACACATAGGCTAATTTTTATCCGGGTACCACGCGGGCAAAGCCGTGGGCAGAGGTTAGTGAAATAATAAATAATGCTGGACATTTTCACACAGCATCATCTAGGCCCAAAGTAAGCAGAGTTTGTATTATGGGAACTACATGACTGATATACTATTTATATACATATTTTTTTGTTAATACATACATATTATACACAGAAAACACCTAGATCCCGGGACGAATATTTGCAGATACAAACATTTGTCCTGCGGCGGGTATCGAACCCGCAACCTTCTGTGTCTCAGACGGGCCTTCACCTTAATCTCTACAAGAAGTAAAACGCTCTAATGACCAGCATTTTGGAGGATAAGGAAGGGACCTCAGAGTAAAATCGATCACCTGAAAAATTGTTTTACTTGGTTTTGGGCCTTAAAAATAGAGTACTATCTATTTCGACAACCAAGCAGTAATACTCGCTGTGGTTTGAAGGGTATGGTTGCCGGTGAAATTATATGCACATGTGACTTTCCAACTTCGTCTAGGTATTTGAACTTTGATCGACAGCAACTCGTTTGCCATGTCAAAGTTGATGTGTAGATGTGAGGTTGTAGCAGGGATTTAGGCCCGAATTCATAATCAAATAGACGGCTTCCCTAGACGACTATTCAGGCGCTATGTGAAAATTCAAGCGCAAATTTAACCTTTATACACCTAGCCATAAGGCGAATGCTGAATGATGGATTTTGGGGGGCTGTTCAAGTGTTCAACCCCCGACTATGAATTCAGGCTTTAATGTCGCTGGCTATGAAATATCATTAAATCCGCTAGCGACATCGCTGTGGTTGTGAACAACTGGAGTTGTGTGGTCAGAAAAATGTTGTGTGAAATGGGACAGCGACATCGCTGTGGTTGTGAATAACTGGAGTTCTGTGGTCAAAAAAAATCCTGTGTGAAATAGGACAGCGACATCGCTGTGGTTGTGAACAACTGGAGTTGTGTGGTGAGAAAAATGCTGTGGGAAATGGGACAGCGACATCGCTGTGGTTGTGAACAACTGGAGTTGTGTGGTCAGAAAAAATGCTGTGGAAAATGGGACTGCGACATTGCTGTGTTTGTGAAAAACTAGAGTTGTGTGGTCAGAAAAGATGCTGTGGGAAATGGGACAGGGACATCGCTGTGGTTGTGAACAACTGGAGTTGTGTGATCAGAAAAAATGCTGTGGGAAATGGGAAAGCGACATCGCTGTGGTTGTGAACAACTGGAGTTGTGTGGTCAGAAAAAATGCTGTGGGAAATGGGACTGCGACATCGCTGTGGTTGTGAACAACTGGAGTTGTGTGGTCAGAAAAATGCTGTGGGAAATGGGACTGCGACATCGCTGTGGTTGTGAACAACTGGAGTTGTGTGGTCAGAAAAAATGCTGTGGGAAATGGGACTGCGACATAGCTGTGGTTGTGAACAACTGGAGATGTGTGGTCAGAAAAAATCTGTTGGAAATGGGACTGATAATAAAGGTTTTCATACTAGCCTCTGTCCACGGCTTCGCCCGTGAAGTAGTTGTGTCATAGTAAAGATCTTTGTGAAAGTGCTCCTCCGGGGAAAAACTACCACCACAGCTATTTTTGCCACCAAACAGTACATATTTGGCGTATTTTTTCCGGTATTTTTTTTAAGGGTATTGATGCTGATGATATTACAGGCACATTAGACTTTTCACAAATTATGTCTTAGAGTTAGCAACACGCGAATTATACCTCTGGTGTTGCTAGCGTCGATAGGTTACCGTAACTGCTTAACAACAGGTAGGGCCGAATAATTGTTTGCCGTTTAAGTTATATAAAAATAAAACCTATAACTATGATATTTCTCCTAGGTCTTTTACTAACTGCTAATGAAAATTGCAAAGATTTGTTCAATACTTCGTGTTTACTTTTAATTTCGATAAATGTTTAAAAAATACAATTATGTTCGAACTGTTCCAGTTTTCATTAGCCAGTGTTCACACTCTAAAGCCACGCCTCTTATTTTACTACTCCAAGGAAAGAGCTTTCCCGTATGTTTCTCCACGGAATAGATTCGTATCAGGGTAATGTTGGGGAATATTAGCATTTCCTGTTTGCCACATGTGCCCTTTATGGTAGTTTCAGGATATTTTGATGCTCATGTTTCGGTACTTATAATCTTGCAAACAACTTCGCTTTATCTGTAGGGAAATGTAACGGGGAAAATATGCACAGTATGCGTAAAAACTACATTAGTGGAGTCAGTACTACTTACTATGTAATTTTACGTATGTCGAATGTTTTATTATGTCTATTGTATATTTTTTTTTTTTTTTGCGCCTGTATAAATTGATTCTATCCATTATCAGTAGATCACTAACTCTGTAGATCAAACGAAAACAACGTATTTTGATATATAATATGTTTGATTTTTTATGTTATTTTCTTATATAAAGACCTTACAGTAGTTATATTAGTCTTGACCTCAGAGTAGGATTTCCTGTATCAGAAACTATGTACTATGGTAGGTAATACAAAAACCAGACCAGCAATAAATAGATGCAGAAAATGATAACATATTATGTACATAGTGTTTATTTATTTTGTAACATTTTTTTCTGTGCATTGTTGTTATCTCAAATAAACTACTCTGTTTGTTTATTTTTTTATTTTGGATTTGAAAAAAATATTGGTGTGAATATATTTTTTCATTATTGCAAATCAGATAATCAGATAAAAGTCACGATAATAAATATGTCTAACTCAAAGCAGAAACTCATTATTTGCTTCTCTATAAAACTCTTTGTACCGTCGGAATAGAGTTCTCTTATTTATTTCTATTATTTTTGCCGGCTACAAGAAAGTCATTATAAGTTTCCGAGGCGTCAGGCAAAGGCCGAATTTATTGTGTTATCTAGATGACATTTAGAATATCGGGTAGTTTTGCAAAGAAAATACATTGGCCTCGATTCTGTAGTACACCAACAAGCAAGCAAGAAAGAGATAGCTACAATTTTAGTGCTGTCAAATTAGTCAGATTTAAGTTTTCCATACAAATTTTGTCGTGATTTCAAAACATGCTGACTATAAACACGAACACACGGGGGGGGGGGGGGGGGGGACGTAGCCAAATGAAATGATATTTCTTTTTGGCTTCCATGAAAAAAAAAACTATTTAACTAGCTACTTAATTATACTACTATACCTAGTATTATGATACCATACAAAATTATGTATATAAGTTTATAATATTAGTAGGATTATTCCATTTGATTTCGTTCACCCCATGTATGTCTCGTTCTGGTACTCGATAGTTAGGGTTGACTATTGCAAACTCCCGGGCCATTTGCAAATGTCTCCTTGAATTAACGATTGCTATGGAACCCTCCCTGTTTATTCCTATAACATTTGCGCAGCCATTTGGAGAAAAAGTGCTGAAAAAAGTATATGAGACGTTATCATGAAAACAAAATGATGTGCGTGTTCCTTCAGGCACTGTATCTCTAAAATAATTACCTTTTCAACCGACTTCCAAAAATGAGGAGGTTCTTAATTCGTCTGTATTTTTTTGTGTATCTGTTACGAGATATCTTCGCAATATTGAAGATATTTTTTAATGGGTAGGGTATATTTCAAGGGTACCATATAAATTTAATGAAAAAATCCTACGCCAAAGGGTGGAAAAATAAGGGATGGAATTTCATATTAGACTTTTTATCGATTTCCCATTATTTGAAGTCGGTTACAATTTATAAAAAGTTTAGAACTCAATTGCACACTACCAAAGGGTAGTTTTGAAAAAATAAAAAATACGTGTTTTATTATTTATTTTAGAGTTTATTTGTACAGAGTTTTGAGCGAATCAAACATTTTTCATAGATACTTCCCTATTTAACCCCCTTAGGGGTCGATTTTCGAAAATTAGGTTAGTCTTTGTGTTATTCCAGATCCTAAACTATCTACATTCCAAATTTCATCAAAATCGGTTGAGTAGTTACGGAGATACGTGGTAACAAACATTCACATACAAACACATACAGACTTTCGCATTTATTATATTAGTAGGACATAAGCATCTAAATAAGAAATGATTTTTGGATATTTCAACTTTAATTATGGGAAATGTGTTGGAACTTTATATGAAAGTATTTTTCTTTGACGTTAGAAACACGAAAATTTGTATTACAGCTACTCATCATAAATAAATAATAAATAAATAAAAATAAATATAAAATAAATAATGCTGGACATATTCACACAGCATCATTTAGTCCCAAAGTAAGCAGAGCTTGTGTTATGGGAACTACATGATTGATATACTACGTATATACATTTTTTTTTGTAAATACATACATATTATACATAGAAAACACCCAGACCCGAGACAAATATTTGCAGATACAAACATTTGTCCCACGGCGGGAATCGAACCCGCAACCTTCTGCGTCTCAGGCGGGCCTTCGCCCACTGCGCCACAGCATAATGACATGTAGCAGAGTTTTTGCATTTTCTAATTTCAAGGGGGGGAAATAAGGTTGAAAGTTTTATGGGAGTATTGCGAGCAAAGCCGCATACAACAGCTAGTTTATTATAAGCCTACATTTTCCAAGCAGCCTCCGGGCATTAGCCATCAATGACCGCATTAAATAGATTTATAGAGGGCACTCGTAAAGCGAACCTCTTAAGGGCACGATTCTTTTGAGATTTGCTATTGTTCCTTCCCCGATAAATTCGAGATGTGAATATTGGGATGTATATTGCTCATAGAAGGTGACTTTGGTATTAGGAAGGATCAAATAGGAGTCTTATTGGATGTCATATCTTAACTTGTAGTTCTTAACAAATCAGACCCTTAAAATTACTATAGAACGAATTTACTATGTCCAAAACAGATCAAACTGTAAAATGATAATGGCCTGGATTCTATAGTTCACTAACTAAACTAAATTTAAAATGTCGCTCACTTTTAGTGATAGTGCAAGCAAGAAAGAGATAGCTACAATAGTGCTGTCAAATCAGTTAACGTGCCGCTTTTCTTTGTGTTAATAGTCAGCATGTTTTGAAATTACGACTAAATTTGTATGGAAAACTTAAATCTGACTAATTTGGCAGCACAAAAATTGTAGGTATCTCTCATTTGCTTGCACTATCAGTAAAAGAGAGCGACAGTTTAAATTAAGTTTAGTTAATGTACTACAGAATCGAGGCCAATATCTATTGAAGTTTTTAAAGTTGATTTTGTACATTATTTTGGACATTATTTTATGACCCATATATGTAGTTTTGGTACTAGATTGATAGGGGTGACAACTATAAACTTATTCCGGTCTATAAGCCTGTCAAAACTGATATGGTTCCCTACTTAGTTTTGAATGGCGACGAACTGTAACCCAAACTAATGATACAGACAAAAGTCGTAAAAATACTGCCTAATAAAAATGACACAAATGAATTGGAGCAAAGTAGATACGATTAGTATTTATTTATTAGGTTACCGAATTCTGTTTTAGTGTTCCGTAAGAAATGTAAAAATTTTATATAATTACAGAAAATTCATTTTACCTATTACCACAGATATTATATATAATACAAGCTATTACTTACCAGGTACTGCCGACGGCTTCGCCCGCGTGATGGTACTCAGGCTACTTTTTAGGTCACTAAACTCACAACTTTACCTCTTTACAACTTTCGAGGCTGCCATTTTTCCCATACAAACGTATTCAAAACTATTCTCCTTGTATTATTTACAAATTTTATTGGGCTCTGTGTACAGTCAGCCTTACCTGTTTACTCATTTAGGGTTTAAAGATGTTTTTTTTGTATTCTTGGAGATATTTTGTTTTCTGGGGTTGGCAGAGGCCACTTGCCATACCTCTTTTGTTTCACTCACTCCCATCACAATAAGGGTACTTTGGACCTGACATTCCTCCAGAACGTCTTTTATTTAGTCTAAAATTCAAGTTTTGGATAGTTTTCGCAGTGTCGTAATCTTGGATACGGGAATAAAAAACGAAAAGTGAGTTTTTGGGACAAAAATATATACAACTACGTCTATCTCGGGAAATGAGGTACCAAGCGTTTTTTTAATGATTAAGTTTTTTTTTAATGACGTGGGCAAAAGCAGATTTTTTTGGAATGTGGGGCGAACGTGGAACAAATCATCTAGGCCTACCCATTTAACGTAGTTAAAACGCAATGAAGAAGGTTTGTAATATATTATTAACAAGGATGTCTATATCTAAGGATGTCTATTATGGGGAATATAGTAAATAATATACCAATAATAAATAATGTAGGCATTTCATCTCAGCATCATCTAGCCCCAAAGGAAGCAGAGCTTGTGTTATGGGAACTACTTTTTTTGAATACTAACATAACTTATATATAAAACACTCAGACACGAGACAAATATTTGCAGATAATATAAGCATTTGTCCCGCGGCAAAACGCGACAGTCGCGAAATTGTTTTTTTTTTATGTTTCCTTACGAGTTAACTAACGTTTAAACTAACTACATACAGTCGCATCATACCGCGCTACATTATCTGATAACCTTCCCCAGGGATGGGATATAAAATAAATTGTTTCGATTAAGCGCTCCACTGCCGCTCATTTCTTTTCTAGATCGTATTAATGTTACTTGGTTTATTTATTAAAAAAAAATTGCTGGAATTTTCACACATCATTATCTAACCCCAAATAAAGCAGAGCTTGTATTATGGGAACTAAATGACTGATATACAACTTAAATACTTTTATTTTAAATACATACATATTATACATTGAAAACACCCAGACCTGAGACAAATATTTGCCGATCATACAAACATCTGTCCCGCGGCGGGAATCAAACTTGCCACCCTCTGCATCTCAGGCGGGCCTTCGCCCTCTGCGCCACAGAGGTCGTGAAATGACGAGCCTATACTTGGGAGTTTTCTTCCGCGAAAATGTATAATCAAGTATCTCCTTTTGTGTGTAATGGGGCACAATGGAAAAACATGTAAAATAAGTTTCTTTTACATGTTTTTCTCCTTGTGTAATACGCTTTTTATGACTCTCAAATTCGTTCCAGACCTGCATTTATTATGACACTAGCTTCTGCTTACGGCTTCGCTCGTATGGTGCCCGAATTAAACCTCTTCAGATAATTATACTTCTAGATCATATTTATCAAAGCCTAATATTAATTCCGAATTTCTGAATCGTATGAGATAAAACTATATTTACTATTAGTGCAAACAAACATACAAATTTTCGGATTAAGGAATTAGTATGATCAAACTTTCGAGACTATCATTTTTTATGGACTATAAACGAGATAATGTACCATGGTTTGTGAGGTTGGATGTTTCCCGTTATTTCGGCACAGTTGCATGTACCTGATCACGGAAGAAGCTAGAATCTTAGCGAGTGGATGTTACAGACGAATCTATGTAGAATTAGCCGGGAAAGCGTGGAAATGCTTTAAAAACAAAAGTATTTGATTTAAAAGAAAGATATAAAATCTATTTATTCTCCCTCAAACAACACAAAAGTTAAACAAAAATAAAAATAAATACAGAACAGATACTTAACATATAGAGGTACAAAGCGAAACGAAAAAAGTACGTCATTTTGTGTTGCGTGGGGTCAAATAGGTTAGAATATATACTGACCTACCTATGCATCTACCTTAGTAGGTATATTTGACTTGGCCTCACCTAACTAGTTTTGAATGATTTGACATTTCTATTTAATTTAATTTATAATACCCAATCAGTACAGATTGTTTGAAATTTTATTTGCTCATTAATTATTTCATTATTGACTAGATTGTGATTGAATTTGATTACCTATGTTTTTATAAGTGACTTTTATGATTCTTCAACCTTACGACAAATTATGATTTTAATTAAATTATATTTCGTTCTTAATAACAGATAAAAAAAACAGTTACTGCTAACTTTAAGCTGTAACTTTGAGTTCGATTGTCTGTTGATAACACAGACAATCGAACTCAAAGTTACAGCGACATAACGGGGTTCATGTACTTTCTTATGTATTGTTTTAACACCTATACTAAACTAATGAATATGAATATGAAATTTAAATGTGTTCCAAATGGCAACTAAACGACTGCGATCCCTGAGCTCTCTCTACTATGATCGTACTTAGAAATCTAAATAATCAGCCAATCCACACCTGCGTAAACACGTGAGCACTTCTTCATGATAAACACCAATTTGGTTAAGCAGCATTAAAGATACTGTGATTGGTAGGCGCTGGTACCATACCTATCTACCCTCTTTTTCACTCGTTTATTGCGATACCACTACCACCGGTATCAATGTCAAATTCGAGTAGTTCTCGATTAAGACACACAACACTAATAGTATCGCGCAGTTGGTAGCATGATTTGTCGAACCGAGAAATCATGGTAAATATCCCGTTTTTAGTACTAATTATACTAATTTCGTGTAATAATTTTGATTAGCATATAAAACGAAACGAAGTTTTAAGGAGTAATTGTCTTTGGGATATCAAAGATAGAAGCTAATTTTAACCGACTAATTACTGTGAATTTTACGAGCCTATGGCAGTGAACATGTTCATTAAAACGACGAAAGTAATTGAAAAAAATCTATTACGTCGAAGTGCATTCAAATTGACCTAAAAGTTTCTCAGAATAAGAATGTTGCTAGTCGGTGCACGTTTTCAAAGAAAAAGTATAAATATCTCTCAGTGGAGTCCGTCTTTTGAAACACCCATTTACGAGGAAGAAACTTTTTCATTTGATTCACTTTTAAAATTGAGCTTGTTTTTCCGTATCTGCAAAGAAAAAGCCTGATTCCATCATCAGTTCTATAACAAGATAGAAACGCTGATTTTGTAGGTTTTTTTCCTACAAATTATACTACCAAAATGGCTATGGGGACCGAATCGGTTTTACAGGCTTCCATTTTTTAGACCCAATAATCCTGCACTAAGGTTCCCTGTATTGTGGATATCAAGAACTACGATTACCGCAACACCCGACCCGGAAAAAAATAACAGCATAACATGCAAAAATTTGTCTCGCATCAGGAATCGAACCTGCACCTCCTGCAGTCATTTACTTACTAAAATTAATCAAAGGGAAACTTCTCAATCAACGCCATTTCCCGAGAACTATCGATAAGAAAAATCCCGTCATTCATTATTAGAATTTTCCACTGCACATTTTTCGCTGCTTTAATAATCTGGAAAGAACCAAAAAAATCCAATGAATCCTTTCATCAAACCGGTTCTTTCAGAAGTCCAAAGGCTCTTTTCCGGAATGTTCATCATTACAGTCATGAGCGTAATCGTTTATCTTGAAAAGTTCTGTACATTTTCTAACAGTATCGAGGAGACAACACACATTTTCTGGCTGTATTTTCAAGACAGCATTGCCTCAAAGGCTCCCCTGCTTCGGTCCATCTTCTCAAATTGAATTATTCCTTGCAAAGGGCTCCTTTGACTTTTTTATTTCTTTGATTAAATCCGTTACAGCAAACAGGGTCGGATATTAGCTGTTTTATTGAAAGCTGGATTGTAATTCATTAGAATTACTGATTTTCGAGGATATTTTGTCACAGGCCGTGTCCTTTTCGTTTCGTTTTTAAGAAAAAGTAGCCATCACTAGTATAATTTTCAGAGTATAATTTTATATTTTTTTATAGTTTCATAGTGATCTTTGTTGTTTTAAGTGATAAATGAATTTTGACTTTGATTTTTGACATTATAAGCCGCCAGAAAACTAACGTTTAATATTATAAACGTGAAAGTTTGTGAGGATGTTTGTTCCTCTTTCACGCAAAAACTACTGAACGGATTTTGATGAAACTTTACAGTAATATAGCTTGTACGTCAGAATAACACATAGACTACTTTTCATCCGGGTACCACACGGGCGAAGCCGTGGGCATAAGCTAGTAATATTATAAACGCAAAAGTTTGTGAGGATGGATGTTTTTTACTCTTTCACGCAAAAACTACTGAACGGATTTTGATGAAACTTCACAATAATATAGCTTATACATCAAAATAACACAGACCACTTTTTATCCGGGTACCTCGCGGGCGAAGCCGTGGGCAGAAGCTAGTATATATATATTTGTATCAATTTTGTATTCAATGTCTACAAAAATGTAGCTCAAAACATTTAAAACATCCATGCACATAAAAACAAAATGAATAAAAAAGAAAACAACATTTTTTTGCAAAAATATCTCGCTTCCAAATCCGAAATTGATGTTTAAAAAATGTACCTCGTGTGTTCATAAGTCTTGAGACACAGTAAAACTAAAATATTTTAAGAGCTAAGTTGAGTATTCATTTATTGGATATTAAAATTAAAACTACTGACATCTAGATCTGTATTTAAAAATAAATCATTCAAAATGGCCGCCTTTGCATTCAATGCAGGCCTTCAAACGCGTGCGCCATTCATCTATGGCGGCACGAATCTTTTCAATGGGAATCCGTTTCGATTCTTTAATAAGGGCTCGCTTGAGAGAATCCAGGTTTGGGTGAGACTTTCTGCATGCCCTCAGCTCCAATTCCGTCCATAAAGAATAATCCAAAGGATTCATGTCAGGGCTTGACGAGGGCCAATCTTCGCTCCGAATGAAGCCTGGCAAATTGGCCTCCAGCCAACGTTGGGTAGTCTTAGCTTTATGGGAGGGAGCAGAGTCCTGTTGGAAAACCCAGTATTTTCCAGCGAATAGCGTATCATTTAATGGTTTAACCACCGCTTCCAATATGTCGGTTTGGTAATTTTGTGCCTTCACCTTGACGCCTTGCTGGCAAAAATGAAGCGAAGTGACCCCCTCGTAGGAAACACCCCACCAAACCATCACACTTGCTGGATGATGAGTGCGCTGGACATTGCGTACAGATGGCTGGACGTCCTTTGAACTTCTGGCGTAAACCTTATTGTTCTGCCGGTTAAACTTTTCTTCCACCGTGAAGATCTTTTCATCGGTAAACAGGATATTTTTTGGATCGTGTCTCTTCAATAGGTTCCGACATCGTTCCAGTCGCAATTTACGAAGACGCTCGTTTAAATAATGCACTTTCCTTCGACTGTAGGCCTTTAGTTTAAGATCATATTTAAGTATCCTGTTCACCGATATTCGCGAAATGTTGGTCTGCAGAGCTAATTTCTTTTGAGTCCGGCAAGGGTTGCGACGAATTCGCTCTCTGATTACTTTGATGTTGGCGGGCGTCCTTACAGACTGCGGGCGGCCACATCTTCCACGGTCTTCTAAAGAGCCGGTCTCCTTGTACCTCTTTATGGTATAATACACAAAGTTCCGACTACATCCCAAACTTTGGATTTCACTAAAAACTTGCATTGGTTTTTTTCCTGCTTGAAACAGTGAAATTACAGTCGCACGCAAATCTTTTGTTGGCGCCATTTTCACGGAGAATGAAACAAATATTCAAATGTATATTTTCTCTGATTCAAAACATTCGAAATTTAAAATTTTAAAAGTTTAAAAAAGGTTGCATGAATTACTTTCTTTTTAAATTAATTAAATAAGTTCGTCTCAAAACTTATGAACACACGAGGTATAGTTTTCAGTACCAATAGCTCGAATAATAAAAAAATATAGAGCACGTTAGTATGAACTGTAGGCAATAAACGAGTATAAATTACATCCCTGCATCCAATCCAAATCTAAGAAAAACTTACGTTACATCGCAACACTGTCAGAATTTTCTGATGATGCCCACTATCTGCTACTTTGAGTGGAACTTTAGAAAACAGATCTTGGATGATGTTGACCATCTGTACCAAAAGTAGTTTAATTATTATTATTAAGTTACTTCAGCCACTTAGCTTAATCATGTAGAACACAGCCACATGATTGAGCAAAGCGAAGAGCAAAGAACTTCTGATATACATAACATAGCATAATTACATGCTACCACATATTACAAATAGATGGTGCTATATCGCATCATACAGCGAATTCTATCTGAACTCTTGATCGCTCAAGTGAAGTTTAAACGCAACTTATAAGGTACATCATATCTCTGACAAACAACTGTTGGTTCTAGGACCTCGGGCCAGTAGATCAGACGAATCAGCTCGGTGGAAGATCTTCCCTTGTGCAACCATGTTCTCCACAGTTAGGATGCGGTTTTTATGTAAGGCAAACTCACACGAGCGCTCTTTCTCTTATTTCTACTCTGCAGTTACTATATGAACAGCTGTACCTGAGTATCGTATATCATTGGGCATCTATTTTTAATTTCCGCCACAAGAACGATACATCATCTAGTTTCTATAGTGTGTGGGACAGCTTTAGCGGTCCTCTATTAGTTTTTCAGTGAATGATGAGAAATTATCTGAAACTTTTCGATCAAATTTGTGAAGGTATATTTATAATTCGTTTTATATCTCTGATCTACACAATATTCGAAAAAGAGGCTTCTTAATGAAATGTGATAAAATTTCTCGAAAAAAACTACATTTTAAAAGCATGCGCCATCTGATAAAATTCTTGTAAGCAGCGATAAAAACGTGAAATCCTAACTTCTGCGCAAAATTGGGCATGTACCAACGCAAGGGGCTTCACTTTCACTTTTACTTGTTCTACCTTATTTGTGTAGATCTGAGAAATGCCATAGTCCATCATAAGAAAATTATCGTGAGCATTTTTTAGTCTTGCAGAGCTTGTATGGTGAAGCTCAGTCTGTAAATATCGCATAAGTAGTATTTAAAATAAAAAAAAATAAAAATCGAAATATAAGTATGTAAAAGTACAAAAAAACTTTAAACTGCACCGTTTAGATACCTTGCTTACCTACTCAACTTTATTTTATAGTTTGTATACGCAAAATCTTCGTCTACCTATCTGCTTTACCATTCTACGGGATTTTTTTTTTTTTTTTTTTAATAATGCTGGACATTTTCACACAGCATCATCTAGCCCCAAACTAAGCAGAACTTGTATTATGGGAACTACATGACTGATATACTGCTTATATACATTTTTTGTTTGTAAATACATACATAATATCATAGAGAACACCCAGACCTGAGACAAATATTTGCAGATACAAACATTTGTCCCGTGGCGGGAATTGAACCCGCAACCTTCTGCGTCCCAGGCGGACCTTCGCCCACTGTACCACAGAGGTAATAGGTAGATAGAAGACAAAAAATACTTTGTTGTACACCAAATATTTCAGCATAAATACGAACCTACGTATGAACTTTGACAATGTTGTACAATCGGTGGTCTTATCGCTAAATAGCGATCTCTACCAGATAACCTTTATATGGAACGGACTGTACGAAAGATTACATAGAACGAAAGGAAAGACTGCACGAAAGGGTAATGTTAGATATCTACCTCTAAATTTGCAAAATGCGCAATTCATCTATTGTTCCATCCATCAATTTGTTTGAGGGTGAAAAAAGACAGTGTAGATCATTTTAACCCCAGGGCTCTAACATTTTCAATCAATAGATTCCTTTCAGCCGGCAGCAAGCACCTGGCATAGTACATGCTGGATATTGCATCGGCGTGGATTGGGCGGAATATTCCTAAAGTGCGGGGGAAATATGAGAGGGGTTGCTGCATACCAAACGGGAGGGCTAGTCTAAAACCTCCTTTTTAATTTGAGGCTGCTATAACTACTTAGCCACTCAGTCTGGTCTCAACCTTTCTTCCTTCATAATTATTATTCAAAAGCGAGTCCTGATTTTTGCTAAGCTTATAAAAAAATGTTTAAGAATTTTGTAAGTTTTGGAGTTTGTCAAGCCAGAGGAAATGTGTAGACGAAATCTTCGTTGCCATTTCGTTTGTGGAAATAGAAGGCTTGTCTAAATTTTTCTTAAGTTTAAATATCTAATGTGACTAATGAAAGGATGCTTGTTTGTGTTGTTAATATTATTTTAATTTGTATTAATCATTTAAATATTATTAAAATCTTTTTATTTCTTTATTATTTCAATTAATTTTTAACTATTTAATTTTTAAGGTTATTAATTCTGTATATTGATTTATTTTATCAAATGTTTTTACAATAATTTTAATTTATTAGATATAAAAGATGTTTTTAATTTTATGTAACTAGTGTTTGTTTGGTTGGTTGGTTTAATCGTGTTAGTTACTTAATAAATAAATAAATAAATCTAGGTTCCTGGGTATTTTTTGGTTAGATACCATCAGTGCAAAATCACTAACTAATTAATCACTAATTAAATCCTTGGTAAATGAAAACTACTTGTCCTCGAGTCGCTAACTGTTGCCTGTTTCTGGTTTATCTATGTTTTGTATCATACAATAGTTTGGGTTGGTATGAAGGTATTTTGTGTATCATATAGGTATATTGCGTATATCATAGTATATTCATAGTATGTGGTAAGTACACCAATTAAACCCCTTGTAAACTTTCGTACAGTCTGTTCCATACAAAGGTTATCTAGTAGATATTGCTATTTATCGATAAGACCGCCCATTGTTAATATAACATTGTCAAAGTTTGTAGAACTTAACTAAGTTGATGTGTTTTTTGGTGTGCAATAAAGTTTTTTCTAACTTCCATCTATCTATTTAACGATCTTCAGATTCCTTATTTTTTTGCTGGAATTGAAACACGTAACACTGATTATAAACTTTCACATTTTATTTATATTTCGTTACAATTGTTAGTGACTTGTTGCTCCGTTCAAAACTTCTCAGTGACTGTCTCGAATACACACATTCTAAATTACACTTCCCTTCCAGTCCAAACGTGACTGCCAAAAACAAAAGCCCCTGATTGGCTACAGAACTCTTAGTCAAATCAACAACTGTTGAATGATGTATTCAACAAGCCAATTGAGCATCTAATATTGGTAATTTCTTCGAACAAATTGTCTAACTGAGCAATAACTTAAAAATTTATGAATAAAACTAAACTTACAATATATATAAAATCAAAAACTATTTAAAAAATAAAAAATAATTATTGTAAAATCAGGAATTTTCACGGACTGCATTATCGGTGATGGCACCGACTAAGCCCCTTATAACCGCGCACAACGTGCGGCAGCGCGTAGTGCATGACGCGACGCGGAGGGAGCAAGTCACGATCACTCACCCTAATGAAGACTCTCGGAATGAGTCGAAACTTAGTCGGTGCCTTCACCGATAGTGCAGTAAATTCCCGTTTTTACAATATAAATAGTCAAGTTCAAGATAGTTTTTGGAATAAAATAATTTACTTGATTACAATGGACAGTCCTAACTTTATTAATGTGGAAAACCAATGTATTTGGTTTTCTATCAAACACTAAAAATCAATCCATTTTTAACATACTTTCGCAGTAGGCCCGCTGAGCCACGGACCGCCGCATGCAAACAATTTGTATATTGCAATTCCTACGATGACAACCACGCAACGTTGAACAAAAAAACTAACACATTCACTACTTTAACCTAGCTCGGCTGCTAAACGAAAATTGTACTTTGTATCTGAAATTGTCTTTTTTCTGAATTGTAAATGTATTTTGAATATTGTATTAACAATCAACTTCATAAAAAATAAATATTAAAATATTAGATTACCTACCTATTATAGGTACCTATAACAAATTATGTGTTATTCCACTGTATTGTACTTGTTACTGAATAAATACTTATGCTTATACTTTGTTCTCCATGATGGGCACCCTCAGATACGCAATGCGTAGATCTCTGAGGATATCAAGCACGGGGTGGTTATAGGCACGTCCATACATTACATTAGGCATCGATATCTTGTTTTTACCTGAGTGCACTTTTAAATATTTGATTGTGAAAACCCTCAATGTTCAAACTATTCATATTGTAAAAACGGGAATTTTCACGTACTGCATTATCGGTGAAGGCACCGACTGAGTTTCGACTCACCGAGAGTCTTCAATAACTTTTATGATTTTATCATAATTAATTTTGTTGTTAAAAATTTTCTTACTCTCGTTATTTAAAACTATCTTCTGCCCATGGCTTCGTCCGCGTGCTACCCGTAAAAGTAGCCTATGTGTTATTATGATGTATAAGCTATATTACTGTAAAGTTTCATTAAAATCTGTCCAGTAGTTTTTGCGTGAAAGAGTAACAAACATCCATCCTCACAAACTTTCGCCTTTATAATATTAGTCTATTTAGGTATAATATGCATACCTACCTACAATTACTTACGAACACTAAAATTGTAGATATCTCTTTCTAGCGTACACTATCAGTAAAAGAGAGCGATAGTTTAAATTTAGTTTAGTCAGTGTACTACAGAATCGAGGCCGTTGTTCACTTTAGTTTTTTTTATTTTTTTTTATTAAAGGCTTTGTCGCTGAGCGACCATATCGCCTAATCGGAAAACAGACAAAAATGTAACTTATAATTTAATGTATGATTGGTTGTCGTTCCTAAAACAATGAAATAAAAAAAGTATGTCCACGTTTTGCAAGATTCCACGTGACAGGTTACAAGCCCATCGCTTATTGGAACACTAATTAACTTCTAGAAGAATAAAGTTATAAATAGCACATAAAGTTAGGTGTGTATTTTTTGTCTCGGTCTGTTATTTGGGAAAAAAATGCTGAAGATGCCACCAGCAATCAATGGATTCTTTCAGAGCCACTTAACAACCATTTTTCTTTGTTCGCCACCGCCATTGCTACCACTTCAAATTGGTTGTTTTCTATGTTTTTATTTAAATAAATATCCTACTACTAATATAACGCGATAGTTTGTGAGGATGGATGTTTGTTACTCTTTCACGCAAAAACTACTGAATGGATTTTGATGAAACTTTACAGTAATATAGCTTATACATCAGAAGAGTAGGCTACTTTTTATCCGGGTACCACGCGAGCGATGCCGTGGGCAGAAGCTAGTATATATATAATACTTACTTTGGGGTCTGATTAGGCACTTTGAGGCTAGATGATGCTGTGTGATGAAATGTCCAGCATTATTTTTTCAAATTAGTTTTTTTTTAAAAAAACCTTGATTTATACAATAGGTTCTTATTTACGAAAACAATAACTTAATAAGTAGGTAGTAAGTTTATAGGTATTATTTACTCAACGGCTACATAGTCCTGACACCATAGGAATCCCTGTATCGTGGGTATCAGGAACGACGAGTACCGTGGAAACACAACACCAAGGTAGATAGGTACTAATGCAGTTTTCATCACCTTCTTAGCCAATAAGGTTAGGTTTACTAACCAACACACTAGGGTTCCCTGTGGTGATTAAATCTTCCAGGACTTTTGTTGTGGGGCAAACGTGGGAATTTGCCAAATCTAATATTTTGACGTGCCTTTGACTACCCCGTACTTGGTGTTTTCAAATATATTTACACTGAGTATGTATCTGAGGATTTGAATTCTATATGATCTATATGATATTTCTATATGATCGTTGTGATTTCAATGAATAAAAAACCTATTAACTTTGACTTTGAATCAAGGGAAATGAAGTCGTGAGCGTGTGTGCTTTTTTTACGTAAAATCTGATTTACGTTCAAAAAATGTATAAATACGTATATGTACATATATCCAGTAATCGGAATCTATGGATGGCCAGTTGATTACCACGCGTGGCATAGATTGAACGCCACCTACCCTCATTAACTTCTAGAGCCTGTGGCGGTTATTCTAAAGTATAGTACGATATCAATAATTTATTTATACAATTATGTACAGTGCAAAAAATACAGATAAAACAGCCAGCTGTCTAAAGACCCGATCGTCGCAAACGATCTATAGATATGCAATGCTCAATATACTTATTATTTATTAAATATGCATTTTATTGTACCTACTGCAAATTATTATTTTTATTGCAGTTACACCACCTCTCCTCACATTCTTTTAGATCAAGTCCATCCAAAGGTTGCCTGGAAGAGATCGCTCTCAGCTATAAGGCCGCCCATTGTATCACCACAACCTAGTTTTAAGGTCCTTTGTAAAGTGTTTTTTATCCCGGTGTATGCAATAAAGAGTTATCTATCTATCTATCGATCTTATTTATTGCTTTCACATGGTAGGTATATTAGAGGTATATAAGTCAATTAATCCAGACTACCAGACGAAAGCGTTTTTTTTTATTTATTGTTTCAGGAACGACAAAAAGTTATACATTAAGTTATAATCTAAAGTGAACAATTTTACAAGAGTTTCCAAAATATTGCCTACATTGCCTTAAGAATAATTGATTTCGATCATCTGGAATTTTAAGTAGGCCTTGTCATCAGTTCCTTATTAAATAAATATTGAGTAACTTTTATATATACATGAAAGTGATATATTATACCTTATATGATGACAGACGAAAAACTAATTGGTGACAATGAAACTAACAGATTCACAAAGCTAATACTAGTTCCAATGAATCTCAGGGTCATACGTAAAATGTTATATTATTTTACATGAAATTCTTTGTCAAAGTCCTATACAGCTACATTGAAAAACATGTTATACCTAATGATGTGGTGAAGCTTTACATCGCCAGTCGATTGGAAGTTCGAAGTGACGAGGCAAAGTCGATACCAATATTATATTTCCGTATTTCGACCCGTACCTCATAATTATTTCTGTTTGTCCCTGTTTTTCAAATAGTGACCTAACTGTAAACTGACGTAACCAAATGTTCTATAGGTCCCTATGATTTGAAATAAATAAATCCTACTAATATTATAAACGTGAAAGTTGTTGAGGATGGATGTTTGTTACTCTTTCACGCAAATACTCTGATTTTGATGAAACTTTACAGTAATATAGCTTAATACATCAGAATAACACATAGGCTACTTTTTATTCGGGTACCACGCTAGTGAAGCCGTGGGCAGACGCTAGTACTAAATATATCGAGAATAGCCCCTTTACCGCTCAACGCTAGGCAGGAAAAAAATCTTTATTACATAATCAGCTCTTGAAGCAGTACCTACATTATTTCTCGAGTCCACAAAATGATGAAATGAATCTCACTTAGTTTATAAATGTATTTATTTATTAGCACCTTTTTTCACCAGCCAACCTATTTTCGTGCGATAATTCCCGTTGGTACGTTACCAACGGGAAACGTTATCGCACGAAAAAATCGCCCGTCATTTTTCATCATCATGTCCAGTCATGTCACTGGTATTTACTTGGTCAATCTAAAGAGTACTTATTTTATGAGAGCTATTTACTTATCGACGACTAACTAACTATAAGCAAGTTAAAACGACAATACCTAAGCCATGTGGGGTGGGAAGATAAGGTAGCAAACCTTATCTTCCCACCCCACATGGCTTAGACCACGAATTATTATAACCTCATAAAGATTGCAAGACGTCTAGTGGTGACTCATAATCTTTTGTTATGGTATTGGGAGAGGTATTTGACCAGCTGTGGACTTCTACAGCCGTGATACTTTTACTATAAAAAGAAAAAAATATAAGAAAATTGTGTTATTTGTTCCCCCATACACAAAAGTTGTAAATAATATTCAATTCAATTACATTCAATAATTTTTATTTCAGACATTATTATTACACGATATCAAAACACAAATAAAAGTATAATATTTTCCATATATAAAGAAGGCTATAAAACAAAATAAAAAACATTCCTTCTAGGTAGGAGGTATATTAAACAGATATCATTAACAAAACGAAATAAAAACAGAGAAACTATGCCTAGTTTTGTGTTGGGTAAAATATAGGTTCCCGTCTCAGCTTTATGCTGCACTAAAACCTAGGTAGGTCAGGCGCGGCTCTGGTTTTCAGCGCCACAACTTTCGCGATCAGTTAACATAAATTAAAAGTTTTATATGGATCTTATTGCGTTTACATTTTTTATTATTTTACTGACGTTAAGACCGTGTTGCAATAAGTTGGTAGAACGGGTTAATAGAAAAAAAAAGTGCGAGTGTGACTCGCGCACCGATGGTTCCGTACAAGCTTGTATGTTCATAAAAATAATTAATATTACTCGAGTTCATAAACTATGAAAGCACCAAAATTGCTTTAACGAAAAGATAGTCGGACTGAAAGACAGTTGAAAAAATGTTTTCCAATACATCGATATACGGCGGTCAATTCTCCAACTGCAAATGTTAATTTGTAATCGCAACAAAAAAATTGATTAAACTTTAAATTACCAAATTTTCAGACTTTTTCCTTTGCTTGTCCTGAGACCTTGCTTCTTGCCAAATTTCATGATTCTAGGTCAACGGGAAGTACTCTATAGGTTTTGATTTATTTGCGAGTATCAAAATATGTCGTATACATGGCCATATTTTTTAATTGGGTTGACATAGAAGCTTGATTTTTTTACAGATCTAAGCGTTCGTAGACCTATGCATTTGATATTAATTTCGACTTTATACTTCCACGCGTTCCTGAGAAAATAGGTCTTGACAGACAGATAAATGGACGAATTGGCGGACAATGAAGTGATCCTATAAGGGTTCCGTTTTTACCTTTTGAAGTACGAGATCCTAAAAAACGTTGTTTCTTTCTCCCATACAAACAGATTTTGGCATTCGGACGTAGTAATCTGCGTAAATTCACTTTCAAATTTTAAATTCACGTAGTTTTTAAGTTGACGTTTCTATATGATCCTTGTGATTTCAATGAATAAAACCCTATTGACTTTGACTTTGACGTCAAACTGACGTTTCGTATCTTTCACATTTAAGGACAGATCAACGTCTGTCTGGTCAACTAGTCTATACTAATATTATAAAGAGGAAAGATTTTTTGTTTGTTTTTGTAATAGACTCCGAAACTACTAGACCGATTTTAACCATTTTTTCACCAAATGAAAGCTAAATTATCAGGAAGACTATAATTTATTTTAAAAAAAATAGATATCCTTAAGAAAACTGCAATAATGTAACCCAAAGTAGCAAAATGTTGCCTATAAAATTTATTATTTGGCGTACGCTGAGAAAACTATTGATGATACATAATAATGATGCACAACATTATTTAAGTACTCATTATTGCCTACAAAAAAGTCCGCGAGGGAATATATCTTAGTATCATAGTTAAGTCACAATAGCAGCCTTTGTGTCCTAAAATTTAATTAGATCGCCGATATTCCCATGGAATCGAAAATTACGCGGGTGAAACCGCGTGGCGCAGCTAGTAAATAATAAAGAAATAAACGCGATAAAGACTCGTACAAAACTTTCACGTACTGCACTATCGGTGAAGGCACCAAACTATTTAACTTGATAATGTCACAGAATAGGTTATAAAACTTGAATGTCAAATACACTAGATAGTTTGTGCTAACATGAATAACTTCCCTGGCAGTTTTCGATATAGAAAATGACTGTAAAACATGAATTTTGTATACCGATATATGTTTGAAAACTTTCAGGACGACACAGGAGCCGTTGCCTCAAAGAGTAACGAATGAGTGAACTTTTTCTTTACAAGAATAAACTTTTGATTCGTTTGTTTGTGTTGTCATTAAAATAAACGAATAAAATAAACAATGCTGGACATTTTCACACAGCATCATCTAGCCCCAAACTAAGCAGAGCTTGTGTTATGGGAACTACATGACTGATGTACGACTTATAAACTTTTTTGTAAATACATAAATATTATAAATAGAAAACACCCAGACACGAAACAAATATTTCCAGATCATACAAACATCTGCCCCGTGGCGGGAATCGGACCTGCAACCTTCTACATCTCAGGTGGGCCTTCGCCCTCTGCACCACAGAGGTCGTCATTGGGTTTTTCTTGGTCACTGCACTAAGTCAGTTTCCTGACCAGTTCATATTACACTAGCAAAATGGCTATGGAAACAGTGAAACTACAGGAAATAATCGCTTATTTTTCGTGGTGGTGATCAGAAGGAACCTACACTGACGCGAACTTTAAGAACCACTTCACAACCTTGTTCCTATAATCGCCACCGCTACCACCACCGCCACCATCACTATAGTATAGTATTATAATGGCCTCGATTCTGTAGTACACTGACTAAACTAAATTTAAACTGTTGCTCTCTTTTAAGAGATGGCAAGAATTTTCGTGCTGTGTGCTGCTGTCAAATCAGTTTACGTGCCGCTTTTCTTCGTGTTTATAGTCAGCATGTTTGAAATCAAGACTAAATTTGTATGGAAAACTTAAATCTGACTAATTTGACAGCACTAAAGTTGTAGCTATCTCTTTCTTGCTTGCACTATCAGTAAAAGAGAGCGATAGTTTAAATTTAGTTTAGTTGGTGTTCTACAGAATCGAGGCCAATATGTATGCTTGAACATAGTTGTATGAATAAATCTATATTCATTTTTCTCTAAAAAAAACAAGTTTACACATTCATTTTGACGACCTCTGTGGCGCAGTGGGCCTGCCTGAGACGCAGAAGGTTGCGGGTTCGATTCCCGCCGCGGGACAAATAACTGTATGATCAGCAAATATTCGTCTCGGGTCTGGGTATTTTCTATGTATGATATGTATGTATTTACAAAAAAGTATTATAAGTAGTATATCAATCATTTAGTTCCCATAATACAAGCTTTGCTTAGTTTGGGGCTAAACGGTGCTGTGTGTAATGTACAGCATTATTTTTGATTATTTCATTAAAATCACAAACGAAGATTCTTTAGAAGAAAAAATGTATAATTTACTACTTTAATATTAAAAACAGAGATAGAGATAGAGAGATAGAGAGATAGAGTGAGGAGCACTATGATAAGAGAGCGTTGTGGAGTGAAAGAAGATATAGTGACAAGAATAGAGAAAGGTATGCTAAGGTGGTTTGGGCATGTAGAAAGGATGGACGAAAGGAGATTGATGAAACATGTATATAAGGGAAGCGTGAATGGGATAATTGGAAAGGGTAGACCCCGGCGAACGTACTCTGACCAGATTGGAGACGTTCTGGAGAAAGGTCAGGTCAAGAGTACCCAAAACCGGCGAGCATGTATGAAGAATGTAATGAGAGTGAATGAAGCAAAAGAGGTATGTCAGGATCGTAGCAAGTGGAAATCCGTAGTCTCTGCCTACCCCTCCGGGAAACAGGCGTGAGTTTATGTATGTAGGTATGTATATTAAAAACATATGCTAATAACATAATCTCCTTCGGCAGTCGGGGAAAAAATACCATTTACTTACCATTAACCGAGATTAGGATATCATAGAGTTTTTCTACGTCTAGTTCAGCTCAGAAAATAATCTAAAAGTAGACTTCCAGCGTGTAAAGCCTACTAATAAAATCACCATACCACTTTCAACTTTTGCTATAAAAGAACAGGGACGAGAATCGCATGCGAGTCTTTAGCGCATTTTACAGCAACATAACATTTTATACAGCCTCAAGAACATACTGGCTTTTGTCAATCTTATCTTGTATTTAGTGTAAAATGAGCATTATTTCCTTGATTTTGGATTCAATATGGCTTGAACGATACGTTGTTAAAGAAACGTACGGTTACCCACAAAGTCCTATCTTATGATACTCATATTGTCCTGAAACAATATTCAGGCAGGCGCCCGCCCTTTTTTAATTTTTTTTGTTTAACAATACATTAATAAATATTTCTCATATAATTCTGCCATAATTGAGGTGTTACAATATTAATTACGCATCTAACGATACCTTTGCAAGATATATAAGTATACTCTAAATTCCACGCCAAAGCAAAATACATTGCAAAGTTATTATAAAATATGTAAAAGTTACGAACGACGGTATATTGCTAAAAACTTTCCCTCTTTTTCATAATCATAGTACTAAATCTGTCTTCCTCTTCTTTCTCTTTCGTCTTCTGTCCTTTCTTTAATGTTAGAAAAGAACAGAGCTACTTATTAACGAGTCTATATGAAACAGAGGGTTAATCTTCCAAACCAACTAGTCAATGGACAGGAATATACAAAACGTCCAATCGTGTTTCGGCTCGTTTAGAGCGGAAATAAGCTCTAACTACAAATGACTATGGTACTACGTTTGTATGGGTAATTCATCCAACGCAGGCCTCTTAAGACATAACGGGTGTAAAGTCTCATGTGACTGTATTTTCACCGGCACCTTCAAACCGGACACAGCATTTACACCCTCTGTAGCGCAGTGGGCGAAGGTCCGCCTGAGACGCAGAAGGTTGCGGGTTGGATTACCGCCGCGGGACAAATGTTTCTATGATCTGCAAATATTTGTGTCGGGGCTGGGTGTTTTCTATTTATAATAATAATGCTGGACATTTTCACACAGCATCATCTAGCCCCAAAGTAAGCAGAGCTTGTGTTATGGGAACTACATGACTGATATACTACTTATATACTTTTTTTTTTGTAAATACATACATATTATACATAGAAAACACCCAGACACGAAACAAATGAATGCAGATTATACAAACATTTGTCCCGTAGCGGGAATCGAACCCGCAACCTTCTGCGTCTCAGGCGAACCTTCGCCCACTGCGCCACAGAGGTTGTCAATGAGGTTGTCATATAATATGTACATAGATAGATAGATAGAAGATAGAAAATACTTTATTGTACACCAAATAACATATCAGCTTAGTTAAGTACTATCAACTTTAACAATGTTGTACAATGGGCAGTCTTATCGCTAAATAGCGATATCTACCAGACAACCTTTGGATGGAACCTTTGGATGGAATACATATGTATTTACAAAAAAAAATTGTAGAATATCAATCATGAAATTTCCACAACACAAGCTCTGCTTACTTTGGGGCTAGATGATGCTGTGTGCTTACTTTGGGGCTAGATGATACTGTGTGAAAAATGTCCAGCATTATTATTATTTTATTATAAATTGTAGTGAAACTTCAAACAGTTAGTATTATTAATCTGTGTCTTATGAGTGTTGGAACATGGTAAAACATTATTTCTTAGTTTTGTAATATTCTAACAATTTTACGAGTCCCGGGCTAGATGTTTATTGTAAGTATGTCGTTTAGTCGAAACGAACATTTTTATTATTATGGTTTGTAAATACATAAACATAAATACATTGTACTAAAAGAATACTAAGATTCCCGCTACCTAGCTAGCCTATAATTGAAAGATAAACGTATGCTTTGTTTTAAAATAAACGTATGAGTGAACATAATATAATATAATATACTATATTATGATCTATAGCCTATTCCAGTGTGAGCGAAGAAATCCGGAGTCCTACTTATAGATTACTAGCTTCTGCCTACAGCTTCGCCCGCGTAGTACCCGGATAAAAAGTAGCATATTTGTTATTCTGACGTATAAGCTAAATTACTGTAAAGTTTCATCATAATACATTCAGTAGTTTTTGAGTGAAAGAGTAACAAACATCCATCCTCACAAACTTTCACGTTTATAATATTACAAGTAAGATTCTCAGAATTGTGTATATCGACGCAAAGAGGTGCAGGAATAAATAGTTCTGTCTGTCCCCCCGTCACTAACAGGGGAACAGAAAGAACTTTTTAAAATAATAAAGTTCTATATGCCCCCCCCCCCCCGTTGTAAAAAGGGGACAGATCATCACCCTAGGGGGACAGAGCTGGATGACAGATGGGAATAATTCAGGTGGAGATGTGTTTATAAAATAGGCATTGTTATTTTAGTAAACAGAACTCACGAAGTCGCTGGTACAGCTAGCAAATATTGAATATTCGCTACAGAAGTGCCATACTGCGTTAGAAAGCGGCTAGTTCTAGCTAAAGTTGTAAAGCTGGCCACACTAGAAGCTAGCAATATATTCGTATGCATCAAGTTCGAATAAAAAATAATTAAAAAAAAATTCTGGACATTTTTACACAGCATCATCTAGCCCCAAAGTAAGCAGAGCTTATATTATGAGAACTTCATGACTGATATACTACTTATTTGTTTTTTTTGTAAATACATACATTTAATACATGTAAAAACTCCAAGACCTGAGATAAATATTTGCAGATGATACAAATATTTATCTCGTGGCGGTTTTTCAAAACACTTTTATTCTCTTATGAGCATTGATTTTCATAAGATAAGCCCGATTTTGACATGTTTGCAGATACATGGACAAAAATTTTAAAAGAATGCATGTATTTTTGTGAGCGTCATTAATTTATGTTGTATATTTTATTTTTAATTTTTACTATTGACATTCTATATTATATATTATTGATCTTCCTAATATTAATTATTTAAATTGTATGTGTATTGTTAATAGTCTGACTTATTTATATTTAAATTAGTTATAATTTTAGTCTTTAGTTAATGTAATTGGCCCTCGCCCGTGTTAATTAAAGTAAATAAATAAATTATAATTCTACAAGTACAGACAGCCAATACCGAGAAGTAAGTTAAATCGAGCCAACTCTATCAAACTTATTAACTGGACTCGTTTTAAACTACAAGTTTAGTTCATTAAAACTCATCCAAAGAAAATCTCAAATTATAACGAGATTAGTGAACTTTGTTTATTTTAAAACTCGAGTTTTATTTATTTCAAGCAGTTTCAAACTAGAGTTCGTAACTTGAAACTCTCGTATCGGATAAACTTTGAACTAACTTGACTGTACCTACAAAGTGCAAAAAGCGAAGGAAGTACCTGCAAAAAAATGTTAAAAGTAAATATTTTTATTTGACTATACTTCACTAGGTAGTTCTATTTGGAATAAAACCTGCGTAAATAATGAAAATGTTCAGTTGGAGAATATAATATTTTGGACAGAAAATTTTTAAGTATTTCTGTCCATACAGTTCATCGTCCATGAGGACAGGAGGGCTAGACAAATACCACTTTCTGTTGACGTTAACGCCTGCGGAAAGATAAAATTGTATGGAAATGACATTTGCTGCGGAAATGTCACGTGATTAAATTTTAAAGTTTCTCTAGGGACTCATAGTCCATTTTATTCGCAGTCCCTAATTGTAATGATCCAAATAAATAATTATTGATATGTTAATTTTTGGTCGATTTAAACTTTAGTGTATTATTGTTAATATTCATATAATTTTATATCTTTAGATGCAACGATTTGAATTATGTGTTATTTATTTAAATAAATAATTTGAATTTATGTAGAACTTTAAATTTTTATCTGTCCCAAAATTATCATTGAATTGGTGTCTGATTTTGCGAGCAGATGCAGTGACTAGATTAATGTTTTTCAACATCAAATTGGATCTACGTAGATAGCACTCTCATCAAATAGATAGCTCCACTCCTATTCAGTTCAACTACGGATGTGGTAAGTTTTAAAGGTGGTATATTCCAGCCCTCTATTAAAATTACACTAACGAAATGGCAATGGTCAAGGACTCATTTTAACAGGCTTACGGGCTTTTACGGCTGGTTACAGAAAGGTTTACCAAACTAACCTGTTGTCATTCAGTACTTATACATTGTTTATCATATTTTTTAGTTACACAGTATTTTTTAATATCAAACACAGCCCAATTCATACTATATGGATCAAGTTATCGAAAATACTAAAAGTTATTATTATTTAATCTCGTGTTAACTAACGAGATTGGTTCACGAGATTTATAAAACCAATCACATCACCTGGCATGAAATTTGACATTACAAAGGGCGTCCTTGAGAAGAAAATTCTCGACCCAAACATTCCCATTTTGCAATTTTAGAAGTTTCGGACAATGGCGACTTTTCTCATATACAGCAAATTAACCTAATTTTATCTGTCGCTCTCTTTTCCTAACAATAACAAAAGAAAGAGATAGCAACAATTTAAGTGCTGTCAAATTAGTCAGATATTTTTTTCCCACACAAGTTTAGTCGTGATTTCAAAACATGCTGACTATAAACACGAAGAAGATTCGTAAACTAATTTGAAAGTAAAAGACTACTCGTAATACTAGTAGACACTATTAGTAGCTAGTATTAGAAAGCGATAGCTTAAATTAAGTTTAGATAGTGTACAAGCGAATCGACACCATTGTTGAGTCTGGCAAAGTCAAAGTCAATAGGCTTTTATTCATTGAAATCACAAGGATCATTTAGAAACGTCAACGTAAAGACTACGTGATTTTTAAAAAAAATGTGAGTGAATTAAATAATTAGTATCACTGGTTTGTTCCTATATCCATTTTGCTACTGTAATTGGAGAGAAGCTCTTAACTGCTACGTTTTGCGGAACCTATTTTTTTTTTTATTTGTTTTTTGGCACAAACAGTCACATAGAAATATACATTGCTTTTTAACTAATGGTAACATTTACAAAAGACAAGGAGTGCCCAAAAGGAATAATTCAATATTGTAGGTATAATTTGAGCGTTAGCTAGGACTTACAGTGAACATATTATTTTACTAAAGTAAGTTTAAGTAGAATTAAGGAGTACCCGAAATTTGAAGCGATCCATAATGCTCAGCTCAATAATATTGTAAAGATATACCATATCAATCAATTTCCTACTCCATCCCGCCTCTCCAGTTAACTTTGATTAAGCTTGTAACACTCACAAAGGGAAGCCCCTCTATTTTTCCCTTTGATTGCTGTCCACTTAGACTTAGTGGAGTTGCTTTCACTGACGATGTATGATTTCATCTACCGGTTTTAGCTCGGGAACCTTAGTATTTGCTAAGCTTTGGGGAGCGCAAATAATAAAATAAAATTTTAAGTGTTGCTAGAGAGTGCGTAACTGAGGCTGGAGGCATCCAGGCATGCCTCAAAGGTTTCCGATAGTAGGATTTACAGCTTTGCATGTCCTCCGCATCCGAAGCATGGAAAGGCTCCATTTATTAATATAACTAAACACGGTATGTAGTTATCAAGCGGCTCACTTCAACTTTAGCACAAATATCTTCTTTTTTATCTATGTACTAGCATTAGCCCCCAGCTTCGATAAACATCCTATGTGTTATTCTGATGTATAAGCTATATTACTGTAAAGTTTCATCAAAATCCATTTAGTAGTTTTTTCGTGAAAGAGTAACAAACATCCATCCTCACAAACTTTCGCGTTTATAATATTAGTAGGGTATCTTACTGCTATAAAAAGTGTCTTTTTTATTTATTATCTGTCTTTACCTGCCTTTTCTGTAATTTATTTTTGTGGCAAATAAACCACACTTTCTAGTTTATTCTTAACAGGTAATGATATCCAAAAACAAGTGAAATATTTCGGTTATCCCAGAATAATCACCTTATGTTAAAAGGTTACTTAAGTTCACCAAAAAAATAGTCAAACTTAGACATTGGCCTGAAACAAACATAAAAAATTACAACCTAGTATGATGTTTTCATAATAGTTATATACCCGACTTTAGTCGGGTTGAATAACCGAATCCAACCAGAATTGTATGAATACCGTTACATTGACCGCCAAGTACGCGATATACCTACTATAAGTACTTTCAATAGGATGAAACCTCGACGCGGATGGTGAATAAATAACATCCTTCCTTGCTTAGTTGCTGATACACACGGTCCATTTACAAAGCGTACACTGTAAAAAAATCTGTTATTACCACTGTTTTCTGTCGATTTCTCTAATCTTTTGTTACTAATTTTTGTACATACGTAGTCTAATCCATAAGGACGCTGCCCCATTGACCATTGAGATTGTCGGAAGTCGGTGACTGGAGGTGAACTAGAGCGTTTATTAAGGTACTCTTTGGGGAGACTTATGCCCAGTGCACTTCTACAGGCTGTTGAGGGTGATGATAAGGCTGTCCACCAAATAGCACGCTTAGGCTTTAACTATGAATAGGTATTTAACCCAGCGGCCGTGCCACACAAATGAGCAGTGAAAAATGAGCATTTTTCACACAGCATCATCTCGCCCCAAACTAAGCAGAGCTTGTGTTATGGGAACTACATGACTGATATAATACTTAAATACACTAGTTGTATGACCGCCGGGTTTGCCGGGTTTGCCCGGTGTTATTCCAAAATCTACTTCTCCTATTTTTTTGCAAAATTCAATGGCTACGATGGCAATGCTGACGACTCACACCTCTAGTATCAGAGACTGTCTCAATCGAAATGATGCTCCGCGGTTTTCTGCTAGTATTTGAAAAATGTGCCGGCGGTAAGCCCACGCAGTAAACGACCGGCGATCATGCCGGCGGCATCGGCATAGTATGTAGCATTACAGCTCCGTGTGTCACGATCCGGTAGAGTTCGCCGATTTTATAGGTACCCTCTCAAGGCCAATACATTTGGGCTAGAGACATCTTTATAGGCTCCGAGAGCGGAAAGGGCGTTGCAAATTATGTTAGAACTGTCTGTTCGGGTTTATATCAGGTTCGTGTTAATGGTAACCCCATTGGAAGGGTTAATAAAATAAAAATACTGCCTAGAATATAATAGAAAGTTATTTATTTGAAAACAACAAATCACAGAATTGATAGGTACACAATAAATAAATAAAATAGACACGATAGATAGACAATAAGATTTTTTTAGAAAAACATCAAACAAACATCAGTAAGAGAAGATTAAGAGAAGAAGAGAGAAAGAGAAGATTTTTATGCTAATTGGTCCCATCTGTACCGTGTGTACCTCACAGGTCCTTTTTTTTTTGAAGGGGGGAAATGCCACGCCTCCCCCTTCCGCCACGGGGGTGGCGAAAGGGGGTATGTGGGACTCTAACCCACTAAAACCCCCCTGGTTGACGTCGCCCGCCGTAGTGGGGCAAGACGGGGTCGCGTTAGCATTCACCATCTTACCCCACGGGTGGCCCAGGAACCACCCGGGCCCCGGCCATGTGTGGGGCCGTGCAAGCCGGCGGAGTCCCCCGATCTCCGCCAGTGACCCCACACTCGCGCCCTGAAAAGGGCGCCCCCTCCAACTTACGCTGTCCCTCACTCCAAGCCTGACCGGTATGGAAAGCCCTGCCGGTATAGCCTCGAAGATCATTGGGACGCGCAAGCCCTCATCCGCGCCCTGAAAAGGGCGCCCCCTCCAGCTTACGCTGTCCCTCACTCCAAGCCTGACCGGTATGGAAAGCCCTGCCGGTATAGCCTCGAAGATCATTGGGACGCGCAAGCCCTCATCCGCGCCCTGAAAAGGGCGCCCCCTCCAACTTACGCTGTCCCTCACTCCAAGCCTGACCGGTATGGAAAGCCCTGCCGGTATAGCCTCGAAGATCATTGGGACGCGCAAGCCCTCATCCGCGCCCTGAAAAGGGCACCCCCTCCAACTTACGCTGTCCCTCACTCCAAGCCTGACCGGTATGGAAAGCCCTGCCGGTATAGCCTCGAAGATCATTGGGACGCGCAAGCCCTCATCCGCGCCCTGAAAAGGGCGCCCCCTCCAACTTACGCTGTCCCTCACTCCATGCCTGACCGGTATGGGAAGCCCTGCCGGTATAGCCTCGAAGATCATTGGGTCGCGTAAGCCGACCAGAGCAGCGAAAGCCGCACCGGCCCTCCCTCCACAGTGTGCCCTGAAAAGGGCACACTCCGTCAAACGGGCCCATAAAGGGCCACGCCGACCCCACCTCCGCGCCCTTAAAAGGGCGCCCCCTCCCACCGGAGCAGCAAATACCGCCCCGGCCCTCCCATGCTGCCCCATCCGCTGTGCCCCATGCGGCTCATAGGGACACGCGGAGGGGCCCCTCCGGTCGGTCCATTAGTTGCTCGACAATAAGATCCCACGTATGAGAAGTTATTGTCGGGCGTAAACGAGGTGCACCGTCCCATAAGCTTGCGTTCACCCCGGATCCGTCGGATCCATAAGCGACAAGAGCCTATAGGCACACGAAAAGGTTGACCGACATGGCACCCCTACCTAACAGGTCCTGTCTCAGCTTAGCTTAGCTCCGCTTAGAAGTGAGAAGCAGCGCTGATTCACAGACAAGCTCTAGGAAAGATGACCTGGTCTACTACCATTTAAATTGTGATACCTAATAACAAAAGAAAACAATGTAGGTACATGTAATGTGTATTAGAGCAATATCTTCGTTTTGCGGCGTTGATTATTATGAACCCTAATAAAGAAGGGCGGAAGAATTTGACGTAAGTTCCTAAGAGCTATCCTACCCGACCCTAAAATTACGTGGAAACTGAGACGCATTCAGAGATTGTTTACCAACACATACATAAATCATACTCAAAAGTACACATCGTACCCGCATCATGCTGAAATAATAGGAAATCAAAAAAAAAGTGGCACTTTTCTAAATAAAAAAAAGGACTTCCCACTGATCAATCTCAAAGAAATACCCTGTTTTCATTTGGATATATCTTTATAGATAGGCAATAAGATCTTTTGCACTTCTATTACTTTTGGAGTACATGAGTATTAATCTTCCTAGGAGTATCGTGGTAACACAAAACCCAAATCAGGAACAAATATCTACTGAACACGCAAACATTGGTCCCACGGCGGGAACCGAACTTCCACTCGGCTACTCGCCAGTCACACCGTCGAGGTCGTCAAATTATGTAGGTATGTTCCAGAGCTTTACTCGAAAACATTATATATATACATATATAAATATAAATATAATAAAATAATGCTGGACATTTTGCACACAGCATCATCTAGCCCCAAACTAAGCAGAGCTTGTATTATGGGAACTACATGACTGATATACTACTTATATACTTTTTTTTGTAAATACATACATATTTTACATAGAAACACCCAGACCCAAGACAAACATTTGCAAATCATACAAACTTTTGTCTCGCAGCGGGAATCGAACCCGCAACCTTCTGCGTCTCAGGCGGGCCTTCGCTCACAGAGGTCGTCGAATAAGATCATTACATTATATACTCCCAAGTGCTAAGCAAACCTGCCTAATGTAATCAAATATTACCTGCAAACAGCAACCGCCATCCAAATCTCTACCATATGCTGTTAACTAAGAAGCGGATTTTCTATGATAGAAGTTCTGCATGAGGAAAATCTTTTCTGCGTTCGTTAAATTTGTAAAATTTTAAATTTGCTTGTGGCTGCTTTGTAAGGAGTGTTGAAAAATAAAATCGCTAGTTCAACTGTGAAAAGCTTTAGATATGCCTTGTTAGCCTAGTGAGTAGCCCTCCGACTTCGGAGGTCCGTGTATTAATGGATTCCTCCTGAAAAATGTATATGCGCATTACGAAGTGCTCAAAACAGTGTAGGAAACGCCTTGAAAAAAATAGGCATGTCCTGGAACCAAAAACTCAAAGGCACGTATTGGTAAGTGTGGAATGCTAACTATCTGCAAAATTACTACTAATTGGTAACCAAAACTAGGTAGCAAATGTCCCAAATACTGGGTAGTATTTGGTACAGGGTAGTATTTGGTGCTCAGTAGTGTTTGGTACTCAGTAGTGTTTGGTAATTAACCTAAATACTACCCAGTATTTGGTAGTATGTATTTGAGGATGCCAATCTTATGATTGATGAATAACACATAGGCTACTTTTTATGCGGATATCACGCGGGCGAAGCCGTGGGCAAAAACTAGTATTGGATTAAAGTTTCAAAGCCATTTTGTTAGAAACATAGATAGATCAATTTGCAACTACTTATAATGAAGTAAGGCTTAATTACCTAAGAAGGGTAATTCTCATAAAAATACTTTCATACCGTACTACAAACAACTAAGAAAGAACCGTTGGCACTACGAACTCTATATGTATGATCTAGGTATTTCGCTTTGGCCGGAAACCTTTCAGACCTTCATCAGATTCTCCACTTTTTATCCGCCCATCCAGAACCCTTCCGCTTGTGAATACCTCGTGAAAACACGCACAGGGCTGCGCGGGTAATTTTGGAAAAATGTCCGCCCTAAAATATATCACGATAAATTACTGGGGATGTGCCCTTGGGGCGGGCAATTATCGAGTTTTCTATATATATCGTGTAATAAACTTATTCCTGTGTCTTTGCTTGCTACAATTTTTTTACCCGCAATAAAAGAGACTATTAAGGTGTTTTTGTGTGTTTGTTTGTCTGTTGCCATTTATCTCCGGAACGACTTATGAAATCAAATGCTTTATTTGCGAGAAATATGGATCTTACAGTAAGTTATTTATACTTAGTTTCACATATTTCACCAAACACATTGGCATGCAAATGTTTAGCTAAGTTAAACATAGCATCAATTTAATTTAAATATAATATTAATTGAAATTGTTACACAAAGTTAATAACTTATTGGATTTTAATGCGGTTTTTTGCAATCGAATTGTACGTCTTCAACAAGCAGTTGGCAGTTGGTAGATAGAAATAGCCCTAGATGGTTCATCATGGCACTGTCAGCTTACCTAACCCAGGCTAACCAAGAAATAAAAGTACATTGAGCACGACGAATGAATAAAAATAATAATTCATTTATTCTCGGTAACACTGTAAAGGATAAATACAGGGCCCATATGCTAAATACCTTAAAACTAAAATACATTAATAGATCAAACAAAAACTTATTCATCTAGTATGTAGTGACTGCGACGTGACGTGGGCGCGGCTGGGTTCAGTAACTGATCCTGGAATCGTCGATAGACGAATCCCTTAGGCCACAGAGCTTCCTATATGAAGGTCGACAGGTGGTCGGCACTCTCGCCATGAAAGAGTTGAAGCTGACTCTGTGCCCTGACTCCAATCGTTCGACCCTAAAGCTGAATTTGCTTTTTCATCGCAAATACTTCTCCACACCCTCTGCTTTGATGGAGTATTGCACGCAATCAAGGGATTCGCATGACGTAGAACTCGACAGAACAGACAAAGTCACACAGCTCTTTTAGCATATAAGATTTTAATGTATAATAGAAAGGATTATGTTGACTCAGTGGCAGGAATATTGAACCTTAAAATTATATGTATTTTCTTTGATTATTTTATGAGTTGATTTATTTTATGGGTTCAGTCGCTTACGAGCTGACATATTCCTTTGTGTAATTTAATGATGTTTTCCATGAATCAATTTGTTTTGGGTTTCTACGCAGGTACATTTAATGTACTAAGTTTTCTACAAATACCTATGAGTATCAATAAAAAAAGTAATCAATTGAGTACAAAGAAAGCTTTTAATTTTCGCTCTAGGAGTTCGTAGGTAAGCGGTTTGTTTTCTAACTTTTGAAACTATTTATTTTATTTATTTATTTACTTTAATTATCACGACCGAGGGTCAATTACATTGACTAAAGACTAAGGGTCTCATTACGAAAGGTGGTTTAAATCGGTGGCCCGAGTATGGATCCTTGACTGGATTTGAACATATTTTTTACTAAAAAAACGGGATATTTAGAAAGAGTGAGAAAGAGGGTAGATCGATTTGTCTGCCACTAACATTCATAACCTAGTATAAGACTTCAGTTCCTCCCGTGATCATGGTACATGCAACTGTGCCGAAATATCGGGAAACATTCAAACTCACAAATCATGGTAAATATCCCGTTTTTTAGTAAAAATTATGGCTTATTTTCTGTTCGCGTGTTTTTGTTTGTAAGTCTAACATGGGTTTTTACTTTCAAATGAGCCAAAGATTCTAAGATTTGCTGAATGTAAAAGTTTTATCTAATTATTTCGTGTTGAAAAACAACGATTTCATTAACTTGTGCCTTCTCCATTCCAACTTACTTACTCTCGAAAATCCAAGTATAACTCAAGGAAAATACTTTTTTTCACAGCTTGAGTTTTCGCTAAATCCCTAAATAGTTTTTTTCTCCTTTTACTGCTGAGCGACAACCCTGATGGCTCTACACATGGCCCGGTACCGTGATCAAGAACATCCGTTTACTGTTTTTTGTAAAATAATGAATGAATTTGATTGTACAGTTGTGCAACGCCTTAATATATATAAACAATCTTAATCAAATTAAAGATCCAATAGGCAGTCTTATTTATTAAAACTGATATCTGAATGACATATTAAATAAATTAAAAGATTCCCATGATAGAAAACCACAGGTCTCAAACCTAATTAGCGCATGCACATACAAAATTTTACTTTTCTTCTTTGATTTTTTAAACACTCTTATAATAATATATTGAAAGTTAGGAATTGGCATATTTCAATTTGAAGTTAAAATTTTGTTCAAAATGTGTCAGGTTCCGAACCAAAGCACTGAGCCGCGTGTAGGCTCTATGAAAAGCGGTCACTGAAACGTCATTCGTCGGGTTTTTTACTGCGTCATTAGGTACACGGCCAGGATAACGAGGGGTGACTCAAAACTACGAATAGAGAGTTGATGGAGGAGGCAAATTATGAATTCTGTATCTGAGCAAGCTAATGAGCTAGATGATACTGTGTGAAAAATTACCAGCATTATTATTATTATTATTACGCGACCAACATTTGTATATTTTAAAAAATATTTATAATGATATTGATTGTCCGGACCTACTTGGCAAAGTGCATTTTAATGTTCCTCAGAGAATCCTCAGGTTCAACACTCCTCTAAGTGTCCCTGGAGCCTCAACAAACTATAGGATAAATTCGTATAAGTTGCGAGCGAGTAGGACTTTTGATGATTTCAGTAAGTTGTTGGACATTGACCTGTTTCATACGAAACTGTTCCAAGGCTGATGCTATCAGTGAAGACCTATTATTGGCTACCTGTATCTATTTAAGTATTGTTAAGGACATTGTGTTACAGCTGTTGGTTTTCTGAATATAATTAAATAAATAACAAAAACGCTCACGACTGTATTCCCCATAATCATTGACATCCTCAGAAGCATACTCATCTTTGAGTATCCCCAAGTACAGCTTAACTAACGACACAATACATACAGATTCTCATATTTTCTTAGAACTTTCTTCATAACGTAAATGCCCACGTCAATCTCAATGCTTGCGCAGATAAAAAGTAGCCTATATCATTCCGACATTGAAGTTTTAGAATTGAAATTATCGTAGTTTGGTATGATTTTAGGATATTATTACGACGAAAGCCCGAATTCATAGTCAAATAGGGGCTCCTCTAGGAGACTGTTCAGGCACTAAGTAAAAATTAATGTGCGAATTTAACCTTTATGCACCCAGGCATAAGACAAATGCTGAATGATGCATTTTGGGGGACTGACTATGAATTCAGGCTTTAGACACGTAGATACTTTACTATATTCTCCTTCTGACGTTCGATTCCAGTTTTACAACCGTGCTCATTTGGTAAGCATTAGTAAAAAGGTGTCTCCATTTGCTTCCCGTATCGTACATCTATGTTGGATTTACGTTAGCAACACAGATATTTTCACCGTTTATTTAAAATATTTTCTATTTTAATATTCGCTATAAAGTTTAACTTTGCTGTCAAAGTCACCAACTTTTATTAGTTTTACCAAGTTTTACTAAAGAGTTAGTTTTGCAATAATGTCTCGTGAAAGCAAACAACTTTTCAAAATGAGGGCAGGTGCTAAAATGATGTTATGTTTGGACATGCTCCTTACTACCCCCTATTTGATGTTCTCATGGATCTAATTAAATAATGTCCGTTATGTTAAAAATAATCGTGAAGATTGACACAATGTTATATTTTCACCAAAGTAAGCAGAGCTTGTGTACTGGGAACTAAATGACTGATATACTACTTACATACTTTTTTGTAAATACATACATGTTATACATAGAATTACAAAGAGAATTTCCAGATGATTTTATAAGTAGGTAATGTTGTGACCAGGGAATCCATTTTTAAATAACATCGCTGATCTTAAAATCACTCATGACAAAAAGATCACGGATGACTTAGAAAGCCCTATTCTCAAAGGTTTGCTGGAAGAAAATTCTTGCTGGGTCTAAGCTCGCCTATTTCTTACATGAATGTAAGTTTTTTTATCTGCATTCACCGTTTGTACCACAAAGAATAATGAATAATAATCACGGTCTATTTTGGAAAACTGTTATTTATTATTTATTATTCTTTTTGCATTTTTTGTTATACTCTGTCATGCAGTTACGTTCCATTATACACAGAGTATAAAAATAAATAACATAGAAATAAAATTATAGTTTTCTTTTTTTTACAAAGAGAAAGAAAATGACTCTTTTCATAGGAGGATTATGTCCAGAAGTGGACTTCTAACAGACTGTTGATAAAACGATAAAAAAGCCGTTTTGAAGACAAGCAAACAAACAGGCTCTTACCCCAAAAGCATAGGCCAGCTCCTTGTGTCTCGGGTAAAACGAATATTACCTACTTAGTCACACAATCGAATCAATTTCAACTCAAATGGGTCGCGAAAGAGATTACAGAAATACCTAATTAATATCAACAAATATTTTAGATACCTACCTTAGAAAGTTTTAATTAAAACTGGGCTTCGATAATAGTTGATTAATTTTATCCATTTACACAGTAGATATACAACTAAACAGTAAGGACGGTAAAAGTTATTGTATGTAATCCGATATATGAAATAGGTTAATCCGAAAAAAGATATTTTTTATTTAAGTTCTTGTTCTATTAAAATAAATAAAATATAAATAGTAGGATATTAAAATAAATAAAGAGAAAAAGAGGAAAATATTGTTTTATTTAATATTATTTTTGTTGCTATTACCTCTGAAATGGCTTATGAAATTGAAATACTGTTTTTTGCAATTGATTTGTATTGATTGAAGTATGGTTCTTAAATAGATTTTATAACTAGAGGGCGAGTTATGTCACTAAATAAACACGAAAAACATAACTTTTGAAACTATCATGGTTTTGAACATAATTTTTACTAAAAACCGGGATATTTACCATGATTTGTGAGTTTAAATGTTTCCCGATATTTCGGCACAGTTGCATGTACCATGATCACGGGAGGAACTGAAGTCTTTGCGGTTTTTGAATGTTAGAGGCAGACAAATCGATCTATCTCTAGTATTTTTCGCAATAAAAGAGTTAGAAAGAGGGTAGATCGATTTTTATGATCATGGTACATGCAACTGTGCCGAAATATCGGGAAACATTCAAACTCAAAAATCATGGTAAATATCCCGGTTTTTAGTAAAAAACACGAAAAACATGTTTTAATATAATAGAAAATTTACAGAAGTGTATTTACTGTATGCTTACAAGTCTATCTATTCGGCCATTTATTTACGGAGATTAAAATCTTTGGATTGAGCCTTTGGGAGGGAATGGCCTTTAGAGATAGCGAGTTTGCAGACTTTATAAATTGGTTTGTTATAACTTCGGACTCTGATTTAGTTGATCTGTGTGAAGGGGAACTAACCAAAAAACGGAGAAGTAATCTCTATAGATTTTCAAAATAAGAGATAGAAGATTTAATAGTTAAGTAGCACGTGGTTTTAAAAATGCTTCAAAAATGTTTCAAAATCATTAAAACTTTCATAACGAGATATAATTATCAACATAATTCGATATTACTTAACGATTAACGAGCATAATTCGGCTTGTTACTTAAGACGGGGCGCTAATTGGAGTAACAAAGGTTACCAAAATACATCAAAGATCCCTTTTAACCATTCTTGAAAGTTGGAAACTTGTTACTAAGGTTGAAATTTGAGGTCGGAGGATCAGTTACTTTAAGTTACATTTGGCGACCTCGATGGCGCAGAAAGTGAATAGCCAGCTGAGTCACAAGAAGTTCGATTCCCGCTGCGGGGCAACTGTTCTTGGTAGTAGAGACGCAAGACAGATAACGGGTGAGACGCAAGATGTATCCTATTCCGCAGCTGGATAAATATTTGCATGTTCTGCAAATATTTGCTTCGTGCCCGGTTGTTGTGGTACCACGGTATTCGTTGTTCCTTATAATCTCGATACAGGGAATCTTAATGTGGGATCAGGGCTAAGTATGTTAAAAAAACATGGGACATTAACTGAACCTGCATATATATATTTTTATTTACATGAGTTTTATAATTTTATAGAGAGCTGGTCGTTATCTGGGTCAAGTTAGCATTGCCATTCAGCGTGGCAATGCGGCCAGTATTTTGGGAACGCTTCCGTCTGGTAGTGATCTGGATCAGTTGAGCTATCTATAGATCGTTAGAACGGTTTTTAGATAGCTGTTTAATCTGTATTTTTTGAACGTACATACTTTTACAAATAAATATATATATTTCAGGCATTTTGTAGGCATTCGTTAAAAGGTATTTTTGTACGTTAAATACATTTTTGGACATACAATGTATATGCCTCTCCTAAAGAGTGTCACGATAAGAAGTCTTATAAACTCTCTCACGACTGGTAATCCCCATACATACCTCTACATACATATAGTCACGCATGTTTCCCGGAGGGGTAGGCAGAGACCAAGGATTTCCACTTGCTACGATCCTGGCATACCTCTTTCGCTTCATTCATCCTCATCACATTCTTCATACAGCTCGGCAGTTTAGTGTACTTCTGACCTGGCCTTTCTCTAGAATTTCTCCAATTTGGTCAGATAATCCAGTCAGGTAATCCCCACAATTTTTAAGTTAAGTTTCACAAGTTTTAATTGCTGATTTATACTTCTATTCTTTGAGACCTTGAGAGATATATTTTAACCATCATCATTAAAACCTGTAAGAGGTCCAACACTGGACATAGGCTTCCCCTCAGGAATGCCATGACGAACAATCTTGAACCTCTTTTGATCTACTTCCAGCAACCTTTACTATGTCATAAGTCCATCGAGTGGGAAACTTTCCTACGCTACGTCATCCAGTACAAATATGTACCTACATTAAGAACATTTAGCTGTGCCTTATAAAATAGATAGTTAAGTAGGTAGCTATCGGCAAAACAAAATCGAATACCAAAAATAAAGGTATAATATACATGTATTATATTATACAAACTAAAACGCCTGTCGATTCGGCAATTGCGTTTAACGCGAAATTAATTGGCACCAAAGTATAATTTAAGTGATACTCAGATCCCCTGTGGCGGGCGGACAGATAATGGACCGGGAGGCGACAGCCCCTACTCTACCTATCGAGTACCAGTACGAATCATATTTTTAATACAACAAAAGTGACATACAAGCTGACGGCCTACCCGTTGATAAGCGGTTGCCTATATTAATTAGATTTATAGGTACTTAGAACTCAGGGACAAATGTTTGTACGATCTGCAAATATTTGTTCCGGGTGTTCTGGGTATTTTCTATGTATAATAAAAAAAATATATCTATCTATGTAATGAATTGTATTACGTATATCAGTCATCTAGTACCCATAACACAAGCTCTGCTTAGCTTGGGGCTAGATGCTGCTGTGTGGATTGTCCAGCATTATTTATTTATTTATTTATTTATGAAGAAGCCGACAATAACTCTTTCTAAATATTAAGTTCTCGGCATAACAATGTCTATCCATACAAAAAACCTAATATGTGTTCTATCATATGATACATCTGATAGGTACCTGCTTTCTTTTATCCTAAAAAACTTTTTATATAATTAGGTGTGAAAGAGAACACAAAATTTACTTTTCCTGATAGTGTTTCTTGACGCTGAGATTTGCATGTTGAGATGGATATTGTGTGGAGTGACCAGAATTGACTAGGTAAACAAATTAAACACTTTTATTCCAAAAACTATCTTGAATTTGATTATTCATATTGTAAAAATGGGAATTAACGGGGAACTTAGTTGGTGCCTTCATTGATAGTGCGGTACGTGAAAATTCTCGTTTTTACAATATACCTAAATTAAATACTGATAAATAGTTCTCACCCTACACTAAGATTTCCTGTGTTGTAAGTATTAGGAATTACAATTTCTGTGGTACCTGGAACAAAATATCTAAAGAAAATAAAAATATATTTGATTATTTTCGGAGGAGTGCGCTAAAAATCGCGACACAGTTTCTGAAACTTCTGCAGATATTATATTACCGTTATTTTAAAGTTTTTGTACAAAACAAAAATTGAGGAAATTCGACTTTTTACCCCTAAAATGGGAAGGTTTAGGAACAAGTGTTTCAAACTCAAAAAGTGCTCTAACGATGTTGATTTTTTTTTTATAGCGGAAAGCTCTCGGATGCTATTGAGTGTTGTATGTACTTTTTTGTCTTTCACTCGATAGGGTTGACAGCTGTAGCCACCCGGTATGTAACGTCCTTGTCACGGCCTGGTTCCACCACTTAACGAGCCGTTAACATAAGCCAACGATGAATTATTACAAAGTTAAACCATTATTAACTACTAGTGACAAATGACTTCTAACATCATTAACGGGACATTTCGAAATCAAAATAACCAATTTAGTAATATTTTATTTCTAAGTTACGATATTTCTGTTATATTTGTGTTCGTTTCAGGTCAACGTAACCTTTAAGACGGTTACGTTGATCTCAAATTACTCCTAAAATTTCCAGGAGCCTAAGATTTTGCAAATACCATATAACGAGAAACAGGACTTTAAAAAAATACATAGATCATCTAGGGCTTACGTAGGGGTAAGCCTTATTAAACCCAGTTATTTTATTTAAAAACAAAAGCATATTTTAATCTAATCCCAGTAATATGGCTTTTAATGGATTTAGTTACTCGTTGCTTCTACAGAATTTAATTTTGTTTGCTAAGTTAGTAATTATCTTCTACAAAATTATTGTTTGCAATTATTTTTAGACTGATTGTAAAATCTAGGTAACGTAGTTTATATAGCTATAAATAAGCAGGTATATATCCTAATATATCTTCTGTGTATTTGAATCAAACGTTAAGATAATTAACGAATTTTTATTTTGGGTATTGGGGATTATCGATAGTCATGTCATGAATTATCGATAATTATACCTAAACTGTAAAACTGGCCCCCAACATGTGATATCATGCTAACAAATAAGTATAGCATGGTATCACTCCCGAGACGCCAAACAATGTATTAGGATGTCTACAGACGGACGACACAGCAACAATAAAGTTGTAAAAATAACGCCGGGCACTGGTCGCATGTAACGCGAACCGTGTAACGTGTAACCATTCCGTGTAACAGAATGGACGCAACTGTTGTCATTTGTAAACTCCCTAGAGTTAGTAAATCGTTAAAAGGGCAAGGTGTAAGCTTTCAAAACACACTCCCAAGATAACTAGAAATTTTTACGACAAACATATTTAAAAACGTTATTAAACGAAAACTTTTTAAAACAGAATACCTACTATGAATAAAATATCGAATAACTCGACTTTCTAATTCGATGAAAAAAGTAGGAAAACCTATTGTTTTATAAAAGGCTCATTAAAAAGAAAAAACAGCCTTGTTTCTAGCCTTTTTTCTGGCTTGGTCGTGGAGGACCAGGCAGTAGGTAAGATTTACGTTTCCAAGTTATTTTTGTAACAATGAATAAATGAATTAAACAAAGTAAACAAAGATTGTATTTACTATAGAGTTAGAAGTAAATATTTAGAAAAATATGACACCACATCAATGGAGAGCACAGACAGTAGAGTTTTGACATAACCACGAAGGTGGTCTGAAATAAAAATTATTGAATGTAATTGAATTGAATATTATTTACAACTTTTGTGTATGGGGGAACAAATAACACAATTTTCTTCTAATTTTTTCTTTTTATAGTAAAAGTATCACGGCTGTAGAAGTCCACAGCTGGTCAAATACCTCTCGCAATACCATAACAAAAGATTATGAGTCACCACTAGACGTCTTGCAATCTTTATGAGGTTATAATAATTCGTGGTCTAAGCCATGTGGGGTGGGAAGATAAGGTTTGCTACCTTATCTTCCCACCCCACATGGCTTAGGTATTGCCGTTTTAACTTGCTTATAGTTAGTTAGTCGTCGATTAGTAAATAGCTCTCATAAAATAAGTACTCTTTAGATTGACCAAGTAAATACCAGTGACATGACTGGACATGATGATGAAAAAGGACGGGCGATTTTTTCATGCGATAACGTTTCCCGTTGGTAACGTACCAACGGGAATTATCGCACGAAAATAGGTTGGCTGGTGAAAAAAGGAGCTAATAAATAAATACATTTATAAACTAAGTGAGATTCATTTCATCATTTTGTGGACTCGAGAAATAATGTAGGTACTGCTTCAAGAGCTGATTATGTAATAAAGATTTTTTTCCTGCCTAGCGTTGAGCGGTAAAGGGGCTATTCTCGATATATTTAGTACTAGCGTCTGCCCACGGCTTCACTAGCGTGGTACCCGAATAAAAAGTAGCCTATGTGTTATTCTGATGTATTAAGCTATATTACTGTAAAGTTTCATCAAAATCAGAGTTTTTGCGTGAAAGAGTAACAAACATCCATCCTTACACACGTCTAGTCTATTAAGTTTACTTCACACACAGAATGCGATAGTATCTACGTTCCAATACTATGTACAAAAATAAAATATGTGATTATCTATTTTATTAAAATTACTGACATTAAATCTAAATTTACATGAAATAATATGACCATTACGGGTTGCAATAACATTAATACTTTGACTACCTACAATGAAAATAAAACCTCGGTCTGCCGCCATACCCTAATACAAAGTTCAATTGAGAGACTTAACTTTATTTACTGTAGATATTAATAACTAGTTTGTTTACGCAAAACCTCGGCCTGCCTACCTATCTGTTGCTATACCCTTAGACAGGGTTCATGTGAGATACCTACCTATACACACCATCTATGTACCTATCACGTGAAAGCAATAAATGTATTGAGTATGTATGTTTTTTTTAAATTACGGTGTAAATAAATGGATCAGGGGATTTCCGGAACTCTTGTCCCTTTGAGTACCGGAAGAGGATTATCGTAGGGGATTTGTGAAATAAGCCCAAGCCTTATGGCTTATTCAAAATTATTCAAGAAGTGAAGTGAATAAATAAATTTTGACTTTGACGTCCACAGATTGGAAAGTAGATAGATTAGTTCATTCATCGGAAGTGCGATTAGTGTGAGTGGAACTACGCGTTTTCATACAAAAACATGCTCGGTTAACCGCTCTCGTATGGTTGCATTGTGGTCACAGTAACGTCCGTCTGATATCATTCTATCGATTGTAATAGGTAAGGGACAAAGTGAAACCCAACCGAACTTTAAACTGACATTCGTTAGTAGGCCTTTTGCGGCTTGCGGTGTTAGGGTCGCGGTATATACTCGTATATTACCTTTGGTTTTCGGGTTAAAAGTGGCCTAGAGGATGTTACCGAGATACGAATAGCTTCAACGTTTTATTCGCCAAGATTTGTTCCAAAATAAACATTTATTACGTAACATAAAAAATCATATAAGCAGTAGGTATATCAGGCTTGTAGTTCCCATAACACAAGCTCTGCTTAGTTTGTGGCTAGAAGATGCTGTGTTAAAAATGTCCAGCATTATTTATTATTATGTATATTATTATTATTTTAACAAAGGTAGCGACTGATCCTTCCGGTATTACGAGTAGGAATCTTTTTGTTAAATATTTTTTAGTTTATTAACCGACTTCATAGAAAAGGAGGTTCTCAATTCGGTTGTTCTTTTATCATTGTTTGTTATCTTCGCAAGAAGATAGATAGATAGATAAATCATTTATTACACCTACACACCTACACCCGATAAAAACAGGAGCTAAAAAAATTACCCACCATTTTCCGTATTTTTTCCGCCATTTTGAGATAGTGTATGTACATTATTATAATTTATTATTCTGGGACACCCTATTTAATAAATAGTATCGGTACTCTTTTATAATAATCTAGAACATCCTGTTTACGTTTACAGATTAGTAGAGTTAATTTGAGGAATTCTGTCATGATTTTATTTCATTTTCTAAAAAGTGTATTTTTCTAAAAAGAAAAAGTACAGTAGGTACATCTTTTAGGTCTAATCCACAGTCGGTGAACGTGGTCTAAGACTGTAACTTATGGTGTTATTTTGAGAAGACCAGCATTTGTCTTCCTATATAATGTTGATGATGATGATGGCTTAGACAATGACAAGAGTAAATATTTTGTTCAACATTTTTTTTCTCTATCGCGAAAGTTTTGAAAAGGCACACAGTCAAAAGAAGTTCCATTCTCAACGTATACCTACAAGACATAATCTTCCAAAATTTACAAAAAGTCCTAACTAGCATTCCCTGTGTCGCGGGTATCAGGGTCTAGACAAATACCTCACGCTTAGTTTTCCTTTCATGCTAACGCAAATCTGTCAAAGCAAAACTTGACAGCAGTCACATGGCATTGCCACTAATGTTATATCCATACAGTTCAATCTTTCCGTAGGCGTTAATGCCAACAGAAATTTAAAAACATTCCAAAAACATTCCACTCACACTAATCGCATTTCCGATGAATGAACTAATCTATCTACTTTCCAATCTGTGGACGTCAAAGTCAAAATACACAGGCACCCAGGACAACGAGTACTACCGAGTTTAGTAGATATGTCTAAACCTGGAATAAATACTTATCTGCAGAACATGCAAACTTAAGGCAGCGTTGTGCACTATTTATCCGTAAGCGATTCCAGTAATCCATCCCATTACTCGAGCTACAAACAAGATTGGCATTTAATTTCTTCGTCTAGAATCTAGATCTAGGCTAGGACCCGATTCTAAACTCTTGTGAGTTATTTCTCACAAGAGTTTAGAATCAGCTTTGTAGAATGGTGAGAATGAACAATATAATCAAATCCTACTAATATTGTAAACGTGAAAGTTTGTGAGGATGGATGTTTGCTCCTCTTTCACGCAAAAAGACTGAACGGATTTTGATGAAACTTTACAGTACCTTCTTTTTATCCTCACTAGCCTATTGTTAATATTGTTACCTACATATATATAATAATGTAACATCTTTTATTAGACAATTCTCAAAAACCTTTTTTTCAAAACCTATCTCAGGCACCAGTCTCTCACAAAACAGGTTTTCTTTTTATTAGTTTTGCATCTCAAATAGTTAAGGACCTATACCTACTCTAAGAAACCTTTGTGAGAGAAAATAAATGTTTTTATTTATTTATTTTAAATATAGCTTATACATCAGAATGACACATAGCCTACTTTTTATTCGGGTACCACGTGGGCGGAGCCGTGGGCAGAAGCTAGTGAATAAATAACATTGTTAGCCGAGCGTTAGGGCGGTACCTGGACTTCAGATCCAGCGGTCGTAGGCTCGAGCCCGGTCATGCACCATTAGATTTTTTCACTCGAAAAGATTTTCTATAAACAGTGCAAGAAGCCGAATTTCAAAAAGTCATCGAAAATGACTAAAATGTCTAAGACATTTTCGATGACTTTTTGAGAAACATTTTAACTCAATACATTTTCAAATGTGTAGAATACGTAAATCAGTTCGGCGTTGTATACACTTCTACTAAACCCTGTAAAAAATAGCGTAGCATCACAATCTTTATACCGTAGCGACGGCCGTAGCATTGTTTAATGTGGTATCTATCAAAATATCACTTTGCGAAAGGCTTATAGTGATATTGTGAACTTGTTTTTCAAGATAGCCCCCCCGGTACAGCAAACCGCACTAAGCTCTGAAATTGCCTGTAATAGATATATCGAGATTGACTTATTCATACGTAAATTGGAGTTCCAAGGAGTGTCCTTTTCACGGCATTTGCATGAGAAACATACGACGTCTGGTAGGTACTTTGATAAACCTCAGAAAACCTTTCAAGTCAGTGGGCTGAAATTACTGCTCTGTTAACTACTTCAGTTTGTTGTGAACCGAATTAAGATCCTCGTAGACTCAGTATAGACTAAGGGACTAAGGGAATTTCGTGTAGAATAATAAACTACCAATAACACGACTAACAATTCCTTGAGAGCTGTGTGATTTTATGTGAAAAAAACCAATCTAATCTTTTATAGATATACATACATAAAGTCACGCCTGTTCCCAGAGAGGTAGGCAAAGACTAAGGCTTTCCAGTTAATAAAATCCTGATCATCTTTGAAGGATTATATTTATATTTTCATCGAATTCATAAACTTGTGTTTCTTCGAATCTTCATTTTTCCTTAGCGACGAAACTCTTGTATATTTTTTTTATTGTCTTAGTAACGACCAACTTTTGTACATTTGAGCCAATTATACTTGAGTTATTTAATTTTATTATCTGCCAAATCGATGACGTGGTCAAGTTGACAGCCAAATTAACTCACTTTTTTCATTTGAGACTTCTAAATGAGGATGAAAACCATAGCGTGATTTACTTGTCAAAATCACAAGTTTCGTTCGTTCATGGACGGTTCATGGCCTTCAGTTTAGCTCGAGTATGGGAATAAAGCGATGGAATCAGTGTACCCGCAATTGGATGGAAATACCATTGTCCAAATTGATTGCCATCTCACTAGACATGAGTTAGTGTGATCGACCAGCAGGTTGTGAAAATAATTTGTAAACAAGTTATCTAGTCAAAAGACGCTGAGAAAAAAAACATTTATTTCGATTATGTTTGCAGCTGTTTCATGACGCGCTCGATCGTCTTATCGCTGCGGCGCTTATTAATTTTATAAGCTTTTTTAACTTGCCGTGTTAGTTAGTATGTATTGGTAAAATCTTGCAACTGAGTTTTAAACCAGTAACCCAACCGATTAAGCTGAAATTATCGAATCGATCGTCTTATCGCTGCGGCGCTTATTAATTTTATAAGCTTTTTTAACTTGCCGTGTTAGTTAGTATGTATTGGTAAAATCTTGCAACTGAGTTTTAAACCAGTAACCCAACCGATTAAGCTGAAATTATGCAAACAGGTTTGCTTTGGATGACAATGCTCAAGTGATTTCATTCTAAATCCAATATGGCGGACTCCCAAAGATGGCGGCGCCATGATTTTTATGTACCACCATGATTTGGATATTAAATAAAAGGCTTAACTGAGAAAAATACGAAAAAAAAAAAAAAGCTATGTTAAAAAAGTTTTTTTTTAATTCATAAAGAATATTTAAGGAACAAATCGTGCGTGGCTTACCCTACGCGACGTATATCCGTATCACGCGTCGGTCACGGCGAAGAAGCTATTATCTAATCTGTGGTTGCGGGCAGCCGATGACCGTTTCGAAAAATTTTGTATGGAAATCTTGTCGATACGGTCGACGTTTTGACATGTTATAAACTCTGCATAGACTTTCTTGATTCAAAAACAGCCGTGACACGTGACAGGCGCGCGCATCACAGGTTACGCAGTGGACGCTCTTAGACTATACTTAGATATTTAATATAGTTACTTACCTTGATAACTAATATAAATAATAATATATAATAATTGTGTTTGTTTAGGTGTTAATCGTTTGTGGAGGGTGTATAGATAATATATATGGGCATGTCTAATTGACTACCAGAATGGTTCAAAAAAGTGTCGCAAGATTTTCGTTTTAATCTAATCACTTAAAAACCTCTAGTTACTATTTCAACTTGGCGAATAAAAAAAACACTGTAGGTACCTATCATAAAAAATAATTTATTAAATTATTTTTTCTTTGGATAAATACAAAATCTCTGATTTTGTAAACTTCAATAACGTAAGTAATACTAGGTAATATCTACTTATTTACTAAATTTAAATTACCAACAAAACATTATTCATTAAATATTATCACATTATTCATTAAGTTTCTCACTGAGGATAATATAATGTTAAATGTTTTTATTACAAAATAAAATAAATGTATTTTCCAAAATATGTAACCAACTATTTTCAGAAAGCAAAGAAATGGCACCATTACATAAAAACACCCTATCGAGTCTATAAATTGTTTTCTCTACATAAATAGTATCTATCTACTTAACGCGTATATAAATCATTGTCTGTACAAAAAATACAATAGTTTCGTGCCATCGCACGAAAAAAATAATTATCATCTCGATCAAATAGTGTCTAGAAATCAAATTCTTAACTCTTTGTTTTCTCTCAAACTCTAAGTACAAAATAAACATCTAAAATCCAATCATTTACATGCAAGTATCTGGATGGACGATGGATCCAACGTTGGATTTTATAAAAAAAAAACTTCTTTGATTTTATTAACAAACTAAGTAAATATTATTGTAATAAATAGGTATTTACAAAAACCACTGAGGTTTTGCTATCACAAGAGTAATTAAATTAAATTAAATTACTTAAGAGTAACAACATAATTAATGATCTACGCTACAAACTCATAAAAAGTTGTTTTGTAGTCATGCTTTCTTACAGTTTGTATTATTAAAAATATACCTGATTCTTAGTTTATAATTTTAGTAACAGATACCATTTTATTCACTGTAACTTTTCACAAAGCTAGACATGCTACTAATATTATAAACGTGAAAGTTTGTGAGGATGGATGTTTGTTACTCTCTCAAGCAAAAACTACTGAACGTATTTAGATGAAACTATACAGTAATATAGCTTATACATCGGAACACATAGGCTACTTTTATCCGGGTATCACGCGGGCAAAGCCGTAGGCATAAGCTTGTCTTTAAATAAATAAATATTGAACTCAGTACCTTTAATCCATACATAACAACCTCCGTGGCGCGGCAGGCGAGCCTTCTGAGACGCAAGAAGTGCAAGTTCGATTCCCGCAAATATTTGCATGTTCTGCAGATATTTGTTCCGGGCCTGGGTGTTGTGTTTCCACGGTACTCTTAGTTCCTTATTACCACGACACATTGAATCCTAGAGTGGGGGGGGGGGGGGGGGGTCAGGACTATGGTTGTGTCTGTTAGGTGTTTTATTTATTTATAACATGGCCCATAGCCAAATTATTTAGAGGTATACATCATACAAAGAACTATATAATTTATAAGAATATCACACACTAATTTTAAGACTAACTGTATCACATTCTAGATCTCTTAAGTGACGGTGATCGGTTAACATTCGATTCATACGCATCAAACAATCTGCTGTTACTTGAAGACAGACCTGTCATATCTACCTCCAACCCTGGAGGAACCTCAGAATTATTGACGACTGTAAATCTACCCGTATTTTTCAAATCGTAATTTTGGTGGGCGGTATGTTCAACCTCATTGTTGTTTTGGTGGGCGGTACGCTTAACTATGGATATGTTATTCTGACATTTGATCTCGGAAACGTCATTGACTTCATTTTTGACATCGTCAGAGACTGTAACCTCCGTTTTGACAGAAGATTCTTTCTCATTCTCTGCCTTTTCGGTAGAATAAGTTCGTTTCGCTCCCGGCATTTTACGATATATCTTAGCGATGACCGGATGGAGGAGTCTTTCGTCGAACTTGTCACTTTCCTTGCCTGTCAAAGCTCCGATTATGATGCCGACGATGACACACGTGACCGTTCCTATGACAGCGTACCACATGTAGGAGATTGAATACATTTTGAAGAGACTTGATTCACTGCAAAAAATGGACATTGTGAAATTTAATAACATTTTCTACTTCAGCTGTTACAGTCCCAGTAATGGCAGAAATACTTTTTAATTTAGTATTTTTTTATAATCCCGATTTTTTATCTACTTATAAGTGCTTCAGTGATAAGTGTTCAGTGAGTGATCAACGTAACCATCTTTATAATTTCTAGAATTTTAAGATTTTTTTCAAATACTATATTTTGATAAACATGACTCAATGATTGAATATCCTTTGGCATAAAGTTTATTGATTTTATTTTCACCCAAGATACATTATATGAGTCCATGCAATGAAAGAGAGAGGAAGCTATGCTTATGCCTATAGTTTAAATGAGCAGTCTTATTACACTCTATTATGGGAACAAGCAAAATTAGAAAGAAGGACTTTGCATAATTACCAAATTAAAAGAATTTATTTTATTGATAAGACCCAAATATAGAATAGAATAGAATAGAATATATCTTTATTGTACACCAGTAAATACAGAAAAAATACGAAAAAGAAATTATAATAATATCTAGTGATACAATGGGCGACCTTATCGCTGAAAGCGATCTCTTCCAGGCAACCTTTGGATGGACAGAAACTGGAAGAACAAATAAGGACGGCGGCGTACAACCAACATTATAGAGACCGATAGAAGTTAAAAATAAAAACAATAAAATAAAAAAAAACTACATAAATTAAATAATAAATACACCTAACAGCTACATAGATATATAAATATATAAGACGACGTAGAGAGCGATGAAAGATAATATTTCTTTATCAAGCTTTTGAAAATAGGAAGAGACTTAGCTTGTCGTATGGAGACTGGCAGAGCATTCCAGAGCTTGGTAGCCTGCAGTGTCTTGGTATATACTAGTCTTATATTTTATGTAAACCCTACGTTTCAGCGTGAATGGATAATCCTATGATATACACTTACTAGAAAGGATCTGGAGTTCTGCTCTTAGTGTTAGCTTGGAGAAGAGGAGCTAGATGCATCAGGGTCTGGTTCACTCCGGGAGATAGCGCCGGTGTAAGGGTTAAGATATTCATCGTGCCGTTTATGCAACCCTAAAACAGAGAGAAAATTATCATCAACCTAGATAAATCGTCTGATCTTTGATGAGCGGTCTAGAGCTACTTCATTATATAAGATTTTATTCTTAGTATTAGAGTATAATTTTTTGACTTTTAGTGAAACCTGTAAATTTACTATTTTTCTAAAATAGGCAAATAATTTTGCGCAAATTTTGCTTGTCATTGGAAGACATTTAACTTAACTAACAATACGTGTCATGAAAATTACTCTTAATTAGGTAAGTTGATTTAAAGTCAATCTTATCAAATATTTAATCAAAATTTACGTATCACACGTCCACCATTAGTTTTACTATCTACTAGCAGAAATAACTCCCATTAATATGAAACTATTCGCAAGTAGGGAGGTATGAGAAATGCGATGTGATTCAACTTCACTTTCTCTGGTACTATTTGTGTTATAGGCAGCTTCTAGTTAATCCATATTCCAATTTATTAACTAACCTTTGTTGATACTGGCAGCCAATCCACCTTCTTATTGACATACAGAAGCCTCCCCGTTGCCATCCAAATTGTGATGAAATGTGACGCAATGATACCCCAGAGCGCACCAGTGCCATTTGCGACCGGACATAGAGCGGCCAGTGTGAACACTCCTAATAGGGCTCCGGAGGTGGCTGAGGTGACGAGAAGAGAACCTTCGACGACGCCTCCAACTATGCCCACGCACAGAGAGAGGAGCATTATGACAATCGCTGAAAATAAATAATAAGTCCTTAAGCTTGAGATTGTTTTTTTTTTGTTTGAACGCGCTAATCTCTGGAACTACCAGCTGGATTTAAAAAAAAAGTTGAATTTGGTAGTCCAGTAAATCTGATGAATGATTCTTTTATAATGGCTAGGGTGGCTTCAAGGGTGGTCCCATAAAAAAAAATATGAAAAAATTCCACTTCTATGAGTCAAAAAATGGGTGATGAAATTTCATATTGGACTTTTTAGCAATTTTTCGTTGCTTGAAGTCGGGTTTTTTACATTTAGGCCCGAATTCATAGTCAAATAGGGGCTCCCCTAAGACGACTATTCAGGCGCTATGTGAAAACTCAAGCGCAAATTTAACCTTTATATACCTAGTCATAAGGCAAATGCTGAATGATAGATTTTGGGGGACTGTTCAACCTCTGACTTCATCTGTATTATTTCTATATACCTACTTGTGAATAGTTGTATGAATAAATGTATTAATTTAAAAAAAAATGTTGTCTTTGACAACTTGTAAAGACGAATCGGCGAGCCTATTTGAAACATTGTCTGCGTAAACTTCAAATTTTATAATGACAATATGTAATTAACACAATCACTAGAAACCCGTTCCTCTAATCTGAATGATGATGAATCTACCTACTCACATAACTAAATAACTAATCTATACTAATAAAGCTTAAGCGATTGTTTTTTTGTTTGTTTCTTTGTTCGAACGCACTAATCTGGAACAACCAGTCGGATTTGAAAAAAATATTTTTGTGTATTAAATACAAAAATATTTTTTTCAAATAAGCCCAATTCTTGAGGAAGGTTATATGCTACTAGCTTCTGCCCACGGCTTCGCCCGCGTGGTACCCGGATAAAAGTAGCCTATGTGTTATTCCGATGTTTAAGCTATATTACTGTACAGTTTCATCAAAATCCGTACAGTAGTTATTGCGTGAAAGAGTAACAAACATCCATCCTCAGAAACTTTCGCGTTTATAATATTAGTAGGATATTACTGTGAAGTTTCATCAAAATCCGTTTAGTATATTTTGCGTGAAAGAGTAACAAACATCCATCCTCACAAACTTTCGCATTTATAATAGTAAGTAGGATTTGACATCACACTACGACCTTAAAAGAAGTAATAGCACGGGCGCCCGCCCGTGCGGGGGCCGAGAGCGGCCATGACACAACTAGTAGCTTATACGAGAAAGATCACAGCTAGGTATGCGAGTAGGTAAACCATTTAGCAATAAGTCAGTTATATAAAATGAAGTCTACCTATTGTTTGTAGTTTATTAATCACTAATATATAATAGTTGATGTTTCAGATGCATGCTTTTGAATTTTGCTGAGATTAGTTGAGACTAAACTGCTTTCTTAAAAAGATGCAAGAGATAAGAGCCCCTTTAATTCATATTGTAAAAACGGGGATTTTCACGTACTGGACTATCGGTCCACTCACCCTGATGAAGACTCTCGGAATGAGTCGAAACTTAGTCGGTGCCTTCACCGATAGTGAAAATTCCCGTTTTTACAATATGAATAGTCAAGTTCACGATAGTTTTTGGAATAAAGCCCTATAATTATTTTTGAGACTACCTACGTCGTCGCCATTCAAAAAATTTAGCTGCCTACGTAAGTTCAAGGTTAAGCGAAGCGAGCCCTATTTTATGAATACTCACCGTAAATGACTCCAATGATCTTGATGACGGTCAATTGTTGCTTATCACTGATGCCCTTGAAGGATGGTGCGGCAGACACAAAGTCCTCCCAAGTCACGGTGGCTAGAGAGTTCACGTTTGACACCAGGAAACTGGAATCCAAAGCAGAAATACAACTTTTATATTCATCATCAGCCTATATTAGTCCACTGCTGGACATAGGCCTCCCCTAATGAGCGCCATAGCGCCCTGTCTTCAGCTTGTCGCATCCAGCATCTGCCTGCAGTCTTTCGCAGATCGAACTTTTATATAACCTCACTCAAAAAATTTTGACACCAGGGGATCTAGACAAATACCATTTTCTGTTGACAATAACGCCTGCGGAAAGATTGAATTGTATGGGAATGACATTAGCTGTGGAAATGTCACGTGACTGCTGCCAAGTTTTACCTTGACGAATTTGCGTTAGTGTGAAAGGAAAAGTAAGCGTGAGGTATATGTCTAGGACCACAGGAAAATGATATCCAAAGAGAGACTCAATATTTTTTTGCATCCTAGATACCCTAAAAACCTTCTAATGTGAGTTTTTTATATAAATTACGTACTTTATCTTAATATTCAACATTGATAACTCGTGATTCCATATATCCATTCAACATACTGATACAAAATATATACATATATTTATTTACCAACTAAGCGATTATTTTACTATAGACCATTTAATACGTAATAGGCCCATACTAAATCATTTTCGGGACCCCTTACACTGGTCAGATTACTGACATAACGCAAGGTAACCAAGAAAAAATTAAGTACTAATCACTTGGAGAGAGTGCACTACGGAAAATAGATTAAAATTAAAAAAGAAAGTTTATTTAATGGCGTTATTGAAGAGAGCGTGGCAGGTTACTAAATTTGATATTTTCTCCAGAAAAAAATAGTGGATTACATCAAAATGTTTGAAATAGACCGAATTAAGTTTATATGGAAAGAAAAATTGGGAAAATTGACCGAAATTATGTGAAAAATAGGTATCTTTCTCTCATACAAAATGTTCTTGGTTATCGAACGCAGTGGTTGCTTTCTCTATGGTTGTCGAATTGGCGTTTTGTATCTGTCTCATTCAAGGTCAAAACGACGTGTTTTGGGTCAGCTAGTTTTATTTTAAAATAGAATAGGCAAAGATAAATATCTCACCTCAAAGCCCCATTGAAAAGACTGCCCAAAAACAATCCTAGCATTCCCGGCAGAAACGCAAACTGGTCTTCTACGTAATAAGGTAGCACCTCATCTGGAGCGGATATGATACCAGCTGCCAATGGATCACAGTTTTTGTATACCGCGTAGAGAGCCATGCCCACAATCCAGGACAAGCTGAAGAGGATGGTTACAGCTGGAACATTGGCGAAAAGTGTTCGTCGGACCCTGAAAGGAAATACGTTAATTAAATACCCGGATGTATAGAGGTATATTCCTGTAAAGCGATGACCACATCTGAGAAATCATCATTAACACTCAGAAGAATAAGGTATTTTCAGGAACACCTTCCTGAAAATACCTACCCCACCAATATAAAATATATATTGGTGGGGTAGGCATTTAAGAGTAGTAAGGCTTCTGTGAAAGGGCTCGTCCGGGGAAGTGCACCATGCCTGTTTCTATCACCAAGCAGTAATTATCTCATTGCTGTGTTCTGGTTTGAAGGGTAATGTTGCCGGTGAAATAACAGGTACATGAGATCTTTCATCTTCATATCTCAGGAGGCAAAGTGATATCTCTTGTATTGTAAGCGTCCGCTTCGCAACAGGTGGACCGTATTCTTGTATAACTCATAGTATAAAACAACTTTTCATAATTATGGTGATGATGATGTGATATAATTCCCAAGGCACGCAATAACAGCCATACCAGCGGGGCGATCACACTAACTCATGGCTATCGAGATGGCAATCAATTTTGACACTAGTTCCTTATTTTAATGGACCATCCATCCAAAAAACAGAACTTCCAATATGAAACTAATTTTGTTCATTCGCATGGCCATCTATGGCTCATCCAGCTTACAAATTAGTGTGATACGATTCATCCCATCCGATGATACCAGCCATGGGAAATTAGTGTGATCGCCTCGCTGGTGAAAGATGGCCGTTCTTTCCAGCCTTATGGTTCCATCGAGGTTTTTTCTAGCAACTCTATCCAGCCTTAAGATCCGAAAACCAATAAAAAACTGAGAATATGAAAAGAAATACCTGGCTTCAGAAGACATTGAACAATAACGTTGCACGAACGTCTGCTGGCATCCATAGATGGAGATTGACATGAAGAGTTGACCGAAGATGGCTGAAAGCGTATCCACGCGAACTGTTGGATCCATGGAAAATCTGGAATTAAATTTATAGACACTTTACCGTCACGAAAAAACTCCTACCATGATGCGCTGCCAGCATCATCATTTAGCCCTTCTACACCCACTGTTGGGTTAAGGCCTCCTTTTTATAACACCATTCTCTCCGGTCTCTTGCGATCCTCATACCATGTTGCGCCCTGGCAGCATCATCATTTAGCCCTTCTACACCCACTGTTGGGTTAAGGCCTTCTTTTTATAACACCATTCTCTCCGGTCTCTTGCGATCCTCATACCATGTTGCGCCCTGGCAGCATCATCATTTAGCCCTTCTACACCCACTGTTGGGTTAAGGCCTCCTTTTTATAACACCATTCTCTCCGGTCTCTTGCGATCCTCATACCATGTTGCGCCCTGGCAGCATCATCATTTAGCCCTTCTACACCCACTGTTGGGTTAAGGCCTTCTTTTTATAACACCATTCTCTCCGGTCTCTTGCGATCCTCATACCATGTTGCGCCCTGGCAGCATCATCATTTAGCCCTTCTACACCCACTGTTGGGTTAAGGCCTCCTTTTTATAACACCATTCTCTCCGGTCTCTTGCGATCCTCATACCATGTTGCGCCCTGGCAGCATCATCATTTAGCCCTTCTACACCCACTGTTGGGTTAAGGCCTTCTTTTTATAACACCATTCTCTCCGGTCTCTTGCGATCCTCATACCATGTTGCGCCCTGGCAGCATCATCATTTAGCCCTTCTACACCCACTGTTGGGTTAAGGCCTCCTTTTTATAACACCATTCTCTCCGGTCTCTTGCGATCCTCATACCATGTTGCGCCCTGGCAGCATCATCATTTAGCCCTTCTACACCCACTGTTGGGTTAAGGCCTCCTTTTTATAACACCATTCTCTCCGGTCTCTTGCGATCCTCATACCATGTTGCGCCCTGGCAGCATCATCATTTAGCCCTTCTACACCCACTGTTGGGTTAAGGCCTCCTTTTTATAACACCATTCTCTCCGGTCTCTTGCGATCCTCATACCATGTTGCGCCCTGGCAGCATCATCATTTAGCCCTTCTACACCCACTGTTGGGTTAAGGCCTCCTTTTTATAACACCATTCTCTCCGGTCTCTTGCGATCCTCATACCATGTTGCGCCCTGGCAGCATCATCATTTAGCCCTTCTACACCCACTGTTGGGTTAAGGCCTCCTTTTTATAACACCATTCTCTCCGGTCTCTTGCGATCCTCATACCATGTTGCGCCCTGGCAGCATCATCATTTAGCCCTTCTACACCCACTGTTGGGTTAAGGCCTCCTTTTTATAACACCATTCTCTCCGGTCTCTTGCGATCCTCATACCATGTTGCGCCCTGGCAGCATCATCATTTAGCCCTTCTACACCCACTGTTGGGTTAAGGCCTCCTTTTTATAACACCATTCTCTCCGGTCTCTTGCGATCCTCATACCATGTTGCGCCCTGGCAGCATCATCATTTAGCCCTTCTACACCCACTGTTGGGTTAAGGCCTCCTTTTTATAACACCATTCTCTCCGGTCTCTTGCGATCCTCATACCATGTTGCGCCCTGGCAGCATCATCATTTAGCCCTTCTACACCCACTGTTGGGTTAAGGCCTCCTTTTTATAACACCATTCTCTCCGGTCTCTTGCGATCCTCATACCATGTTGCGCCCTGGCAGCATCATCATTTAGCCCTTCTACACCCACTGTTGGGTTAAGGCCTCCTTTTTATAACACCATTCTCTCCGGTCTCTTGCGATCCTCATACCATGTTGCGCCCTGGCAGCATCATCATTTAGCCCTTCTACACCCACTGTTGGGTTAAGGCCTCCTTTTTATAACACCATTCTCTCCGGTCTCTTGCGATCCTCATACCATGTTGCGCCCTGGCAGCATCATCATTTAGCCCTTCTACACCCACTGTTGGGTTAAGGCCTCCTTTTTATAACACCATTCTCTCCGGTCTCTTGCGATCCTCATACCATGTTGCGCCCTGGCAGCATCATCATTTAGCCCTTCTACACCCACTGTTGGGTTAAGGCCTCCTTTTTATAACACCATTCTCTCCGGTCTCTTGCGATCCTCATACCATGTTGCGCCCTGGCAGCATCATCATTTAGCCCTTCTACACCCACTGTTGGGTTAAGGCCTCCTTTTTATAACACCATTCTCTCCGGTCTCTTGCGATCCTCATACCATGTTGCGCCCTGGCAGCATCATCATTTAGCCCTTCTACACCCACTGTTGGGTTAAGGCCTCCTTTTTATAACACCATTCTCTCCGGTCTCTTGCGATCCTCATACCATGTTGCGCCCTGGCAGCATCATCATTTAGCCCTTCTACACCCACTGTTGGGTTAAGGCCTCCTTTTTATAACACCATTCTCTCCGGTCTCTTGCGATCCTCATACCATGTTGCGCCCTGGCAGCATCATCATTTAGCCCTTCTACACCCACTGTTGGGTTAAGGCCTCCTTTTTATAACACCATTCTCTCCGGTCTCTTGCGATCCTCATACCATGTTGCGCCCTGGCAGCATCATCATTTAGCCCTTCTACACCCACTGTTGGGTTAAGGCCTCCTTTTTATAACACCATTCTCTCCGGTGTCTTGCGATCCTCATCAACTGATTTCCGGCTATGTTGACGATGTTGTTCGACAATCAGGCGTATGGTCTGCCTCTCGGTCGGAGCCTCACTTGGCCTGCACTCGATAACTGTTATTCCATTTCAGCTTTGTGATCCGCACACCTACGTATACCACCTTAGTACGTCGTGGAATCTAGGCATTGACGACCTCTGTGGCGCAGTGGGCGAAGGCCCGCCTGAGACGCAGAAGGTTGCGGGTCCAATTCCTGCCACGGGACAAATGTTTGTATCTGCAAATATTTGTCTCGGGTCTGGGTGTTTTCTATGCATAATATGTATGTATTTACAAAAAAAAAATATTTAAGTAGTATATCAGTCGTGTAGTTCCCATAATACAAGCTCTGCTTAGTTTGGGGCTAGATGATGCTGTGTGAAAAATGACCAGCATTATTATTATTATTATTATTATTGGGTACCTATGTGATCTAGAAGTGATATTCCGCATACGTTCATACGATCGGCAGCATACGATCGTTTTATAAGTTTAACATGTGTAATTGTGTACTGGTCTGTGGCATCGTAGCACCCAAATGGACAACCGATTTTGACCGATTCAAATAAGTGTTTTTGTTTGAAAGGTGGCTTGATTGAAAGTGTATTTAGCTATAATGCAAGAAAATCTGATCAGCCGTTTGAAGATAATCAGCTCTTTTGTCTGTAAGCATTTTTTTACGACACGGCTTATTCTAAAGAAATGGGGGTTTTTCAATCGATTCGTGTCTCTTTAAGGAATCATAGATTGCAAAGCTGCAATAGACGTAGAAAACAAGTCGGGGATTTACGATTTCGAAAAAAAGTACTCGTTTGATAAGTAGAGAACTATGAGCTCTAAAAAGGGTTTGTGATATTTTAAGAACTTTCAAATTTTGTTTCATATTAAATACTAAGTACTACTTTTTCGTTCCTTTAACTTATCGGAACGTTTTCTTAACTCAGAGTAATAAGTCAGCGATTATGCCATCCAAAAGGAAATAACACACTGAATGCGTAAAAACCAGTCACATAATTATTTAAATCTTTAAACCTGTTTTTTTACAACAATCAGAAATAAAAACAATAACATTATTTTCTCACGACATTTTGCAACCTGTTTTCGGTAATTATGTGGGTACGTAATTTATTACCTAACCAAATTTATGAATTGATTTCGCTTTTGACTCATTCGACCGAAGCTTGTTTTTACCTGTGACGCAAGAAGCCTAAACGTGTTCTATTTTGTTTTTAGGTAAAACGTTACCCCAATTAGTAACAGTTTTTCAGTGGATTGTGGGTATCAGGAACATATATCTGCAGCAACATTTGCCCCACATCGAACCCGTGAAACGTAATTAACAACAAACAATTTATAACCTCTTCTCTCAAATAATGGTGGGCTCTCAGCACGTGTGACACCTCTTTTGTACCTACACACTACAACAAAAAGAGGCACTCACTCATTTTATTCAGACGAACTAGCACACCAGCACAGTAGCACAATCGTGCGAGGCGCAAGCCGCGAGGGTTAAATGTGTCTCAAATACGTAATAGAACGGATTGCGTCACAGATGGGTACTGATATAAGTTGACTTACTGGAAAAACTTTAGTCTTCCCCCTTCAATATTGTCATCGAGCACTTGCTTCGGTCCACTAGCTTTCATTGTCGACTGGACGATGAAGGCACCGCTTACGAGGATCATTGTCAGGGTTTGGATCACGTCAGCTCTGGAAACCAGAAATATTGACTGTAATAAAAGCCAACTTTATTTTTTTAATCATGAAAATCTCAAGGATCAAAGAGATTTAAAGATTCTTTCATAAAGCAATAGGTACATTAAGATAAGATAAAGATAAATTTATTGAAATCTCAAACAATGGTCTGATAGGAAATTTTTACTTTAAAATAGATTGTTCATCGATTTGAAGCAACGATAAAATTATCCGATTTTTTATAAAGTTTTTTTAAATTTGTTATTTTTAACATGCGCTCGTTTGTTTAAACTTTTTATCAATATGTTAAAAAAGCGTGTAGGCCTAGTGGGTGCATCAACACGTCCTCAAAACGGTGAAGGAAAACATCGTGAAGAAACCGGCATGCCCAAAAACTATAATTTCTCTGGGTGTCAAGACAAATACCATTTTCTGTAGGAGTTAACGCCTGTGAAAACATTGAATTATATGGAAATGATGTTAGCTGTGGAAATAGCACGTGACTGCTGCCAAGTTTTCCTGGACTTTGCGTCAGCGTGAAAGGAAAATAAGCGTGAGGCATTTGTCTAGGTTATGGGCTTGCCATGGGTCTGCCACTTGCTAACTACAAAACTGGAAAGATAAATTACGGGGTGTCCATCGGCGAAACGGGTCGATAACATTGTTAAGACCGTCTGGGTTTTACGTGGATCTGACTAGCACAGGAACGGGGCAAATGTCATAAACATGACCATGCCATAATGGTGAAAGTACCACATAAGCGGATTAAGAGGCTTGTTACGGATCAAGTTAGTGAGTTTTTCATTTGCAAAGGGGAAAATATTCTACCGGACTGATCTATCTAATCCACTTGTCGGCGGTTTACCGACAGTGGTTATCGGCAGGTGTTATTTATATGCAGATTGTGCGCGTTTCAGATCCTTCGCTAATCTGAAGATCTTATGATGTGAAATAACTCTATCTGTAGGTTATAAGTAGCACCGCTTCGAATATCAGTTTTTCATGCCTCTTTGATGGTTTGAGAATAAAATAAAAATGCTGGTAAATTTTTCACACAGCATCATCTAGCCCCAAAGGTGCCCAAAGTAAGCAGAGCTTGTGTTACGGGAGCTACTCGACTGATATACCACTTATTTACTTTTTTTGTAGATACATACATATTACACATAGAAAACACCCAGGCTTGAGACAAATATTTGCAGATCATACAAGCATTTGTCCCGCGGTGGGAATCGAACGGGCCTTCGCCCACTGCGCCACAGAGGTCGAGATCAGATGTCAGACATCTGATGTAACGTGGCAAGAGTTGCACTAGTCTGCATTAATGTAATGAGGGAAAGTTTGAATGTAAAAGGTAACGAAACTACTTATCCGATTTAAAATTTATTCACCAATATTAAGGATTTTCAAAGTGGACATAGGCTGAAAATTATCCCGTTAAAATAAAAGGGCTTTTCGTGGAGACCAATTTTGCAACGTATGTCGACGAAAAACACGGTCGAGCGAATGCGTTTCTTAGAAACTCTGCCTTAACGGTAAGAGGTTTCATCGGCTACTTTTTATCCGGGCATAATACGGGCGTAGCCGTAGGCAGTAGCTAGTGATTAATAAACAAAGTAACCTTTTTTACAACTAAAGTGACAATCAAGCATACGGCCCACCCGTTGGTAAGCGGTTACCGTAACCTATGGACGTTTACAACACCAGATGCACCAGTCGCGCGTTGCCGACTCTGAGCCATAACGGGTGAAAAGTCTCATGCGCCTGTAATTTCACCGGCGCCCATACCCTTCAAACAAGAACAGATGCGAGCATTACTGATTGGCTGCAGAAAGAAGGATGGTGGTAGTAACTTCCCCGTACTAGCTCTTTCACAGCTCTGAGTACCTTATAAGATTGTACCTGAGTACCTAATCCTTCCAGCTACCTTCTAGCAGCTGAGTACCTCATAGCACCTTATAGTACCTCATAGGACCTTATAGTACCTCATAGCACCTTATAGTACCTTATAGCACCTTATAGTACCTCATAGCACCTTATAGTACCTTATAGCACCTTATAGTACCTCATAGCACCTTATAGTACCTCATAGCATCTTATAGTACCTCATAGCACCTTATAGTACCTTATAGCACCTTATAGTACCTCATAGCACCTTATAGTACCTCATAGGACCTTATAGTACCTCATAGCACCTTATAGTACCTTATAGCACCTTATAGTACCTCATAGCACCTTATAGTACCTTATAGCACCTTATAGTACCTCATAGCACCTTATAGTACCTCATAGCATCTTATAGTACCTCATAGCACCTTATAGTACCTTATAGCACCTTATAGTACCTCATAGCACCTTATAGTACCTCATAGCATCTTATAGTACCTCATAGCACCTTATAGTACCTTATAGCACCTTATAGTACCTTATAGCACCTTATAGCACCTTATAGTACCTCATAGCACCTTATAGTACCTTATAGCACCTTATAGTACCTTATAGCACCTTATAGTACCTTATAGCACCTTATAGTACCTCATAGCACCTTATAGTACCTCATAGCACCTTATAGTACCTCATAGCACCTTATAGTACCTTATAGTACCTTATAGCACCTTATATCACCTTATAGCAGCTGAGTACCTCAAAGCACTTAATTGAGTACCTTACCTTATAGCAGCTTCTAGTATCTTATACCTTATAGTACCTTATAGCACCTTATAGTACCTTATAGCAGCTGAGTACCTCAAAGCACTTAATTGAGTACCTTACCTTATAGCAGCTTCTAGTATCTTATACCTTATAGTACCTTATAGCACCTTATAGTACCTCATAGCACCTTATAGTACCTTATAGCACCTTATAGTACCTCATAGAACCTTATAGTACCTTATAGCACCTTATAGTACCTCATAGCACCTTTTAGTACCTCATAGCACCTTATAGTACCTTATAGCACCTTATAGTACCTTATAGCAGCTGAGTACCTCAAAGCACTTAATTGAGTACCTTACCTTATAGCAGCTTCTAGTATCTTATACCTTATAGTACCTTATAGCACCTTATAGTACCTCATAGCACCTTATAGTACCTCATAGCACCTTATAGTACCTCATAGCACCTTATAGTAGCTTATAGCACCTTATAGTACCTTATAGCACCTTATAGTACCTTATAGCACCTTATAGTACCTCATAGCACCTTATAGTACCTTATAGCACCTTATAGTACCTTATAGCACCTTATAGTACATTATAGCACCTTATAGTACCTCATAGCACCTTATAGTACCTCATAGCACCTTATAGTACCTCATAGCACCTTATAGAACCTTATAGCACCTTATAGCACCTTATAGCACCTTATAGCAGCTGAGTACCTCAAAGCACTTAATTGAGTACCTTACCTTATAGCAGCTTCTAGTATCTTATACCTTATAGTACCTTGATTGAGTACCTTATAGCAGCTGCTAATCCTCCCAGCAGATTGAACACAATTCCCACAGCAGTGAGGGCGGCTGCTGATGCCCAGTGCGGCAGTGCCAGTACAGCATGCAGCGCCACTGTGGGCGTGTAGACCGTCACAGCCAGGTTCAGGAGTTGCCTGATGAGGAATGTGGCTGCAGCTAGCTTCCGGACCCAGGAGCAGTTGAAACGCATCTTCAAAAAAAAACAGTCTTTTTCTATAACAGCCAATAGATACATAGTCCGTACCCCACATTAGTATTTCTTGTGTCGTGGGTATCAGGAACTAAGAGTAGGTACCGTGGTACCGCAACATTGGACCCAGAGCAAATATTTGCAGGACATGCAGACTTTTGTCCGGCAGCGAGAATCGAATCTTTTGCGTCGAGCGGCTACTTGCCCGTAACGCCACCGAGGTCGTTTTTAAAGTTCCGTACCTTAAAAGTAAAAAACGCTTATAACATCACTTCGTTATCCGTCCGTACATCCGTGGTTCTGTCTGTCTGTCTGTCAAGACACTTTTTCCCAGGAACACGTGGAGGTATCAAGTTGAGATTAATATAGAATACGTAATCAAGAAAATATTAATTTGTTTAAGAAAAAAAGCGATAATCACAATGTTAATACCAGAAATAAAGATAAACTCGCTGTTGCCACTTGTAGACTCCATAATGTTAGTAAATCGTTTAAAGGGCACGGTGTACGCTTTTATAACAAACTCCCAAGAGATATACAAAAATTGGCAATAAACAAATTTAAAAACGTAATTAAACAAAAACTTTATAAAAAGGCATACTATAAAATATCTGATTATTTAGATGATAAAAACTATTGGTATTGAAAATGCTCCAACTCGCTAAAAAAATTAAGGGACCTATTGTTTTGTAAAAGGATCATTAAAAAGCCTTGTTTTCTTGCCTTTCTTTCCTGGCTTGGTCGCGGAGGAAAACAAAATAGATAAAACCGACGTTTCATTCCTTGTGATTTTAATGAATAAATGCATTTTGACTTTGACTTCTCAAGCTTCTAAGTCAACGCAATAAAAAAAATGCAGGTATCTATTGTTTTGTAAAAGGATCATTAAAAAGAATAACCAGCCTTGTTTTCTTGCCTTTCTTTCCTGGCTTGGTCGCGGAGGAACAGGCAGTAGATAAAACCGACGTTTCTAAGTGATCCTTGTGATTTGAGACTCGCAAAATCAAAACCTATAGGGTTTCTATAGAGATTCTATGACAAATTCCCGTTGTCATAGAATCATGAAATTTGGCAAGAAGCAAGGTCCACAGCACAAGTAAAAGTACAAGTCTAAGAATAGATAATTTGTAGTTTAAAAAAAAACACCAACTATGTCTCTGGTTTTGTAGTGTCCATAAGATACGGTAACCGCTTAACAAGATGGAAGCCGTAAAGCATGTTTGAAAAAAAAGTTTCGTTTCACTATCCTAGTATCCTTGTGAAAATACAAACCAATAGATGGATTAAAGAAAATCTGTTACTACATACATACATACATAAACTCACGCCTGTTTCCCGGAGGGGTAGGCAGAGACTACGGATTTCCACTTGCTACGATCCTGACATACCTCTTTTGCTTCATTCACTCTCATTACATTCTTCATACATGCTCGCCGGTTTTGGGTACTCTTGACCTGACCTTTCTCCAGAACGTCTCCAATCTGGTCAGAGTACGTTCGCCGGGGTCTACCCTTTCCAAATAGCTTATACATCAAAATAACACATAGGCTTTTTTTTTACCCGGGTACCACGCGGGCGAAGCCGTGGGCAGAAGCTAATAAACAACAAATAAATGCTGGACTTTTTTTCACACAGCATCATTTAGCCCCAAAGTAAGCATAGCTTGTATTATGGGAACTACATAACTGATATACTACATAAATACATATTTTTTTTGTAAATACATTCATATCATACATATAAAACACCCAAACCCGAGACAAATATTTGCAAATCATATTATTTAGCATTTATCCCGCGGCGGGAATCGAACCCGCAACCTTCTGCGCCACAGAGGTCGTTAAATCCGTAAGGGCTGAATTGATTTAATGTAATAGGTATATATAGGTAGAATTGGCAGAATCTAGTATTCTTCATTTATCTAGGTATTCATAACCTGCCTTGACATTAAGAGACAAGTTGTTTTTTTTTTTCATTGGTGACCTTAAAGGTGATTTCATAACAGGTATTCTCGACCACCTACCACTATGACGACCGATGTGGCGCGGTGGGCGAAGGTCCGCCTGCGACACAGGAGGTTGCGGGTTCGATTCCCTGGGACAAATGTTTGTACGATCTGCAAATATTTGTTCCAGGTGTTCTGGGTTTTTTCTATGTATAATAAAAAAATATCTATCTATGTAATGTATTGTATTAAGTATATCAGTCATCTAGTACCCATAACACAAGCTCTGCTTAGCTTGGGGCTAGATGATGCTGTGTGGATTGTCCAGCATTATTTATTTATTTATGTAATATATACACGTAAAAATATAAGTACATTTATGAAAAAGAGTGACTCACACACAGTTAACACAAGAAATAAAAACAAGCTAATCTTCCCTATATGTAGACTTCAAAAATGTAACAAATAATTTCTCAGAATTGTATACGGTTTTAAAATAAAATACCTAAAGTTATACTAGATTTAAGTGAAAGACGATTTAAAAGATGTATCAAGACTGGCTTAACAAGAAGTGCTTATTCCAAAAACTATCGTGAACTTGACTATTCATATTGTAAAAACGGGAATCACGTACTGCACTATCGGTGAAGGCACCGACTAAGTTTCGACTCATTCCGAGAGTCTTCATCAGGGTGAGTGGCGACTTTCTCCTTCCGCGCCGTGCACTACTTCACCTTCACCGATAGTGCAGTGCGTGAAAATTCCCGTTTTTACAATATGAAGAAGTGCTTAAGCGATAAAAATATTTGGATAACGTCTTTCACTGCGCTGGAAAATCCAAAATTCAGTACTGTTTTATTTAATTTAAGTTATTAGTTTGTTGTTTTTTTTTTTTTTTATCATCATCTAGCCTCAAGCTAAGCAGAGCTTGTGTTATGGTACTAGATGACTGATATACTTAATACAATACATTACTAGATAGATTTTTTTTGTTATACATAGAAAATACCCAGAACACCCGGAACAAATATTTGCAGATCGTACAAACATTTGTCCCAGGGCGGGAATCGAACCCGCAACCTCCTGTGTCGCAGGCGGACCTTCGCCCACCGCGCCACATCGGTCGTCCGATGACCGATGATGATGTTTGTTTGTTTACTTGACTAATGACTAGATTTAAGACTATATTTGCAAGCTAGAAAGTTGGTGATACTTCATATAAATTTAACATCTGACATAATCATATTCGCAATAAAATATTTTGATTTGATTTGATTTGGTTAATTCTATCATAATTATTTACTTTGTTTGACAAGGCCTCTTTACAGCCGCTAATTTATTTAGCATTTTAGAAGAAATTCAATACAATGGCAACATTTATTGTTTGAACGTTATTTATAATAAAAAAAATAAAAAAAATAATGCTGGACATTTTCACACAGCATCATCTAGTCCCAAACTAAGCAGAGCTTGTATTATGGGAACTACATGACTGATATACTACTTATATACATTATTTTTTTTGTAAATACATACATAATATACATAGAAAACACCCAGACCTGAGACAAATATTTGCAGATACAAACATTTGTCCCGTGGCGGGAATTGAACCCGCAACCTTCTGCGTCTCAGGCGGACTTTCGCCCACTGCGCCACAGAGGTTGACATTTGACTAACTGTTATAATTTGTTTATTATTTTGTTTTGTCTCAAATAATTTGATAGAGTTATTTTTTATTTTACAATTATTTACAATCTGACAAGGCCTATGTACAGCCGCTAAAGAATTTATGTAAGTAACAGAACCAAGTGTTCCCTTTGTTCCGAAGGTGAATAAATGATATGACTATGTGCTTCTATAATAAATAGATAAATAAACACCTAACAGACACATAGTCTGACCCCACACTAGGCTTTTTAGTGTCATGTGTATCTGAAACTACGAGTACCGTGGTAACACAACATCCTATCCTATCCTACTAATATTATAAACGTGAAAATTTGTGGGGATGGATGTTTGTTACTCTTTCACGCAAAAACTACTGAACGGATTTTGATGAAACTTTACAGTAATATAGCTTATACATCAGAATAACACATAGGCTACTTTTTATCCAGGTACCACGCGGGCGAAGCCGTGGGCTGAAGCTAGGAATATTATAAACGTGAAAGTTTGTGAGGATGGATGTTTGTTACTCTTTCACGCAAAAACTACTGAACGGATTTTGATGAAACTTTACAGTAATATAGCTTATACACAACTATGTATTATCCTCATGATATTATCTTTTGAACGATGATATTCATAGATCTTTAATACAGGAGGTAGTCAGGGGCACGACCAAAGATAATATTTGGCACATGCTCACGTTATCCATAGTAGAAAGCATTCCACGTGACAGGTTGCAAGCCAATAGCCTCTTATTGAATAGTCAATATCAAGTGCTTTCAAAGTTTAAAATTAGTAAGTTTTTTTATTATATTTTTACAAAGGTCGAGTTTTTAATAGATAGATTCATAAAAACTTGAATTTTATTGCGTTTACCTAGACTATGTTATTTTAATATAATAATATGCATCTATAATCTTTTATATGGGAAATATTATATTTTATGAATTTGGAATGAAATTTAAAAAACATTCATTTAGCGTGGCATAAAAAAATGCTAATACAATTTTGAAACACATGCACAAAACAGTGAAAAAAAACACCAACTACTTAACCTGCAATAACCTGTTTCCATTAAAGCATTTACATTTAAACATTAGCAGTCCTTTCAATTCGGATTCTTAAACAGTGCTGTTTTGTAGGCTGTTAACTGAAAGGCTGATTTAGCTAGTTAGCTGCGACATAAACACCGCTTTGTTTGCTTATAAGCTGAAGTGTAATATTACCTGCAAGTATTCATATACGGAGTTAGTGTGAAGCCTATAGTAGACAGGCACAAATACCCAGCAGACGATAGGAAAGGCCAGGATGATGCCGTAAAGCGTCTCCCACATCGCTGACCCATGATACACCAGCTCCGACGGGAATCCTGGAATTAGGAAGATTCTGGTCAAAGGTTGTGATCGCTGATTGATTTTGAAGTCGAGGAAGGCCACTGGAACCACACTTAAAGCTGAATGAAGGATCATCAAAAAATAACCAAGCAGCGTTTCTTGCTTGATTCTTTTAGACATAGTCGTGCGCGAGGAATCGGCGTAAAATCACTTTCAAATTCGAGTATTATAAAGAGGTAAAGTTGGTATATAGGAGGTAACCTCCAAAATTACTCATCCGATTTTAAAAACTCTTTCATTAATATTTGGAATTAACCTTCAGCGTAGAAATAGGCTAGGTATATATGTATTATATGTATTATCCCGTTAAAATAAAAGGGCTTTTCGTAGGGGCCAATTTAACAACGGAAGTTGTCAAAAAACGGTCGAACGAATTTATTTATCTAAAGTTAAATACTAGTAAAATTGAAAAACAAACCATTTTTTATTGTTTTTTTCCCATTCCATTATTTATTTATATAACAGACCGTTGACACTATCTAAAGACCGTTGCAAACAGATAGCTCAACTGATCCAGATCGCTACCAGACGGAAGCGTTCCCAAAATAATATGTATTTAATGGATTTAAATCAATTCCTATGGAAAAGCCATAAAATGTAACAGGAAAATATTTCAACGTTTCAAAATGATTGCAATCTTTTTAGGGCTGCGTATATTTGAGCGGCTTCCAAGCTAACACGCGAAAAATAAGTTTATTCGAAATTAAAATTACACAGCTAAAGTTAATGTTGAGTTTATTTTCTCATGGGATTAACATACAATGGTATATAATAAAACGTAGGTATAACTAGAGATTAGGTACCTTACTAGACTTTGACAAATTAATTAAATAGGGCCTCGATTCTGTAGTTCACTAACTAAACTGTCGCTCTCTTTTACTGATAGTGTACGCAAGAAAGAGATGGCAAGAATTTTACTACTGTGTGCTGCTGTCAAATCAGTTTACGTGCCGCTTTTCTTCGTGTTTATAGTCAGCATGTTTTGAAATCACGACTAAATTTGTATGGAAAACTTAAATCTGACTAATTTGACAGCATAAAAATTGTAGCTATCTCTTTCTTGCTTGCACTATCAGTAAAAGAGAGCGACAGTTTAAATTTAGTTCAGTAAGTGTACTACAGAATCGAGGCCAATGAAAGATTAAAAATGCTAAATAGCATAATCTACTAGATGGCATTCCACGGTTTTACCAACCGATTGACTGCAGTGCGATTTTTTGGTTTCAAAGGGGATGCTGGAATAAAGATTTTATAATCTCTTTTGATTTAATGGGTTTACCTATATATATATCCATTAAGATAGTCCTCACATTAATCTGTATATAAACCAATTATATTAATCTTTACTTTCGTTACTATTATGAATAAAAATATGATTCTGGGGACAGAAAAATATATATTCAGGCTCTCGAATGGTTATGTATACCTAAGTAATAAAGGTAAAAGACCATGTGTAGGGTTTTCTCATTTAAGTAGGGTTGCATACAGTTCCACAGTTACTACAATCAGACATAATTTGAACAAATAAAGCATTTACACAAAATTGCAGATAAAACTAACGATAAAAATAATGTCATCATTTTCTGTTTGTGAAGCTCATAAATGTGTGCGAGCACCGTGTAATTTTGACATGGTGTTGTGTATTAAATAATTTGAGCATGTCTATCTAAGGTTTTATCTTGAAATTATGAGGTTTTATAAAAATAACCACTGTATACATTTTTGTTCTATATGTTACTAGCCTCTGCCCACGGCTTCGCCCGCGTGGTATCCGGAAAAGTTCCTTCGTAAGAAGAATTCGCCCAACCGTTTTTCATTAACTTAGGCCGTCATACGTTACAAAATTGATCTCCACGAAAAGCCTTTTTATTTTAACAGGATAATATTTAGACTACCATATCGAAGGTCCATTCTTAAAGGTGAAATATATTTTACGGAAATAATAATTACCTCCAACATCCAAAAAACAAACAAACTTTACCTCTTTCCCTTCTCCGGAGGGAGTTTAGATTTACTTATTATTAATTTATTTTTATTTGAAGCTAAAGTTACTGAATGCCGGCGAACGAACGAGTGAGTGCAAGATGATGCAGGCGAGTGATTTCTTCTTGCTTGTGACGTCACGTTTCGTTCAAAGGAGGGAGTAATTGGAAGGATATCGATAAACTATATTTTAATTGTGTAATATGATGTATAGATGGCGCTAACAATAATATTAATGTAGATTTGCGCACGTAAGCATGATTTGCTGCTCTAGATATTTTGCTTTGGCATTTATTCCTCTATCAGTGAGTTACGCCTTGTGTCTTTTTCATAATTATATCGATCCTAACTCTGCCCACGGTTTCGCCCGCGTGGTACCCAGATAAAAAGTAGCTTGTGTGTTAATCTGATGTATAAGCTATATTACTGTAAAGTTTCATCAAAATCCGTTCAGTAGTTTTTGCGTGAAAGAGTAACAAACATCCATCCTCACAAACTATCGCATCCTATACGTATATTAGCTATCCTATCCTATATTAATTACATTGAAGTGCACAGATTTGACATAGAGCCAGAAAGATAATATTTTTAAGGCAAAGTTTAGGTTATCGCAATTCACTTTCCAGGTAGTGATCTCTTTCATTTCACTAGGCCTTCTGTGGCTTTAGGGCATCATTCAAAGTTAATATACTTTGGATATACTTTGAAATCACAAGTATCATAATATAGAAACGCCATCATAAAAAGCACGTGAATTTACGCAGATTTCTCTTGCGCGATCAAGCCTAGACCAAGCTACGTGTTTTAGAGATTAGACCGCAGTCACAGCACATTATGTGACTGTAACCAACAGTCACATACACAGTCCGGACCCAATATCAGGATTCCCTGTCGTAACTACGAGTACTATGATGTCACAACAACTAGATCCGAAACAAATATTAAAATAAAATATTGCAAATATTTGTTAGATTAAATATATTACTCGTAATATAAATATTGTTCATACCTTTTATTTTAAATTTATCGTTATGCATTATAGAGTATCAACTATCTACTTATAAAAAAACACGCTCTCCATCCAAAGGTTGTTGGAGAGATTGTTTCTTATCGATAAGACCGCCCATTATACTTTCTTAAGAATATGTTATTTGTTTAAGGTGTACCATAAATCATTTTCATTCATTCACGACTGTATGATCGCATGATGTGTCTGGATTTTCTTTAGATCTTTAGATACATATCAGTGAATAAATCTTCGAGGATACCAACTAGGGGATAGTCAGAGGCACGTTCAAAATTAAATTTTGAACATTTTCGAGTTTTTCAATTAGTTAGCATACCACGTGCCCACTAAGACCCCTAATGGACCCTAAATCAGTATCATAGGAAAAGCATCGGGCCATTGTTCTACGATATAATATGTAGAACAATTTTGAATATCCGAACGTCATTGATGACGTCATCCGTGCATGGAAATCATTGTAAGAAAACAAGCATACGACGCATAAACAATATTTCAATGATTAATTGGGTATTTTGTTGATTATTGTTCAATTGTTATAAGTAAGTCGGTAAGGATAATAAGTGACAGGGAATTTTGACCGCAGACGTGGATAAAACAATAATAAAACTGTATGTTATGTGTAATATAATATTAATTAAAGTTATGTGCGGTTCGTACCCACTCGTATGCGATGATTACTGATGCAAACGAATAATTAGATGCGGTTATTTTACCTTTTTCAAAGATGTAGGTATGTGTATGTATATCAGAATGTACGTCATACACTCAAGTCTCAAAAGATTATTGTTAATAGTGTTTCCGTCGAGTTCCTTTGTTGCTTTTTCCAATAGTCGCGTTTTAAAATGATGTTGAAACAAAGATGTTTTGCGTTTATACACCAAACAACCGCCTTTCATCCTCAGCATAATGACATTGCAGATTATGTAGGTGTCTTCTTCCGCTAATAGATATATTTTTCAAGGCTTTTAAGAAGCGTTACTCTACGAACTTAGTGCAGAAGCCCAAAAGTTGGGCTCGAATATAGACGGAATTCTATTTGTAAGTTATTTGTCTGTATTATCTGTGTGTACAATAAAGAGTAAAGAAATTTATTTGTTTGTCATTTATAATTAATTAATGAATATTTTGTAACTTTGCTTACATACGAGTACTTATTTACTTTCTTAAGCTGATCATGGCTGTACTTCTGTTATTCATTTTATAGCATTTAATGAACCCATGTTTTGTAGAATAAATGATTAGTTTATGTTAGTTGGTTCTTACCTAGAAAACTTCGAACACCCAGCGTTCCTCTTGCCACAGATAGAATCATGGCGAGTGTGGAGACCCCGCCTCCTGCGAAGATATAGGCGCTTTTAACGCTGGCACCCGCTGCCGCGTCTTTCCGCCTTCGCCATAATGGAGCAAGCGAGGATGCACTGATGAAAATGGCGAATACTATGCATTCCCACGCTAGCCAGCCGCTATTCATTTTGGAGCTGAAAAGGAAAAGTATAGTCAAAGTCAATATTCATTGAAATCAAAAGAATCATATTATAGAAACGTTAAAAAACTACGTCAATTCAAAATTTTAAAGTGAATTTACGCCGAATCCTTGCTCGTAACCAAGCCTAGAAGAATCAAGCAACAAACTCTGCTTGTTTTTTTATGATTCAGCTATAGTGAATTAAACCTATAATGTATTGTTATATAATTGTAGCCTTTTACGAATATCTAGGGTGTAACTGATCGCTTACACCCGAGATTAATCACGGGTGTAAGCGATCAAGAATATGAGGAAAATATTTTGTTATAATAAATAAATTTAATTTTTTTTAACTAATATTTGCCATAGAGCCTGCAAACAGCATTTACTGAGTAGTTTTCCAGTAACTTATAGTATCGCCAACTTTCAGAGCATGAGTGATGAAAAGGATATTGTTTGGTAACGACTGTTTACAACAGCTCTGGAAAGAGCTATGCCTGAAGTTCCACTAAATCAAATTAATCCGTAGAAGAACAATTGTCACTGATACATCTTTTAGAATTAGCTTGTTAAAAGTGGTACAGTATGCCATAATAGCTCGCAGAGTCGACAACCGCTGGTAAATTAAAGGTTTACGAAAGGTGACCATAAACCAGACGTGTGCAGGCCCCTCACCCGATGACCACAGAATTGTTAGTTGCAAGTACTTGGAGAGTAATGATTAATTTAAACTACAAAAGTCTAAAACGCGCCTTGGTCGTCTACTGTTTCTCTTATGCACACCTGTGTCTCCACAAGGCGTATCCTCAAATTAATCGAAAACGAATCTCTAATAAAAATGAAATGCGCCATCTTTGATTTTATAGTTAACCTCATTGCCATAATCGGCATCCTCAATGAGTTTTTGAATATAAAATTCGTGTTCGCCATGATTGATTTCATATTAGATGGCAAAAGGATGAATCGGGAGATAAGTTTTATTCCTGTTGTTCCCCGAAAGGTCCGAAGATCAGGAGATATGGGGAATAACCCTCGTTTTAGGTACGGAAAACTGAGTATCTTAAGTATATTCTGCTACAAATGAAGTCAAATGTTACGTTGCTATTATGATATCATTTGTTCCTTATTCACGAGGGCGTGCGATTACCGTGGACCTGCGTCAATGGGCGATAATCACTTCTCATTGCTATTCCCGCATAGACTACGTATTTATGTAGAACGACCTGTAATACCGAATTATGTCGTTGCTTTGGATCAATCCATTTATCGATGGCGGTCTATTTCTGGATAAAAGCGACCACAGAAATAGATTGAAACGATCCATCGTGAGTTGAATTTTAGATCTTATTCGGAACGAATGCGATATAGTTCTTTGCAAAGATGACTAAGATTTTAGATCGCAGATACTTGATTATCGCGATATGGTTATTAATTAATTTACAAAACGACTATAAGACCTGTCTTATTGAATTGAGTTTTCGGTCAAAGGGATGGATAATTGAAGTGTGCACGCAGTGAAATGTAAATGTGTAGATGGACTAGATAAGGAATGTACGAATGAAGTCTGAGGGTAGTGCCAACGACGGAAAAATTGAGAATAATAGGTTAGCCTATTATAGGTATGACAAGGGAAGATAGATTTTAGAATAGGGTGAAATTCAATATGAATATAGATGGATATAATAGAAGAGGTAGCAGACAGAAAAAAGGAAGGATTGTGTAAAGGAAAACATAAGAAAGAAAGGAGTGAGTACAGATGAAGACTGATGAGAAGAGAGTGGAAGAAGAAAACACGGTACATTTGTATTGTACTGAGACACGAAAGTGGAGTAAAGGAAGATGAAAAGTGATAAATTGTTTGTGCTCTGTTTTTAGGGCTCCGTACTTTAAAAGGAAAAAACTTGACCCATATAGGATCACATTGTTGTCCGTCTGTCTGTCTGTCTGTCAAGACCCTTTATCTCGGGAACGCGTGGAGGTATGGAGTTGAAATTAAAACCATATACTCAGGTCATTTCTAAGCTGTGAATAAATCAAACTTCTAAATTAATTAATTAAAGGAATCAACATTTATAGAGTACTTTCCGTTGACCTAGAACTATGAAATTTCGCAAGTAATATCGTGTTATACTACAAGTACAGGGAAAAATCTGAAAACTATACATTTATACTATGCTCGTGGTTTTAGAAACTGAATTTCGGGAAAAGCTCGGAAGAAACTGCGAGACTGGAGTCCTGAACTATTTATAATAATGTACCTACAAATTTGTACGGAACCCTCGGTTGGCGAGTCCGACTCGTACTTGCCCAGTCTTTTTAAACACGTTCAAGACTATACCTAATACCCATGATGAAGATCCTCATATATTCATTACGTAGATCTGTGAGGATATCAAGTACAGGATTGTCAGAGATACATCCAAGCATTATATTTGGCACAAGTCGACCTTCAATTGGATATCGGAGTACAGACGACTTGACCAACACGGTTCTTTAATGTGATAAATATAAACCTACTAGCTTCTGCCCACGACTTCGCACGCGAGGTACCCGGATAAAAAGTAGCCTATGTGTTATTCTGATAGCTAGCTAGATAGCTGTGGCGCAGTGGGCGAAAGTCCGCCTGAGACGCAGAAGGTTGCGGGTTCGATTCCTGTCACGAGACGAATGTTTGTAAGATCTGCAAATATTTGTCTCAGGTCTGGGTGTTTTTCTATGTATAATATGTATGTATTTACAAAAAAAAGTATATATGTAGTGTATCAGTCATGTAGTTCCCATAATACAAGTTCTGCTTAGTTTGGGGCTAGATGATGCTGTGTGAAAAATGTCCAGCATTATTTATTTATTTATTTATTACTGTAAAGTTTCATCAAAATCCGTTCAGTAGTTTATGCTTGAAAGAGTAACAAACATCCATCCTCACAAACTTTCGCTTTTATAATATTAGTTGGATTGTATTCAGAGATTATATTTCTAATAAAATATAGATTGTAAGTATAAACATATAGCTATAAGTATAAAAATAAATTAGCAAAAAAACTTAAAATATGGTTTTTTAAATACAATACAATACAATACAATAACTCGTTATACCTTATAATAAATTCATTCTTAGTCTATTGTTTATCAGTTGTAAGTATTTCTTTCAAAGTCTGTCAGTTTTATAAATAAATGCATTTCAGCTGTTTTTTGCTTGTGCCTGCTCTGTTTTGCAATGGATTAGTAGAGCGATAGATATTAATTAATGATTAGATGTTGTTGAACTCTACTCTTTAAATATAAGCTAACGTAGTGATAGGTAGTTATTTAATGTTTTAGGTATCTTTAAGTACTTATATCTACGTCAATTTCATACCTCTATTAAGCTAAAGCAATACATAAACAAACACGCTCACTACTATATTTCTCCTAATGGACATTTATATCTATAATAATATTAAAAAGAAGAAAGATTTCTTGTTGTATGTTTGTACCGAAACTACTAGACCGATATTAACCATTTTTTCACTAATAGAAAGCTAAATTAACAGGAAGTAACATAGGCTATAATTTATTTTCAAAAAATTAGAGATCCTTAAGAAAATCGCAATAATGTAACCCAAAGTTGCAAAATTTTGCATATAAAATTCATTATTTGGCGTGCGCTGTTAAAACTATTGATGAAACAAAATTTATGTACTACATGATTAAAGAACTCATTATTACCTACAAAAAAGTCCTCGAGGGAATATATCTAACTATCATAGTTAAGTCACAATAGCAGCTTTTGTGTTCTAAAATTTAATAAGATCACGGGTAGAAACAAAAGTTGGTTACATTCGTATCGTAGTATCAATTCTCATTCAAATAAATAGTTTTTTTCATTTATATAGCACTAAAATATTACTTTTACTTTAATTCCCGATATTCCTACGGAATTTAAACTCACCCGGGTGAAACCGCGCAGCTAGTTCTTAGACAAATAGATAGATAGATTAATTTTCTATTGTACACCAAAGAAAAATACAAAAACACAGGCACTAATAAACATGCAAGGTACAATGGGCAGTCTTATCGCTAAAAGCTAAATCTAGACGTTTGATACCAAGTAGGTGGTAGTCAGAGATACGTCCAATTACATTTAGCATATGCCCATGTTTATCAAGTAACTACTTGCAAGCCTATCGCCGCTTATTGGAACACTGATAGATAATGCATTAGATTTTTTGGGTCTAGGGCATACCAGTTCATGTTCGGTAAATGTGTTGATTTAAACATAATTATCTGTAGTGAGATATTTACAAAAAAACTAAGTAGAATATCAGTCATGTAGTTCCCATAACACAAGCTCTGCTTACTTTGGGCACAGATAATATATACACTTTGGGGCAAGATGATGTTGTGTTAAAAAATTACGCATTATTAATTAATTTATAATCACAATAATTACAATTTAAAACAGAAGTCACTGTTTTGTTTGTGATGTTTTTATCTTGTGAGGTTGTTGAACGGAATTTCAATGCCGGTATGAGTAGGTAAAAACTTTAATAATACGCCCTGAATAAGGCCGAAACCAACTGCACGCAAGGTACTTAAAATTTAAATTTCACATTTATTGCGAATGAGTTTCATTCATATATAACTTTTTCAACTTTATGGGTATTAATATTGTTTTTACTTTTTAGAGTTTTTTTACATTTAGGGTGTATGGAAGAAGCTTTCTCGCGGCGCACCTTGGTAACAGCTAGGACACGGTAACGCAGTGTCCTAGGCTGGCTAATTCTTTCACCATAATGGCTCAATTTTATTGTTTTTACTAAAAACCTGGACATTTATCCTCGATTCGTAAGTTTAAATGTTTCCCGATGTTTCGGCAGAGTAGCATGTTATGGTTACAGGAGGAACGAAGTTTTTGCGGGTGGATGTTAGTGGTAGACGAACCGATCTACCCTCTTTCTCTCTCTTTTATTGCGAAAGATTCCCATTTTTATTAAAAAAAATATCGTCATCCCTACATTTAGAAAGTAATTTTATTTTTGTTTTGCTTTGAAATATGCTATTTTACACAGAAGTGTCAATTATTATGCATTTGAAACGCGTCATAGTGGTTGCGTCTACATTTTGATACATGACGAAACAAAGTACACGTGCGTAGCTATCCTTGAGCTGCGGTTGACTGGCGGCTTTACTTACGAGAGACGAAACTGTAGGTCTTTTCCCAACGGCACCGAGCGATAATTTTTAAATCGTAGGTATTTTCGTAAAGACACCAAAAGGTCATTTTTAATTCAATAGCGTGCTTATGGACTAACCTGATTCTGTATTTGCTTCCGAGGATTTACAATGCCCTCTTAATATAGGAGGATATTTATCTATTATGTAGTAAGTTATTTTAGTCTAATTTTTTTTCTTATGGTAATCTTTTTCAAACGCTCTACCGCCCTACTCTTTATTACACAAAGGTTAGCTGGAAGAAAATTCCAATAAGCATTAAGTAAGCGAACTTACTTGTAAGTGTTTTATCTTGTGCAATAGGTAAATTATTTCTACAACCTAAACTATATAATGTGAAATACTACAGTTTGGCTAAATAATATTTTTATTATTTATTTTTTATTATCATTACATATAAACTATATATCTATCTGAGTAAATACCCGTTAAACTTATGATTATGTTTTTAACGGGTCTTTATCGTGTTTACTTTTTTCTTTTTTTTTCGACGTTTTGACTGTATTGCAACAGCCGTGGTAACGGGATGGCTGACAGGGCAGTATGCAGTTTCATTGAAACTGGATACTCATAAACATAAACAAACATATTTCAAACATAAACCCCTTACAACGTTGGAAAACCAAAGTTGGAAATACAAAATTTCTTAGGTTAGGGTGCAGTTAGAGGCACGTGTAAAAATAAAGTTCGGCACATGCCCGTGTTTTGCAAGTAGTCTGCATTCCACATGACAAATTGTAAGGTTATCGCCGTTGATAGCCATGTATTTTTTTTTTAACCATAAAAAAATATCATTGTTTTTACACGACGGGGTTTGAACTCACGACGATCGGAAGTCAGGGTATCTACCATCCAGTAGGCCAACGCAGCTCTTATAACTTAACCTAACAAAATCAAAATACATTATGATTTAAAATATTCCTTTTTGAGATCGCGTGCGTGACTCTAGAAAATTTTCTCTACAAACCTTGAAGATACCTGTTTTCTTAACAAATAGACAAACGACCTATTTTGCATCTGAAACCTTAAAAGCGTAACTATCTTTCACAAAGACGTTTAGTCACGTGGAATAACGTAAATGCTTACACATGCCTTAATATATATAAATGATAAATTAATCTTTGATTACATACAAACAACAATACATTCTCGTTACCTACCTACGACTACACAATATATAACATAAACAAGTATAACCTATAGTTTATATCAATCACTCATAATACTGTTCGGAAATCTTTGTTTCACTGCGTAAACAATGAAAAACATACTTATGTATTGATTAATTCAAATCACAAGTAACTTAAAATTACTCCTTATCATCTAAAGACATGTAGATCAGTACCATCAGTACTAAATCCGTAGTCAGTATACCACCACTTCACACTCAACGTTTCGGTTCCATCTTTCTAGTGAAAACTTACTTGATATCTTCGCCAGTTGTTAACCGATTTTGATGATTATCCTGTTGTTGCTTATCGAATGATCCCGAAGTGATCCCATAAAAGATTTATTCCTGAGGAACTCTACTTTTTCCGTAAAATTCAAAAAACATCATCTTCTTATGGTATCACTAGCCGAAACATTTAGTGTGGGCTATTTTACTTTTGTTTTTTATTCGAAAGAGTGTCATTCCGAATGAGCAAAATAACGTAAACACGTGATGAAGTCGGGTTTTTGACACTTAAATGACTTTTAGTATTGATTTAAAAAAATACTGTACGTATTTCCAAACCTAGAAGAATCAGGGAACGAAATCTGCTTGTTTTATTATGGTCCTTCATCCAGCTTAAGTGCTGTGCCAGAAAGTATGTCGTGAAGTTTTGTGAGCTTTAGTGTTGTGCCAATGCCAGAAAACGTGTATGGTAGTTTTGTAAGCTTTAGTGTTGTGCCAATGCCAGAAAAAGTGTAGTTTTGCAAGCTTTAGTGTTGTGCCAATGCCAGAAAACGTGTAGGGTAGTTTTGTAAGCTTTAGTGTTGTGCCAATGCCAGAAAAAGTGTAGTTTTGCAAGCTTTAGTGTTGTGCCAATGCCAGAAAACGTGTAGTGTAGTTTTATAAGCTTTAGTGTTATGCCAATGCCAGAAAAAGTGTAGTTTTGTAAGCTTTAGTGTTGTGCCAATGCCAAAAAACGTGTAGTGTAGTTTTGTAAGCTTTAGTGTTGTGCCAATGCCAGAAAACGTGTAGTGTAGTTTTGTAAGCTTTAGTGTTGTGCCAATGCCAGAAAAAGTGTAGTTTTGTAAGCTTTAGTGTTGTGCCAATGCCAGAAAAAGTGTAGTGTAATTTCGTGAATTAATCTTGAAAGAGCCATGAAAAAGAACTCTTAGTGGATTTCTGATAAGAAACACAACAAGTTATTAATAGCTAGATACTAATCGAGTTAGTGTTAATCAGTCATGGCATGAAATACCTACCTAGTACTCAACATCAAATCACTTTTTTATGTACCTACGGCTAGTTTTTACTTGACTGGTTATTTTGTAAAAACTAGCGTTCTTGATAACGAGTGACAGTATGTTATGTATGTTTGTATGTGTATGACAATAACTTTCTTAACTTTCAAATGGTTGATCAAATTTATTTTTTGTTAGAGATAAATTAAATAGGTTACGTACTTTGGTCACAGAACTCTGTAGGAGAGGCGTTTCACAGCCGTTTGTAAAATTAATGACAGCATGATTTTTTTTCGACTAATGATGACGATAACTTATATTGTTCGTTCGACAACCAAGATAAGTTTGTATTATGAGAAAGAAATAACGTTTTTATTACATAAACCGGGATTTTTCAAAAAAAATCTTCCTTAAAGAACATTTCTATATATTCTTCCATATAAGTTTGTATTATGAGAAAGAAATAACTTTTCTTTTCCATAAACCGATATTTTTCAAAAAAAATCTTCCTTAAAGAAAATTTCTATATTTTTAAACCTTATTCAGAGAATCCGCACTTTGGTCACAGAATTCTCAGGAAGGGCCTTTCACACCGCTATGTATGTAGGTATGTATTCATGACAGCATGACTTCTTCGACTAATAATGATGATGACTAAAATTGTTCCTATAGTGGAGCGATATTATGACGGGGTTTGTAAAAACAGTGAACGAGAGAGTTGAAAGAAACATTAAACTGAAAACCATCATGTTAGTCCAAATATTGACTTTAAATATTGAATTTTTAAGTTAATGAGTTTTAATAATACGTTCTCGTATCTATAATGGGGATGGGATTGAGATCCTGAATGACAAAAGAGAAAACTCAGCGAAGATACTTCGACTAGCAAAGGTCACTTAACGTGTGACGTAATTTATGGATGCCCCCTATCCATAAATTACGTCACACGTTAAGGGGGAGGGAGAGGGCCAATAAAGTGTGACTTCATCTTCAACTCTAGCGAAAAACTTTAGTGGGGGGCTCACACAGATGTGACAAGGACGGGGGGAGGGCTTCAAAAATCATGATATTCTTGTGACGTAATTTATGGTTTGGACCTTATGTACGACTACTAGTCTCTGCTCCCGGCTGCGCCTAGGTAGTACCCAGATAAAAAGTAGATAAATAGAAGATTATTTATTACAAAACTAAAAAGTACTGTACATAGATGAACTTAATGCTAGATAGTATTCTCTTCCAGCTAACCTTTGTGTTATATGGTAAATAGTCTTGAGGTAGTGCATGAATAACAAGAAAAGTTATAAATTACTAGCTTCTGCCCACGGCTTCGCCCGTGTGGTACCCGGATAAAAAGTAGCCTATGTGTTATTCTGATGTATAGCTATATTACTGTAAAGTTTCATTAAAATCCGTTCAGTAGTTTTTTCGTGAAAGAGTAACAAACATCCATCCTCACAAACTTTCGCGTTTATAATATTAGTAGGATGGTATGCACTTGGTATGCTTCACCGCAAACCTACACATCATAACAGATCAATATTTAATCAGATGCATCTTGTTATTGTTTGTGGTTGCTACTGGGTTTTCTTTTTGGTTACTCTGTCTTTGTATTTGCGACGACCTCTGTGACGCAGTGGGCGGTAGCCCGCCTGATATGCAGGAGGTTGGGGGTACTATTCTCGTTTAGGGACAAACAGGCTGTAGATAAAACTGACGTTTCAAAGTGACCCTTGTGATTTTAATGAATAATTGAATTTTGCTACTTTTGCCAATTTAATTGTATAGAAAACTATGGACTACTATGTTTTAATTTTACAGTAATATACCTTCCATTTGCTTTAGCAATAAAAACATAGGCTACTTTATGTCGGGGTACCACGCGGGCGAAGCTGTGAGCAGAAGTTAGTAAAGAATAATCTAATAAAGAAGGCGTATTACACCTTAAATGCCTATATATAAATTTATAAAATCTTTTGTCCTGACTGACTGATCTATCAACGCACAACCAAATCTACTAGTAGATAAGTGTAGAAAGCTGAAATTTGGAACATAGGTTTATTTTATAAAGTAGGCATGTCCTAAGAAGGGATTTTCAGAAATTTCCACTTTAAGGGTGTGGAAATAGGGGACCATTTTTGTATGAAAGACTTTGTAAGTTAGAAACTTTTATTGCTTAAATTTTTATAATATTTTTTAAAATTTTAAGGTTAAGGTTAAGGTTTTAGGATTTTGACATTGTAAGGGTATGAAAATTTTAATGGGAGTATCGGTTTTTTTTAAGGTAGGTACTTGTGATCATGAATAGATAATGATGTGTTTCAGGGTTATTGGATTTCGACATTTTTAGGGGGGAAATGGGATGAAAGTTTATATGGGTATCGTTTTTTTTTTAAAGACCCCACGCGTGCAAAGCCGCTGGCAGCAGCTAGTTGACGATAAAACTGTATGGCCTGATATCGTCGCTCCGCTTACTTGTCAAATTGCATATCAGTAGTAATATAGTTTTTGACATAAGGTAATGTAACCATGTACCTACCGAAAAGAAGAAAAAAAACATGTACCTACCTACATTTATTCTTACAACTATGTACAAGTAGTACATATACAAAAAATACACATGAAACAGCTAGCTATCCAAAGACCGCAAACGATCTATAGCTAGCTCAACTAATCCAGATACCAGACGGAAGCATTCCCAAAATATTGAACGCTGAATGGCAATGCTAATGCGTTGACCCAGATAAGAGCGATCTCTGGTCACGTGTCGCTTCGACCAGTCGCCCTGACATTGAGTTGACATTAGGTTAAGCATTATTATTATTATAAAGCGTATCGTGTGTTGTCTTAAGAACTTAGGATGACACATTTATGATTTTATTAAATTAAAAAAAAAAAACTTCTTTATTCCAAAAACTATCGTGAACTTGACTATTCATTGTTATTATTGTAAAAACGGGAACTTTCACGTACTGCTTTATCGGCACCGACTAAGTTTCGACTCATTCCGAGAGTCTTCATCAGGGTGAATGATCGCGACTTGCTCCCTCCGTGTCGCGTCGTGCATTTTGACTTTTTTTTTTACTAGTACTCTTTAGATAGATGATTTCACATTTTTCGATTGGCACCACACTATACCTCTAATCCTCGACAACAAAATGAGTGGCGTAGAAACCCACAATATCGATATCAGGTTGTAGGTTGAATCCCGTGTCGCCATCGATGGATATGCGAAGATTTATGAGCGCAATTGGTATAGTCTCTAACGGAGAAGGGTAAGATCGAAAGGGCATGCCGCTTGCCTCACTATGATATATCCATCGTATAGATAGCACATAATATAGAACCAACAATTTTAAAGACAATACGACTAGGTACTTAGTGGAAAAATACGAAGTACATACTACCTAAATACTAAAATTGAAAAACTGGTTTGAAACTATTTACATCCTTCTATGTATATGCAATTAAAAGGACTATTTTAAACTACAGAATAAAAATTCACACATAATAAATAATACTATGAGTAAAATACAGACTGAAAATTATATTTTGAGCAAGGTCACATTAATACTTTATCTAAAAGACTATAAATTATATTTGTCATGGTTCTGTGTGTTTTTTTATGTATAACGGTTCTGTGTATTTTTTTATGTATAATGTATGTATTTATAAAAAAAAACGTATGTACGTATATCAGTCATGTAGTTCCCAAAACACAAGCTCTATTTGCTTAGGGGTTAGATGATGCTGTGTGAAAAATGTCCAGCATTTATTTATATACCGATTCTTTCACTATTTTTCATCAGGCCCGTCTCAGAGGCAAATACCTCAATCTAAATCACTGCCCTACTACAGGATGACTTAGAAATAACCGATGACATGAGACCAAGACTAAATAGTAGGCAAAAACATTGTGTATCCGGAAATGTTAGGTACGGTATAGTCTGTATTACTCAAACAATATAAGTAGGTACCTACCCTAATGACTAAACAACATAAATAAAACTAACTGTATAAGTAACCTACTTTTGTTTAGATGTACATAAGTTATATATAATACAGCAGATACCTAGGCACCTACCTAAAAACAATAGCCATCTGTATGTACTCAACTGAGGCAGGTATAAAAAAGTTAGGTAATATAATGTTGCTTGTAGTGTTACGAATATGTACCTATGTATTAAAAATAATTCTCATAATTAATTCAGTTTTAAACAATTATTATTAACATAGGTAATTTATTTAAATAGTTATAAACATTTATGTGCACCCTAACACATAATCAAAACGTTGAAACCGGCATGCCTTAAAACCAAATATTTGAAGGCATGCGCTGTCAGCTACTTTTACAATGGCCTCGATTCTATAGTACACTAACTAACTAAATTAAAACTGACGCTCTCTTTTACTGATAGTGCAAGCAAGAGAGAGATAGCTACAATTTTAGTGCTGTCAAATAAGTCAGATTTAAGTTTTCCATACAAATTAAGTCGTGATTTGAAAACATGCTGACTATAAACACAAAGAAATGCGGCACTTAAAGTGATTTGACAGCAGCACACAGCAGTAAAATTCTTGCCATCTCTTTCTTGCGTATACACTATCAGTGTACTAAAAGAGAGCGACAGTTTTAATTTAGTTTAGTTAGTGAACTACAGAATCGAGGCCATTAAGTGGCGATGGGCTTGCAACTCTCGTGAAATGCTTTTTGAAACGCGGGCATGACATGTACCAAATATATTGTTTGGACGTACCTCTGACTACTGCTGCTTGGTATCCTCAAAGATCTACGAACGAGTATGAATCTGAATATGTCTATCATGAAGCATACAATCGTATATGTGTTTGTTGGTTTTTTGTTTAAAGTAGCAAAAAATAACAGAATAACGTTCGTCCTGCACTAAGTAAAACACATACAGAAGATCATAGAACCTCCTCATTTTTACAAGTTGGTTAAAGAAGCATAAGAAAAGACTAAATGCATATTAACTTTATGTGAGTTTTTCTATAGAAACCTACCACAAGGCATGAATATAGGAGCTCTCATAGCTTAGTGGTTGAGGCCGCCTGCAGGCTTTCAGATAACGTAAGCTGGCACAAACACGCTCATAATATGCCAGTATCAGTCACCCACCCAAATGGTGACCGCAGCGTTGCTCATCCCAGCCAATCTCATATACCATATTATGATTTATTTAATTTTTTAACAAATTTAACTTATTTTATAGATAATAATTTACATATTTTCAAATTGACGAGGCGTAGTATGGAGAACTTGACTGAGTAACCACTTATAATATTTTGTTAATGTGTTAGTTCTATCATCATCATCACCATCAGCCTATATTAGTCCACTGCTGGACATAGGCCTCCCCTAATAAGCGCCTACTAACTACTTCTATAAAAATAAATTATTAAATTCTATGACCTAAGCAGACTACGCCACGTTATTTCTTATAAACTGAGTCACTATTCAAACTTATCATTTAGAAATATAAACTAACCTGTTAACTGTGCTTTCCAGTGAAACACTCACAAACACACTCACAGTTCAGTTACCTACTGAAAACTTCATCCAATACCATTTATAAAACTCGAAAAAAAATCACTTAAAAATCACAAGACAAAACGGCAATAATAACGTGAATGTACCAAAACAAACGACCAGCTATCGCCAAATACTCACTGTCTTCCTGAAGATCCAAATATAATATTGGCTTCACTCCACTTATGTTCACGTATTTGATCGGCACAACACGCGGTACGTGCACTCTGTCCTGTGTCACAACTGTGAATGAGTGCGGTGCAGATGTGTGATAAATAATAATATGCATTTTATACTCGTTAGTTTAGCAAATGGCGCGCTTTACCTCACGCGAGTATGCAGACTTAACTTGGATAATCGTATTTGTGAGTGAAATTTTCATGAAGTTTTTCATAGCCGGTGGACTGTGTCTTTTCACTGCATATTAATTCTTTCTCTTTCCATCAGTAAAAACGCTATTTCTTTGCCACAATACCCCAACTTCGCTTACAGCAGACTGACTTTGTCTAGATAGTGATTATACTAGCAAAATGGCTATGGGACGAGACCATTATTTCGTTTGAGAAGGAAGAATTTAAAGTTTATGTTCTTAGCTGAAATAAATAATCAATGCTGGACATTTTTTACATAGTATCATCTAGCCCCAAACTAAGTAGAGCTTGTATTGTGGGAGAACTACATGACTGATATACCTAGTACTTATATACTTGTTTTTTTGTATAACATACATATTATACATAGAAAACAAACAGACCCGAGACAATTTGCAAATCTTACTGTTTGTAAGATCTGTTTATCCCGCGGCGGGAATCGAACCCGCAACCTTTTGCGTCTCAAATCGTCGAGGTCGTCAAATGACATTGTTGAAATGGTTCGTTAGATAGATAGATAGATAGATATATCTTTATTGTACACCAGTAAATACAAAATATACATAAAAGAAATTATAATAATACCTAGTGATACAATGGGCGACCTTATCGCTGAAAGCGATCTCTTCCAGGCAACCTTTGGATGGACAGAAACTGGAAGAACAAATAAGGACGGCGGCGTACAACCAACATTATAGAGACCGAAAGTTAAAAATAAAAATAATAAAAATAAACTATATAAATTATATACATATCTATAATCCATATGTTATCCATATGTTAATATGTTCGTTTCCCATTGCCGTTTTTTTAGTATCTTAGGGGGCAGATTTATTACCAGTAATTAACGTAAATCCACGAGAGTACCATGTAGTGTGAAAGGCAAGTCCAAGAGGCCACAGAGGTTGACGACCTCTGTGGCGCAGTGGGCGAAGGTCCGCCTGGGACGCAGAAGGTTGCGGGTTCAATTCCCGCCACGGGACAAATTTTTGTATCTGCAAATATTTGTCTCAGGTCTGGGTGTTTTCTATGTATATTATGTATGTATTTACAAAAAAAAATGTATATAAGTAGTATATCAGTCATGTAGTTCCCATAATACAAGCTCTGCTTAGTTTGGGGCTAGATGATGCTGTGTGAAAATGTCCAGCATTATTTATTTATTTAAGTCACAAATTATTTGGCCCATGATCACGTAGCATTCTATGTGGTAAGTTGCAAGTACTTCGCCAACGAATTCATTTTTATTTCTTTTTAAAATGAGTTTTCACACGATTTTTCTTCCTAACGGGAAATTAGCTACTAGGCGCATCACTTATAAAGACTTTAAGCAGTTTAATAACTCAACACTGTTTTGTCTAGTTCGGATATATGTAATTTCAAAACACCGTTTAATTTTCTTTATTTGTGCCCCGAGGTTTCACCCGCGTAAGTTTCGATTTTATACTCGTGATAACATCGAAGTTTAATGTCCGATTCGAATGAATTAAAAATGTATTTTACTGCTACATAAATAGCCTTGATGATAAAACTATTTAATTGAATAAGAATCAATACTAAGATACGAATGTCACCAACTTTTGTTTCTACCCGCGATCTAATTACATTTTAGAACACAAAAGCTGCTATTGTGACTTAACTATGATAGTTAGATATATTCCTTCACATACTTTTTTGTAGGTAGTAATGAGTACTTTAATCATGTAGTACATATTTTTTATGTATCATCAATAGTTTTCTCAGCGCACGCCAAATAATGAATTTTATAGGCAAAATTTTGCTACTTTGGGTTACATTATTGCAATTTCCATAAGGATCTCTAATTTTTTTTTAAATAAATTATAGCTTATATTACTTCCTGATAATTTAGCTTTCTATTAGTGAAAAAATGGTTAAAATCGATCCAATAGTTTCGGAGTCTATTCGGTACAAACAAACAAAAAAAACTTTCCTCTTTATAATATTATTATAGATTATACCTCTAGATTATACAGTTTACAGTTACCTACATGGTTATGCCAAGTATACCTAATAAACTTAATAGTAGTTTATCTAAGTTCATGTAAGTATCGATTTCTCATTAGTATATAGGTGTCAAAGAAGTGTAATTTCCGTAAATAGTACAAATCACAGTCTACAGGCAGAGCACATTGTAAAATCTAGTATTCACACCATTGAATGAAACAGCTGAAACATTGGCCGGTCGGATTAACTAAACTGTAGGATTGTGAATTTGTGAATAATCACCCTATTTATTTTAAAATAGGTAAACACATTGATTACGATGGGATGACGATCTGCGAAAGACTGCAGGCAGATGCTGGATGCGGCAAGCTGAAGACAGGGCGCTATGGCGCTCATTAGGGGAGGCCTATGTCCAGCAGTGGACTAATATAGGCTGATGATGATGATGTTAATGATACACATTGATCAATTTTAATAAAGTTTATGCTGATAGCTTATTATCCACTACTACTACAGACAGGATCCACACTATTTTTCGATAAATGAGTTCACCTTAATCAGCTTATTCGATTTGCACCACATTAGGCCTCGATTCTATAGTACACTGACTAAACTAAATTTAAACTGTCGCTCTGTTTTACTGATAATATACGCAAGAAAGAGATGGCAAGAATTTTACTACTGTGTGCTGCTGTCAAATCAGTTTACGTGCCGCTTTTCTTCGTGTTTATAGTCAACATGTTTTGAAATCACGACTAAATTTGTATGGAAAACTTAAATCTGACTAATTTGACAGCATTAAAATTGTAGCTATCTCTTTCTTGCTTCCACTATCAGTAAAAGAGAGTGATAGTTTAGTTGGTGTACTACAGAATCTGAATAAAGGATCATAAAAAAGATAGCAGTGTTTTTTTGATTCTTCTAGGACAGGTCGCACGAGGAATCGGCGTAAATTCATTTTAACATTAATAATTCACGTAGTTTATAAGCTGATGTTTTTATCCATGATATTTCAATGAATAAAGACCTATTGAGTTTGACTTTATTTAAATCAATGTGAATTGTTGACCATAATAATTTTGCAGAACAACAATTAGTAGGTAGTACCTACTATAAAACAATAATCCTCAATTATAGCAAAGATTTTGGACACTATTAAACAGTTAACTGGTGGACATTACGAGTAGAAATTAGAACATGGCAGACATTGACGGTACGAGCTTGCGAGTTTGCGACTTACTATAGGTATACCTACTTACATACTACACTAAAAAGTACATTTAGGTTGGGTATTTCTAAAATTAACAACTGTTTAAAAGCTTTGTAAGAAAGGTTCTTAACTATTTCTTAACCATTGATTATGATTACAGATTCCTGATTCATAGTTTATAGTTGGTATATTTATTACAAAACACAGGCATAAAAACTTGTGTCAAAAAGCTTCGATCAAGACCTAACCATCCGTTATTGTTTTGGTGAACTCGGACCTAAATGGTCGGCGAAGTGTACGCTTGTAATTGTTTTAATAACCGGGGCGTGATTAGCGAAATTCTACTTTTGCGAGTTATGTCGTTTTCCAACACTGTTTGTTCAAATAAAAGTCATGTGATGATGAATAGTTGGTTTTAAGCCAGGTCAGCACTTTGAGTTTGTTTTATATTTAATTTTTACTAAAAAACGGGATATTTACCATGATTTGTGAGTTTGAATGTTTCCCGATATTTCGGCACAGTTGCATGTACCATGATCACGGAAGGAACTGAAGTCATAGCGGGTTTTGAATGTTAGTGGCAGACAAATCGATCTACCCTCTTTCTCACTCTTCTATTGCGGAAAATACCACTACCACCGGTTCCACTGTCACATTCGAGTACATCTCGACTCCAACACACAATACTAACAGTATCCTGACGCACAACTGGTATCATGTTTTTTCGATTATTGCACAATCTCACCACAGGATTCCAGACTCCAGATAATTGAAAACCATCTTCTCTAATGAAATTCCTGTGTTTGGTAATCTCAATTGGCTCCTGACCCAATCTTGGTATGTAGTGGCTTTCTGTTGAGATTACCTGCGGATTATGCAACTCGATCCAATGATTTGAGCCAGAATTCAACAGATGTTCTGCAATAGCAGATTTTTGTGTATCAACATTTTTAACCGCCCTTATGTGCTCCTTCACCCGACAAGCTATCGTACGTTTAGTTTGGCCTATGTAGGAGCTCCCACAAGTACGGTCAATTTTAGTGTGTGATTTTCTTTAAAGGACTGAAAATCGTTTTTATGGATAACTTTTGCAAGACTTTCGCAATCTACCAAGCACCTGTGGAATTTTGGCCTTGGTCGAGATGGTAATATTTGTGGTCTGTATCCATTCTTCCGCAGGACATGCTGGCCGTGAACCAGCTCACCATGTAGGCTACTTGCATCACATAGGTAAAATGCGCGATTAGTAAGTGACGTAACCACCGAATTCAGCTGCCGAGGGTGGTGATCATCAAATCATGGTAAATACCCGTTTTTTAATAAAAATTATGTTCAAAACCATGAAAGTTTAAAAAAAAATGTTTTATATTTTTCCATAAATTGTACTATTTAGATTTATTGCTTGTGTATTCATGTATAAGTTATTATGTAAATTAGATATTACGATGGTAAATAGTTCTAACGAAATATTTTCGTACGAGTAAGTTTTTTTATAATATATTGCTTATACCCGAGAATAACACACAACTTTTCATAAAAAATAGATAAAATTACAAATAAATTGATAATATAATAGTTTGTTGCTAAAAAGAAAATATGCGATGCCGGTTTCCCGCCATGTTTTTTTATTCAGGACCGTTCCATTTTTAAATAGTAATAAGGATTTATTTAAGAGATTGTATTTCATTGTAGTATATTATGCATGTAATAAGCCTGAGGTATTTTCAAATTTACTTCCGGCCTATATCCTACTCATATTATAATCGCGAAAGTTTGTGAGGTTGGATGTTTGTTACTCTTTCACGCAAAAACTACTGAACGGATTTTGATGGAACTTTACAGTAATATAGCTTATACATCAGAATAACACATAGGCTACTTTTTATTCGAATACCACGCGGGCGAAGCCGTGGGCGGAAGCTAGTAATCCGTAGATGCGTCTGTCCGTCAGTCCTCAAGCTAATTAGCTTTAATAACATTCTATGTACTATTTAGGTAAATTCTGGCTTACCTATTATTTATTTTGGCAAAGGCTGTGGAAAAATATTGGTCTTTGCGCGTCGTAAGTGCAACCAGTTATCCTGAACGCGTCATGAATTTTATTCTTGACGTGACGTCAAATTTCGTATTTTTTTTATTTGTCTACTAAACTGGACTCTATTCGGACTAGAATTAGAAGTACACTCATAATTTTCAAGAAAGTTTTTATATCTTTGTGGTCGTCATCACTAACACCTGTAGGTCCAGTGATGGCTTGCCCATTGCCACTTCATCTTTCTGATTTTATGTTTTAGTTTTGTTTCTTTGATCATCGGGAAAGAAAATCCTAAATATTTATTTCGAACAAAACACACAATAGGTATATCAAGTAGTAATAGTTACCTAGACGGAAATTTTCACATAACGTACTATCGGTGAAAGCATCGACTAAGTTTCGACTCATACAGAGAGTCTTCATCAGGGTGAGTGATCGCGACGCTCTCCCTCCGCGTCGCGTCGTGCACTACCCGACGATTCTATTCAAATACTCTCGGTATGAGTCGAAACTTAGTCGGTGCCTTCACCGATAGTACGTTATGTGAAAGAATCCTGTTCTTACGACATGAACACTAAATGTGCTTTGGCAGTTGTAAATATACAAAGATTGTTGATTAATATTTGTTTGAGACAATAAATGGCCTTTTACTTTTGTTTTTAATATTCGGTAGAATATGCAAACATTTTTACCGCAGCGGGAATCGAACCCCCACCTCTAACATCTCAGGCGGAAACTTGCCCGCTGCCGCGGTCGACTAACTATCAGAATTTCGGTTTGGAATTTCAAACAGTCTTATCTAGTGACTCTTATCATAAAGATCATCTAAACACTGCATTTACCTATTTATTTACCTATTTAAAGCCAAGTATACTTCCTATCTCTGATTCAAACACATACAAATGCGACAATCTTCAGCACTGATTCAACATCAATCTACGAGTACCTATATCTACCTACTCAACACCAAAAAAAAATTGCGATCATTTTGAAAAATTGTACTATATTTTGTTATACCTTGAAATATTGACGACCTCTGTGGCGCAGTGGGCGAAGGTCCGCCTGAGACGCAGAAGGTTGCGGGTTCGATTCCTGTCACGAGACAAATGTTTGTAAGATCTGCAAATATTTGTCTCAGGTCTGGGTGTTTTTCTATGTATAATATGTATGTATTTACAAAATGTATATAAGTAGTATATCAGTCATGTAGTTCCCATAATACAAGCTCTGCTTAGTTTGTGGCTAGATGATGCTATGTGAAAAATGTCCAGCATTATTTATTTTATTTATTTATTATGTTTTTTTTTTCTATCTAGGAAACTATTCTGTCAACTGATTGAAAACATCAGTCCTAAAACACTGATATACATCCGGAATATGCGGTCTATCGAAAATCTATCTGGAAGAGATCAATTCTAAGCGATAAGACCGCCTATTGTACTTGAATTTTTGTAGTTTTGTTAAATTGCATTTATTTGTGTTATGGTGTTACTAAAATTTATTATTTCATTCATTCATTCCACCGTAACTCATCACTAAATATAGTTTTTCATTCATTCACTCCACTGGACCTTACCTTGATCAGATCACCGACCTAACGACCTAAGTGAGATGGTCAAATAGTCTAGATGACAACAATCTTTCATCACACACTCTTTGTCCACACTCACTTTTTCTTCACTGTTTTTCTTTCTGCAACACTGCGATCGTGAGGTCATCCCTCACTTCTTAGGTCCTATCTGAAAATCAGCGCTGCTTCGCCTTGGCGGAGCAGCAATAAGCTGAGATAGGACCTTTTCGACTCATACACACCATTGCAGCATAGACTGCCCTCGTTAGCACTGGTTAACACCCACTTATTGTACCTACTCTTCTGTATTTACTGTGTTTCTTTAATTGTTTGTCTTTCTTTTCATTTGTACTTGTCTGTGCTGTATTGTATGTGTCGAATAAAAAACTATCTATCTATCTATCTACGAGTATCTATCTAATCTAGATTTCTGAACCTAGACCAAACAGTACATAGTTACTAACCTAAACAGATAGTTCAGTAATACAGTAAGTAAATGTTTGTTTGTCTGTAAAAATACCTAAGTACTTACATATTGTTATCTTAGACATGTCTGGCGCTATAGGTAAATCTCGTGATGATTCTTCTGTTGCCATTTATTTTAGGAACGTGATGATAAACTAAAGTAGTCTACTATAGTATAGTATTTATCTAGTTTAAGCTGCAGGCAAGTCATCCTACTCCTATTATAAATGCGAAAGTTTGTGAGGATGGATGTTTGTTACTCTTTCACGCATAAACTACTGAACGGATTTTGATGAAACTGTAGCTACCGCTTGCCTACATACCTAACCAAGCGGCTACCTACCTACTTTGTTGCTACATACTTACATCATTACCTTTTATCATACCTCCGTCCAGAAGACGTACCAGTTTACCAGTTACCTTGTGAAGAACCATTACCAAGATTACCACAGTTACCAGGATGAATTAAAACAAGCCAAGCAGTTATATCACTTTATTATCAAGCAAGGATTAAAAGGAAACACATACCCAGCAAGCAAACCTTTATTCACCACCACCGTTCAATGATTCATGCCATAAGAAACAGAAACAAGATGTCATCGGCAGCGCCCTGAGAAGGACGACTCAATCGTGCACCACCACCAAGCAAGCCACTCGTCACTGCACTGCGAGCACCAACACTTCAAGCTTCGAGAGACACTTCCACCAAACAGAGCCGGACTCTTCTGGAAAGTTCCAGAGCCGGACTCTTCTGGAAAGTTCCAGAGACGCACACACGGAGCGCAGACGCACGTCGTCACCTTCCTACATTCGTAAAGTGCAGTTATTATTTACACAAATATCCACATAGGCAGGATCCCCTAAAAACTTTACAGTAATATACCCTAGACATAAGAATAACACATAAGCTACTTTTTATCTGGGTACCACGCGGACGAAGCCGTGGGCAGAAGCTAGTACTATTGTAAATGCGAAAGTTTGTGAGGATGGATGTTTGTTACTCGTTCACGCAAAAACTACTGAACGGATTTTGATGAAACTTTACAGTAATATAGCCTAGACATCAGAACAACACATAAGCTACTTTTTATCTGGGTACCACGCGGACGAAGCCGTGGGCAGAAGCTAGTACTATTGTTAATGCGAAAGTTTGTGAGGATGGATGTTTGTTACTCGTTCACGCAAAAACTACTAAACGGATTTTGATGAAACTTCACAGTAATATAGTTTATACATCAGAATAACACATACGCTACTTTTTATCTGGGTACCACGCGGACGAAGCCGTGGGCAGAAGCTAGTACTATTGTAAATGCGAAAGTTTGTGAGGATGGATGTTTGTTACTCTTTTACGCATAAACTACTGAACGGATTTTGATGAAACTTCACAGTAATATAGTTTAAACATCAGAATAACACATAAGCTACTTTTTAACTGGGTGAAGCCGTGAGCAGAAGCTAGTTTTGGTAAGTATGTAGGTATATTTTGTAACTTGCCTCCCGCGTTACAAAGTAGCCCTGGCGCACGAATTTCGAAATTGTAACCAATTTATTGAGAATTAATAAATTGAAGTAGGTATTTGTTTCTTTTTTCGATAGATTCATTTCAAATTCCACCTAAGTAAACAAAACACTGTTACCTAAAATTCAACTCTAAATAAACATGTAAAGCAGTCACGTGAATTTCACAGTATTTAGTCATTTTCAGTTTCTTTCTATCACAAGCATACCACGAGAAAGCCACGTGACTTTTCTCGGTATATATCAGAGGGCAAAACAAATTGTGCTAGACATTGTTTGGTGACGCAAACGATCTGCAGATATCGTTTGCGTCGCAAACTAAGGAATGTATGTTTTATACGTATGAATAACCCTACTAAGTATTATAAACGCGAAAGTTTGTGAGGATGGATGTTTGTAACTCTTTCACGCAAAAACTACTGAACGGATTTTAATAGTAACATAGCTTATCCATCAGAATAAAAGATAGGCTACTTTTTGTCCGGATACCACGCGGGCGAAGCCGTGAACAGAGGCTAGTATGAATATATATTTTAAAAAAATATTTAAGTAGTACTGTATATAGTTAGATAGTTTTTAATATTTTTTATGTTTTTAATGTACCTACCTAGTTCTAGTAACCTGGGTGTTAAATAAAGTTTGTGTAAGAAATTTGAAAAAAAAAGTAATACCTACTTATATCAGTCATGTAGTGTCCATAACACAAAGCTCTGCTTACTTTAGGGCTAGATGATGCTGTGTGAAAAATGACCAGCTTTATTTACTTAAGTATTTATTTATTTAAATACTTACGTCAAATTGATCGCGCGCGAGGAATCGACGTAAATTCACTTTCTAATAATAAATTCACGTAGTTTTTAAGTTGACGATATGATCCTTGTGATTTCAATGAATAAAAACCTATTGACTTTGACTTTGACAGGAAATCTAGATTCGTCTACCTACATCAAACAGTTCTCAATTTCTACTTAATTCATTTGCACCTAATCGTGAAGAAACCGACCAAAAGAACCAAAATTCGTCCCAATAAGTGTTCCAATAAGCGGCGATCGGCTTGTAACGTGGAATGCTAACTATCTGCAAAGGTGGACATGTACCAAAATGTAATGTTTGGACGTGCATCTGACTATCCCCTACTTAGTACCTACCCTGAAATATGTAGATCTTTGAGAGACATCATCAGAGAGTTATGCGTGAAAATATAGGTACCTACTATGAATATGAATATTTACATGAAAGAATAGACACGTGGGTTCAAATCCAGGGTAGGTATGCAGGTACGCACTCGTAGTTACACCGATGGAATTTGCATTCGGTAAAAATAAACAGATATCTGTGAAACAGCGACGGGGAAGATAAGGCAAATTGTTAAAAACTGGTTTTTTGTCGATTTTGGGAAACGTTTAATGAGGAAAAACATTTATGTCCCTACCGACCGACATACATTCCTTATGTATGTATTTGATAGGTAATTATTAAATAAATACCTAACGGACATATACAGTCCTGACCCCACACTAGGTTTCCTGTGTCGTGGGTATCAGGAAATACGTATTCGTAGTTCCGTGATGCCACAACGACCAAACCCGAAACAAATATCTGCTTATTATGCACCTCTTGCATCGCAGCCGGCTATCCGCCCGCTACGCCACCTACAAGTACAGTATTTTACATAAATAGAAAATAAATGGGAGAATAGTACTTCAAACAACAAGAGCAAATTCAATCTATCTTCGATTATTTCATAAATTCAATGACATTAGATTAAACTGTAAACTCAAATAGCAGTTTAATCTTTGGATTAAGTAAATCTACGATTAAATTTAATCGATGGTTTGGTCCACTGTCATATAAAAACAAATTTGTGGATCAACTAACATTGAACTTATTAAATAATTGAAGATAGAAGATTAAACTTGCTGTTTTCATTTAAACTACCATGAATCTTAGGCTTGCCGACATTTCGCACACAAAAATTTCGGACACTGTGTCCGAACTGACACTTTTTATTTTAGTTAATTATTTACCGACATTTCGGACACCAATGATTTGTACAGTCAGATAATAAACTGCCTAGTCAATTCCAATGATACCTTAAACAAATAAATCAGTCTAGCCGTTTGGATGTATGAGGTTTTTTAGGGCCCTATTCACAGCTATATTCTGTCTAGTTGAATCTAAGTGAATAACATGAGACAGGTAGGTACCTATTTTATTACTCTGAACTCAATACCTTTATTGCTTTCCCATGGTTACAAAGTTGCTACAGAAGTAGGTAGTTTCTCATTATGTAAGGGTATAGCAACATGGCGACAGACTGAGATTTTATTTAATAGGTACCTACATAAGTAGAATAATTACCGTATTAAAAAAAACATCGGTCAGCTGCCTTGTTGCTATACCCTAACACATGGTTCATAAAAACACCTGACTACATACCTGTACACCTGTAGGAACAGATAGGTAATCAGGTGTTCCTCACACGGTAAAAACTGATTTCTTATAGAAAGACAAATTGCTTTTGATTAAGACATTTTTATTACTTCCAAGAAAATGATTCACTCCCTATAGACGCTAGAAAATAATTTCTTCGTAATAGTAAAAAATCATCTCATTTTATTTTATTTGTTACGAGATAAATAAATTTAATTCAAGAAACATATTGTTTTATTTAACACATTTATTTGATACGACATAAAATAAGTCTTGAAATAAACATATTTATTTTCAAGTAAGAACAAAATTGAGAAAAATATTGTCTTCAAAAAAGATGAGCAGTATTTTTGTTTTAAAAATATTGCATTAAACTAAGAAAATATATTTTTGTAATAACCAAATATTTCGAGAAATCAGTCTTTCTTATTCAAAGAAATCCTTTTTACCCGTGCACGGACCTATCAGTATGCAAATCTAATTGTAGATACCATCCCAAATATTAGTTCCGTTAGACACAACTTGGCAGAACTATTTTTGCTAAAAGTGCTCCTTACATATAAATAGTTTCATAAGACATCATCCTTTCTCGGTGGTGTTGAAATAAACCTAACCAATCCAAGTAGGATTTGCCCAGGAAGGATTTTTCTGTTGTGCCAAGTTGTGTCTAGCGGAATTAATATTTGGGCAGGTGTTCCGTTGATACAACTAGTTGTGCATACTGGTAATGGTTCATCACAAAGTAACTGGTAAACTGGTATGTCTTCTGGACGGAGGTATGGTAAAAGGTAAACAGAGGTAATCACGTAAGTATGTAGTGACGAAGAAGGTAGGTAGCCGCTTGGTTAGGTAGGTAATCGGTAGTTCCACATACAATTAGTATCTAGATTGGTCCGTGTGGAACTCGCTGTAGGTAGTTAATGTTTTTAGCACATAACTAGTCAAATTTGACCATGAAAAAAGGCCCACATTAATGAGAATAATCTGGCGCCTTTGTTCCACGAAATTTGGTCATTCGTAATTACAAACCAAATTAATCACTGGCCCAACTAAATTTTTCCGCTTGTGATAATATTTCCGTGTCAGACTTAGGTGGATATATTTAGACTTAGACCGCCTGAGATGCAGAATGTTGCGGGTTCGATTCCCGCCGCGGGATAAATGTTTGCATTCCAATTGACAGGTTGCAATTTGGTCATTCGTAATCACAAACCAAATTAATCTCTGTCCCAACGAATTTTTTTCGCTTGTGATAATATTTCCGTGTCAGACTTAGGTAGATATAAGACTTAGACCGCCTGAGATGCAGAAGGTTGCGAGTTCGATTCCCGCCGCGGGATAAATGTTTGCATTCCAATTGACAGGTTGCAATTTGGTCATTCGTAATCACAAACCAAATTAATCACTGGCCCAACTAAATTTTTCCGCTTGTGATAATCTTCCGTGTCAGACTTAGGTGGATATTAGACTTAGACCGCCTGAGATGAAGAAGGTTGCGGGTTCGATTCCCGCCGCGGGATAAATGTTTGCATTCCAATTGACAGGTTGCAATTTGGTCATTCGTAATCACAAACCAAATTAATCACTGGCCCAACTAAATTTTTCCGCTTGTGATAATATTTCCGTGCCAGACTTAGGTGGATATATTTAGACTTAGACCGCCTGAGATGCAGAATGTTGCGGGTTCGATTCCCGCCGCGGGATAAATGTTTGCATTCCAATTGACAGGTTGCAATTTGGTCATTCGTAATCACAAACCAAATTAATCTCTGTCCCAACGAATTTTTTTCGCTTGTGATAATATTTCCGTGTCAGACTTAGGTAGATATAAGACTTAGACCGCTCGAGAAAACTAACCGATGGGGCATGCCCTTGCCCATCTTTGGCATAAGTACCAAACCACGATGTTTGATGTTTTCTGTTGTGAACACCAGGCACGATGTTTTCCTTCACTATTCATATTCGTATTCATCAATATTCATATTCGGCACTCTTCTCGTAATATCAATTTTTCCCCAGTTTGCGTAATACCTATACATGCGTATACCACGCTAACCTTACAGTACATACTTACTCAACTCAACTTTTCTGTTATTTCGTTTATCCGTTCAGTAGGTGCTTTGTGACCAAAAAGGCTCTAGAGGACTAGTGACCACGAAACGGAACACTAGACCAGACTCCCAAGGTTTATGAGGTCACTATAAGACCTGTCTCCCAATTTTTTATCAAACCCTTAAGGTCACTATCCGAACAAACACGCGCACGACTTTAATCCCTATTCTAAAGATGACAGGTTGCAAGCCTATCGCTGCTTATTGGAACACTAACGACATACCTTTGAGTTTTTGGTTCTTGAGCACGAGTTTTTCCTTCGCCGTTTTGAGCACGTGTTTAGAAAGAAAGAAAGAGACTTATTTGCTACGTTGCACAATATAAAAAAGACAGACAGACAAACAGACACACGGGATAAAACAAAAAAACTAAATACTAACAATAAAACTATGTGCCTACCTATACCGAGAATATGCAACGACGCAAATTGGCCTCCAACTCAGCATTTGTTGTGTCAAATTGGCCTCCAACTTAGCATTTGTTGTGTCAAATTGGCCTCCAACTTAGCATTTGTTGTGTCAAATTGGCCTCCAACTTAGCATTTGTTGTGTCAAATTGGCTTCCAACTTAGCATTTGTTGTGTCAAATTGGCCTCCAACTTAGCATTTGTTGTGTCAAATTGGCCTCCAACTTAGCATTTGTTGTGTCAACTGGCAACACAACACTGGCAACATATTAGAAAATTATTTTATTGCACGACCGGGTTCGAACCTACGACCTTCGGATCGGAAGTCGCAGTACCTACAGGCCAACACAGCTGTTCGTTAATGAGCATTAACGATTTTTAAACTATACACGTTGTTTTATCTAAGTGTGTGAAGGTTGCCCATGATTAGCCAGATTAAGTATAAACTAACCTTTGAGCAAATGTTACCAAACTTTTGGAGCAAAACAATGTTTCTGGCTTTTAGTCAACAATTAGGTCATTGATAGAACCTGCCAAGTGCATGTCAGGCCACGCGCTAAGCAGGGTTCCTTAGTTACCCATAAACCTAGAGTTACTATGTTTTAGGTGTTGACGACCTCTGTAATGCAGTGGGCGAAGGCCCGCCTGAGGCACTGGAGGTTGCGGGTTCGATTCCCGCCACGAGACAAAATGTTTGCATACAAACATTTGTCTCGGGTCTGGGTGTTTTCTATGTATAATATGTATGTATTTACAAAAAAGTATATAATATGTAGTATATCAGTCATGCCCATAACACAGGCTCTGCTTACTTTGGGACTAGATGATGCTGTGTGAAAATTTCCAGCATTATTTATTTATTTATTTTACACAACTCACAACTTCATCTAAGTAATTTTCAATGGATTTTGTACGAAATTTTCCTTTTTACCTCTCCAAGTAATATGTTGGTTGACGATTACAAGTTAACTTATAAAGCCTTAGTGGTGATAGTTTTCCTTTTAACTTCCTTATAATTATATACTTCTGCCGTATATACACATCCAATCGTTATTGTAGGTACATGCCCATGTACCTACACAATAATATTTTACACCAGCTTCTACCCCGTATCCGCTTCTCTTGTATCAACTGTTCAACAAGCTTCCGCTGAGCATAAGACAAAGTACGTGTGAAAACTCTTTTTGTAACAAAGAAAACTACTTGTCCTCAACAAAACCATTTACAATGTCAGTGAATATTTAGAAAATGACTATACTAACTTCAACTCTAATCTTAGTAGAGTTGAACTCTAATGTTGAGTAGATAAATAAATAATAAATAAATAAATAAATGATGCTGGACATTTTCACACAGCATCATCTAGCCCCAAACTAAGCAGAACTTGTATTATGGAAACAACATAGTGATATTTTTGTAAATAAATACATATTATGCATAGAAAAACCCCAGGCCCGAGACAAATATTTGCAGATACAAACATTTGTCCCGCGGCGGGAATCGAACCCGCAACCTTCTGCGTCTCAGGCGAGCCTTCGCCCACTGCGCCACAGAGGTATGTAGGCCCTAATTTTAAAATGACATCCAATGAAAAATAATTAGGTATACCTACTTATATGGACATGTATGTATCTGCAACAATATATTTAGTAATTCACAAATTTATTGATTATTGAAATTATTTGAATTTAGTAGGATATTATTTTATAACACTGTATTTAATCACACCAATTATATTTAAGTTTAATAAATTTAATTCCAAAAACTATCGTGAACTCTACTATTCATATTGTAAAAACAGGAATTTAATGAAGGCACCGACTAAGTTTCGTTTCGACTCATTCCGAGAGTCTTCATTTTTTTGACTTCGACTTTCTCCTTCCGCGTCGCACGGCGCACGCGTAGTGCACGGCGCGACGCGGAAGGAGAAAGTCGCAACCACTCACCCTGATAAAGACTCTCGGAATGAGTCGAAACTTAGTCGGTGCCTTCACCGATAGTGCAGTACGTGAAAATTCCCGTATTCTGTCTTAATAAATGATATTCTATAGTATTCTTGTAACAGTTCTCCTAGCTTGTACAAGCTTACACGACTGCAAAGTGCTGGACTGGGAACGGAAAACTGCGCTTCTTATGGGCCTGGACGTTTAACCTGCGCCGACTCCCTCTCTTACTCAGGCCAGTAGCATACCTACCTAAGTTAGGCAACGAAGTTCGCTTCGGTTACGACCTCGACCCTGATTTCTCAACCTATCAACCTAGTTAATCTGTTCTACCTAGTTATTAATTATTTTGTGTGTTTAGTTAACTAAGTCAAATTAATTATATGTATTAACTTTAAAATTTTGTTTCCTTACCTGACAGCCTATAAAGTAATTTTAGTCAGACTCAACAGGAAGGACTGTGTCATTCTGTTCAAGATCACGAAATCCAGTCATTTCAACGAAATCGCTTCAGCATTACTGAAAAATTTAATTTCCCAATTTTTGTAATTTATTTCGTTTGTTCGATATTTTAACATAAACCTTAACGACGACCACGATGGCGCGGCGGATAAATAGTCAGCTGCGATTCAAGAGGTGCGGATTCGACTCCTGCGGTAGGTATGTTCTGCAGATATGTTACCGGTCTGGGTAATATGGTACCACAGTACTCGTAGTATCTGATACCAACAACCTAGTGTGGATCAGGACTTATTGGGTGTATTTGTGTTGGGTATTTATTATTATAAAGTTTCATTATTTACAACTAGCCTCTGCCCACGGCTTCGCCTGCGTGGTACCCGGATAAAAGTAGCCTATGTGTTATTCTAATGTATAAGCTATATTACTGTAAAGTTTCATCAAAATCCGTTCAGTATCTTTTGCCTGAAAGAGTAACAAACATCCATCCTCACAAACTTTCGCATTTATAATAGGATAAATTGTTTCGGAAAAATTAAGCAAAAAAATTATATTAAAAATCTATATTATCTAATGGTAATTCAACCGTGACATGAGTACGTCAAAATATATACTAATTATATACAATTTACTCACAAAATCAACAATATTTGGTGTGCTCTATGGCATTTCACGGATACAAATAAGGGCCTATCTCACCAGCAACAACTGCAGACGGTGAATGAGGCATTTTATCGGGCACTCCACATAGGTCATGATCCGTATTGGCAAGTACCTAATCATCTTTTGAAATACCTATCGAACGACACCCCTTTTTGTTTGTTAACCGTGTCACCTGTCTTTGTTTGGTTACTAACCTACCCGCTAATTACACTAGCAAGATTTTAGCAATCATTTTGCTAATGTCCATAACTTCTTGTAAATTGGAAAATTTAGGTCGAAATGAGTCGTCCCTCCATTGTCATTTCGTGAGTGTAATTAGGGAGTAGGTACACGTGAAAGGGGTCATGTGAGACATTGCACCAGTGTGGTGAAAAGATTCTATAAGCTTTATGAACGCTTGCCAATAAAATGGACGCCCGATGTACCAATACAATTTAATTTTGTTCATTGGTATTATTTCCCGCAAAAAAACTATAGGAAAAAATCAACATCACTTAAATCTAGTTAAAAATAATGCTCATTGCTTTGATAATATCAAATCTTACGAATAAAATATAAATATCTGTTCATTTAGTCAAATTGATTATTTATGAGAAACCTAATATAAAGTACGTTAGAAGTTATGCTTCGGGAATATTCGTTTATCTTCGGAAATGGGTAACGGGGCGTTTAAAACTCTATGCACTTCTAAATAATACTGAAACTGTACTGGGGTCCTAGACAAATACCACTTTCTGTTGTGTAGACAAATACCACTTTCTGTTGTCTAGACAAATACCACTTTCTGTTGTCTAGACAAATACCACTTTCTGTTGTCTTGACAAATACCACTTTCTTTTGTCTAGACAAATACCACTTTCTGTTGTCTAGACAAATACCACTTTCTGTTGTCTAGACAAATACCACTTTCTGTTGTCTAGACAAATACCACTTTCTGTTGTCTAGACAAATACCACTTTCTGTTGTCGTTAACGCCTGCGGAAAGATTAATTTGTATGGAAATGACATTAGCTGTGGAAATGTCACGTGACAGCTGCCAAGTTTTACCTTGACAAATTTGCGTTAGCGTGAAAGGAAAAGTAAGCGTGAGGATTTTAGCCCTGGGGATTTTTAGATTTATTTATTTAACACACGCAGTACGTACAAAGTTAATATTGTAAAAATGGGAATTTTCCCAAAAAGACTCTCGGAATGAGTCGAAACTTAGTCGGTGCTTTCACCGATAGTACGGTATGTGAAAATTCCCGTTTTTACAATATTAATACCTAATCTAATTCACGCGTGACCAGAGAGCTGGCTCTATCCGGGTCAACGCATTAGCATTGCCATTCAGCGTGGCAATGCGGCCAGTATTTTGGGAACGCTTCCGTCTGGTAGTGATCTGGATCAGTTGAGCTATCTATAGATCGTTTGCAACGGTTTTTAGATGGCTAGCTGTTTCATCTGTATTTTTGTATATACCTACTTGTAAATAGTTGTATGAATAAATGTTTATTCACGATAGTTTTTAGATACAATATTAGTTTATACTATCAATAAAACCTACGTTAGGTTTTCTAGACACTAGTCTCTCGAAGTGTTATTAATTTGTATCCAAAACAAAAGTGCACAACAAAAACATGAGTAATAAGCAGGTAGATTACAGTTGTGAACGTGTTTTGTATTGAATTTTTAACGCCCCCAATTCCCCATTTCCGAAGCACATAACTTTTTTGCAGTACTATATTTTTATGGAATCGAATCTGAGTTTTAAACGAAGTGGTGTTTCTTAGTTTCGTAAAATGGGATGAGTACGGATCCAGAGTTGAATCAGATGATTTGATATTAAGACATAATGTAAGAAGTTACATTGATAAGTGATATGTTAATGTAAAATAAATGACACGTGTTTTTGAACTTAACTAGGCTTGTTAAGTTAATGAAGCGTGTTTTACATGTATTAAACGAAATATCAACTACGAACTAAAGGAGACTGGGTAGAATTGTAAGGAGACTGGCCCAATACATGTTCTAATACATGCGTAGACAAAGTCTCTAACTCCGGTTTCCAATCCGCTAAACGACGTCGCGTGTTGATTGAAAAAACATCAATGCTGTTCAGGAAAAAACGTCAATGTTTTTAATGACATTCAACTGAAGTTTCAACTGCTTTTCATAGAGAAACAAGACGTCATCTGCTAACGACTTAGAGCAGTATCGCTATCTCAGAGAATCAAGAATCAAAACGTTATATATGTACGTTCTTTCATATATACATTACCGCAATTAAGAGCTCTTTGCTCTTACAATAAGAGCCCAGATTTCCTTAAGCCGCTGTTGTCGGACCAATCTTACCCAGTCTCCTCTCGTTTCAAACCATATTCATTACAAACTTTAGATAAATGGCATCTAGTTAGATAATATCACATTTTCGATATAATTCCTTACAACTTTCTAATAAAATATGAAGCAATGGTAACAATCTCATAAGTACTTACAATAATGGTGGGGTACATTAAACTAGATTATGGCTGACAATATTAAATACGTTCAAATATCAATAATAATCAATTGAAATTATCGTGGTTTGGTCTCATTAGTCATAACCTCTGGTACATGGTATAGTCGTAATAATATCTTAAAATCACTAAGAATCTTATAAATGGCGGTGTCTGCCATCTTTGATTTCACTCTAATCGGTCAACGAAAAGTCAGCAGTACATTTAGCAGTAATAATATCATAAAATAGTGATTCGTAGTGAAGAATCTATTCAATCTCTAATATTCTTCTCATCATCACGTTATCATCTCTAAGATTCTTTGTGAAAAATCTAAGAAATGGCGGTGTCTGCCATCTTTGATTTCACTCTAAACGAGTCAGCAGGAGAATAAATTGCGTTGTATACTCATAATAATCCTAGAGATGGCGGAGTCTGCCATCTTTGATTTAGAAAAATGCAAAATAGATAACATTTTCATTTTCAGTCCCCAAAAATGTGATGTAGGGGTATTTTTCCTTCGCTTATTCTGTGTTGTACTCATGATGAAAATAGGCAAAGTCCGAAAATCGACGAAAACATGGCCTACTATATCGCTTTCTCTTTCCAAATCATGCTGACAAATAAAACCCTGTGCTTGAAAAGTCCGATATCTATATATTTGATGCCCTTCAAGTTATACGTTTATCATTTTAATATATCGAGCGCGTTGAAAATTCCCGCATCGCTATAACTTTACTTTTAAAATGAACATTGACTTTGATAGTGATATTGAAGTATTATGCTTATGCCGGACGAGCCTAAAACTGTTTACTTTCATAGAAAAGTCCGAAAATTACAACACAGGCTACCGAAATAACAAAACGCAAGTAGAAATTACATTTTAAACTACAGATAACTACATGATGGTAACGAGACTGCCTACTGCCGAAAATCGATTGCGGAATCGATTTGTCTGTTAGGTGTTTTATTATTTATTAAAACTTTGAAACGGTTGTTTTACGTTTTCGATAGAACGTCATTATTTATTATTTATTAATTTTATTTAAGTAAGTTTTAAAATTCTCGATTTATAAATTAAAGTCGCGATATCTTGGCTGTATTTATTGTGTTCCATTTTAAGCATTTCTAAGTTTTTTTTTGTGCGTTTTATTTCGTAGTCGGTACGATTTCGACAGCGCGTTTCGTCTCATTCCTAGCATATTATGGTTAGTCGATTTCTGTGCTGTACTAAGTTCGTACAGTTTATTTTACTATACATTTAAATCTGTAACCCTAGTTAGAACATTATACTGTACGTAGAAGGTTTTATCTCTCAAAATGAAAGTACTAACTAAATAAATTTGCAACTAAATAAATTTAATTAGTACATTCTAGTGCGATTCGATCACTTAGCTTATTCTACGGTGCGTTTCGTTTTAGCTCTAGGATTGCTTTGTACGTTTTCCTGTGCGTTTTGTTCCATTTCTATAGCACCGCTTAGCACAGTCTAGTGTGCGTTTCGTTTCTTCGGCGGCGGGGTTGGAGCTTTTTCCTTAGTCCGATTCGCCATGGAGCTATAGAGGAATGAGCCTCGCGGTGGGAAGACCGTGTCGTAGTTGTATCTGGCGGGTAGCGGGTTCGTGTCCCCGTTGTTGTTGGTTTCGTCCAGCTCCATGCTGCGATGACTGAACTTTTTGGGGAGTGGTGGTGGTTCTTCTTCTTCTTGGTTTGAATCTGTGGTTCCTGGGGATTTAAAAGTTGGTTTTTAATCTCTCTTAGTATATATAAAAAGATTGTCAACTTGGAATAACATAATCAAAAATGCATAATGGGCAGTTTTATTGCTATATAGCATATTAAATTGAATCAGTAAGTTCCTATGAGCTAGTGACCCACTCTCGTGATTAAGTTTATGCCGTCTGAAGGACTCCGACATGGCCTAAAATCTGAACGTATCATGGACATGTATTATAATAACTTTATATGAAAACTAATATAAAGTTATAATAATACATAAAACTAAACTACAAATAGGATGTTTCGTAGAAAATTGGAAAACAGCTAGTTGGGTACAACATATCGATTACATTTTACATGTGGGCGTGTGTGTGTGTGTGTGTGTGTGTGTGTGTGTGTGTGTGTGTGTGTGTGTGTGTGTGTGTGTGTGTGTGTGTGTGTATGTATGTATGTATGTGTGTGTGTGTATGTGTGTGTGTGTGTGTGTGTGTGTGTATGTATGTGTGTGTGTGTGTATGTATGTGTGTGGTATGTGTGTGGTATGTGTATGGTGTGTATGTGTGTGTATATGTGTGTATGTCGGTGTGTGGGTATGTGTGTGTGTAATAAATGAGTAGGATACGGTGTGTTGCGTTGCGCGCGGAGCTCACCTAAGGAGTCCCTGTTGGAGGGCGGCGCGGAGCTGCTGATCAAGCTGGCGCGCTGCGACAGTCTCCTCTCCTTCTCGACTTCAGCGCGCAGCGGCCGCTCCGTCACCAGCTGCAGACACGACCGCTATATGCACACTATCATGTATTAACCACCACCTCGACAGGCACACTTACTACTACTAACACTATTCATATGTGATTATGAGGGTACATACTACATACAATCTAAGGTCAGGGTCAAGGTGAAGGGCCAATGTGATGTGTGTAATATAATACATGCAGTAATGTAGTATGTTCAGGGTCTAGGAGAAGTTTGGAGGCAAGCTTCGTATAGAAACGCTAATGCACGATGCAGGGTTAACGTGAAGTTTGGGGTCAAGCTTCGTTAAGAAGCGCTAATGCACGGTACAGGGTCAAGGTGAGGATTGGGGTCAAGCTTCGTATAGAAGCGCTAATGCACGGTACAGGGTCAAGGCAAAGGTTGGGGTCAAGCTTCGTATAGAAACGCTAATGCAAGATGCAGGGTCAAGGTGAAGGTTGGGTTCAAGCTTCGTATAGAAACGCTAATGCACGATACAGGGTCAAGGTGAAGGTTGGGGTCAAGCTTCATATGGAAGCGCTAATGCATAGTACAGGGTCAAGGTGAAGGTTGGGGTCAAGCTTCATATGGAAGCGCTAATGCACGGTACAGGGTCAAGGCAAAGGTTGGGGTCAAGCTTCGTATAGAAACGCTAATGCACGGTACAGGGTCAAGGCAAAGGTTGGGGTCAAGCTTCGTATAGAAACGCTAATGCACGGTACAGGGTCAAGGTGAAGTTTGGGGTCAAGCTTTGTATAGAAGCGCTAATGCACGGTACAGGGTCAAAGTGAAGGTTGGGGTCAAGCTTCGTATAGAAGCGCTAATGCACGGTACAGGGTCAAAGTGAAGGTTGGGGTCAAGCTTCGTATAGAAGCGCTAATGCACGGTACAGGGTCAAGGTGAGAATTGGGGTCAAGCTTCGTATAGAAGCGCTATTGCACTGTAGTAACTACTACCTTACTAAGGCACACTTGTACTGGTGAATAATGAAGGTAAATTTCAAGGTCAGGGTCAAGGTGAAAGGTAAGGGTTAAGCTGCAGACAAGAGCGCTATATATACATGCTAAGGTACTTTTTTGCGAAACTTTAAATTCCAGAACGATATAATCAAGTTCAAGCTCAAGGTCAGGTTTAAGAGGTTGTAGGAACCCATTCAAAGTATCATCGGGGTCAAAGACAAAGTTATTAGGGTCAATGTCAGGGTATAAGGTGTAGCCATTCAAATTATAATAAATAAATAGTGCTGGAAATTTTCATACAGCATCATCTAGCGCCAAACTAATCACAGCTTGTGTTATGGGAACTACATGATTGGTATACTACTTGTACACATTTTTTTTTTGTAAATACATACATAATGATACATATGCATGCAATCGCTGTTGTACCACCTCACAAGCACACTAAGGCCCGTGTTCACCAACACAATAACGGGTGTATGAGTAAAGGTACCTATGTGTTAAAATAGCATTGAATTGGATCTGCACGTGAGTAGTCGTGTTTTAACAAAAAAAAACATACTCCCATACACACTTTCACCCCCATTTCCCACCCTTAAAATCCAAAAACCCTGAAATACGTCATTATTTGTTTATGATGATGACTTAGGCTAGAGGTGCGACGTGCCTACGACCAACTCACAACAGCCTGCAATTTTCCGGGGCAAGAAAGACGCTTCGAACTTGAGCGATGAGCTGTTTCGATTCTTTGTTCCTATTACATCGCATTCGGAAGCACAGATTGTTTGCCGCACCAGATGTTTGTTCAATACGGTAGCTAGAGCCTCACCCAGTATCCCGCGCGCCCTCACTGCGCTCAACGCTCTTCTGAATGCTTCTCCTGACTGTGTTTTATTTGCGGATGGACGAATATTTTGACAGAATGTTTTGAAGTTCTGTGAGCGTGATGTATGACTGCGCGTCTAGCTAATTTCTGTTATTTTTATTGTAATTAAGACATCTTCTTCCAATTGTTTCTGACATTACTTTTTATTTATTTGCTTTATTGTAATTTCATTAACTATTTTGACTTATATTATTATTATTTTTATATTTTAATATGAATATATTTTATTAATGTTATTGGTGTGCAACAGTTTTAATTAATGTAAATAAATCAATACGAATACAAATTAGCTACAATTCCAATTTTCTAATTCCTACCTTTAAAAAATCTATACTTCTCATATTGTAAAAACGGGAATTTTCACGTACCGCACTATCGGTGAAGGCACCGACTAAGTTTCGACTCATTCCGAGAGTCTTCATCAGGGTGAGTGATCGCGACTTTTTCCCTCCGCATCGCGTCGTGCACTACCTATACTTCCATAGAAACTGACCCCCCCATTTCCCCTCCTTAAATGTCAAAATCCTAACGTCACTATTTATTAATAAGTAGCTGTAAGTAAAATTTTCATGTTTCTAACTTCAAAGAACAAAGACTTTTATCCAAAGTTATGCATATGAGCATGCGGTGATTGCGACGCGCTTGTTAGTTTGGTGTGAGAGTGTGCGTGCGGTTCAGTGAACTCACTTCCTGTCTCAGCTCCCGGAGCGGGGAGTTGGCGGGGGTGTCCTGCGGCGTGCCAGCGCTGGGCGTGGGCGTGGGCGTGGGCGTGGGAGTGCTGCTGTTCACAGCGTCGCGGTGGCTGGAGGCGCCGTTCACCGTCGCCGCCGTGTACCACTGACTGCCGCTCGACGTCGTACCTATCTCACTCTGCAAAACAATAAATAAATAATCCTGGCAAATCCAATCCCAAAGTAAACAGAGCTTGTGTTATGAGAACTACATGACCGATATACTACTAACTTATATTGTTTTTTTTTTGTAAATATTTACATACTAGCTTCTGCACACGGCTTCGCCCGCGTGGTCGGATAAAAAGTAGCCTATATGTTATTCTGATGTATAAGCTATATTACTGTAAAGTTTCATCAAAATCCGTTCAGTAGTTTTTGCGTGAAAGAGGAACAAACATCTATCCTCACACACTTTCACGTTTACAATATTAGTAGGATTGTACACACAGATAATACAGACCAAAAAACTGACATATGCGAGCATGTACAAAGGCGAGCTTAACCCTAACAAGAGTTTTCTTCTAGCAAACCTTTAAGGATAAGGACAGCGCATAAATAGCGGTGGAATATACATATTTTTTGTAAATACATTTAAATTATATATAGAAAACACCCAGACCCGAGACAAATGAAACAGATCATACAAAAATTTGTCCCACGGCGGAAATCGAACCCGCAACCTTCTGCGTCGAAGGCGGACTTTCACCCACTGCAACACAGATGTCAAAAATGTATGCGCGAGTTATTTTCCAGATATTCAATAGGTCAACAAGCCCCAGTGTTTCAAACGAAAATTTTAAGAATAAAAGTGGCTAAGGGCCCGGTCACACTGAAGCGGTGGCGCTGGCGGTGGCGATCAATACATTCACGCGAACTTCGACAACCACTTGACAACCATGACAGTACCACGGTACCTACTCGCAGGGGGGATAGAACATAAAGTAGATAACCTACCTTTCTGCCTTGTTTCTTTTTCCTTCTCGGCGAACTTTGTAACGTCAGGTAATTTGATAGGTAGCTGGAACCGGAACTATTTCTGTGAACAAAACGACAAAGTGCATCAGATTTCATCTATTTATCCCTTCAAGATTTCATCTGAGGGACTACTAAATCTATTTATTCCTTCAAAATTTCAACCTAGGGACTACTAAATCTATTTATTCCTTCAAGATTTCATCCGAGGGACTACTAAATCTATTTATTCCTTCAAGATTTCATCCGAGAGACCACTAAATCTATTTATTCCTTCAAGATTTCATCCGATGGACTACTAAATCTAATTATTCCTTAAAGATTTCATCCGAGGGACTACTAAATCTATTTATTCCTTCAAGATTTCATCCGAGGGACTACTAAATCGATTTATTCCTTCAAGATTTCATCCGAGGGACTACTAAATCTATTTATTCCTTCAAGATTTCATCCGATGGACTACTAAATCTAATTATTCCTTAAAGATTTCATCCGAGGGACTACTAAATCTATTTATTCCTTCAAGATTTCATCCGAGGGACTACTAAATCTATTTATTCCTTCAAGATTTCATCCGAGGGACTACTAAATCTATTTATACCTTCAAGATTTCATCTGAGGTACTACTTAATCTATTTATCCCTTCAAGATTCCATCCGAGTTACTAATCTATTAAATTTCATCCCCTCAAGCATCAAGCAATAATGCTCGCATGGATGTGTTTCAAATTGTAGGTTATGGATACTGAAGAAATTACAGGCATATGACTTTCATTTTGTCTGCCAACGCACCGGCAATGCCAGAGGCGAAAATAGAAAACACCCAGACCCGAGACAAATATTTGCAGATCATACAAACATTTGTCTCGCGGCGGGTTGCGGGCGACAACCTCTGTGGCGCAGTGGGCGAAGGCCCGCCTGAGACGCAGAAGGTTGCGGGTTCAATTCCCGCCGCGGGACAAATGTTTGTATCAGCAAATATTTGTCTCGGGTCTGGGTGTTTTCTATGTATAATATGTATGTATTTACAAAAAAAATGTATATAAGTAGTATATCAATCAAATAGTTCCCATAATACAAGCTCTGCTTACTTTGGGGCTAGATGATGCTGTGTGAAAATGTCCAGCATTATTATTTATTTATTAATTCAACCTTCTGCGTCTCAGGCTGACCTTCGCCCACTGCGCCACGGAGGTCGTTCACGGAGGAGGAATTATTGAGATATTATAACAATCTTGTCAGCTCCTTATTCAAACAAAAACAATAGGAAACATTTATTATAGAATAACATACCTTGGGAAAAACCGCACAGGACTTTTGACAGATGATCTGAAATCAAGGTTAATAAAATTTGAAACCTCGGATTATTTTAGGACGAGTGATTTTTTGTAAAACGTTAATTGTTCCCGGAGGTGGTGGGTTCGAACCCGGTCATATATATATCAATAACGTGCCCAAACCGTCGAAGAAAAACATCGTGTGGATCTCAACGTGTGAAAACATCACACGTGGAGATAAATTTCAACCTGAGGAAGTCCATCAGTGGGAAATACATCGAATACGGATAAATCATGGTAAATTACAAACATATGATGATGCTGTGTGAAAATGACCAGCATTTCATTTTTATATACCAATACTTGTCACAACCGGTCACAATGATAATATTTTCATGTTTATCACAGCTTTTCCTTAATATGAATATATAATGCTGTATTTTTTCACACAGCGTCATCTAGCCCCAAATTAAGCAGAGCTTGTATTGTGTAAAAAGTAAAAATAAATGTTACATTATGACTTTTATGTACCAATTTAAAATGTAAGCTGTGTATAAGTTTTTGGTCAAAATAAACTTTTACTTTACTTTGTGCGACTATACAGGGTGTCCCGGAATGTTTATATAATATATAATATACCGGAAGGAGGTAATTGGCACCGTGGTGGAGAACATTGTTTGTTCTATGACTGTTTAGATTTCCATGTTTTTCATTCACCATCAAAGTTTCCATACTACCTGCTCTTAGCACATCCCTAAAATCAACTAAACAGCTGTTTAGTTGACTTTAGAGTGTGACGTTACAAGAGGTTAAACGGCGCCAGTTAAACGGCGAAACATGGCCGATCTAAATCTAGATATTAAGACCTGTCTATACTACCTATGTTTCGAACAATAAAGTAATTGAATTGAATTGAGGTCATTGTCACATATACGGCATTATATACACATTCCGAGACATCCTGTATACTAACTAAAATACTATTATTTTTGTAAATACATACATATTATACATAGAAAACACCCAGACCCCTGACACGTAACCTTCTTCGTCTCAGGCGGGCCTTCGCCCACTACGCCACACATGTATAAATATATAACCGAAACACTCAAGCAGGTGGCAGATGGAAAATAATTACCTATTTAGGTATTTGTGTTTTTTTACATTACAGTGTAAATAAATGGATCAGGGGATTTCTGGAACTCTTGTCCACAAACCCACTTCCGATACTCAAAGGGCCAGCAAAGGAGATTTGTGGACAAAACATCCAGAAATTCCCTTTGCAGGAGATTGTCTCAGGGGATTTGTGGAATAAGCCAACCTTTTAGTGGCTCATTCAAGGAACAGTGAACAATAGACTCACTCGTTTCCCGTGGATATGTCTGAGATCCTGTTACTGTTGTTGCTCTGTTCTGTATAGGTGCTGTCGCGGAGCGTCATCCTCAACTGTACTTCCGGTTCCACTTCCAAATCACACGTCTGCAACGAGAACATACGTTGATCGAGCGAGCGAAGTGAGTTTCAACATCTCCATGTTAAGCTGCCTGCTTAGCATGACCACCCAAGACAACATTCTTTTATCTGGGTCAAAGCAAAAAAAAAACACAAAATACTAAATTTTGTGTTTTTTTTTATTTTGTCTACGAAAGAGAAGATTAAAACTATTTCTATCGCCTATTCTGTCAAACAAAAGAGAGGGACAAAATATGTTTTGTCTTCTCGGCGGACGTGATAAATTTATTTCATATTCAAATCATTTATTGCGAATATAGGAATACAAAGATGTTGATGGAAGCTTAACTAGTTATTTCGACCGGCCCGCCCGCACTGTTAATTATTTTGCTCGACTCCTAAGGGTCATAGCGTGATGTTCAATATCCGTTAACCTTCCTCATGAATTTTCATAAAACACCACTAAGGTTGAAAATATGGAGGATGAAATTACATATTGGAATTTTTACCAACTTCCCGTTCAAGTTTATTGATTCATTCATAAATAAATAAATAATGCTGGACATTTATCACACAGCATCATCCAGCCCCAAACTAAGCAGAGCTTGTATTACGAACGTCAAAAACATTCATACTCCAATAAAAGAGATTTACAAAAACACAGTAAAAGAATATGTAGATAGAGTACCTACTCATACAATGATAGGAAAACGAAAAAAATATAGTTTTAGGCTTTTTCTGTTAACTCTACCACCAACCTACCTAAAACTCATGGCATTGACTGGGAAAGAAAACTACTTAACTATTTTTATATTAAAAATGGCATGGTATTGCTTGGGAACCCATGTATGGAATTTATAATTTGGAGAACAATAGATTTGGCATTGGTGGGAATGACCCTTACGCTACTGATATACTACTTGTTTACTTTTGTACATATATATAATACATAGAATATACTTAAATAGATGCTGCGTATCGCAGTTGCTGGCCCGCACTTACGCCGGCGTCACGGAAGACCAGCGTTTGTGGCACAAAGTGCTTTTTTAACATAGTGCTTAGAGGCGGCGATTTTTGTTATCAACCTCATTTTTTTTACTCATACATGTAAAATACTCCTTTATTTGACACAAAATAAAGATTTTGTATCTTTATCTAAATATAATAGACTGTATTAATCAAAAGTCAAAGTCAATAGGTTTTTATTCATTGAAATCACAAGGATCATATAGAAACGTCAACTTAAAAACTACGAGTATTTAAATTAGAATGTGAATTTACGGCGGTTCCTCGCGCGCGACCAAGCATAGAAGAATCAGGCAACAAACTCTGCTTGGTTATTTTTTTGATGATCCTTCATTCAGCTTTAATCCCATCACACACATTGAAGATACTATAAAATATATCTTATCTTCCACATATCGCGCACCGTACAATTCAATGGACCACCACACACAGTGAATATAATATATATTTTACATTAGAGTATCTTAAGATACTGGCCGATATGCGAACGACATCTTAACATACCAACGACATTTTAAGATATTGAAATATATATTAACATAAACGGCGATATTGATCTTAACATAAACTACAGAACGTTCTCGTTTTTATCCTGCCTGTGCATGTATTTAGCCCGTGGGTTTCTAAAGTACACGTTAAATTTATTTTCAGAGGGATCTTGGTATAGATTAAATTCACCACGATGTTTTCTGGTTCTTATGTGGTTCTCTACCCAGATTTTACGATTTTTACCAAAACTGAACACTCTGTATAAGGAACGAAACCTGCGACTCGCAAGACGGCTTTCGATAGACTGACGTAGTTGCGATATATTATCATACCTTACCTGTGTTTGGTCGGTTACGATAATATATATTTACATTAGACGCTATAATATATATATTATCTTCGCTGTGTATGACTCGCTTTAGTGTGGTGCCGATCGAACGAACGAATAATGTTGGTAGTGTTACCTTTCTGCCGTATCTCTGGTGAACATGCTGCTGCGTCCTCCGGAAGCACTTGATCATGTGAGCGTGCAGCTCCTCCAGCTCCGGCGGAGCGCGAGTGCCGTGGACATCCAGACCTACCATTTACAATCAAATTACTGAATACTGTACTATGAATACTATACCATGAATGAACGCAAGCAAAAACGTTCGTCCATCATCGGGATCGCTCGGGCGTCGTCGACACGCAGCGACGCCATATTGGCGATGCTCGACTATATAAAGCCTCGGCGACAACGGATATTGAGCCCCTCCGTTGACTAAGACACGTACTTGGTGACCCTGATGAACCCATCTAAGCCCTTCGTAGACTAAGACACGTTCTTGGTGACCCTGATGACCCCATCTAAACCTTCCGTAGACCAAGACACGTTCTTGGTGGCCCTGATGACCCCATCTAAACCCTCCGTAGACCAAGACACGTTCTTGGTGACCCTGATGACCCCATCTAAGTCCTCCGTAGACCAAGACACGTTCTTGGTGACCCTGATGACCCCATCTAAGCACTCCATAGACCAAGACACGTTCTTGGTGACCCTGATGACCCCATCAGTACCGCTAACGCGGTGATGACGTCATCAAGTCCCGACAGAGTTAACACTTCACGGTTACACCGAGCCCGCCGGCGGGCTCGAGTCCCTACCTCCGCCTACTCACGATAGATATGTACCGGGGTGTTTCTCTCCTGTTCTTCCTCCCCTGGCAACGGCACAAGCCGAGGTCCGTACCTAAGTGGTGCCCTTGTGCTAGTTGCCTCATCATAACTTTTAACAGGTTGAGCGCCTTTTGCGCTCGTCGTAGTTCGGTGACGCTGACCAAGACCATCTGCGGCCCTGCAGCATTAAAGTCCATCAAAAAAAGACCGGAGATCGAGCAGTCTGTGGAAGGTGGTCCTACTAGCTTCGACTCGGCAATGGTCGCATCCTCCAGCTACTTCGCATCGCGCCCTACGTCACATACTCGTCGGGAACTATTAACGTACCTACCTACTTCAGAAACCTACCCATGCTACAACACTATTATTAATTAATTACCTGAGTCAACGCATTAGAATTGCCATTCAGCGTGGCGATGCGGCCAATATTTTGGGAACGCATCTGATCTGGATCAATTGAGCTTTAAATAGATCGATTGCAACGGTCTTTAGATAGCAAGTTGTTTCATGTGTATTTTTTTATGTACCAATTTGTACATAGTTGTAGAAAAAAAATACCTAATATTAATGTTAATCACAAGAATTTTGAATACCCAAATTTCGAACTGGCTGGTAACGATCCCGTGTCTTAGTTGGTATAGCACCCGCGTAACTCTCTCTTTTCCTTTTTTTTCTTTTCCTCAGCTTCTTAGGGTCGTAGCGTAATGTTTAATAGCTTATAACCTTCCTCATGAATTGGGCTATCAAATGAAAATAATTTCTCAAATCCAACTGGTAATTCCAGAGATTAGCGCGTTCGAAGAACCAACTTTTCAGCTTTATAAATTAGTAAATAGATTATCCCGTTTTCGTGATGAGTCCTATCACACCCTGTATCAGTAGGTAGATGTACTCACCGAACTTCAGCAGCGGTATCTGATCAGCGATCAGGTCTTTCAGTTCGGTCAGCAGCTGCTTGTGCTGCGGATGCCTGGCTTCGTACGCCGGCGTCAGGAAGGAACGCTCGTAGTTCACTATACCGCCTTGCACGGCCGGATCTAGCATTCCTACAAACAAAATACAAATTATTAATTACTAGCTGCCGCCCACGGCTTCGCCCCAAGTGGGGCCCGGATAAAAAGTAGCCTATGTCTAATTCTGATGTATAAGCTATATTACTTAAAAGTTTCATCAAAATCCGTTCAGTAGTTTTTGCGCGAAATAGTAACAAACATCCATCCTCACAAACTTTCGCTTTTATTATAGTAGTAGGATTCGACGACCTCTGTGGCGCAGTGGGCGAAGGACCGCCTGATACGCAGAATCCTCTCCATCCAGATTGTCTGGAAGAGATCGCTATTAAGCGACAAGGCTGCCCATTGTACCTTTATTTTAATGTGTTATTGTTTATTTTGTTTATATCATAAGGTGTAATAAGTATTTTCATTAATTTTTTACCCTTAAGGGTAGTATTTTTATAAAATGTATATAGGACTACCTTTGAAATATACCCTACCCATTAAACATAGAATCATTAAAATCCATTCACAATTCGCGAAAAACTCACGTAACATACATACATAATAAGAAAAAAACAGATGATTTGAGAACCTCCCGTTTCGAAATCGGTCGAAAATAACCAATTGACTTTGACTTTCACTTACCATTGAGCCTCATAGTGAGGGGCTGCAGGGGTGCGTCCTGAGACCTTGCTTCCAGCACCAAGGACTTGAGGGTTCTGTTGGTGTTTCTGAGTGATTCCACCGCAGCCTCCACGGGTGACACCCAGTACGTCCGTTGGCTCACCACCGGGAACCATCTTAGGATACCTAAAAAAATAAAAAAATAAACGATATTAACATTGAGTGCACGACCCTATAAAGAAAAACTAACATATTTTCAATGCATTACCTACAAGCACCCCAATTTTTGATAATTTGCTAGGAAACAATTCTGTCAACTGTCGTGCGAGTCCCGCCACGCCTGCTGTGCTCTTATTGGTCGAAACTGTAGTTTCAACCAATCAGAGCACAGCAGGCAACATGACGTAATTACAATGACAATGCCCGCTTTTTGGCAACATCAAAAGAACCTAAAAGACTGTTGACAGAACAGGGTGGTTCAATACGACGCCTCTCGGGGTTAACTGCTCGATGCCTACATGTAACTGAACAGTTGGGGAAGAAAGTTCGTAGCAGTAGAGCTCCTGAAAGAGCTCGCTCCGCTAATTTTCATTATTAGCAACAACTAATGAAGAATTAAATTTATTTTAAAGAATTTAATTTCCTCGCGTGTTATACTCGGGTGTAAACGATCAATGACACCCTCGAACTCTTAGCTTACCGGGTGTAATAAATCGCTTACGGCCCTAAACTAAACCTACTTAATTATTTTTTCATTGTATTTCTAACCTTAGATACATTGATACTTTGCTTAGTTGTTTTAAACAAACAACGGCCTGTCTACCTATGTGTTGCTATACCCATAGACAGGGTTCATGTGAAATACCTACCTATAAACACCATATATGTACGTACCATATGAAAGCAATAAATGTATTAAGTATTTATATTATAAAAAAAAACACTTACCAGGCAACTTGTCACTGATTTCCAGCTCCGTCCTTTCGAGCCATCGCGTCGCAAACTCGTTCTGACCTGACACGTCATCATTGGAACTGCTCAAAGATTCATCTGAAAAAAAATGCAATACATTAGATGTGCAAGCGGTTCGATTCCCGAATTCCGATTCCGGTATGAAATCGAATCTGCAACCTTCTGCGCCTCAGACGGGCTTTCGCCCACTGCGCCACAGAATCCCACCTGGCCGATGGAAAGGTCTTGAGAACATGAATTTGTCCACGTTATTGTGTTTGTAGTACTGCAGTATTTGCTCGGCGATTGGCTTCCCGGAGAGACGCTTCAGTTTGTCGCTCATCACCGGCTCAACGGCGTTTATTTGCAAGTCTGTGTGGTGATAGGTCAAGGAGAGATTACATTTATAAGACATCAATGTCAAAAAACTATTTCATACAACGGGAAACTGTTGAAAAGTAAACTCTCGGAATGAGTCGAAACTTAGTCGGTGCCTTCACCGATAGTGCAGTACGTGAAAATTCCCGTTTTTACAATATGAAAAGTAAACTATTAAATTTCATCACCCATTTTTTCACCCTCAGGAGTGGGATTTTTTTTATAAAATTTATATCGGAACACCTTTGAAGATATCTCGATATATGCCCTATATGTTTCGATTTGTGCCCTCTTTCACAATAGGCGAAGATATCGCGATACATACACACAGAAAAATATACACACGAATTGAGTACCTTTTTGTGGATATCGTTATTTTCCTTTTGTGAAGTCGGTTGATAATAATTAAATAGAACTGTGATTAGGATGGTGCTAGGCCATCGTGTAGCGGATAGAGACAGTAACCGCGCCGGTAAGAGACAGCAAGAAAGAGATAGCACGCTGTCGCGACAAGACGGGGAACTCCTCGCTCGTACAAGAAATTTCCAGAAAGAACGAGGCCGCGTTTCGGCTGCATTATATAAACGCGACACGGAGTTCAGTTCACGCTTTGAAAGCGAATTAATCGGAGTGATTCCGAAACGATATCCAGTTACTAGTATAGTATATATTGTGCCGAACCGAACCGAACCGAACCGAGGCGACCTACCTACTCACGTGGAAACCGGTTCAGCCGTCCCTCCCGCGACCCCGCGCCCGGAGGGCCTTCACTTGATCGTCCATCTCACAGCGACTGACGTGTTGAATTTATTATATTATTATAAAAGCCACATAAAGGCTTGAACGAATGAATGAATGAAAATACTTTATTGTATACCATAAGAAAAATAGATATAACTTACCAAAACTAAAAAAAAGACAAAACTTAGAGTACAATGAGCGGTCTTATCGCTTAGAAACGATCTCTTCCAGGGTTATATTGTAGTTCAGCTAATCAAATGCAAATTTAAAGAGGCTACCTACCTTACAAGCATACAAGCATTCTCAACATATAGTATTGAAGTTATAGTGTTTTATAAAATCCCACAATAAAACTCGGCGAGAACCAAACTCGCGTTCTCTACCAGTGCTTGATGGAAAAGGATACACTGTCCGTCGGAGCTGGTGATGTCTTCGGAGGGAGGGTCGAGCTTCAGAAGCACTTCAGCATCAGGCCACTCGTCCAGCATTCGCTCCATAAAGCCTTGCAGCTGCTCGTACTCATTGCCGCGGTAGATGAAGCCCTGTGGGAGTCGGTTTCGCAACGTCAGCTCGTCGTGTCCTTTCAGTTCCAGTTCTGAGGCTCCGATGAAATTTACAGGGACAATGGCGAAAAAACGATCTATAGTCAGTTTACGGAGAAAGACCAATGGAGTAATCAGGGGACTGGACGTGACTGGTCGGAGAAAGACTAAGGGTAGTTAGGGAACTGGACAGGATTGGTCTGTTCAGCTGTAAGTACGTTTGTATGAAAAGAGCGTCATGTGAGACGTCATAGCTCTCACCTTGGGTACTCGTAACAGTTCAGGAAATCCTTTTCCATGATACACCACTCTGAAATATCTGCAATAAGGAAATAACAGAAATAACATTTATTTTCGAACTTATTTTTAATTCGGTTTATTTATTAAAAAAAAGTGCTTGATAAGTGAAACGCATTTTATTAGTCAAAATACTGTGACAGGTCTCTACAATGAAATACTTAATTTTCAGCCTATAGATTTTATAGCGATGTTTCTCAAAGTGGGCGATAGCACCCCCTTGTGGGGGTAGAAGAAATTGGGGGGCACTAAGGCAGTCTAGCGGGGCAATAAATGATAAAAAATAGTTGTCCTGATATTTCATACTGAATTTAAAAACTGTATTACTTAGTTACATCATTAATTTAGTTATTGTATTTGCTTTATTTATCAGTTTCATTACGGACGGTGGGCTAAATAAGTTGGAGAACCTGTGCTCTAGAGGAAAATTGGTTTAACTGATGACATTCTTGATAGTTGCCGTACCCTGGGTGACTCCTAGGCGTTCTTGTGATGGCCAGGTACAGCTGCGCCAACTGCGCGTGCAGCTCCGCCAGAGGCGCATACCCCAGCGCGGAGTCCTCGTACACACGGACCAGCTCCTTCACATTGATAGGTGACGTACCCTGGGTGACTCCTAGGCGTTCTTGTGATGGCCAGGTACAGCTGCGCCAACTGCGCGTGCAGCTCCGCCAGAGGCGCATACCCCAGCGCGGAGTCCTCGTACACACGGACCAGCTCCTTCACATTGATAGGTGACGTACCCTGGGTGACTCCTAGGCGTTCTTGTGATGGCCAGGTACAGCTGCGCCAACTGCGCGTGCAGCTCCGCCAGAGGCGCATACCCCAGCGCGGAGTCCTCGTACACACGGACCAGCTCCTTCACATTGATAGGTGACGTACCCTGGGTGACTCCTAGGCGTTCTTGTGATGGCCAGGTACAGCTGCGCCAACTGCGCGTGCAGCTCCGCCAGAGGCGCATACCCCAGCGCGGAGTCCTCGTACACACGGACCAGCTCCTTCACATTGATAGGTGACGTACCCTGGGTGACTCCTAGGCGTTCTTGTGATGGCCAGGTACAGCTGCGCCAACTGCGCGTGCAGCTCCGCCAGAGGCGCATACCCCAGCGCGGAGTCCTCGTACACACGGACCAGCTCCTTCACATTGATAGTTGCCGTACCCTGGGTGACTCCTAGGCGTTCTTGTGATGGCCAGGTACAGCTGCGCCAACTGCGCGTGCAGCTCCGCCAGAGGCGCATACCCCAGCGCGGAGTCCTCGTACACACGGACCAGCTCCTTCACATTGATAGTTGCCGTACCCTGGGTGACTCCTAGGCGTTCTTGTGATGGCCAGGTACAGCTGCGCCAACTGCGCGTGCAGCTCCGCCAGAGGCGCATACCCCAGCGCGGAGTCCTCGTACACACGGACCAGCTCCTTCACATTGGCGACAGCGGCTTCCCACTGACGGCCTCGAGTTAAAAGATCCGCTATTTCCAGGTACAGGTATTCCTGGAAACGAATAGTTTTTATAGATAAAGTGAAAGTCAAAAATCATTTATTCATTAAAATCACAAGGATCACTTTGGAACGTTAATTTTACTGCATGTTCCTCTGCGACCAAGCCAGGAAAATAATGGCAAGAAAAAAGGGTGGTTATTCCTTTTACAAAACAACGATCGATCAATCAACGAATCTCATTCTGATTCTGATTATTAAAGGTAATTTATTCATAGAAATCACAATAATCTTCCTACACGATGTCCGGAATTGGTTAGTTACCTTCAGTTCCCGATGCGTGGTATGGTTGTCGTGTTGGAAGGTCGGATCCCGTAATCTCGGCGGCAACGGATCGTGGGTCCATAGCAACAGTTTAGCGTGCAACTGAAGTGTCAGCCCCGCTTCCACCCACTGCTGGGACGATTGGTACATGTTCGCTAGTTTGTGGACATACCTGCAAAATTAAAAGTGATAACAGAGTGCAAATCACAGACGCTGTAGAAACGACTGCCAATCTGCAATGGAACTGGGCGGGCCACGTCCGACGAATTAATGAGGACTGATGGGCTAAAGATGGCCGCGTTGGCCTAGCGGGCGGTACCCTGGCTTTCGATCCGGAGGTCATGGGTTCGAACCCAGTCGTGATTTTATCTAACGTAGAACTCACCTTATATACATATGAGGCCTTTCGATTTGCTCGTAAAAATGTAGTACTTTGGTCGTCAAATGCATCCTATGTGGCGTAGGGGACTTCTGTGCAGCCGTTCTGTAAACAAATAAGCTTCTTACTAACAAAAATTTTAAGCAGTTGTCTATCAGTATGTCTAGTTTCTCACCTATACAGCAGTAGTGTGTCTTGCTGGTTACCTATACAGCAGTAGTGTGTCTTGCTGGTTACCTATACAGCAGCAGTGTGTCTAGCTAGTAACCTATACAGCAGTAGTGTGTCTTGCTGGTTACCTATACAGCAGTAGTGTGTCTTGCTGGTTACCTATACAGCAGCAGTGTGTCTAGCTAGTAACCTATACAGCAGTAGTGTGTCTTGCTGGTTGCCTATACAGCAGTAGTGTGTCTTGCTGGTTACCTATACAGCAGCAGTGTGTCTTGCTGGTTACCTATACAGCAGCAGTGTGTCTAGCTAGTAACCTATACAGCGGTAGTGTGTCTTGCTGGTTACCTATACAGCAGCAGTGTGTCTTGCTGGTTACCTATACAGCAGTAGTGTGTCTAGCTAGTAACCTATACAGCGGTAGTGTGTCTTGCTGGTTACCTATACAGCAGCAGTGTGTCTTGTTGGTTACCTATACAGCAGCAGTGTGTCTTGCTGGTTACCTATACGGCAGCAGTGTGCCTAGCTAGTAACCTATACAGCAGTAGTGTGTCTTGTTGGTTACCTATACAGCAGCAGTGTGTCTTGCTGGTTACCTATACAGCAGCAGTGTGCCTAGCTAGTAACCTATACAGCAGTAGTGTGTCTTGTTGGTTACCTATACAGCAGCAGTGTGTCTTGCTGGTTACCTATACAGCAGCAGTGTGTCTTGCTGGTTACCTATACAGCAGCAGTGTGTCTAGCTAGTAACCTATACAGCAGTAGTGTGTCTTGCTGGTTACCTATACAGCAGCAGTGTGTCTTACTGGTTACCTATACAGCAGCAGTGTGTCTAGCTAGTAACCTATACAGCGGTAGTGTGTCTTGCTGGTTACCTATACAGCAGCAGTGTGTCTTGCTGGTTACCTATACAGCAGCAGTGTGTCTAGCTGCCTGGCCGCGGCAGCAACTAACGCAGCGGCGGCTTGCCGCAGCGCTCCTGTAGCCGCGCCGCACAACGCACCGCACAGCGACACGAACCGCACGCGCCACGCCGCGTCCCCGCAACCCAGCTCAATAAGCGTGTCTAGTTTGTCTATCAGCTCGCTTTCTAGATCTTTCAGATGACTTTCTCCTGGAATAAAATTAATTTGTTCTGTATAAGGCTCAATGAATAGGGTCTTAACTAGACTGTTCTATTTTTCCTAACCAAGAATGAAATCAATTCTCAGCCGAGAACGAGTCCGAGACCAAGAATCACCTGTGCATCACAGTAGAATTATACTCTACAACACACAGTAGAGTTATACCATAAGTGCAATCAGTAGAATTATACGTTCCTTTTTTTCTTATTACTGTTTTCTAATCATGTATACTTGTCTCTGTATCAAATAAATAATTGTATCTGTCGCATCCGGTCATGATCACGGACTGTAAACGGAACGCAAGCGCGCGTTCTCGTGGGCTTTCTCGGCAAACTTCACTTCGGATGCGTCGACTTCGACAGAGTCGACGTTGCATCGCTCAAAGGAAACAGTCTCAGCACGATAGCTACAGATTGAAGACGTCCATCCTACCCTCACGTTTTGTTTATACCGTCGTAATAGTAAAAAGCTTGTAGTGCGTGATAGTGACGAAATCTCTCTGTACCTAAATAAATTTAATTATAGATTTAATACAAAAATCCTCTGAGTAGGTAGGTGCCTATTATTTGCACGACAAATTAAGTCGAGTACAGTGTTACGTCTACGTGTACGTAGTGCACGGCGCGACGCGGAAGGAGAAAGTCGCAACCACTCACCCTGATGAAGACTCTCGGAATGAGTCGAAACTTAGTCGGTGCCTTCACCGATAGTGCAGTACGTGAAAATTCCCGTTTTTACAATATGATTAAAATATGTTTTGAACAAAGGCGTCACTTCTCGCTGCACAAATAACCCGCATCAGCCCACATTATGTCCGAGGATAGCTTTGAATATCCTCCTGATCCGACATATGTATGTATGTATAAATGCATGTATGTATGTATGCATGTATTAATGTATGTATGTAGCGCTCACCAGTTTCCCCGCGCGCGACGCTGTGCGTGTACTCTGTCTGCATCATGTCGAAGAATATCGGTATAGTGGTGTTCCGCACATCCTCGTCGCGCAGGAAACTCACTTCCAGGAACGGACCCACCAGACACGGAATGAAGGAGCGCTTGTGATCTCCTAAGAACAAAAAAATATGACGTTCGTTTAGTTTGATTCAATTATTTAGGGGCAACAACAGAAGTTACATAAATAAATAAAAAAAATACTGGACTTTTTTCACACAGCATCATCTAGCCCCAAATTAAGCAGAGCTTCTGTTTTGGGAACTACATGACTGATATAATACTTATTTATATGCATATTTTTATTTGTAAATACATACGCAATGCGCTGTGGTAATAATATTTTTTTAAATATTTTTTAATGGATGTGAATTTTATAACATGAAGTTGTTATAAAATTCACATCCATTAAAGTTGAAGTTCATATAACATGAATGAATTCAATCAACGATAAAGCCGATTATTAATCCTACTATAATATTATAAACGCGAAAGTTTGTGAGGATGTTTGTTATTCTATCACGCAAAAACTACTGAACGGATTTTGTTGAAACTTTAAAATAATATAGCTTATACATCAGAATAACACATAGGATACTTTTTATCCGGGTACCACGCGGGCAAAGTCGTGGGCAGAAGCTAATAATTTATAACAATATTAATCTCTCTCGCCATCTTAATAACTTACCCAAACTGAACCACATATCCTTCATACATTCAGCGACACCTCTTCTTATATCTCCATACTGCGCAATGACCCTCTGTCTTCTGGCCGCGTGCAGTGTTTCCAACTGCAGAGGCGTCTGAGTGGCCACTCCGGCGCACGCTTCGAACCAGAGCCGGCATTGCTCCTGGACTGTAGCGTCCGATTCCTCACTTGAGAGACGCTCACGTAGTGTGATTGATAGGAGTCTGGAATCACATATAATAATTTTTTATTGTTACTCTATAAGAATGATTGAATGAAAATACTGTATCGTACACCTTATGAAATAAGCAATAACATATTAAAATTTAAGGGTACAATGGGTGGTCTTATTACTTTAAAGCGATCACTTCCAGGCAAGCTTTGGATGGACAAGATTTGATATGATTTTGAGGGTTCTAATGCGTTTTGTATTTTGTTTATTATTATTTATTAATTAATATTTGTACATAAAGAAACTAGAACTATCGTTAAAGGAGAGCGCACAGAGCTATCTCACAAAGTTATTTGGTTCGGGTTTCCACCAAAGTATTTTTTTTTATATCATAAATTCTTCTAAATTTTGATACTTACATCGTATTAAGATGTAAGTATGTAAGACTTCATGGCAAAAAATGGGGGAGTCTTATACCAAGCAGTGGGTGAATACAAGCTGATAATCATGAGATCGTCAGTCGCGATCACTCACCCGGATGAAGACTCTCGTAATGAGTCGAAACTTAGTCGATGTCTTTACCATTAAAATTTCCGTTTCAATTGGATCCCGAATAATCAAATTCACGATAGTTTTTGGAATAAAAATAAAATGTTAAGTCAAACTTACTTGAGCGCGTGTAACATGACATGAAACTGCATAGTCAGCATATCAGCCCAATGCGGTATGAACACTGGCTTTTGCAACAGCTGCAGGAGGAGTCTTATGGCGTCTCCGACCAGCGTGCCTGACCCGTCGCCGCTCTCAGCCTCCAGGGCGCGCACGACCAGCCTGTACTGGTCTTCGGACATCTGACGGACCATGTCGAGAAGCACGGATACCATCCGACGCTGAAATAGCATTTTCTTTTATGAGCTTAGTAGCTCGTGTGGTGTTCAGAACTCCGATACAAAACGACTTCAAATAACGGAAAGTTGATAAAAACAATTTCTAAAGATATTTCTTTCTTTCCTGGGTGGTGTGGTAACATGGTACTCTTAGTTCCTGATACCCACGACACAGGGAATCCTAGTGTGGGGTCAGGACTATGTATATGTCTGTTGGGTGTTTATAGAAAATACTTAAAAGAAAAATTAAAAATAATATAAAAAAGTACACGGTAGGATATACCCATAGTCAGTAAGAAAATTGCCTCGTAAATAGAAGGGAAAAAAACAATGATGGGACCCTAAAACTGTACTCACCACAAGTGCTTCATCTGTATGATTCTCCTCCGCGAGCATCGAACCCGCTGTCTTTAGTACAGTGGGAAGTAGCCTTATAGACAATTCGCCTATATCCGCTTCCACGGGGCCGATGTCGTCTCTTGCCAACAGCGACATCACCTCACCCAGTGTTTCCACGCATAGCTCCACCTGGTTTCAGGGATTCTTGCTTAGTATCATACTAAGATTTCAGAGTTCAGTTATGTGGTGCAAGAAGCGTCCGTAGCAACTTTCAAATGGAACTTAAAAAAAATTGCAGAATAAAGCGTTCAGCGTGATTCGCGTTCAAAAATCTCTGATTGATTTTCTTAGATTAGTTATTGAATATGAACTGAAATTAACATAGTTTACTAAGGACGCCAGGTTTTTAAGGCCTCATAAATACAATCACAAAAAAATGAGCAAAAGATTTAATAATATCCCAAAAACCACGAACCTGCAAACTTTTTTTTTGGTACGGGGTTACAAAGCAATAACCGGACAAAATGGCATAGCGGTTATTGCACCCTCGTACTATAAAGGAGGTTGCAACTTCGCTCTCTGTCTGGGTTTATAATTTTGGGACATTATAAAATCTCATTATTTCCTAAGGAGTGGGTCACTAAAACCAAATAACATTTATATAAGAAGCTTTTAAATGCGTAGTTCACGTTAAAATTTTCATGGTATATGTATGAAGCCTTCCAGGTGCTATTTACATTGGATTATTCATATAAGTGCAGTAAATAAAATCAATATATCGAAGACACAAACCTTTTTGGCTTCGAACCCGCTGCGTGTAATCAAAAATATTTATTAAATCTTATATTGAACTGATCTTAATGGTAAGATCCACACGGCTAGATTTTGATGATTTGATATATTATTAATGAAGCAAGCTTATCCGGGACACACAAGCAAAGATTAAACTATAAATAGCAAAAAATTTACAACTATGTCCGATATCACCTTGTATTCTAAAATTGAAAGCAAGTTTTAGAAAATTTTGAAAATACTTGGTAAATAAATAAATAAATTATTCATATAAATTTATCGTTATAAACGTTTTATTATCTATGTCTGATTGATAGGTATTATTTATTTTGCAGAAAAATATCATATTTACAGTTTCTGTCTCAGCCGAGAATTGATTTCGTTCTCATTCTCGGCCGAGACAAAAACGTCTCAATCGGATTCTAGAATGCCTTTATTGGTCTCAGCCGAGAATCGATTTCACTCTCGGTCTAATTCTCAGCCGAGACAAGAACGTCTCATTCGGACCCTAGAATATGTATAACGCTTCCCAGGTCTCCGTCACGCGTTCGATAAGGCTGTATACATACGATCTGCTGGTGTCGCGTGACGTCGTCCCGCAGATGCGCGGTGTCTGCGCCGAGGAGTCGCGCCGCCTTGCCCTTGGAGCGGGATTGATGCGCGGCCGAGCGGTCCCACTGCCACACCCGACACATAGCTAGCGTATGCTACGTACCCCCGAGACTGTACTAAGCTTTGTTGGAATGCAACAGTATGACGTTTAATCAATTAGGCTAGGTCTTGATCGCTGGTAATCGCAATACTGCGGCTACACTAGTTAAGTTTTAAGGGTAAACGGGGGCGTACGGCTACCGGTAACTGGTTCTAGTAGTCTGTTAACAACTCGATAGTAGCGTAAGTACCTACCAAAGATAAAGATTTCATCGATTGAAGAGAGGAAAATAATTATTTCTGTACCTCTATTTAGTCTTATAGAAAGTGAAACTAACCGGTTGTATTGGTATTCGTGCTAAGCCTACTACAATACAAGGGGCATTACTCGTGCTTGCCATAATTATTAAAGTGTAATGTGTCTGCTTGACATTGGTGGCGAAGCGGCCGAGTAGCCGACTGGGATGCAAGAGATGCGGAAACAATTCCCGCTGCGGGACAAATTTATATTGAGCAGATAATTTTTACAAGTCTGGTTGTTCAGGTAAAACTAAGATTCATCAGAACACGGAATCTTAGTGTGAGGGTCAGGACTATGTATGTTGGATGATTATTAATTGTTATTACTTTGCCAAAATTTCGCAATGCCGTATTTCTGTGTTACCATCAATGCGAGCATTCATACTCGGCGGTAGAAATAAGAATGGTGGTAGCTCTACCTCTGAAAAACTTCTTCGCTAAATAGCAAAGCTCGATGCACTGAAAATTCAAGTATTGAAAATTTAATGAAAATGTTCACATGATTCAATGTTTCAGTCTATTGCATTTACTTTAAACTAGTCCGGTCGCAGTGTTATTACGGATCAAACAGAAGCAACGCTCAGTACGTACGTAAATATTGGTGAAGTCATAATGTAACATTTTCAAAGCTAAGTTCAGCAATCGGGCATACGTGAAAGCGTACACTAACATTAATCTGACCGACCATTGCCAGAAATTACCCGGCTATTTGAGATGTTTTTTTTACTGCATAAAAATCTTTGTATTTCATAATAAATGATTAACTATCGTCATTCAATAAAATATAGACGTGTAACTTCTTAATAATCAGTCATTACATCCGTGGCCTGTTATTTTGACACCTCAAATTGTCATCTGTCAAAGTGACAGCCACAAATGCAACATGCAACACATCAAGAGTTTGCACACAATTTAGTGGTCAAGCGACAACAATGGCTCGCTTTTAATCGTTTTAAATTTAAAACATCAAACTAAAATAGTTGCAATGTTATTTTGTTGAAAACATCTAGTTACTGAGATTATTTTTATATAGAAAGGGCGTTATGTATTGTGAAAATATAATAAATAGTTATTCTAAGGCTTAGTACTTATAAATAAGAAGTATAGAACCTAAAATAAATTGTCAAAGAGTGAAGAGAGAAGTATTAGTACAGTGACCACACAAAAAACACACGTGGCAGTTAGCAAAAGCACAAACAAACTTTTTGGTCAGTTTTCTAGCAATAGAAAAACAATGATATATTTTGTGGCGCAGCCAACCTAATACAAGGATTCAAAATCTGACATTTACTTTATTATAAAAATTCAAGCATTCGTTAACGATGCTTAATCAGTTTGAAGACTTCATTAATGTAAACTTTGTTAATAATTTGTCATATGAAATCTGTCATAAGTTGTTAAGGTTAATTCACTACGAAACATGAGTGATATATTCTGTGCCTCTGCATTTTGTGCCTTATTAGAAAACAACTACACACGTTCAAGGGACACACTACATGCTTACACACATAAATAAAAAACTCAGAGATGGCTCACTTGACTTTTCAAAAAACAAGCTTTCGCTTTAAAATAAAGTTGTTAGTATTATTTTCAAGGCTAGTCTGATTTTACAATGGTTAGTTAATTATTACACAATGCCATCAATGATTAAAATTAACCTATAAAAAATGAGACATCTCTTTTAGTTACAAAATAAGAGTTATAACGAATACATGTAGTAAATATGTGAAATAGAGGGAGAAAAGGATATTTGATATGAATATTAATACAAACGACATTTTACATGAATAAAGTGAAGACTGACTTCAAAAAAGAAAACGTTAAACATACATGAACAAAAAAAACCTACAGCTATCCATATGACTGCGCCGGTTTTTATTTGAAAAAAACCTCCCAATGATGTTAATATGCTACAGAATACCGTTTAACCTTTTGAAGTCATTCATAATATTATGAAGTAAGGAGTAAAAACTTGTTTTTTTTTATCTTGGTGAAGTTAGAAAAATCACGATTTGTGTGCATATCTCACGATGCGGGTGCGACTTGGGGATTACGAATAGCTTTAAAACTACTTTCATGTTAATTATCTGGTTAGTAAACTATATACTACGAGTATATACTATCATGATTATGAACATAATTTTCACTAGAAACGAGATATTGCTGATATTTCGGGAGGCACTTATGTACAGTAGAATAAGGTGAACAGAGATGCAAGGGAGAGACAAACGGAGAATAAAATTCCTTCCTCTACAAACCACCAATAACAATATAATATGTACCTACCTACGGGTTTTGGTGCAGTATAGAAATCGTTAGTGGTCTTGTAAAGGAAATTGGGGGAAATTTCATTTTCCATTTTTTTCTCTTTTGACCCTCGTATATCTTTTCACCTCATTTTACGTTAATTGGCAAACGAATCGGAAAAAGGGTAGATCGATTTCTAGTAAAAACTTTAATATTGTTAGATACACAAAGTGTAGCACTCAATATCTATTGAGCTCATGAAGGCCATTTTTTTTGTTTTTTTGGCCAAAATTGAGTTTCTGAATTATACCTTTATAAGTATTATGATCGTGTGCTACACTCCACCAAAGCCCAATACATGCTATATGAAATACCTAACTCTTATTATCTGGTGTTAAAGTTGTTTATTGTTTTCGTGCTGGTAAAGACAATTAATTTAAGAAAGTGCTGCTGAATTCAGTATACTTTTTCAAGTTAGCTTAAATACAACTAAAGATCATAATTTTCATACAGAAATCAGTATTTTGAAAATGGCAAAATTAGTAAGTACAAAGTATTCCAAATTCTCTATTGACTTGCACGGTCTAGGTATGTCTATATGGTTATATACATACACCAGAAACGTTTTTTTTTTAAACATAAATCATAAACGCAAGTTGCATGCTATAGGTATAAGTTCTAAGGTATATAATAAATAGTTACCCCAAAATACATTCTCAACATTTATAACAAAAACACCAACCATTCTCACTGCTAACGTTCATGGGAGAATATTTTGTATCAAAAAAAAAGGATAGCGCCATTTAAATCAAATAAGGCTCGTGAAAGCCAGTTTTTCCATTAACCTTAGCAGTGAAAACTCACATTGTCAACTCTACTGCGTACAACATAAAGTGCTATTCGGGCCGCATGCATCGGCGTGCGTGCTTACCTCGGTGCCGGCGTCCGCGACTCACGAACACAACTGCCATAGACCTTGTACGATGGAGTTTAGGGCGAGAATCGAATGGCATAGCACAAGTTAAAAACAATACTGACGAACTTAATGCTAAATAGTGTTCACTAACTATTGTGTAGTAAGGATTTAAATTTTGAGGTAGAGGAAGAATAACAAATGTACTTTTTTATATAAAATATAAAAAACAGGACCGTTCCCGGCGAAATAATGTTCAAATCCAAATATATTTGTTTGGTTCAGAAAAAAAATACAAAAACTCTAATAGAACAGTAATTTAGGAAACTGTGTCGCGAATATATTTGACGGTAGTAATAGTTTTTTTAAGATCTCTCGAGACACCTGTCATTTAGTCTATTAGCTACCACGAAAGCTACAAAGCCTTCGAAACGACAGAAATAAAAATATCATAAAAAAAAACATCGCGACTTAAACGTTCAAAATTGGTTTAATTTATTTTAACAATTGCGAACCCACAACTTTAATACAGTTTTTAATATGTTTTCGAAGCACAGAAATGTCGTTTGACTATTATTATTGTATAGTGTTGAAAATACATTCAATGTCGGGACAATTCCTAGTTCACTCAATTAAACATTAAAGGATCCAGATTGATAGATAGATAGATACTCACATTCGCTAGGTTCTCATTTTTGACTGAGCTCCTCAACTCAAAACTATTTCAGGGTAATATGATAACCAAGATGGCTGCCCAATTCTCGCCCTACCCTCACAAAACGACGAAACAAGTGACATAACACGTACACGTAAACACTGGTGCGTACATACCATTTGACAGGTGATTTAGAACAGGACGGACAAACGGACATTCTTACGCAATGTATCCAGTTTAAAGATTGCAACTTCATTCTCAAAATATGATCTATGATCAATAGCAATGTTGTCATTTATATGAGAATTAAGAGTGTTCCTATAATTTATGATCTTCAAAGATTACATGGTCTTGAGTACAAGTAAGGTGTAGTCAGAAACACATCCAAACATTAATCTGACACATGTCCAAGTTGCAGTCCCATCGCCGCTTATTGGAACACTAGCCGATGAGCGGATCACATAGCAAATGGGGGAACGTGTTCGTGGATATTTTTATCAGTTTTATTATAAAACAGTTCATGAAATTACTGGGAAATTAAATTTAATAAGATTTTTAAAATAGTTGCAGTCTTCAAATTGAACAAACTTGTTATTTACTTGAACACTAGTGGTTGTGAAGTCAAAACATTTCAGAAGCGAAATTATTATTCAAGTAACGGCCAAATAATGAAACGCTACTTAAGATTTAAGTAGAGTTGGAAAGAGATGTATGTAATGTCAAAGCTGTCATTCACAATTTGGCAGTTAAAGTAAGTATGTAGTTTTATGAAAATGTTTTGACTTTACCCAAGGACCTTATAATACTGTGTAACTTAATGTTTAAAATCTGGAATATGATATTTAGGACCAGTTGCGCGAACCAGGGCCAACATAAACCCAGAGCTATTTGTACTGAGCCATTTCGTTAAGTTAAATCACGACCTAATGTTAGAATGTTAGCTTTGGTTGGAGCAATCGGACCGGGGATTGGCGCTATCCTATGTACATTCAAGATTCTGGAGGGTAGATAACAGCGCCACCTTTCGACAGGAATGAAAGACTAAATTGGCCCTTAAATTGTGTACAAGAGCACTTGATACTATTGCAAAAAAAAAAAAACAATAAAAAATATAAATTTCACTGTGAAACATTGCACCTAAAAAAATAACTAGTTCGGGTGATGTTAATAAAATTAATGTAGAAACTGACTTGTAATTTATATATGAATATAGTGCAGTCATACTTTTATTTGAAATCTTCTGAATGTATCATCAAATCATACCATATCGATTTTTGATGTATTTGTGAAAGTGGATAGGTTTAAGGGGAAAAAAATGAAAGTCTTAATATAGGAACCGTTGAATTTGTTAAAAAGAATGCATCCTTTAAATACAGGATCAAAGAACCACAATATTTTCAGTGCAGTGAAATTTAGCTTAGCCAAGTGGTTTAACAGAATTAACGCTAAGACATGAGAAAAAGTTCACACAAACACTTGGGGGCAGGAATTGATGATTTTAGAGCGATTATCTTCCGGAAAGTCGGCGTTTACCTAACCAATGTCCGTGATAAAGTCTTACAAACATAGAAAATGTCACTCGACTAAACAAATTTTGATGGTATTCTATTTCATGGCACTGTGTCAGGAAGTTGGAGAGGAGGGGATAAAAAACAGCCAGTTAATGCACGGCCTGACATTACACAGCCAGATAATTAATGATCACGTGTTGTAGGAATTCTGAGCATTAATTTAGATGTGCAGAATCAAAATGTTCGCACAGAATTGAATCTCCACAGAATCGACTCCTACGTAGCCTTGTCCAATGGACAGTGTTTTTCTAAAGCGGAGCGAATAAACTCGCGCGGTCGAAGCAAATAAATCTAGAGGCTGAGGCTGGTGCAATACAATCACGTGATGATAATGCACAGATGATAATGCATATGTATGATAATTGTCAGCCTTTCGAATACTGCCCGTGGATTATCAGGCCATACATTATCTGGTCGAACTTTACAATGTCTTGTGAAATAACGCAAAAAATCAGACACCCCACAAATATTAATTTTAAGAAATTGATCTATCAATATTTAATTTGATTAATTTAATTACAAGGGTGACGCTAACTTCCGCCACCTGTATAGATGATATTTATTGCAGTAATAATCCAATTAGTAAAGGAGTAATTTAACGTTTAAGTTTATATAATTACGGCCACTGTACCTGGTTTACCTTAGTACCTTATAAAAAGATTATTTGACAATCTGTTGATTTCAGACAAAGAACAGTTGATGGGTGGATCAACTGTTCTTTGTCCGACTCAATTCTGAAACTGTAGCCGTTATTTCATAAGACTTTGCACAGAGACAGGGTGAGGAGCGGGTCGCCAGTGGTGAGAAGCAGGTCGACAGTGGTGAGGAGCAGGTCGACAGTGGTGAGGAGCAAGTCGACAGTGGTGAGGAGCAGGTCGACAGTGGTGAGGAGCAAGTCGACAGTGGTGAGGAGCAGGTCGACAGTGGTGAGGAGCAAGTCGACACTGGTGAGGTGTAGGTCGACAGTGGTGAAGAGCAAGTCGACAGTGGTGAGACTCACCTCTGCCTTGTCTGCGAGCAGCGCGTGCAGCGTGGTCGCGAGGTGCGGCAGCAGCAGAGCCCGCGCGGGCGGCGCCGACATCAGCGGACCCCGCACCAGCTCCAGCAGCGCCAGCATCCGCTGCTTGCTGAGACGACCTATCGGCAGCGCTTCCAGCGCTCGCACTACGTACGCACTGAGGACAACATGAAAGCTTATTTATTGATGTAATTAACTCGTTTACTGAATGAAACCCAACAGCGGATATAACGAATAGATAAACTTATAAAACAAAAAGAAAATTTTATTTTATTTTTGTGCATTTTAAATATAGTGAACTCAAATATTTACGTCAGTAACCGATTAAACCAGCATTTAAATAAAAATAGATATATAAAAAAATACATAGGCGGGTGCCTACCCAAAGCCATTGAATAATATGCTTAATTTTCAGGAAAACTTGTTCATGTAGGCAGAATCAGTCCCTTTCGGATTTACGTTCACTTTCTAAGATAGCCCTATAGTAAAATAACTTACCACAAATCTGTTTCTGGGTAAACCTTAATTGCGTGTGGTACTGCATGGGGGAAGAACTTCAAAGCTGAGCCCTGGCAGGTCAGGGCGTGGTCTCCACAACGCATCAGCCAAACTAGCGATTCCAGAAGACTCTGAAATTAACCATTCGATTATTGATGATCGACGTCAGTATACGAGAACGTAAAACTTGTAGGGAGTACGCCCGCACTATTGTTTATTTTGTAAATATTAACTGACGGACGGAAAAGGAACCGAACCTGGTTGTATTGAAGATAACATCTATTGGGAACAAAGTCCTGAGTTGTTGGTTAGTGAAAAACCAAACAGGCGGATCAAGGCCAAAGGCAAAGCTGACTTGGTTTTGTTTTTTGGACAAACAGACTTAGGAACAAAGTCCTGTGTCTTGGTTAGTGAAAAACCAAACAGACGGATCAAAGCCAAAGGCAAAGCTGCCTTGGATTTGTTTTTTGGACAAACAGACTTGGGAACAATGTCCTGAATCTTGGTTATTCAAAAACAAAACAGACGGATCAACGCCAAAGGCAAAGCTGACTTGGTTTTGTTTTTTGGACATACAGACTTAGGAACAAAGTCCTGTGTCTTGGTTAGTGAAAAACCAAACAGACGGATCAAAGTCAAAAGCAAAGCTGCTTTGATTTAGTTTTTTGGACAAACAGAGCAAAATCAAAGCTGCCTTGACTTTGTTTTTTGGACAAACAGACTGCGTACTCACGTCGAACTGTATCTTGAAGTCGTGATCGGAGGCTCTGTGCTGCAGCGCCAGATGCAGCTCGCGACTGCGCACTATGAGCCGCACGAGGCTCTCGATGCACTTCATGCAGATCAGCAGTCGCTTCAGGGCGACGTCGTCGCAAGACTTGGAAGCACGGATCGCCCACACAACAACTGATATCAGATTCCTGAAAGAATAGATACACATTTTGATAACGATAGATAGATAGAAAACACTTTACTATATAATGAGTGATCTCTACCAGACAACCTTTGTTCGGATGATGAAACGAATGGAACGGACTGTACGAAAGATTACAAGGGGCTGTAAGTGGTGTACCAAATACTATAAAAACATCATAATATTATAAATAAAATAAATCAATAAACAATGCCGGAGATGTTTGTTTTTGTTTAGCTACATAATTAATTACTTACTACACAGCATAATACCAACATACTATCATTATCTATTTTATAATACATATTTAAGTAAGCCAGAAACAGGCAACAGTTAGGGACTCGAGGACAAGTAGTGTTAGTGATAATCTGTTTTTATGTCTTGCTTAATAAATGTTTTCTTTCTTTCTTTAAATTATCTGAAGTTAAAAAAATAGAAATGAAAAGTTCTCACTCGTATGCCAGTGCATCATAGAAGTTCTGGTCGATATAAACGTGCAGAACCGGCTGGAAGTGCTGGTACTTGTGATCGGCGACCAGCGATATCACTCGCAGAAGGCATTCCAACACAAGGACACCGTAACTCTGCTCCGTGTAGCCGTCAGGGTCTTCCACCTGCAAACAATCACACATACATATTCAATAAATAATGCTGGACATTTTTCACACGGCATCATCCATGCATACATATTTTACATACAGAACATCCAGACTTCAAGCATTACTGCTTGGCGTCAGAAATTGGTATGATGGTAATTTACTTTGACTTTTGACAAACCTTAGTCAGTATATTGAATAGAGCATCCAGTATATCCTGCAGGAATTTGACGAGTTCCTCGCTCGGTACTTGCAGTAGTCGAGTTAACGCGGTCCGTAAACTTCCTTCCGCCATGTGGTATGTGTTCCATTTTAACACGCCCAGAATTTCCTCTGTAATTAGAAACAGATAGAACGTATATAATAATAATAATAAAACAAAAAACAACCAATGTTTCTGACCCCACACTAGGATTCCCTGTGTCGTGGGTATCAAGAACTACAAGAAGCATGGTAAGAACACCCAGAATCAAAACCCAGGCATGGACGGCATCGAAAAACAGCTGAGATAGTCGCGCCTGCGTGCTACCAGAATTGCTGGTGAATTGCCGGCAGCGAGTCACGCCGCATCGGCAGCGAGAGGCATGCCGAGGCTGCTTCCAGCTCCGCCGTCGATGAGTTGCACCGTCACTGTCCCGGTGTGCATACATACCTCGCTGCGTGAGTTTCGTGGAGCAGAGCCTCGTCTCGACAGTGAGCGAGTCGCGCTGCACGAGCGACAGCACGCCGCGCGACAAGCCGCGCTCCGCGCCCGCCGGCAGCGAGTCGCGCCGCATCGGCAGCGAGAGGCATGCCGAGGCTGCTTCCAGCTCCGCCGTCGATGAGTTGCACCGTCACTGTCCCGGTGTGCATACATACCTCGCTGCGTGAGTTTCGTGGAGCAGAGCCTCGTCTCGACAGTGAGCGAGTCGCGCTGCACGAGCGACAGCACGCCGCGCGACAAGCCGCGCTCCGCGCCCGCCGGCAGCGAGTCGCGCCGCATCGGCAGCGAGAGGCATGCCGAGGCTGCTTCCAGCTCCGCCGTCGATGAGTTGCACCGTCACTGTCCCGGTGTGCATACATACCTCGCTGCGTGAGTTTCGTGGAGCAGAGCCTCGTCTCGACAGTGAGCGAGTCGCGCTGCACGAGCGACAGCACGCCGCGCGACAAGCCGCGCTCCGCGCCCGCCGGCAGCGAGTCGCGCCGCATCGGCAGCGAGAGGCATGCCGAGGCTGCTTCCAGCTCCGCCGTCGATGAGTTGCACCGTCACTGTCCCGGTGTGCATACATACCTCGCTGCGTGAGTTTCGTGGAGCAGAGCCTCGTCTCGACAGTGAGCGAGTCGCGCTGCACGAGCGACAGCACGCCGCGCGACAAGCCGCGCTCCGCGCCCGCCGGCAGCGAGTCGCGCCGCATCGGCAGCGAGAGGCATGCCGAGGCTGCTTCCAGCTCCGCCGTCGATGAGTTGCACCGTCACTGTCCCGGTGTGCATACATACCTCGCTGCGTGAGTTTCGTGGAGCAGAGCCTCGTCTCGACAGTGAGCGAGTCGCGCTGCACGAGCGACAGCACGCCGCGCGACAAGCCGCGCTCCGCGCCCGCCGGCAGCGAGTCGCGCCGCATCGGCAGCGAGAGGCATGCCGAGGCTGCTTCCAGCTCCGCCGTCGATGAGTTGCACCGTCACTGTCCCGGTGTGCATACATACCTCGCTGCGTGAGTTTCGTGGAGCAGAGCCTCGTCTCGACAGTGAGCGAGTCGCGCTGCACGAGCGACAGCACGCCGCGCGACAAGCCGCGCTCCGCGCCCGCCGGCAGCGAGTCGCGCCGCATCGGCAGCGAGAGGCATGCCGAGGCTGCTTCCAGCTCCGCCGTCGATGAGTTGCACCGTCACTGTCCCGGTGTGCATACATACCTCGCTGCGTGAGTTTCGTGGAGCAGAGCCTCGTCTCGACAGTGAGCGAGTCGCGCTGCACGAGCGACAGCACGCCGCGCGACAAGCCGCGCTCCGCGCCCGCCGGCAGCGAGTCGCGCCGCATCGGCAGCGAGAGGCATGCCGAGGCTGCTTCCAGCTCCGCCGTCGATGAGTTGCACCGTCACTGTCCCGGTGTGCATACATACCTCGCTGCGTGAGTTTCGTGGAGCAGAGCCTCGTCTCGACAGTGAGCGAGTCGCGCTGCACGAGCGACAGCACGCCGCGCGACAAGCCGCGCTCCGCGCCCGCCGGCAGCGAGTCGCGCCGCATCGGCAGCGAGAGGCATGCCGAGGCTGCTTCCAGCTCCGCCGTCGATGAGTTGCACCGTCACTGTCCCGGTGTGCATACATACCTCGCTGCGTGAGTTTCGTGGAGCAGAGCCTCGTCTCGACAGTGAGCGAGTCGCGCTGCACGAGCGACAGCACGCCGCGCGACAAGCCGCGCTCCGCGCCCGCCGGCAGCGAGTCGCGCCGCATCGGCAGCGAGAGGCATGCCGAGGCTGCTTCCAGCTCCGCCGTCGATCCGTTGCTGCGTTTGTGATCGATCTGTGACAGATATATTGAGTTCTAGTTTTAATACAGGCTGTGTATCCCAAGGAAAGCATCGGTGCCCTTGTACGTCCCGGGAACAGCTGGAAGGCGCTTCTAGCACCCTCGCGGTGCTAACAGCGGCACACGCCATGATGCACCACCTCCTGAGACCCGCTTGAAAGGACAGTTTGAAACCTCACTCCGACCAGGGTATAACTCTTCTTTCGAAAAAAGGAGTACGCTCAGATAAGACGCGACATCGACGCGGGAGTGTCGGTGTCGTGGCAAAAACTCTGGGAGCTTGAAACGGGAACTGTTCCGGTTCCTTAGGTTCTTCCGTGGGAGTGTGCATGAAAGGTAACTTTGAAGAACCAGACCACGAAATGTGCACGCAGTAACTCAAGGGCCATAACTACTTCCGCAAGCTGCTAGGACAAGCCCCACATGCTGGAGCCTCGAACATCGAAATATTCGTGCGAAAAAACTTCGTCTTCAGCCTGCGGTGTGATGTTCTATAGCAACAACGAAGTGATAAAGCTCCTTATGAAGAGCTCGTCTGGGGAAGTACTACCACCAAACCTGTTTCTGCTCAGGTTGTTGTGTTCCGGGTGTGAGTGCCAGTGAAATTACAGACACATGAGATTTTTAACCCGTTATGTCTAAAGGTCGGCAACCTTTGAGTTCGGTTCTTGTTTCTTGTTTAACTAAACTTCAAACTAATTTTTCGCTCTGCATTTTATAACGGTACACAATTATTTACGAAATTTGCTGCACCTAACATAATAGGAAAAATGCGAAGAAATGGACTGTGGCCGCGCAAGCAAAGTTAAATGCGAGCGCTTTACTGGCTATAAATTTTAAATATGATGTTTCAAGTATAAATAAATAAATTAAAAAATAAAAACGCGAAAGTTTGTGAGGAGGAGGATGATGTTTGTTACTCTTTCAAGCAAAAACTATTGAACGGATTTTGATGAAACTTTACAGTAATATAGCTTATACATCAGATCAACACATAGGCTACTTTTTATCCGGGTACTATGCGGGTGAAGCCGTGGGCAGAAGCTACTAACTATAAAATGTTAGTGGGACTTGATCGACTATATCCCACCCGCAAAGTTGTTTGACGCGTACATTTTAAACCTTACCTTATAAACGCAAAGATTGTGAAGCGTGTCAGGAGTAGTGGTGCCTTCTCTCTGCATGAGCCGCAGGTAGGAGAGAGCGAAGTGTTTCTCAGAGCGGTCTTTGGCCTCGTTCGAACTTCTATGGCGGCATAGAAATACCAAATGTGCTTCCTTGAATTCATCTATGTCCAAGCAGACCTGAAATAATGTACATGAAAGCAATCTATACTAAAAGTCAAAGTCAAAGTCAATAGGTTTTTATTCATTGAAATCACAAGGATCATATAGAAACGTCAACTTAAAAACTATACGTGAATCTAAAATGTTAAAGTGAATTTACGCCGGTTCCTCGCGCGCGACCAAGCATAGAAGAATCAGGCAACAAACTCTGCTTGGTTATTTTTTTGATGATCCTTCATTCAGCTTTAGTGTGGTGCCAATCGAACGTAAATGAACGAGACTCATAATGAACGAGGTTCCAGAAGTTATTGGGGTACCGCGGTTGTGGGAGCTGGACCTCCACCACCGCTCTGATTCCTTAGAGTGTTGTCCATACTAACTTACACTCAACTTAACCTGCCGGGGGCTGAACACCGGCGTACTCAACTTTTAGTAATAGGATCTGGTTGCTAAGAATTCTGAACTAGTAGGCCTGAACATACCATGTATGGGTTGTATAACCCTGTAGATATGAATCTCTTGATTTTTGTTTTAAACAGGTCACAGACCCTGGCACCCTCATGATAAATATGAAGAATAAATTACTTGTCAAAGATCTTCAAGCAGTTTTTTATTATTTCTTCAGAGCCTCCCCGTATAGAAAACACGTGATAAATAGTATAAAAAACGATATTAACTAATCTTCGTGGCAATGGTTTGCCTCAATTAGATTTTCTTTCAACAAAATTCAACTAATTTTATATCAAAACGGTGAAGGAAAAGTGTCATCAGTCACTTTTCCCCTCCCGCCGATGCGATTTACCTCACCCCGCCCGGATTCAATAGACACTTTATTTACTCTAAGCGGAGGTACATAAGTCAGCGTTTTATAGTAATACAGTTTACGAATACCAACACGCTCTGCTAAAATTAAATGGGGCTAACGTTGGGCATTTCTAATTTACTCACACATACAATGCCACCGTTCTAATAAAAATCTTGCATGTGTTGATTACGGAGCGATTGTTTCATACTTTCCATCGGGAGGGATGGTGTGATGGTGTGTTATTACCTTGAATGTTTCCTGCCACCGTGGTCTGTCGTCATGGTAGTAGACAATAGACGTATACTCGTCTACAAGAGGCACTCCTGCGCCTATCGAGATCACGCCCTGCGAAATAAATATGTATAGTTATCTTTTGTAGTTTTATTTAATAAATTTCTTATGTACACGATCCTACCTCTACCTCCCTCTAGCTCACGGTTTGCTGGAAGAAAACTCTTTTAGTGTTTAGCTCGCCTTTGTACATTTCATTTAGTTCTGCCTTTGTTTATGTATGTGTACAATAAAGAATATGATAGGATCGTAGGTTGATAGCTAAGTAAGGCCCCTTCCGGAAACCAGGGCTGCACCGATCCTAGGTTTGGTGCAACACAAGCTGAGATAGGGACCTTTTGACCCCACACAAAGCATATTTATTTTTTCATCTTTAAACCTTTCAGTGTTTGTGTTGATTTGTTTTGTGAAGGAGGTTACCTAACGGCATGCCCAAGAATCAAAAATACGAAGGCATGTGCCATCGGTTAGTGTTCCAAAAGGGGCGATGGGTTTGCAACCTGTCACGTGGAATGCTTACTCCGTTTTACAATACGAATGATCTAATACACGATAGTATTAAAATAATTATATATTTATATTTACCCTGCTCTAAGAATCTACAGGCTCGATTATGAAAAAAAAACAAAAAACATGAAATAAGTATATGTATTTGTCTCACAAAAAGAACGTTGCCGCTTGTACTCCGTCCTCACCTTCCGCTCACACTCAAGTCTGACGAAATGGTTCACGAACACAAACCTTTGCATGTGGTTATTACGACGCGTTTGTTTCAGAATTGAACTAACACGGCCGGCAGCGATGGTTCCGCCGCCGCCTAGACTCCGATAGATGAGGAAGGAGCGCGCAAAAGCATCACACTCCGGCGATAAGTCTAACTAAATAGTACACACAAAAACAAACCTATGCATGTGGTTATTACGACGCGTTTGCTTCATATATTCATCAAGAGTGGTCGGCCAGCTTGTTTAGCTTACCGGCATGGTCTTCCCTTTGCTGTCAGCCACTCGGGCGGTCAGCTCTATGTTCCTCTCGGAGGACTTGCCGCCGCCCTTGGAGAAGCTGCCGTGAGCGACGGTCACGTACAGCTCGTTGCGAGCGTCGCCCGGCAGTATGACCTCGGGGAAGCCCATCTTGCGCGCTTCGCAGACGTTGCCCACCACCAGGTGCGGGTTCTCTTCTCGGATCTGGAATTCAATTATTGATTGACGACCGCTATGGCGCGGCGGGCGAGTAGTCGGCTAAGACGTTTGTGCCTCTGGCGGCGCGGGTTCGTATCCCAATACAATGCACACAATGAAATGATTACTTTAACATGACTGCTACTATATCTGCGGTAAAGATGTGGCTGGATGGTAGGTCTCTCATATAACCCTTTTTTAAGAGTTAATTTAAGCAATAGATATATAAACAGGCCAAGTATTTTCTTAACCTGTTGATTCTCTATGGGGACGAGTTGGTCCTCTACTGCCGTGGACTCGCTATCTGTACTAGGTTGGTCCCAGACTATATTTGTGTGCATTTGTTTTATTTAACGCACACTTGGATAGTCTGGACTAATTCATACAGATAGCGAGTCCACGGCAGATGCCTAGTAGAGGACTAATTCGTCCTCTTAACAACTTTCTCTAGTTTATACCGCGTTGAAAAAGACGATGAGCGCTATATGATACGTTTGTACTGAACTTTGACAGCACCAAGAAGGTACCAGCTCAGCATAATGCTAGGTGTGTGGCTACCTACTTAGCGATGGTATTCTGCTGACCCTGCGCAGTGACGTCACAGACGACAAAAGCAAACACTACTCTCAAGAAATTAAGTGTTAAATAAGTATTATAAACGTATTAAGCTGTTTTATTCCAAAAACTATCGTGAACTTGACTATTCATATTGTAAAAACGGGAATTTTCACGTACTGCACTATCGGTGAAGGCACCGACTAAGTTTCGACTCATTCCGAGAGTCTTCATCAGGGTGAGTGGTTGCGACTTTCTCCTTCCGCGTCGCGCCGTGCCTTCACCGATAGTGCAGTACGTGAAAATTCCCGTTTTTACAATATGAGTATTAAGCTGTATTAACTGTAATTATCCAGATAATCTAATACGTTCTAACAGTTTAAAAAAAAGAAAAAAAAAATGCATACGCAATTTTTACTTAAAAAACGGGATATTTACTATGACTTGTGAGTTTGAATGTTGGTATATATCCCGTTTTATAGTACAAAATATGTTTAAAACCATGATAGTTTCAAAAATGCATACGCACCTACATAGGTGATAATTTACATAAATAATTATAATAAATGACTAAATATATATTATATTTAATAGACTTCATATACAAAGATGTCGCATGCATTTAAAACTCACTCCTACCTATATGATATACGTCGAAAAACAAAAGGGAATTCGATTGAGTTCCAAGTTGAGATCAGCGCAAATGCCGATCGGCCAAGAGCCTACCTACTCGTACCTACTTACCTACCAACATTATGCAGCCTGTGATGCGGTCTGGCTGCGTTATATTATAGACAAGTATGAAAGATGCATAGGAAGGTGACGAAGAAACAACCAGTGACGCGGATGGACGCAGACTGACCTTTGCCAAACCACCTTCGACGAGCTGCAATGATACCCACAGCCCTTGAGAGTGCTTCGCATCCTTTATATCTTTGTTCACGATCACTTTCTTCAGAAGAGAGTCTAAATTCTCCTTCTCTAGCCTGAAATGTGCAAGATTGATTATTAAAGACCATGTCTGTTCAATCTATCTATACTAATATTATAAAGAGGAAAGATTTGTTTGTTTGTACCGAATAGGCTTCGAAACTACTGGACTGATTTTAACATTTTTTTCACCAATAGAAAGCTAAATTATCATAGGCTATAATTTATTTTCAAAAAAAAATAGAGATCCTTAAGTAAATTTCAATAATGTAACCCAAATTAGGAAAATTATGCCATAAAATTCATTATTTGGCATGCGCTGAGAAAACTATTGATGATACATAAAAATTATGTACTACATGATTAAAGTACGCATTATTACCTACAAAAAAATCCACAAGGGAATATATCTAACTATCATAGTTAAGTCACAATAGCAGCTTTTGTATTCTAAAATTTAATTAGATCGCCGGTAGAAACAAAAGTTGCTTACATTCGTATCGTCGTATTAATTCTTATTCAAATAAATAGTTTTATCATCAAGGCTATTTATGTAGCAGTAAAATACTTTACTGTTACTTTTTATCCCGATATTACCACGGAATCAAAACTCACGCGGGTGAAACCGCAGGGCGCAGCTAGTGGGAAATAAAGTTTGTTGGGAATTATTATTGGGGTTACTTTCCTAAGTAACCACAAAAATGATTCCCAAGCTCTTTCACAATGAGCTACTACTTACAAATAAAACGATTTATACTTACGCATAAAATGGCAGCTGTATGTGTTTATCAGGATTATCGACGGTGAGTGATCGCTTGATGTCCGCGCAGGCCACGCCGAACGGTCGCCGCATCGCGCCCGCCGGCGACGTGCTATGTGTGGGCGGCGTCGTCGCTAAAGAACTTCGTCTGAAAATTAAAAACAATTTCATTGCATGACTCATCCCGATGAAGACTCTCGGAACGTGTTGAAACTTAGACACAACAATATTTACTGACCAAGAAAGACAGTCATACCATTTAATTCCTTGAAAAAGACCAGGGTGTCTAGACAAACACCTCAGGTTTAGTTTTTCTTTTACGCTATCGCTAATTTGTCTAGGTAATACTTGGCGGCAGTCACGTGACATCTCATAAGCTAATGTCATTTCAATGTTTTTGTATTAGACATGCTTTATTTGTGATGAGAAAGTAAGGTAAAAGTAGAAAAAAAACAACAACGCTAAGAACACAATCCCCCCCTCCACCCTGTCCAGCTCCTCCAGGAATAGGTTATTGCATCGACGTGAGCAGTAGCGTAGACGATGTAGCACCCCTACCACCAGTAGTTACAACAACGCTACGAACACAATCCCCCCCCCCTACCCCCTCCACCCGCGCGCCTTTATAACCGTGCACAACGTGCGGCAGCGCGTAGTGCAGTACGTGAAAATTCCCGTTTTTACAATACGAATAGTCAAGTTCACGAGTTTTTGGAAAAAAAAACTTTTTTTTTTATGTTTGAGAATTCATATTACCTGTGGTCGACGTGCTGCGGTTCCATAGATCCAATTCGTGCTATGTTACAGACTAGATATATCTTCTCACTTTTTAGTAGATCGCTGCCGAAATCCTATAAAAAAATTTAATTGATTTAAACCACGGTACTCGTATCTCATATCCACGACACAGGAAATCCTAGCATCCAGACTATATTTATCTTCGAAACTTGCAGAAATGGCGGTGACTGCATGGTTGGATTGTATAGGGGTGTTCCAAGACTTTATTAAACTTACACCCCCCATTTATAAATAACTCCCCCCCCACCCCCCTGCACTCTAAAACTTACAAAAAGGGGCAGCGATTGCACAGTGGCATCGTATAAAGGGTATTCCATGAATATCTGTTGAGTTGGCTCTGATCATCGAAAGTTCAAAATGGACTCTATCGCGCAGTACATATAATTCTGAATTCGAGCATGTAATCACGCGCACCGGACTATCGGCTGCAAACGTTTGTCGCACAAAAGAAATAGTATACTGCTATTCTATATGAAATAGTATAGCTTCGGCACACGAAGCTTCTCCGCTGGGATACTCATACTCACAGTGAAGACGGCACAGGCGAGGGTGGAGTGCAGGTTCTGCGTGGGCCACTTCAGCAGCAAGTGCTCGGAGAGCTTCTCCCCGGCGGGTCCGTGCAGCGCCAGCGCGAGCTCGGCGGCGGCGCGCACGCGGCACACGAAGCTTCTCCGCTGGGATACTCATACTCACAGTGAAGACGGCACAGGCGAGGGTGGAGTGCAGGTTCTGCGTGGGCCACTTCAGCAGCAAGTGCTCGGAGAGCTTCTCCCCGGCGGGTCCGTGCAGCGCCAGCGCGAGCTCGGCGGCGGCGCGCACGCGGCACACGAAGCTTCTCCGCTGGGATACTCATACTCACAGTGAAGACGGCACAGGCGAGGGTGGAGTGCAGGTTCTGCGTGGGCCACTTCAGCAGCAAGTGCTCGGAGAGCTTCTCCCCGGCGGGTCCGTGCAGCGCCAGCGCGAGCTCGGCGGCGGCGCGCACGCGGCACACGAAGCTTCTCCGCTGGGATACTCATACTCACAGTGAAGACGGCACAGGCGAGGGTGGAGTGCAGGTTCTGCGTGGGCCACTTCAGCAGCAAGTGCTCGGAGAGCTTCTCCCCGGCGGGTCCGTGCAGCGCCAGCGCGAGCTCGGCGGCGGCGCGCACGCGGCACACGAAGCTTCTCCGCTGGGATACTCATACTCACAGTGAAGACGGCACAGGCGAGGGTGGAGTGCAGGTTCTGCGTGGGCCACTTCAGCAGCAAGTGCTCGGAGAGCTTCTCCCCGGCGGGTCCGTGCAGCGCCAGCGCGAGCTCGGCGGCGGCGCGCACGCGGCACACGAAGCTTCTCCGCTGGGATACTCATACTCACAGTGAAGACGGCACAGGCGAGGGTGGAGTGCAGGTTCTGCGTGGGCCACTTCAGCAGCAAGTGCTCGGAGAGCTTCTCCCCGGCGGGTCCGTGCAGCGCCAGCGCGAGCTCGGCGGCGGCGCGCACGCGGCACACGAAGCTTCTCCGCTGGGATACTCATACTCACAGTGAAGACGGCACAGGCGAGGGTGGAGTGCAGGTTCTGCGTGGGCCACTTCAGCAGCAAGTGCTCGGAGAGCTTCTCCCCGGCGGGTCCGTGCAGCGCCAGCGCGAGCTCGGCGGCGGCGCGCACGCGGCACACGAAGCTTCTCCGCTGGGATACTCATACTCACAGTGAAGACGGCACAGGCGAGGGTGGAGTGCAGGTTCTGCGTGGGCCACTTCAGCAGCAAGTGCTCGGAGAGCTTCTCCCCGGCGGGTCCGTGCAGCGCCAGCGCGAGCTCGGCGGCGGCGCGCACGCGGCACACGAAGCTTCTCCGCTGGGATACTCATACTCACAGTGAAGACGGCACAGGCGAGGGTGGAGTGCAGGTTCTGCGTGGGCCACTTCAGCAGCAAGTGCTCGGAGAGCTTCTCCCCGGCGGGTCCGTGCAGCGCCAGCGCGAGCTCGGCGGCGGCGCGCACGCGGCACACGAAGCTTCTCCGCTGGGATACTCATACTCACAGTGAAGACGGCACAGGCGAGGGTGGAGTGCAGGTTCTGCGTGGGCCACTTCAGCAGCAAGTGCTCGGAGAGCTTCTCCCCGGCGGGTCCGTGCAGCGCCAGCGCGAGCTCGGCGGCGGCGCGCACGCGGCACACGAAGCTTCTCCGCTGGGATACTCATACTCACAGTGAAGACGGCACAGGCGAGGGTGGAGTGCAGGTTCTGCGTGGGCCACTTCAGCAGCAAGTGCTCGGAGAGCTTCTCCCCGGCGGGTCCGTGCAGCGCCAGCGCGAGCTCGGCGGCGGCGCGCACGCGGCACACGAAGCTTCTCCGCTGGGATACTCATACTCACAGTGAAGACGGCACAGGCGAGGGTGGAGTGCAGGTTCTGCGTGGGCCACTTCAGCAGCAAGTGCTCGGAGAGCTTCTCCCCGGCGGGTCCGTGCAGCGCCAGCGCGAGCTCGGCGGCGGCGCGCACGCGGCACACGAAGCTTCTCCGCTGGGATACTCATACTCACAGTGAAGACGGCACAGGCGAGGGTGGAGTGCAGGTTCTGCGTGGGCCACTTCAGCAGCAAGTGCTCGGAGAGCTTCTCCCCGGCGGGTCCGTGCAGCGCCAGCGCGAGCTCGGCGGCGGCGCGCACGCGGCACACGAAGCTTCTCCGCTGGGATACTCATACTCACAGTGAAGACGGCACAGGCGAGGGTGGAGTGCAGGTTCTGCGTGGGCCACTTCAGCAGCAAGTGCTCGGAGAGCTTCTCCCCGGCGGGTCCGTGCAGCGCCAGCGCGAGCTCGGCGGCGGCGCGCACGCGGCACACGAAGCTTCTCCGCTGGGATACTCATACTCACAGTGAAGACGGCACAGGCGAGGGTGGAGTGCAGGTTCTGCGTGGGCCACTTCAGCAGCAAGTGCTCGGAGAGCTTCTCCCCGGCGGGTCCGTGCAGCGCCAGCGCGAGCTCGGCGGCGGCGCGCACGCGGCACACGAAGCTTCTCCGCTGGGATACTCATACTCACAGTGAAGACGGCACAGGCGAGGGTGGAGTGCAGGTTCTGCGTGGGCCACTTCAGCAGCAAGTGCTCGGAGAGCTTCTCCCCGGCGGGTCCGTGCAGCGCCAGCGCGAGCTCGGCGGCGGCGCGCACGCGGCACACGAAGCTTCTCCGCTGGGATACTCATACTCACAGTGAAGACGGCACAGGCGAGGGTGGAGTGCAGGTTCTGCGTGGGCCACTTCAGCAGCAAGTGCTCGGAGAGCTTCTCCCCGGCGGGTCCGTGCAGCGCCAGCGCGAGCTCGGCGGCGGCGCGCACGCGGCACACGAAGCTTCTCCGCTGGGATACTCATACTCACAGTGAAGACGGCACAGGCGAGGGTGGAGTGCAGGTTCTGCGTGGGCCACTTCAGCAGCAAGTGCTCGGAGAGCTTCTCCCCGGCGGGTCCGTGCAGCGCCAGCGCGAGCTCGGCGGCGGCGCGCACGCGGCACACGAAGCTTCTCCGCTGGGATACTCATACTCACAGTGAAGACGGCACAGGCGAGGGTGGAGTGCAGGTTCTGCGTGGGCCACTTCAGCAGCAAGTGCTCGGAGAGCTTCTCCCCGGCGGGTCCGTGCAGCGCCAGCGCGAGCTCGGCGGCGGCGCGCACGCGGCACACGAAGCTTCTCCGCTGGGATACTCATACTCACAGTGAAGACGGCACAGGCGAGGGTGGAGTGCAGGTTCTGCGTGGGCCACTTCAGCAGCAAGTGCTCGGAGAGCTTCTCCCCGGCGGGTCCGTGCAGCGCCAGCGCGAGCTCGGCGGCGGCGCGCACGCGGCACACGAAGCTTCTCCGCTGGGATACTCATACTCACAGTGAAGACGGCACAGGCGAGGGTGGAGTGCAGGTTCTGCGTGGGCCACTTCAGCAGCAAGTGCTCGGAGAGCTTCTCCCCGGCGGGTCCGTGCAGCGCCAGCGCGAGCTCGGCGGCGGCGCGCACGCGGCACACGAAGCTTCTCCGCTGGGATACTCATACTCACAGTGAAGACGGCACAGGCGAGGGTGGAGTGCAGGTTCTGCGTGGGCCACTTCAGCAGCAAGTGCTCGGAGAGCTTCTCCCCGGCGGGTCCGTGCAGCGCCAGCGCGAGCTCGGCGGCGGCGCGCACGCGGCACACGAAGCTTCTCCGCTGGGATACTCATACTCACAGTGAAGACGGCACAGGCGAGGGTGGAGTGCAGGTTCTGCGTGGGCCACTTCAGCAGCAAGTGCTCGGAGAGCTTCTCCCCGGCGGGTCCGTGCAGCGCCAGCGCGAGCTCGGCGGCGGCGCGCACGCGGCACACGAAGCTTCTCCGCTGGGATACTCATACTCACAGTGAAGACGGCACAGGCGAGGGTGGAGTGCAGGTTCTGCGTGGGCCACTTCAGCAGCAAGTGCTCGGAGAGCTTCTCCCCGGCGGGTCCGTGCAGCGCCAGCGCGAGCTCGGCGGCGGCGCGCACGCGGCACACGAAGCTTCTCCGCTGGGATACTCATACTCACAGTGAAGACGGCACAGGCGAGGGTGGAGTGCAGGTTCTGCGTGGGCCACTTCAGCAGCAAGTGCTCGGAGAGCTTCTCCCCGGCGGGTCCGTGCAGCGCCAGCGCGAGCTCGGCGGCGGCGCGCACGCGGCACACGAAGCTTCTCCGCTGGGATACTCATACTCACAGTGAAGACGGCACAGGCGAGGGTGGAGTGCAGGTTCTGCGTGGGCCACTTCAGCAGCAAGTGCTCGGAGAGCTTCTCCCCGGCGGGTCCGTGCAGCGCCAGCGCGAGCTCGGCGGCGGCGCGCACGCGGCACACGAAGCTTCTCCGCTGGGATACTCATACTCACAGTGAAGACGGCACAGGCGAGGGTGGAGTGCAGGTTCTGCGTGGGCCACTTCAGCAGCAAGTGCTCGGAGAGCTTCTCCCCGGCGGGTCCGTGCAGCGCCAGCGCGAGCTCGGCGGCGGCGCGCACGCGGCACACGAAGCTTCTCCGCTGGGATACTCATACTCACAGTGAAGACGGCACAGGCGAGGGTGGAGTGCAGGTTCTGCGTGGGCCACTTCAGCAGCAAGTGCTCGGAGAGCTTCTCCCCGGCGGGTCCGTGCAGCGCCAGCGCGAGCTCGGCGGCGGCGCGCACGCGGCACACGAAGCTTCTCCGCTGGGATACTCATACTCACAGTGAAGACGGCACAGGCGAGGGTGGAGTGCAGGTTCTGCGTGGGCCACTTCAGCAGCAAGTGCTCGGAGAGCTTCTCCCCGGCGGGTCCGTGCAGCGCCAGCGCGAGCTCGGCGGCGGCGCGCACGCGGCACACGAAGCTTCTCCGCTGGGATACTCATACTCACAGTGAAGACGGCACAGGCGAGGGTGGAGTGCAGGTTCTGCGTGGGCCACTTCAGCAGCAAGTGCTCGGAGAGCTTCTCCCCGGCGGGTCCGTGCAGCGCCAGCGCGAGCTCGGCGGCGGCGCGCACGCGGCACACGAAGCTTCTCCGCTGGGATACTCATACTCACAGTGAAGACGGCACAGGCGAGGGTGGAGTGCAGGTTCTGCGTGGGCCACTTCAGCAGCAAGTGCTCGGAGAGCTTCTCCCCGGCGGGTCCGTGCAGCGCCAGCGCGAGCTCGGCGGCGGCGCGCACGCGGCACACGAAGCTTCTCCGCTGGGATACTCATACTCACAGTGAAGACGGCACAGGCGAGGGTGGAGTGCAGGTTCTGCGTGGGCCACTTCAGCAGCAAGTGCTCGGAGAGCTTCTCCCCGGCGGGTCCGTGCAGCGCCAGCGCGAGCTCGGCGGCGGCGCGCACGCGGCACACGAAGCTTCTCCGCTGGGATACTCATACTCACAGTGAAGACGGCACAGGCGAGGGTGGAGTGCAGGTTCTGCGTGGGCCACTTCAGCAGCAAGTGCTCGGAGAGCTTCTCCCCGGCGGGTCCGTGCAGCGCCAGCGCGAGCTCGGCGGCGGCGCGCACGCGGCACACGAAGCTTCTCCGCTGGGATACTCATACTCACAGTGAAGACGGCACAGGCGAGGGTGGAGTGCAGGTTCTGCGTGGGCCACTTCAGCAGCAAGTGCTCGGAGAGCTTCTCCCCGGCGGGTCCGTGCAGCGCCAGCGCGAGCTCGGCGGCGGCGCGCACGCGGCACACGAAGCTTCTCCGCTGGGATACTCATACTCACAGTGAAGACGGCACAGGCGAGGGTGGAGTGCAGGTTCTGCGTGGGCCACTTCAGCAGCAAGTGCTCGGAGAGCTTCTCCCCGGCGGGTCCGTGCAGCGCCAGCGCGAGCTCGGCGGCGGCGCGCACGCGGCACACGAAGCTTCTCCGCTGGGATACTCATACTCACAGTGAAGACGGCACAGGCGAGGGTGGAGTGCAGGTTCTGCGTGGGCCACTTCAGCAGCAAGTGCTCGGAGAGCTTCTCCCCGGCGGGTCCGTGCAGCGCCAGCGCGAGCTCGGCGGCGGCGCGCACGCGGCACACGAAGCTTCTCCGCTGGGATACTCATACTCACAGTGAAGACGGCACAGGCGAGGGTGGAGTGCAGGTTCTGCGTGGGCCACTTCAGCAGCAAGTGCTCGGAGAGCTTCTCCCCGGCGGGTCCGTGCAGCGCCAGCGCGAGCTCGGCGGCGGCGCGCACGCGGCACACGAAGCTTCTCCGCTGGGATACTCATACTCACAGTGAAGACGGCACAGGCGAGGGTGGAGTGCAGGTTCTGCGTGGGCCACTTCAGCAGCAAGTGCTCGGAGAGCTTCTCCCCGGCGGGTCCGTGCAGCGCCAGCGCGAGCTCGGCGGCGGCGCGCACGCGGCACACGAAGCTTCTCCGCTGGGATACTCATACTCACAGTGAAGACGGCACAGGCGAGGGTGGAGTGCAGGTTCTGCGTGGGCCACTTCAGCAGCAAGTGCTCGGAGAGCTTCTCCCCGGCGGGTCCGTGCAGCGCCAGCGCGAGCTCGGCGGCGGCGCGCACGCGGCACACGAAGCTTCTCCGCTGGGATACTCATACTCACAGTGAAGACGGCACAGGCGAGGGTGGAGTGCAGGTTCTGCGTGGGCCACTTCAGCAGCAAGTGCTCGGAGAGCTTCTCCCCGGCGGGTCCGTGCAGCGCCAGCGCGAGCTCGGCGGCGGCGCGCACGCGGCACACGAAGCTTCTCCGCTGGGATACTCATACTCACAGTGAAGACGGCACAGGCGAGGGTGGAGTGCAGGTTCTGCGTGGGCCACTTCAGCAGCAAGTGCTCGGAGAGCTTCTCCCCGGCGGGTCCGTGCAGCGCCAGCGCGAGCTCGGCGGCGGCGCGCACGCGGCACACGAAGCTTCTCCGCTGGGATACTCATACTCACAGTGAAGACGGCACAGGCGAGGGTGGAGTGCAGGTTCTGCGTGGGCCACTTCAGCAGCAAGTGCTCGGAGAGCTTCTCCCCGGCGGGTCCGTGCAGCGCCAGCGCGAGCTCGGCGGCGGCGCGCACGCGGCACACGAAGCTTCTCCGCTGGGATACTCATACTCACAGTGAAGACGGCACAGGCGAGGGTGGAGTGCAGGTTCTGCGTGGGCCACTTCAGCAGCAAGTGCTCGGAGAGCTTCTCCCCGGCGGGTCCGTGCAGCGCCAGCGCGAGCTCGGCGGCGGCGCGCACGCGGCACACGAAGCTTCTCCGCTGGGATACTCATACTCACAGTGAAGACGGCACAGGCGAGGGTGGAGTGCAGGTTCTGCGTGGGCCACTTCAGCAGCAAGTGCTCGGAGAGCTTCTCCCCGGCGGGTCCGTGCAGCGCCAGCGCGAGCTCGGCGGCGGCGCGCACGCGGCACACGAAGCTTCTCCGCTGGGATACTCATACTCACAGTGAAGACGGCACAGGCGAGGGTGGAGTGCAGGTTCTGCGTGGGCCACTTCAGCAGCAAGTGCTCGGAGAGCTTCTCCCCGGCGGGTCCGTGCAGCGCCAGCGCGAGCTCGGCGGCGGCGCGCACGCGGCACACGAAGCTTCTCCGCTGGGATACTCATACTCACAGTGAAGACGGCACAGGCGAGGGTGGAGTGCAGGTTCTGCGTGGGCCACTTCAGCAGCAAGTGCTCGGAGAGCTTCTCCCCGGCGGGTCCGTGCAGCGCCAGCGCGAGCTCGGCGGCGGCGCGCACGCGGCACACGAAGCTTCTCCGCTGGGATACTCATACTCACAGTGAAGACGGCACAGGCGAGGGTGGAGTGCAGGTTCTGCGTGGGCCACTTCAGCAGCAAGTGCTCGGAGAGCTTCTCCCCGGCGGGTCCGTGCAGCGCCAGCGCGAGCTCGGCGGCGGCGCGCACGCGGCACACGAAGCTTCTCCGCTGGGATACTCATACTCACAGTGAAGACGGCACAGGCGAGGGTGGAGTGCAGGTTCTGCGTGGGCCACTTCAGCAGCAAGTGCTCGGAGAGCTTCTCCCCGGCGGGTCCGTGCAGCGCCAGCGCGAGCTCGGCGGCGGCGCGCACGCGGCACACGAAGCTTCTCCGCTGGGATACTCATACTCACAGTGAAGACGGCACAGGCGAGGGTGGAGTGCAGGTTCTGCGTGGGCCACTTCAGCAGCAAGTGCTCGGAGAGCTTCTCCCCGGCGGGTCCGTGCAGCGCCAGCGCGAGCTCGGCGGCGGCGCGCACGCGGCACACGAAGCTTCTCCGCTGGGATACTCATACTCACAGTGAAGACGGCACAGGCGAGGGTGGAGTGCAGGTTCTGCGTGGGCCACTTCAGCAGCAAGTGCTCGGAGAGCTTCTCCCCGGCGGGTCCGTGCAGCGCCAGCGCGAGCTCGGCGGCGGCGCGCACGCGGCACACGAAGCTTCTCCGCTGGGATACTCATACTCACAGTGAAGACGGCACAGGCGAGGGTGGAGTGCAGGTTCTGCGTGGGCCACTTCAGCAGCAAGTGCTCGGAGAGCTTCTCCCCGGCGGGTCCGTGCAGCGCCAGCGCGAGCTCGGCGGCGGCGCGCACGCGGCACACGAAGCTTCTCCGCTGGGATACTCATACTCACAGTGAAGACGGCACAGGCGAGGGTGGAGTGCAGGTTCTGCGTGGGCCACTTCAGCAGCAAGTGCTCGGAGAGCTTCTCCCCGGCGGGTCCGTGCAGCGCCAGCGCGAGCTCGGCGGCGGCGCGCACGCGGCACACGAAGCTTCTCCGCTGGGATACTCATACTCACAGTGAAGACGGCACAGGCGAGGGTGGAGTGCAGGTTCTGCGTGGGCCACTTCAGCAGCAAGTGCTCGGAGAGCTTCTCCCCGGCGGGTCCGTGCAGCGCCAGCGCGAGCTCGGCGGCGGCGCGCACGCGGCACACGAAGCTTCTCCGCTGGGATACTCATACTCACAGTGAAGACGGCACAGGCGAGGGTGGAGTGCAGGTTCTGCGTGGGCCACTTCAGCAGCAAGTGCTCGGAGAGCTTCTCCCCGGCGGGTCCGTGCAGCGCCAGCGCGAGCTCGGCGGCGGCGCGCACGCGGCACACGAAGCTTCTCCGCTGGGATACTCATACTCACAGTGAAGACGGCACAGGCGAGGGTGGAGTGCAGGTTCTGCGTGGGCCACTTCAGCAGCAAGTGCTCGGAGAGCTTCTCCCCGGCGGGTCCGTGCAGCGCCAGCGCGAGCTCGGCGGCGGCGCGCACGCGGCACACGAAGCTTCTCCGCTGGGATACTCATACTCACAGTGAAGACGGCACAGGCGAGGGTGGAGTGCAGGTTCTGCGTGGGCCACTTCAGCAGCAAGTGCTCGGAGAGCTTCTCCCCGGCGGGTCCGTGCAGCGCCAGCGCGAGCTCGGCGGCGGCGCGCACGCGGCACACGAAGCTTCTCCGCTGGGATACTCATACTCACAGTGAAGACGGCACAGGCGAGGGTGGAGTGCAGGTTCTGCGTGGGCCACTTCAGCAGCAAGTGCTCGGAGAGCTTCTCCCCGGCGGGTCCGTGCAGCGCCAGCGCGAGCTCGGCGGCGGCGCGCACGCGGCACACGAAGCTTCTCCGCTGGGATACTCATACTCACAGTGAAGACGGCACAGGCGAGGGTGGAGTGCAGGTTCTGCGTGGGCCACTTCAGCAGCAAGTGCTCGGAGAGCTTCTCCCCGGCGGGTCCGTGCAGCGCCAGCGCGAGCTCGGCGGCGGCGCGCACGCGGCACACGAAGCTTCTCCGCTGGGATACTCATACTCACAGTGAAGACGGCACAGGCGAGGGTGGAGTGCAGGTTCTGCGTGGGCCACTTCAGCAGCAAGTGCTCGGAGAGCTTCTCCCCGGCGGGTCCGTGCAGCGCCAGCGCGAGCTCGGCGGCGGCGCGCACGCGGCACACGAAGCTTCTCCGCTGGGATACTCATACTCACAGTGAAGACGGCACAGGCGAGGGTGGAGTGCAGGTTCTGCGTGGGCCACTTCAGCAGCAAGTGCTCGGAGAGCTTCTCCCCGGCGGGTCCGTGCAGCGCCAGCGCGAGCTCGGCGGCGGCGCGCACGCGGCACACGAAGCTTCTCCGCTGGGATACTCATACTCACAGTGAAGACGGCACAGGCGAGGGTGGAGTGCAGGTTCTGCGTGGGCCACTTCAGCAGCAAGTGCTCGGAGAGCTTCTCCCCGGCGGGTCCGTGCAGCGCCAGCGCGAGCTCGGCGGCGGCGCGCACGCGGCACACGAAGTTGTGCACGCGCACCACCACCGACCACGTGCGCGCGCCGCCCGCCGCCGCCGCCGCACCCGCCGCCGGACCGCTCTCCTGGATACGATGCTTTATCAAACGAGAACTGCAACACTGCTACTTGAACTTATAAAGTTATGAGCTGTCTCTTGAAATAACGAATCCTTTTTTTTAAATTCCTTACGTGCCAACTGGTGCTGAACAGTAGATTGTGTCGCAAGGGACCAAAATAATGTATTGAGGGCGAGAGCGATTGTTTGCATCCAGAGCGAAGCGAAGAATCCTAGGGTAGAACCGATGCCGCGTCGACGTGCGCGCTTTTTTATTACCAGCCAGGACTTTATCGAAGCAAATTGCGTTCAAACTTTTTAATTCAAAAATCATTCTTCATCAGGATGAGTGATCGCAACACGGAAAGAGGACGTCAATGCGGTACGTGAAAATTCCCGTTTTTTGCAATTTTCCAGTACAATAAATTATCTTCATTTATTCATTTAAACTGACTTACCATATTCTTTTCAATCCTCGTATTGGCTTCTTCATGTAATGAATTCAGTTTGTACGCCGATATCTGCGTGGGGTCGACCAGTTGACCGTTTGAATTTCGCACTGCCAACTCCATGCCTAATGCTCTGTCAAAGAAGATTAAGAATACAAGTTGATTATCACAAAATTTGTAACCCAGAACGTGTATTCCAGTACGCGGTTCGAATGGACAGTATAGTCTTTATTGTACACAGAAAAATCACAGAAATATAAAACAAATATAAAATGATGCACGTAAAAAGGCGAGCTTAACCCTAAAAAGAGTTAATTTTTCGGTAAGACAGCTCCATCGAGAGTCTTGAATCAAGGGGAGGAAAAGAAACGATCCAAAATATTTACGTGCATGAAAGCTAGTGGCCGCGGAAGTGGGGGCAGAGGGGGCCAAAAGCCTCCCCTAAAATCACATAGGTACCCGCCTACCAAGCCAGGGTTGGAGATTGAAGGGGTGACCAAAGAAATTTGCCCCCCCACCCCCACAAACCCCAAGTCAGGGAGTACTTTCGCGGTCTCCGATGGAAGCAATACCTGTTCCCCTTGTCTATGGTGAATATGACAGTTCTGGCTTTCCGCCGCAGCTGGTCCTGCGGCAGCGCTGCGCTCGCGGACTCGGCGCGCAGCTCCAGCAACGCCCTCATACTCACTTCCACGAATTTGAGCCTTGCATCGTTGTTCTGGAGAAGAAAACCCGCATTTAAGAATACCAATAATGCTGGTAATTTTTCACACAGCTTCACCTAGCCCCAAGGTAAGCGGAACTTGTGAAATTAAATGAAATGAAATTTGAAATGAAATATGAAATGAAATATGAAATGAAATATGAAATGAAATATGAAATGAAATATGAAATGAAATATGAAATGACATATGAAATGACATATGAAATGAAATATGAAATGAATATGAAATGAAATATGAAATGAAATATGAAATGAAATATGAAATGAAATATGAAATGAAATATGAAATGAAATATGAAATGAAATATGAAATGAAATATGAAATGAAATATGAAATGAAATATGAAATTAAATATGAAATGAAATATGAAATGAAATATGAAATGAAATATGAAATGAAATATGAAATGAAATATGAAATGAAATATGAAATGAAATATGAAATGAAATATGAAATGAAATATGAAATGAAATATGAAATGAAATATGAAATGAAATATGAAATGAAATATGAAATGAAATATGAAATGAAATATGAAATGAAATATGAAATGAAATATGAAATGAAATATGAAATGAAATATGAAATGAAATATGAAATGAAATATGAAATGAAATATGAAATGAAATATGAAATGAAATATGAAATGAAATATGAAATGAAATATGAAATGAAATATGAAATGAAATATGAAATGAAATATGAAATGAAATATGAAATGAAATATGAAATGAAATATGAAATGAAATATGAAATGAAATATGAAATGAAATATGAAATGAAATATGAAATGAAATATGAAATGAAATATGAAATGAAATATGAAATGAAATATGAAATGAAATATGAAATGAAATATGAAATGAAATATGAAATGAAATATGAAATGAAATAAAATATGAAATGAAATATGAAATGAAATATGAAATGAAATATGAAATGAAATTGAAATGAAATATATTTTATAGTCTGTGAAAACTAGATTACAGAGGTGTTGCCATGTTAATGCGAGTCCAGCTAGTTTCTACTACAAGGTGTACAAACATTTTAAAATCTAAAATCTATAAAAAAGAACTAACAAAGACATTGTGATTTATAAATTAGAATTAAAAAAGATAAAGAATAAACAATGTCAAAAGAGAATAATAAAATTATATGTCAAATCACATGCATAAGGAAATTAAAGTATTAAACATTTATATCATTCAAGAATTCGTCTAGGGAATAGTATGCTTTTTCAATGATCATGTTATTAAGGGCATATTTATACTCAATCTTTGTTTGTTTAAAGGAATTTTATTATAAATAATTGGAAACATACATATGTTTTATGGGAACTTCATAACTGATATACTACTTATATACATATTTTACACATACACATACATAGAAAACATGCCGGTTACAACACGATGTTTTCCTTTACCTTTTTAAGAAAGATCCCTCGACCTCCGGATCGTAAGTCGAGGTACAGCCCACTAGACCACGGCTCGGTTATAATGTACTTACAATATACAATTTCTTCCATTGCGGCAACCACTCCCTCAAAGTAACTGCTATATCGTGAACCACGCCGCCCCCGCCGGCAGAGGCCACCACTGTTTCACCGCATCTGTAAGTACATATATAAATATACAGCCTCTGTGGCGCAGTAGGCGAACTGAGACGCACATTGCGGGTTCGATTCCCGCCGCACACTGGTCTTTGACCTCTATGTCCCTTTTCTTGATACGGTCAAGAAATGAGGGACATAGAGGTCGAAGCCCAGTTTTTTTTCAGATTTTTTTAATTTAAGTTCTTTGGATAGTACTAAACCACTTTAAGATTTAAGAAAAGATTCTAAACCACTTTAATGGAATACCATTTCTTGTATTAACTGCCAATTTCCATGAAATATTGTTGAAAGTTTTTTGTACGGAGTAAATCAGTATTTTTTTAATATTTCTTATTTGGGTGGAGGTGTTAAAACCAAACCTAGTAGGGAATATAGAAGGCATATAACTTCACGTTATCTTCTAAGACACTCCCTCACTCACTGTATCATTCTCTGTCAATGATTTTCTTAATGTCATTGTTGTCATTTTGAAAGATTAAGCGCAGTAACAAATTCCAGAGCTTCCGGTAAACTTCTTCGAGGTTTTTTTTAAGTAAATAATCATTAACATTTTGAGTCTTCTCATCATCCCTATAAAGAGAGTCAACGATTTCAGCCAAATGTGGGTTATCATCTTCTTTCAATTTATTGATTAAGACCAACAGCAATTCTTCTGAGTGTTCTTTAAGTGATGAAAGGCGCCTCCTTTTCTGCTTGTTAGATAAATCTTGAAATGTTATTAAATGAAGAACAAAGATATATAGGTAACTGGAGTATTTGTGCCTTAGTCTGCCAGCATTTTGCTGAGTGTGCTCCTTTTGCCTGAATTTAATCATGGCAATTGCTTAGGTAGATACAGTTAGTTTTTTATATGTATAAGTACCTACTTATCTATGTACCCTGATGCTGTTATGGACATAATTTCAGGCAATAAATAGTTTTCTATTCTTGTAGCGGTATCTGTACACGACACGGTATCTAACAGCGGTGGGTCCTCAGCATGTGTGGCACCACTTTTGTAGCGACACACTTTCTCGAAACGATGCCTTACTCTTTTCGTTCGGACGAGCTAGCACATCTGCACACCAACACAGTTGCACAATCGTGCTAAGCGCGAGGCGCGAGGAGCGAGCCGAGCCGCGAGGAAAGATCGTGTTGGCTCGCACAATGCGCCTCGCACATAGCACTCCACTCCATTACCACACCACACAACACGCACAGTGCACACTGTGTTCCCAAGACTGCCTCACTCATCTACGTTCAGAAACTGCCTCGCTGCCTCGCCTCAATTGTGGTACCACAGTGTGCTGGCTCAGTTGTAAAACTGAGCCCCTCGCACAATCCTCATTTTCAAACAGTGTGGTACCGATGACTAGTATCTAATGAAATATCCATTTCTTCTTGGACATCTTTATTTGTTGAGCAATAATTTACATCAAATCTATAGACATGTGATGGCCACGTGATATCTAAATGTAGCCACTCCATGTTCTTGTCAAAAAAAATAGCTTGACATTTGTTTTCCTGTGTCCATCTCTTGTATAAATTTGACATTATGTTCATATTGTAAAAACGGGAATTTTCACGTATCGCACTATCGGTGAAGGCACCGACTAAGTTTCGACTCATTCCGAGAGTCTTCATCAGGGTGAGTGATCGCGACTTTCTCCCTCCGCGTCGCGCCGTGCACTACCCGTACGTTCCCGTTTTTACAATATGAATAGTCACGATAGTTTTTGGAATAAAATTGACACATGTTTTCGTGAATCCTCTCAGGACTTTACGATCCTCTGCAGACACTTCCACATTTATACGCCCCAACAGCGTATCGTACAATAAACCACTGTTTTGAATATAACCACTAGCTTTCAGTGCCATATACGTATTCAAATTTGTATGAAACTGAGTCATTAAAAACGTATTAAATCCACAAGGAGTAAGAATCGAATGAGTAGAGAAGGAGAGTGTAACTTTATATTTCTGTACACAAATATTACAATATTTAGGCAAGTAAGCTAGTATAAAGTGGAGGGGTTAATTTGGGGCTAGATGATGATATGTGAAACATGTCCAGCATTATTATTATCCTACTAATATTATAAACGCGAAAGTTTCTGAGGATGGATGTTTGTTACTCTTTCACGCAAAAACTACTTAACGTATTTTGATGAAACTTTACAGTAATATAGCTTATACATCAGAATAACACATAGGCTAATTTTTATCCGGGTACTTTGCGGGCGAAGCCGTGGGCAGAAACTAGTTTATTATAAATGTCTAGCCATTTCTATTTTCAGTCCTCTTCCAGTAGAACAGTCTTTATCATCGAAAAAAAATCGGGCAACCCAAAATTGATGTCAGCACTCGCGATTAAAAAATAAAACAATGCGACGGTGTCAACGACCGACCATGATTATCATGGCTAGTATGTACTCTAGGCAATGATTCACACCACCATGCAATAGTAATATGAAACTTATGATCAAACACATTAAGCTTCCATTAGACTGGTACCAGTTATAAAACAATTAGTAGGTGCTTTATTAAAGGGCGATAAGGTCACAGTTGAATCACAGTATTTAGGTTTAATTGATTTATTTCTAAGGGAAGTTGATCGTATGCTAACTTTTGAAATAAAATTTTAACGGGCGTTTTCAAAATTTTTGAAGAGACGGATTTTAAAAAATTTATTTCTAAGGGCAAATCGTATGCTAACTTTTGAAATAAACATTTTTACGCGCGTTTTACCAATATATTTCTGGTGTTGTAACTGCTTACCAATAGGTATTCTTGTTTGCCACCTTGTTTCTTGTTTGTAGTATAAACAATCTAGTACAGCGAGTATTAATGAAACTACTTACATTTATAAATAAGGAGCGATAGAAGCGAAATCGAGAGAATTAAACTGCCTAGGCGTGCTAAACTGGGTCTGTCAGCGTGTAAACATTAATATTTTATATTTATTTATTAAACCATTTCGTTATAGTTACATAACATTGGATTGTCAAAGTATACATAATCATGTGAAAATGTACATAAAGTTCTAAATTAAAGATAAGCGAAGCTTGTCTCTGAAATTCATTGAATCCTACTTCCTACTAATATCCTACTATCCTATCCTACTAATATTATAAACGTGAAAGTTTGTGAGGATTTTTGTTCGCACGCAAAAACTACTGAACGGATTTTGATGAAACTTTACAGTAATATAGCTCAGAATAATAATACATAGGCTACCACGCGTGGTACTCCGGGTACCACGCGGGCGAAGCCGTGAGCAGAAGCTAGTAATATTATAAACGTGAAAGTTTCTGAAGATGTTTCTTACTCTTTCACACTAAAACTCGGATTTTGATGAAACTTTACAGTAATATAGCTTATACATCAGAAAAACACATAGGCTACTTTTTATCCGAGTACCACGCGGGCGAAGCCGTGGGCAGAAGCTAGTAAGACAAATCTAACCTAGTCACACAAAATGTTGACCAAAATAGCATGGCATGGGAACCAAGGTCACTGACATCACTTTAATTTAGCTAGTTCAAGTGTCAATCAATTTTACTTTTTTCAAGACTTTTTCAAGACTCTACAGTCGCAGAGGAAGGCCCCTCACCATAGGACCGATGACGACTTGGGTTGGAAATTGAGCATACGGCCTACCTGTTACCAATCGGTTACCGTAACTTATGGAAACTTGCAACACTGAGACATAACGGGTGAAGTCTAATGTACCTGTAATTTCACCGGCACCCCTTCCATCCGTTAGTACAGAACCGTTGTAAAGGGAACTCTTTGAGAAAGGTCCCTGTCGTATCTGTAAATATTTACCCGGGACAACAGTTTTATAACGGAAGAGCAAAGGCAATATTTTTATCTCTCTCTTTTGCCTGACGGAAAAAGGTCTTTTTTGTCGACAAAACGGTTTTTAGGTGCTCAATGCTAAGAATGCTGCAGTGGACTTCTTCAGGGTGACGATTGTATGCAAACAAAATAGCCCAAATTTGTCAAAAGATCGTAATAGAATAGACAAGGCCAGAATAAGATATATAATAGTTTTATAGAATAGTTTATCTGACTCACAAAAATGCAAAGAAAAACTAGTTAATACAGAGAATAAAAATTAAAAATAAACAATACGATTACATTAAAGTAAGTTCCTAAACAAAGTTTTTATTATTAAATAAATAAATAATGCTAGACATTTTCACACAGTGTTATCTAGCCCCGAAGTAAGCAGAGCTTGTGTTATGGGAACTAAATTACTTACATTTTTTTTTTGTAAATACATACATGTTATTCATAGAAAACATCCAGTCCCGAGACAAATATGTGCGAATCTTACAAATATTTGTCCCGCAGCGAGAATCGAACCCGCAACCTTCTGCATCTCAGGCAGGCCTTCGCCCACTGCGCTATAGAGTTCGTCAAAAACTATCGTGAATTTGAAAAAACTGGAATTGTCGCATGCCGTACTGAAGGCACTGACTAAGTTTCGACTCATTCCGATTCTTCATCAGGGTGAGTGATCGCGACGCTCTCCCTCCGCGTCACGTCGTGCACTCACTAAAAAGTGTTTTTTATTGTAAGTATCTGTATTCTCACCTGTCCACGACGCAGTCGCGTATTGTGACGTAACTCTTCGGAAAGGCGCCCCGGCCAGCTCGTCGAAGACTAGTACCCCAGTACCAGTTCCGCGTCTGCCGCTCCAAGTGCACCAGCTCACCCACCTCCAGGGATAGGTGGGCGTCGGTCTTTCCGGAGAAGTTGTATATCGCTGAAATAGGAGAGCAACCGTTCTTTATTGTACACACGGAGAATACACACAAAAAACTAACAATTAGAATATGTTAGTTTTTTGTGTGTATTCTCTTCTTAGATTTGAAATTATCGTTCATTGGTATATCATCACCGGGTTTGTAGGGTTCCCGTCTCACGACTGTCGAGCGTATTCGCGGACGGTGCTCATGAGGAAGGACCTCTAAACGGTCAACGAATTATTTATTTATAATATTTATTATTATTATTATTTAATAATATCCTGAATAATTTAGCACGAGTTTTCTTCCAGGAACCTTTTTAGGATAGGGAGATAAAGCCCGCTAACAGGGGTACAGTTTATTATTATCAACATCCTGAAATCGGAGTGTTGGGCAACCAAAGGGATTGATGAAAGAAGAGTGCACGCGGCTGAGATGCGAATGTTGAGATGGATGTGTGGAGTTACTAGAATGGACAAAATAAAGAATGAGTTTGAAAGGAGGAAGTATGAAAGTAGCACCCGTGACGGAAAAGTTGAGGAGTAATTGGTTATCAAGGTATGGGCATGAATGTCATATTACGAGAAGAGTGTTAAATATGAATGGAAATAAAAGCAGAGGTAGGCCAAAGAAAAGATGGATGGATTTTGTGAAGGATGACATGGTTAAGAAAGGAGTGAGTACTGAGATGACGGCTGATAGAGGAGAGTGGAAGAAGAAAACATGTTGTACCGACCCCACGTAATGTGGGATAAGGACAAGAAGATGATGATACTGTTATCCAAACTACTCCTCCTCCTCCTCCTAGGCCTCCCCTAAAGACTGCCAATGCGAGCTATACAGCTCTTTGGAACTTCAACGTGCTAATTTTAAGATCTTGTCGTCCGTAATTGCGTAATTTTAAAATCCTAGGAGCTCTATCCATAGCCCACTATTCAAAACCCGTCATTAAAAAACAGTTTAGCTCAAAAACAAACCATTAATTTTATTATGCTAATGGAACACCAAGTACTGACTTATTAGGTGCATGCGCATATCTGATAAATACGCTTCATTTCCTGCTTCTGTGCCATGTATGGGTCCACCTTTCCAATTTGGAACAATGTGTCGCCAAAACAGATAGCGTTAGTGCAATTTAATGTTGCTAATATTAGCAGCGAATCAGAATCATCATAATCAACAGCCAGAAGAAGTCCCCATAGAGTAGATAACCTCAAGAGACGCAATGTTTGTTATTTTGCTAGGAAACAATTCTGTCAACTGTCGTGCGAGCCCCGCTACGCCTGCTGTGCTTTGATTTTTCGAAACTTTAGTTTCGACCAATCAGAGCACAGCAGGCAACATGACGCAATGACAAGGACAATGTCCACGTTTGCTGACATCAGCCCTAAAAGACTGATGTGTTGACAAAACAGTGTGGTTCAATATGACGCCTCTCGGGGTTAACTGCTCGATGGCTGGTCCTAAAGAGTGTCAAGGCCTACTATCTTGAGTCATCTCCATCAATTGACTTTCGACTGAATTTTAGAAGTAGTAGAGCTCCTTGTACAATACCTTATATCAGCAACCAAGCAGTAATGCTCGGATTGCTTTGTTCCGGTTTAAAAGGTCCCATCCCACCGAATAGCTTTCGGTATCTAATGTGTAAAACCAGTAACGAAACTGCACGGAGTGTGATATAGTAGAAAATGCCTATCATATTCCAGTTGAGTGTGTCAAGAACGAAGCGGAAAGTACATCTGTCAATCAATATAGTTTTGATTTGTATATTTTTGGCAAATGTATACTTGGGTTTCCCCGTATCAAAATGTTATTAAAAATTGTTAAACTAGGTATTAAACCCAGATAGTAAGATTATTTGAAAGCGCCAGAGTTTAATCAAAACTGATTAAGTCGAGAGTGACATGATCAGTTTTGATTAAACCCTCCATAATAAATAAAGACTTTACCCGTTACGTCTCAGGGTACATAGTTTACGTTATATATAACTATAGTTAAATCCAAAAATGTGATATTTCATTAAGCATTATGTGTGGTACGGTACTCTTAGTTCCTGATACCCAAGTCACAGTAAATCCAAGAGTGGGATCAGGACTATCTGTGTCTGTTGGGTGTTTGTTTTTATCTTTGTATTTTTTTATTCATTACTAGCTTCTGCCCACGGCTTCGCCCGCTTGGTAGCCGGATAAAAAATAGCCTATTTGTTATTCTTATGTATAAGCTATATTATTTTATAGATATGACTTATAAGTACCAATTTTAAATGTAGCTGTGTATAGTTTTTGGTCAAAATAAACTTTTACTTTACTTTTTTTTACTTTATTACTGTAAAGTTTCATCAAAATCCGTTCGGTAGTTTTTGCGTGATAGTAACAAACATCCATACTCACAAACTTTCGCATTTATAATAGTGCACAGGTAAAAAGGATTTCTTTGAATAAGAAAGACTGATTTCTCGAAATATTTGGTTATTACAAAAAAAAAATTTTTTAGTTTAATGAAATATATTTAAAACAAAAACACTGCTTATCTTTTTTGAAGACAATATTTTTCTCAATTTTGTTCTTGCTTAAAAAGAAATATGTTTATTTCAAGACTTATTTTATGTCGTATCAAATAAATGTCTTAAATAAACAATATGTTTCTTGAATCAAATTTATTTATCTCGTAAGAAATAAAATAAAATGAGATGATTTTTTACTATTACGAAGAAATTATTGACTAGCGTCTATAGGGAGAGAATCATTTTCTTGGAGGTAATAAAAATGTCTTAATGGAAAGCAATTTGTCTTTCTATAAGAAATCAGTTTTTACCGTGTAGTAAGATAATTCTCGCTCTTTAATTTTCGGTGGCTTTGATTATGAAAACGGTTTCCACATTCAGTACGCCACAGCTGGATTAAAAGTGCCATTGAACTCAATCAATGAGATCAATTGAACTCAACAAACCTTTAATTAGTTAAAACGTTGTGTTTAATTTTAAACATTGCTTTAAATCTGCTGTATCACTGCTCGTTTAGATAGATAGATAGATAGATAGAAAATTCTTTACTGCACAACTAAAAAGTAATGTACATAGAACTTAAGATAGCATACTCTTCCAGCTAACCGTTGTGTATTATGGAAAACAGTCTTGAAGTTGAGGATATTATAACGTCTATACCGCGTACTTTGCTAATCTCCTGACGTTTTTTTGCTCGTGAGGAAAGACCTAGTAATGGTCAACGAAACGTCAGCAGGAGAATGGTAAAGTACGTGGAAAAACAAATAATGAAACCATTGAAATTATCGTGGGTTGGTACCATTTTAGTATACCACGTATTCATATTGTAAAAACGGGAATTTTCACGTACTGCACTATCGGTGAAGGCACCGACTAAGTTTCGCCTCATTCCGAGAGTCTTAATCAGGGTGAGCGGTCGCGACTTTCTCCTTCCGCGTCGCGCCGTGCACTAAACTTAGTCGGTGCCTTCACCGATAGTGCAGTACGTGAAAATTCCCGTTTTTACAATATGAATCTGTGGTATAGTTGTTATATTATACTAAAATGGTACCAACCCACGATAATTTCAATGGTTTCATTATTTGTTTTTCCTATCCCATATTTTTTGTTCTTATCCGCTGGTAAGGGATGACAAATTATCAATTTTTATGAGCACAAAATGTCTAGTTTTTTTATTGAATAGCGTTTTACAAAAGTGATAGCGTGGATTTTTGTTAAAACAGATGTGTTTCCTTAAAATATCATCACGAGAAAGTGCTAACATTGTTTTATACGAAACAAATTTATTTTCAGCGTATTTATTGCGAGACAGTAGACATTTATATTTTATCTTTGAGACTAGTTCAGTCACTTTAACTTGCAAGTTTTCGCAATGTGAAGTTGTCAAGCAACCATGTTAAAAGGCCTAATTAGTCTGAACATAAAAATAAAGTTAGTCAACCATCCACATCCTGCCGGTATGTTAGTTGTGGCGAGCTAAAAAATGACTTATGACTCTCAGTAATTAGCTTCTAGTGGCGTGTGATATTGACAATTCGATTGCTTGTTTTTTTTTTAACATCCAACAGACACATACCTATATAGTTCTAACCCCACACTAAGAGTTACAAAACTGATTCTACAGTTTGGCAGAAAATTTAAAATGTAATGTACTTTTAATTTGAAAAAAAAAAAAAATACAAAATATAATATTATGTATATCAGGAACAACGGGTACCATGGTACTGCAACAACGAGACCTGGAACAAATATCTGCAGGACGTGCAAACATTAGTCCCGAAGCGGGAATCGAACCCGCACCTCTTGCGTCACAGCTAGCTACCTGTTCGCCGCGGCCATGTTGATTTTGCTTAGTCGATATATGTAGGTTGGTGTATAAAGTCAATAGTTTCGTATTCATTTAATTCGCAAGGATCTATTTACGTCCATTTCTAGCGACCAAGCCTAGAATAATCAGTCAACAGACACGGAACAGATAATTTTTTAACCTTCATTCAGCTTTATTGTGATGTACAATGTATAAAATGTATGTATTTACATACATTTTATACAAAAAAAATGCATATACGTAGTATATCAATCATGTAGTTAACATAAAACAAGCTCTACTTAGTTAAGGGCTAGATGATGATGATTTGTGAAAATGTCCAGCATTTTTTTTTAATTTATATACTAGCCTCTGCCCACGGCTTCACCCGCGTCGTGCCCGGATAAAAAGTAGCCTTTGTGTTATTCCGATATATAAGCTATATTACTGTAAAGTTTCATCAAAATACGTTTAGTAGTTTTTGCGTGAAAGAATGACAAACATCCATCCTCACAAACTTTCGCGTTCATAATAGTAGTAGGATTTTATTCAAAATGGGTTTGCGTTTGACAACACCTCGCCTGATGGTAAGTCATCATCATCATCATCATCAGCCTATATTAGTCCACTGCTGGACATAGGCCTCCCCTAATGAGCGCCATAGCGCCCTGTCTTCAGCTTGCCGCATCCAGCATCAGCCTGCCGTCTTTCGCAGATCGTCATCCCACCTGGCCGGAGGGCGTCCTACACTACGTTTGCCGAGTCGCGGTCTCCACTCAAGAACACGTTTACCCCAAGCGGTTATCGGTTCTTCGCGAGATATGACCGGCCCACTGCCAATTCAGCTTGCTAATTCGTTGAGTTATGTCGATAACTTTGGTTCTCTGACGGATGTATTCGTTACGAATCATATCCTTCAGAGATACTCCGAGCTTAGCTCTTTCCATAGCTCGCTGAGCGACTTTGAACTGGTGGACCAGCCCTATCGTGAGTGTCCACGTCTCAGCTCCTTAGGTCATGACAGGACGCACTGATTGAAAACTTTCGTTTACAAGCATTGCGGTATGGTAAGTATAGTGTAGTAACCTACGTTTAACACGCGCGCGGCTTATTAACTCTTCTTTTAAAGACACCCAAGTTATATTTAAGCGCACACAGGGAAGTTTCACTTCATAGCTATCCTCATAATAAAGTAGGAAAATAATGGGCGGTATGTCAACAACGATATGCGCCCCTGTTGTCCTGTCATACAGGCTTTAAAGTTCTAGTACGGGGAAAAGAGCATAACCTATGGTACTGTTTTATTAGAATGCTATTTATTACTTATATACGTAGCGATAAAAAAAGATGTACTTAAGATATCTGTTTGAGATAGCAATAATCATTTCACGGCGCGCAGAAGGAGAAAGTCGCAACCACTCACCCTGATGAAGACTCTCGGAATGAGTCGAAACTTAGTCGGTGCCTTCACCGATAGTGCAGTACGTGAAAATTCCCGTTTTTACAATATGAATAGTCAAGTTCACGATAGTTTTTGGCATAAAATTTCATTTCATTTCAACGTAAGGGTGGAGTGGTTCACCAAGGGGAACAATTCCAGTAGAAGATTGAGAGGCATGCAACTTTACGGTGCCCCAAGCAATGCAATATCTTTCCAACAAGTGCCTCGTCGTATTAGTTCTTTGGCATGGAGATATGCTAACGATGTTGTTACCTTTCCATTATTCCTTGTATGTACGCGAAATCGCAGTTTTTTGCTGTTTATATACAGCATTTAGCATAAGGTCGCATGCAACTGCATCAGTTTTATATTGCAATTGAAGCTAGCGATTTTATTACAAAAACGAATTCAAGAATAATCAATCATTCGTGAATTTGTGCGACGCAAGACCCGACGCGGAAAAACGCATCGCCATAACTCATACCCTTATGAAAACTCCGAGTGAGGAAAAAATGACGATGGTAGACGATGCAAATCTAATGCATAATGAAACAGATGGTGCTGTGGACTATTGTAATTGAATGTATGAACAGTTAACCAACTACTTACAATGCCGCGGGAATGCGTGAATCACCTAGTACGGACCGCACCGAAATCGTACTGCGCGGATGTCGATCGATGCAGAGTGTCTATCTGTTAGACACGGCATCGCCATATGAGACCCTACGATTTTAAATAGTTGTAGGGTTTAATCTAAGTCTTGTGTTTTTATTTATTTTTTATTTTATTTATGAAACAAAATCCACAGCCCTTATTATAAAACAAATAAATCTTGCGAAACATATTTTACAACCAAAAACGGATTTACATTTTATACAATAAAAAATTAAACAAGCAGTCGAATTTTCACAAAATAAATTGGCAATGTGTAAAAAGTACCTACACTTAATTTTACTTTCCTAATTTATAAAATGTAGGTAAATATAAATAATACACAGATATAAAATATACAAAAAATTATAGAATATAAACATGAATATAATATAAAGAAAGTAGTATGGTGCATTTACTATAAATAACGGTTCTACAAAATTGTGAAAATCTCTTTTTTAAAAGTTTCCTTGCTACTATAAAATATATCGCATGAGTTGAACTCGTTGTTATACATCTTTTGTAGCCTATTAACTATAGAATATTGTGCATAGTTTGTAGATGAGTGCGAAATGGCGTGTTACATCCTCGGCCACATCGACACTTTCTTCTTAAACTTTCAGGTGAGATTGTGGTCAATAAAACGTTGTTTGTAGGCAACAAATCAGAAGAAAAGATAAAACATTCGGATAAAAGTTTATTTATTGGTCTGGGTGTTTTCTATGTATGTATTTCTAAAAAAACGTATATACGTAGTATCGCAGTCATGTAGTTCTCATAATACAAGCTCTACTTAGTTTGGGGCTAGATGATGCTGTGTGCAAAATGTTCAGCATTATTTATTAAATTTTATATTTAATTCATTGATTCCATCAATTTAAGTATAATTGATACCCACGACACTGTATGTCGTGTTGGGCGTTTATTTATAATAATTTCCTTTTTTTTTAATTAAAACATGAAAAAAACATAACTCTTCGCTGTCGGATAAAGGACAAGAACTGATAGAGGCTTTCCATCCAATGAATTTTCTAACTTACCAGAATCAGAATGTCTTTATTATTCAACTGCGTACATAAGATGATAAGTACTAGGTATGTTTGTTTAAGTGTAAGTTTTTTTTTTTTTAATAATTAGTTAAACAATTCTAATAACGGAATTTCAAAGCCATGTCTGTATGTTTCGTAGCTCTGCAGATATTCTACCCACACCTGTCACACAATATGTGTAACGAGATATTGGTACACCTAGGGATGGGGTTCGCTAGTAATGTCACTAGTTCTTTGTTGGTTACTCTGCTTTTCGTTTACCGTCAGATCCATTAGTCTGAGCACCCAAACCCAAGACAGGATTATTTCTGTCTCCCTCTTTTCTATTCTAGAAGGGTGCATATAAAACAAACACGAAACCGAGAAAAAAAATTGACATCTACGAGTAAGTTATATGATAAATCTATACCATTCAATCGGATGTAATCAACAAAACAGCAGTGTTTGTAAGTTTCTAATGTCGACTTGATCCAGTCTTTTGGGTCCACCAAGCTGGTCACAGACCTAAAAAAGGACCAAGGGAGATCGAAGAGTGATTGAGATAATCTACATCAGCAATTAAAATGGCTACATCGAACCGAAACTCGATTGAAATATTAGCAAGAAGTCTGTCGATTGAGGAAACTTTGGAATATAGAATAGAATAGAACAGAACAGAACAGAACAGAACAGAATAGAATATAGATAAAGAATATAGGAATAAACTACTACGACTACGCGACAAGCAAGAAGCTGCGTCGCAAAAGGTCAAGTCAAGTCAAGTCAAGTCAAAATTCATTTATTCAATAAAATCACAAGGACCACTTTGAAACGTCGGTTTTTATCTAGGTGCCTGTTCCTCCGCGACCAAGCCAGGAAAGAAAGGCAAGAAAACAAGGCTGGTTATTCTTTTTAATGATCCTTTTACAAAACAATAGGTTCGAGTTGGAGCATTTTCAATCCCAAGAGTTTTTGTCATCTAAATAATCAGATATTTTATAGTATGCCTTCTTAAAAAGCTTTTGTTTAATTACGTTTTTAAATTTGTTAATTGATAATTTTTGTATATCTCTTGGGAGTTTGTTATAAAAGCGTACACCGTGCCCTTTAAACGATTTACCAACTTTATGGAGTCTACAAGTGGCAACAGCGAGTTTATCTTTATTTCTAGTATTAACATTGTGATTATCGCTTTTTTTCTTAAACAAATTAATATTTTTGTGAACATACATCAGATTTTCATAAATGTATTGACAATGGAATGTCATTATATTTATTTCTTTAAACTTTTCGCGAAGTGATTCTCTGGGGCCCATATTATAAATTGCTCGAACAGCCCTCTTCTGCAGCACAAAAATGGTATTGATATCAGCAGCACTCCCCCACAGCAGTATACCGTACGACATAATGCTGTGGAAGTAGCTGAAGTAAACTAGTCTAGCTGTGTCAACGTCTGTATAAAGACGGATCTTTTTGACTGCATATGCCGCAGAACTAAGTCTCTTCGATAACCCATCAATATGAGGACCCCATTGAAGCTTATTATCTAGGGTGATACCTAAGAATACGGTGGTGTCCACAAGAGCCAACTGTTCATCTTTGATTTTGATATTTGCTTTAACTTGTGTAACATTGGGTAGTATAAATCTAATACACTTTGTTTTCTTTTCATTAAGTAGGAGATTGTTAACGTTGAACCATTTTACAACCTTAGAGATTGCATTGTTTACATTGTCAAAATTGGTTTGTCGTCGCTTTAATTTAAATAAAAGTGACGTGTCATCTGCAAACAATACAACCTCATGATCGTCCCTTACAAGGTGGGGTAGATCATTAATGTATACTAAGAACAAAAATGGACCAAGAATTGATCCCTGCGGTACACCGATAGTAACCAGAGACCCCGGAGACCGTTTTCCATTCACGTCAACTCTTTGTACTCTGTCACTTAAATAGGAAGTGAGAAAGTCTAGAGCAACGCCCCTAATACCATAATGGTGTAGTTTCCTGATCAATGTGTCATGGTCTACGCAATCAAATGCCTTTGACAAATCACAAAAAACGCCTAAAGCGTCATGAGATTCCTCCCAGGCATCAAATATGTGCGATATTAACTCAATACCAGCATCAGTGGTTGAGCGACCCTTACTAAATCCGAATTGCTTATTATGCAGTAAATTATTTAATTTAAAATGTCTTTGCAATTGATTTAAAATTAGTTTTTCAAAAATTTTACTAAATGTAGGAAGTACTGATATAGGTCTAAAATTACTAGGGTCAGAACATGTACCCGATTTGAAAAGTGGAGTTATTTTACTGTGTTTCATTAAATCAGGGAACACACCACAGTCAATACACTCGTTGAATATTAAAGCTAGTTCGGGCGCAATAATGCCAATCAATGATTTCACAACGCAAACAGAGATGCCCCAGAGGTCCGTGCGGTTCGATTCCCGCTGCGGGACAAATGTCTGTATGTTCCGTGTCTGGTCCAGCAGAAATTTGTTCCGTGTCTGGTTGTTGTGGTACCACGGCACTCGTAGTTTCTGATACCCACAACACAGGGAATCCTAATGTGGGGTCAAAACGAAATATGTCTTTTGATATATAGGTAGATAGGTTACGTATTAATTTTATAAATTCCTTTTCAAATTACTAATAATATCTGACATTATTTTAGATCAATTTATAAAGATTATTTTCTTTTTTTATTTATTTATTATGTATTATTTGACATTCATAATTTCGATTTTGTTGTTAGTATTATAATGAGAATGAGTTATAAATGAGATCATTTAAAAAAAAAATTACAACTTGCAGCGCCCTTTCAGGGTGCATGTACTCCCCTACAGCTACTTTGATGTAACACCTAAGCTGATGTACATTTGAGCATGAAACAATATATATAAAACTGTTCCGTTACTGATTGGCGGATCAACGCACAGCCTAAGCCATAAGTCCTAGAAACATGAAACTTGGACGGTATATTTCTCTTATGGTGTAGGAGTGCAATAAGAAAGGAATTTATAAAATTCTACTGCTAAGGGCACCTATCAATTATCTATCCTACGCGAGTAAAACCGCGGGCATCGGCTAGTAAATTAATATAAATATGTCTTCGTAGTTGTTCCCGAGGAGATGACGATTTATGTTCAGCCTAGGGCAATTAGTAACAGTTTGCAAATAACTTCAGCCAATCGGACGCGCGCACTATACCAATAAACGTTTGCTGATTGGTCCGTGTTTTGACAACGTAGGTAATTGGACTTCCGCGGGATAGCGGAAGGAGGGGAAACAGCGACTAAAAACTGCGTGCGACCTTTGATTTTGGGACTTGATTTTACCTACAGTACCTATTAGGGCTTGCAAATATTGTTATTCGAATACCCTATTTTTTTCTGGGTATTATTCGAATATTATTCGAATAATAGATAAAAGTAAAGAGTTTTAAAAATCATGTCTTTAATTGTCTTTGGTGCGTATCGCCACAGCACCAAAAAACATAAATTAGAAATCAAACCTATGTTACCTACCATGGTAAGGTATGCATGGAACTAAATGGACCAGTTTTATTGACAAAAAAAATAAGGCATGTGCCATCAGCTAGTATTTCAAAACGCGAACATGTGTCAAATGTCATGTTTGGACGTGCCTCTGACCACCCCCTACTTGGTATTCTCAAAGATCTACTCACTGAGTAGGTATGTATTACTGAAATTATAGGCACATGAGACTTTTCACCCGTTATGTTTCAAGGTCGGCAGCGCGAGTGATACCTCTAGCTCTGGTGTTTAACCTATGGAAATAGGTTACGGTAACCTCTTACCAACAGGTGGGCAAAACAACTAGTCCCACTAATGTAATAAATGCGAAAGTCTGTGTGTGTGTAAATGATTGTTATCACGTATCTCCGTAACTACTAAACCGGTTTTGATGAAATTTGGAATGTTATCTACATTCCAAATTTCATTTGGTTTAGGTAATGGAATAACACAGGCATATCTTATTTTCGAAAATCGACCCCTCACGGGGTTAAACAGGGTGATAGAGTTTCTTTGAAAAAAAAATGTTTGATTCGCTTAAAATTCAAATAAACTTTAAAGTAAATAATGAAAAAAATATTTTTTATTTTTTCATAACTGCCCTTTGGGGGTGTGCAATTGAGTTCTAAACTTTGTATAAATTGTAATCCTTGGTTCGATTCATTCAAAAGTTGGTGGACATAGTTTGAAGCCTGGAGACAGTCATATGCTACTTTTATTAACATACCACGCGGGCGAAGCCGCGGGCAACAACTAGTTGTATGTAAAAGAAACCTGTCAAATCTTAGAGATGTTTTTTGCTAATAATATCCGAACAGCTGGGATGAAATTTGGAGCAGTTATAGTTTGTGATCTAGAATAACACATAGGCTTTTTATTTGGGTCCCACGCAGGCAAAGCCGTGGGCAGGGGCTAGTAATACATAGTTTAAAGTTGAATTTTTATTGGCAGTTCGAGCTGCTTTTGACATAGCCTATTAATCACGTAACACGATCTAAACGCTTATTTGTAAACGCCACAAACAGTCACCGTACCATGCTGAACGTTGCTAAACCTGTTGCTCTGCTATAAAACAAACAAGCAAAAGAACGAACAATATCATAACTACCTACTACTTCGTTATTGCCATTATCATATTATAGCTTATCTGCAAAATAATCACATTTTTTTCCACAATTCAGATAACTTTCGCCGATAATATTAACATTGGTATTATTAAAGGGTCAAAACCACATGAATTTGTAAGGGCAAAGAATCGTAGGGATATCTTTTTTTAAATTGTATTAAAGCACATATATCAAAATAAACAAACAATGCTGAACATTTATCCCACAACATCATCAAGCCAAAAACTAAGCAGAGCTTGTAATATGGGAACCGCATGATTGATATAATAAATATATACTTTTTTGTAAATACATACATAATATACTTCGAAAAAACCCAGACCCGAGGCAAATATTTGCAGATCATATAAACATTTATCGCGCGGCGGGAATCGAATCCTCTGCGTCTCAGGCGGGCCTTCGCCCACTGCGCCACAGATGTGATTAGATCTATGAGTCAGCCCTTGATGATGAAAATCGCTAATATTCAATGTCCAAATTAATGGACCGATAAAATTTAAATCAAGATTTAACCGGCGACGACAGGACTGGAGTCAGTATATACGTTTGTCATAACAGCTTGTTAGTCTGTTTTACAATTTATGTATATAAGATTGTAAGTAAATCCTTTTTTGTTGCAATAGATTTGTGTCTACAGAAGGATATTTCTGAAGAGGATTTATCGCCACAAACCAGTAATTATTTCATAATCGCTAAAATCGATTATGAAATATTATCCTACTACTATTATAAACGCCAAAGTTTGTGAGGATGGATGTTTGTTACTCTTTCACGCAAAAACTACTGAACGGATTTGGATCAAACTTTACAGTAATATAGCTTATACATCAGAATAACACATAGGCTACTTTTTATCCAGTTACCACGCGAACGAAGCCGTGAGCAGATACTAGCAAGACAAATGTCAAAAAATCGACTTCCTCACATGCTTACATTATTTTGACAACTCGGGATGACACCTCTTTCGAATAAAATCAAAAGTAAAATGGCCACAAAAAATATTTCGTTTAGTCGTTATTCCATAAGATGATGATGTTTATGGGTTGTACGAGAAAAGAAGCAATCCCTCAGGAATAAAACTTTTATGGGACTACTTCGGAATCATTCTCAATACAACAATTAAAGAATCATCAAAATCGGTTAACAATTGGCGAAGATATGAAGTAACAAGATACATACATACAGTCACGCCTGTTTCCCGGAGGGGTAGCCAGAGACCAAGGATTTCCACTTGCTACGATCCTGGCATACCTCTTCCGCTTCATTCATCCTCATCACATTCTTCATACAAGCTCGGCGGTTTAGTGTACTTCTGACCTGGCCTTTTTCTAGAATGTCTCCAATTTGGTCAGAGTACGTTCGCCGAGGCCTTCTTCCAACTATCCCATTCACGCTCGCCTTGTATACCAGGATAAACGTTTGTTACTTGTATCAAGTAACAAATATTTAAAAAAGTACAATACAGTATATATTTATTACATTAAGATCATTGTACACATCGAAAGGTTAAGATTTTATAATTTGAAGGCTGTTTCAATCAGAATAATTCTACCGCAACAAGTCACAAGGGGGCGCTACAGAAGATAAAGGCATTTTAAACTGCAAAACTGACTGTAGGTATTGCACTTTTTTTGTAATAATTTTATATGACTTCAAGAATGGGTTTTTAAATGAGTTTTATCACCACCCGACACTAGGGGGCGCTGTCATACGTGATGGAACCAATGAGTAAGGTTTAGGTAAAGTAAAGGCCTAACAGGAACACATAGGTTTGACCTCGGTGACCCCCACACTAAGCTTCCCTGAGTTGTGGTCATCAGGAACTAAAATTTCTAATTATATGGTTGTTTACCTAGATATATTTAAATTGGGAAATACAGTTCAACAATGTACGTCAAAGTCATAACAATTGATAATTATATATTTCAACATGGGTAGGTACAATAAGTACTTAAGAGATTCATCTTCCTGGATGCTGGATGCCACTAATAAAACCACAATAAGGAAAACTGAATTTTTAACAATCAGCTGAACATTTTAATAAATTTAAACCTTTAGTAAACCTACCTACACATATTTTTGTTACCTATCTATTTTAGTCTATATATAATTTACATTTGCAAAAACCTAGGTATCACATTTTATATCAATCATGTTGTTCCCATAACACAAGCTCTGCTTACTTTGGGGCTAGATGATGCTGTGTGAAAAATTACCAGCATTATTTATTAATTTATTATTTATGTCCCGCAATAAACTTCAACTCAATAAGAAATGCGGGTACCTATTGTTTTGTAAAAGGATCATTAAAAAAGAATAACCAGCCTTGTTTTCTTGCCTTTCTTTCCTGGCTTGGTTGCATTGGAACAGGCAGTAGATAAAACCGATATTCAGAGATCCTTGTGATTTTAATGAATAAATGAAATTTTTACTTTGTAGATGATTAATGACTTTGAATATTATGCTGTAGAATAAGAGTGAGGAATGGTAATTGTTTATAAGTATTAATATAACAATACATCAAGCATGTGAAATGTTATATTAACATTGATACTATTTCTCATTCATGATTATCAAACAATAAGTGTGACTAAAAATAGTTGAGGAAAGTATTATTAAGTTCTAGACACTGAGAATGTCAAATAACCTCAGAACCTCAGTTGTTGAATAGCCTCAGTAGCTTAAATAATCACAAGAATATTCAACAGAGAACCATTGACAGAGCTCAGAGGATTAAGTTATTTTTCAGAACATGAATACAGAATGCAAACTGCAGATATTGGCCTCGATTCTGTAGTACACTAACTAAACTAAATTTAAACTGTCACTCTCTTTTACTGATAGTACAAGCAAGAGACATGACAAGACATGAGATAGCTACAATTTTAGTGCTGTCAAATTAGTCAGATTTAAATTTTCTATACAAGTTTAGTCATGAATTAAAACATGCTGACTATAAACACGAAGAAAAGCGGCATATAAACTGATTTGACAGCAGCACACAGCAGTAAAATTCTTGCCCTCTCTTTTTTGCGTAAAAGAGACCCCTTTCAGTAAAAGAGAGTAACAGTTTAAATTTAGTTTAGTTAGTGTACTACAGAATCGAGGCCACTAACTGTCTAATCTATTGATGCTGTTACTTGACCACTGATGAATTAACAGTTATCACAACTACTTATGGTTACGTACCAGGCCCCGGGTTTTGATATAGCAAGCTGGAGAAGCAGTGAACTGGTCATATTATAAGCCCAAAAATCAATAACCGTTTGAGTAGTGAGTAAAAATTGTTTCTTGGCAAACATTACATAGGGCATGTCCTGACTTGACAAAGACAGTGGGTAGATGGTAGAGAAAGAAAGTGTGCATCCAGGGAAGAACAACCAACCTATTTTTGCCACCAAGCAGTAATGCAGCTGTTTGAAAGTATGGTTCTAACTTTATAATGAGAATGGCGAATAGCACACACTGCCATTGTATGTCTTTCCTAAAAATACAAACAGGGTATCTCTAAGGTAAGAGTAGATAGATATTGTCTATATCTTCATGCTCTTTCGTTGGCTATACCATTAGGTGAGATTATAGCCAAATGAAGGTTTGTTCATTTATAAAAATAAATGAACTTAAAACTTTTATATAACCACATGAAACCACAATTAATTGAATTTGACTTAGAATCTATGAATGAAGGTCTAATTAAAATTACGTAAAAACCTCTTATTCTCTATAATTAGTGTTGCTTCTAATGAAAATAAAGTTTATAGTTCAGGATCATGTCAGACGCCTTTATACAGACACTTTGGTCCAACACCAGTGTGTATTGCTGGTACCTTGGCGTTGAAGTTATAGAAAGATCACGGGGTCACCAGAACCAATTACAGAAGCTTATGTTATCTATCAAAAGGGAGTGGTCATCCTAGCTTCAGGTCAAACTTTGAGGTTACAAGGATAGGTATATCCTGTTGGAAAAAAACATCGCAGGAGGGATTGGTCATGGATTCTGAGACAATGTTTATATTTATCGAGTTCGCGGGAGGTAAATCTCACAACAGAAACTTCCTCAAACAAACTTTTACAACTAGAAAAGTAGCTGAAATCACTCACCGACAGCGTAGCATTCCTCATTTTCGAGTTTCTCCCAAACAGTCATGCTTTAACACAAAATATAATATATTTTTTAATAAAAAATAGTGTAAACCAACATATTTTTAACTTCGACTCAACCAACACACTAAACATTCACCAGAGATTAAAAATTTTTGATCCCACATTCACAACATACACACACTACAGAGAGTAGAGAGTACGCACAGAAAAGTAGACGGGAGACCGTATTGTACGTCCATGGAAAGCACACCCCTGGAAAGTACAGCCAGTATTACAAACCATTTGGTTTGAATTATCTGGGTGTGCTTTCCATGGTCGTACAATACGCTCCGTACAACCTAAACACATGGCGGTATTGCACACCCTGGAATGTACACCCCTGGATTACGAACCAATATTCTCAATGCTCATTGGTCGCGAGTTCGTCTTATCCTTGACCTCTCATTGGTAAATGCGAAGTAGTCGCATGACGGGGACGAGCCTCGTTTGCACTGAGCAAGTGCTAATATGTTCAACGAAGAGTTGCCATTGATAAGTAATGCAAACAATAAGTTAATATTGACCTTAAAAATCCTTCGTAGGCAAATCCGTCTTGGATAGGTTAGGATATTAGGTAATCACATGCCACTTGCTTAGGAACTAAAGCATGTGGCAGAGCGCGATACCATCAAAATGGTCTACCTGGCACTGTGCCAAGCTGTATTCGGCTACTGCATTACTTCATGGGGTGGTGCAGCAAAAACACATATGCTGAACCTGGAAAGATCCCAAAGAGCGATCCTCAAAGTAAGTGCAGGACTTCCGTGGCAATTCCCAACAACTAAGCTCTACCAAAAAAGGGACGTTCTATCTGTCAGGTAGTATTTTGTTCTGCAAATTATCCTTACCCAAAACTCCCAACTAATTTATGACCAAAACCTATTAAAAAACAGGCGTAGACAGGGGAAAGTTTGTGAAACCAGAGCATTCAACACAAGTTTCTCAAACCATTTCAGCTGTTTCCTGGGGCCCTACATTTACAATAAAGTTAAAAGTGTTTTGTCTATCTATCCCCTAGTTAAAAGTAAATGTAAGTTCGAAATCACAAGGTGGCTTAAAACCTTGGCTTACCAGAAAACCGAAGGCATGCTTTCCCCCCACAATAAGCTTTTTATCATATCTGTTCTATTGGCAACCTACCCAGAAATTTCAAATCTCAAACATTCACTACATACATACTCACATACACACATATACACAAACACTTCATACACACATACCCTCCTCCACTCATACGCAAACCATCCCTCATGATTACTCCTACTACACCTCTGCGATAAGCAGAAGCGCCAACACTAAACACATATCCCTACTTAGCACCCAATTCCCACATATACAAACCTCTTACCTTACCCGTCCCACCTTCTGTATTTGTCTATAGATTGCATTTTACTTATTGTTGTTTATTTTGTATTTTTTTGTTCTTAAATTTTTTTTTCTATTAGTAGTAGTTCTCACCTGATTAATGTCCATGTCCCATCTTCCGTGGAGCGAGAGTACTGGTGACCAATAATACAGGTTTTAAAACCTTTCTCTGGCACCAGCCTCTCACAAAACTGGTTTTTATAAATTTAATGTAAATTTATCTCTAACCTTAAGAATCCTATGTGAGAGAAATAAATGATTTTATTAATATTTATTATTAATACTATGGCAAAACATTACTTGCCCCTTGATAGCAATCGCACATGTAAACAGAGTATGAAATTGGTTCGTATTCCATGGCTGTGCATTCCACGGTTGTACAAAACTAGCCATACAAGGTTAACACGTGTAGGGAATGCACGCCCAGGAATGTACGCACAGTATTACAAAACAAGTATTTGAAACCAATGGTTTGTAATACTGGCTGTACTTTCCAGGGGTGTACTTTCCATGGACGTACAATACAGGGACTCGAGTAGACCACACAAGTAGGTACACACAAGAGATGTGACTAATATAAAATTATTGTAATAGGTAGGTACCTACTGGGATCCTAAATATGAGGAAAAGAATAGATTATTTGATAGATTTAGTGATAGGTTATTTATTATCAGTCAAAATATATGTTTCGCGGCGTGCATTAGTATGTAAAATATGAATAGTGGCGCTAGTCTCTCTCTGTTGTATGCTAGTCTGTCTCCGTCAGTGACATAAGCGTCAGTCTGGCCAGAGATTGAAAGTTTCAATCTGAAACGTCTTTATAGAACCAAACGTCCGTAACTGAATGAACAAACTCAACGCAATACAATATGCATGCTTGTAGGTGTCATCTTCGTGCTATATGAAAGCTGCTTATACACGTAGGAGAACAGTAATCCATGAATACAATTTTGTTACAAATGTTTATGCACATTGCCAATAAAATGAAAAACCCATTGATATTATAATGTTATTTAAAAATAAATAAATGTGTTATAAGAACTTAAGAAAAACTTGTAAAATAAAAAATTTCATTGTACACAAAATTATGAGGTAATTTTTAAATACGCCTGTCAACGTAACGTTGACAGTCCTATGCATAATACACTTATACCTACGAATGAAGGTACTAGATTAATCAATCAACCGTTCCCTGTTATTTGACTATTATTTTATAACAGGTATAATAACATAATAATATGATGAAAGTATTATATATTTTTTAATAACATGACACCTCTAGCTCTCACACGCAAACATACACAACTTTAAAACCAGTGTTGCTATCATAATATTATATCTCTAACAAGTCTGTGGTTGCTATCACTTAGTTCAGAAAAATACGAGTTGCCGTATCTAGAACATCAAATTGCCATATTTCAAAATTATTGAGTTGTGATATTGAGAATAAAATTATTGAGTTTTTTTGCGTTTTAAAACAGGTATAAAAATACGTTTAACGATAAATAAAGCAACTTATTTTTTTGCGTTCTATATGGTAGTGAATTCCAGGTGACATTATTAAGCTCAAATTATTTATTATTTAACTCAAATGACATTGACATTATTTGCATTACAGAACATTGGCTGCGAAGCCATGAGGTCATGTTCAGTTTCAGTAATCACCAAGTTGGTAGTTCTTTCTGCAGATTACATGCTATACGTGGTGGCTCATTAATCCTACTTAATAAACAGATAAAATTTAGAGAACGTTTAGATATAGTCCACCTCTCTGTAGAAAGACACATTGAAGTTGCTTGCATAGAGTTGGAGCAATTCATAGTTATAAGCGTTTACAGCCCACCATCTGCATCATTTGACATTTTTGAAAAAGTTATGGAAGAAATGTTGTTTAAATTATCTAAATCAAATAAATATATTATTACGTGCGGAGATTTTAATGTTAATTTACTAGAAATTAACTCCTTAAATACTAGAATAATTAGTTTATTTCAATCATTTGATTTAAAACCTCAATTTATGGAGCCTACTCGAATAACCGATACTTCGGCCACATGTATAGACAATATCTTTGCCAACATTAAAATTTTAAATAAGAGTTTAATTAGTAATATTAAGTCGGATCATCTTGGACAAATAATTAAAATAGAGGTTCAAACAAAAAAATTTGAAAAAAGAAATATTACTTGTATACCTATGACCAAAGATCGATTGGACAAACTAAAATTGAATTTAACTTCTGTATTTCCATGTTTATATGGTAATTTTAATCCAAATAATTTATACAACACATTTTTTAAGAAATTTAGTGATGTGTTCAATTCAATTTTTACATCGAAATCGATCATGGTCTCTGACGGTAAAAAGTTCAGTGACTGGGCAACAGCGGGAATACATAAAAGCAGGAAGAAATTGTATGATCTTTATGCTGAAAAACAATATAATTTTAATGAGGAGTTTAAAGTACAAGTCAAAAAGTATTCTAAAATTTTTAAAAATGTTTGTCGTGAAGCAAAAGCTCGTCATTTGAGTTCAAAAATTAAAAATAGCCAAGATAAAGTAAAAGCCACTTGGAAATTAATCAACAGTGAGACTGGAAGAGTCACAACTAAGAACAATAAGTTTAATTTGAAAATTGACAATGCCACCGTCAATCAGGATAGTGATGTAGCTAAAGCGTTCGAAAACTTTTTTACCGACATTCCAGTCTCTACCACAAAATCCTTAAACTCCTCTCCCATAGAAGCAGAGTCATTGTTAAAAGAAAACTTAACAGAATGTAAAATACAATTCAAATTTGATCATGTAAATAGTGATGACATCATAAAAGCTTTCAAACTCATAAATGTTAAAAAAACCACGGACCTCTGGGGCATCTCTGTTTGCGTTGTGAAATCATTGATTGGCATTATTGCGCCCGAACTAGCTTTAATATTCAACGAGTGTATTGACTGTGGCGTGTTCCCTGATTTAATGAAACACAGTAAAATAACTCCACTTTTCAAATCGGGTACATGTTCTGACCCTAGTAATTTTAGACCTATATCAGTACTTCCTACATTTAGTAAAATTTTTGAAAAACTGATTTTAAATCAATTGCAAAGACATTTTAAATTAAATAATTTACTGCATAATAAGCAATTCGGATTTAGTAAGGGTCGTTAATTTGATGCCTGGGAGGAATCTCATGACGCTTTAGGCGTTTTTTGTGATTTGTCAAAGGCATTTGATTGCGTAGACCATGACACATTGATCAGGAAACTACACCATTATGGTATTAGGGGCGTTGCTCTAGACTTTCTCACTTCCTATTTAAGTGACAGAGTACAAAGAGTTGACGTGAATGGAAAACGGTCTCCGGGGTCTCTGGTTACTATCGGTGTACCGCAGGGATCAATTCTTGGTCCATTTTTGTTCTTAGTATACATTAATGATCTACCCCACCTTGTAAGGGACGACCATGAGGTTGTATTGTTTGCAGATGACACGTCACTTTTATTTAAATTAAAGCGACGACAAACCAATTTTGACAATGTAAACAATGCAATCTCTAAGGTTGTAAAATGGTTCAACGTTAACAATCTCCTACTTAATGAAAATAAAACAAAGTGTATTAGATTTATACTACCCAATGTTACACAAGTTAAAGCAAATATCAAAATCAAAGATGAACAGTTGGCTCTTGTGGACACCACCGTATTCTTAGGTATCACCCTAGATAATAAGCTTCAATGGGGTCCTCATATTGATGGGTTATCGAAGAGACTTAGTTCTGCGGCATATGCAGTCAAAAAGATCCGTCTTTATACAGACGTTGACACAGCTAGACTAGTTTACTTCAGCTACTTCCACAGCATTATGTCGTACGGTATACTGCTGTGGGGGAGTGCTGCTGATATCAATACCATTTTTGTGCTGCAGAAGAGGGCTGTTCGAGCAATTTATAATATGGGCCCCAGAGAATCACTTCGCGAAAAGTTTAAAGAAATAAATATAATGACATTCCATTGTCAATACATTTATGAAAATCTGATGTATGTTCACAAAAATATTAATTTGTTTAAGAAAAAAGCGATAATCACAATGTTAATACTAGAAATAAAGATAAACTCGCTGTTGCCACTTGTAGACTCCATAAAGTTGGTAAATCGTTTAAAGGGCACGGTGTACGCTTTTATAACAAACTCCCAAGAGATATACAAAAATTATCAATTAACAAATTTAAAAACGTAATTAAACAAAAGCTTTTTAAAAAGGCATACTATAAAATATCTGATTATTTAGATGACAAAAACTCTTGGGATTGAAAATGCTCCAACTCGAACCTATTGTTTTGTAAAAGGATCATTAAAAAGAATAACCAGCCTTGTTTTCTTGCCTTTCTTTCCTGGCTTGGTCGCGGAGGAACAGGCACCTAGATAAAAACCGACGTTTCAAAGTGGTCCTTGTGATTTTATTGAATAAATGAATTTTGACTTTGACTTTGACTTTGAAGCTTTCGTCCACACAAACATTTTATAGAATTCGAGTTGGTTGCAGAAATTTAATGAATATCTACTCAAATGCGGCTATGACTCGTGCGTGAAACATTTCAAATTCTGTTGAGTAAAAATTTCTGCCACAATTTGATGTAGGTGCGGACAAACTGGAGCTTTTATCTGTATGTACCTATGCGATGTTTTGATTTGGTTAACGTTTAAAAATAGTTTATTGTAAGAGGTACCAGGTTATTAATTATGTATTTACTACTTAGTTCAAGTAAACTTTATATTAAAAAAAACATGTGTTTTATACCAGTGTTAAGTGTATTTTAAAATTTTTCCTAGTTGATAATATACAGTCACAATAGTTTTAATTCTATCCACGTTACATTTTATTTTTGATTGGATTCCATGGCTATGTGAAAAACCGAGAAAAATCGCTTTCTCAGTGCACGCTAATCCGTTAATCTGACGGTACATCTATAGTGGCAACACAATGCTGACACTGTCACCATGGAATGGATATATTTTTACGTTCGGTATGGACAACATGTGGCGCATGCTAATGTCTGTGGTCGTTCAGGAATTTCAAATAATTTCAAACTAAGGATGTCCATCAAGGGGAATACATTCACGCGTGTTTGTTTTTCTTACACACAAAAATCATAAAATAAATTAAATTAAAAATTACATTTCAAAGGAACCCAAAGATTTGCAAACAAAATGTAATATTATAAACGTGAAAGTTTTATGAGGATGGACGTTTAGTACTCTTTCACGCAAAAACTATTGAACGGATTTTGATAAAACATTACAGTAATATAGCTTACACAATAATAACACATAGGTACTTTTTATCCGGATACCACACGGGCGAAGCCGCTTGTAGAAGCTAGTATCTAATAAAATGTTGTCGATTGAAAAAAGTAACAGAGTAGGTTACCTAGATAAGTAATGATGGGACTTCTCTGAGAAACAGCTCATTCGAAAGTCACCCCTCGGTTTTCCCAAAATAAATCAAGTTGACAAATTGAGCTCTCAATGGTTAGAAGCAGATTTCACCTTGTTCCATTACTCACTGAGACTGTGCAGGCAGAGTGGAAATTTGTTGCACTGTGCTAGATTATGATTTAGTAACCGGCATGGCACGGCTGAAATACTGTTAGGTGGGTGTGATCTTAAACATAACCCTACGTATTATAAAATCTGTGACACTACCAAGAAGGTAGGTAATAGCTTTTATTATTTACCTACACAATGTTTATGTAAAAATAATAAAAGGTACCTATCTACTACTTAAATTAAATTAAATTAACACGACTTTAGTAAAGTTACTTTCTGTTTGGAATAAACTTTAATTTAATTACTAGGTAAGTACTTAACTAGTTACTTAGACCTAGGTAGATACTTACCGATAAACATTGACATAAAGTCAATGTTTATCGGATCATCTGTCTGAAGCATTTAATAAGATAAGCCTAAGATTTAGCGATAAGCCCGCCCATTGTACTTTAAGTTTTGGTTTTGTTAAGTTACTTAGATATATCTATTTTTCTTATGGTGTACAATAAAGAATATTCATTCATTAATTTTTCTTAGAAAACTTTCGCTAAGACATGTTTAAACATAGTGCAGATGGTAACTAATAGTTAAGGCTACCTTTACCCACCTTGTTAGGTACCTACCTATTTACATAAGTAGGCAAGTAAATAATTATTTTCGAAGCTAATTCTTCTCTTATAGTGAAAACTCAAAAGATCCAACCAGCTCTTGGTGAAATCCATTACAAAACGGCATTCACTTAACTGAAATTCCTTTACATTAATTACCAAGCAACTTTGAGGGATTTGGTGTACAACTTCCAACGTTCCAAACGCCTGTTAAATGTCCAGAGCAAAAAGCTTTCTTACTGTTGCTATTCAAATAACGAACGGCGCTCAAATATAAATTTGGTTATGTCTATGCGCGAATCGATGTGAAAATGATTTGGAATCGAATGGATGAAGTGTTTTTCGTACGATTAACCGATGTCGATTTGAATGGAGATAATGTGATATACATTTTGTCTGTCGACCCCTGTGATCGTGGCGCGGCGGGCGGGTAGGCGGCTGAGACACCAAGTGGTATTAGCATGTTCTGCAAATATTTGTTCCGGTCTCGGTATTGTGAAACCATGATACTCATAGTCACGACACAGAGAAATCTAGTGTGTGGTCAGAGTCAGGACTATGTTACTACTGTGACTGTTGAGTGTTAAATATTTAATTAAGTATGATTTATAATTTGTTTTATCATGACAAATGGAGCATGCAGCACAATTATATACGCACCTACCTGTATGGATCTTGAAAGTAAACGAGAAAGGTAACCTAAAGCCGTCCTAGAGCATTTATTGAGTCCGCATCAATATTTTTGGGATTGTGTTGAATCCGGGCATTCGGTCTTGTGCCAAATCGTTTTGCAGGGCGTACGTGAGTGCACTTTGCAGGCAGTTGGTGCAATGCTATCTTATATACCTTATAGGTACGTAGATAGGTGTTGTGTAGATAATAGAAAATAGATATCTACTGTATTGCACACCAAATATTATTTCAGCTTAGTTAAATAGGTATGTACTATTTTAAATTAACTCGCTTTCTTTTACTGATAGTGCACGCAAGAAAGGGATGGCAATAAAAATCTCCTGTCAAATTAGTTTTCGTTTCGCTCTTCTTCGTGTTTATACTTAGTCAGCATGTTTTGAAATCACGACTTAACTTATATGGAATACTTAAATCTGAATTTTGACAGCACTAAAATTGTTGCTGTCTTTCTTTTGTTACTGTTAGTAAAAGAGAACTAGGTATATCTAGATCAAATTAAAATTTAGTTTTTAGTTGGTGTACAAGAGAATCGACGGCATTATTGTACAAAGGTTGGTTGTATAATTAATTAGCGATATCTACCAGACAACCCTTGGACGGAACAGACTGGACAAAATATTACTAGGAGCATAGATGTTACTCGTATCGCAGAGGTATATTTCATTTATTTTTCTGAGGTAAAAATGTAGCCAAAGACATACATCAACTAATTATGAAAAATATCATAACATTTACTTTTCTAATCATATAAAGTTCAATCAGTAAACCCCAGGGTTTCCAGTTGTTGACGCTTTCTGTATGAATTGAGTTTTTCTATCCATCCACTTCTATCGCTGACAGTACTTACTACTTTATACAAATGCGGGCGAAGCTACGGCTGCTACGCCGTAGCAAGTACTATGTAATTCCGAAAGTCACGGATACTTGATGAAAATGCTTATCATGTTGAGTTTGAAAATTATATTTTTAATAATTGTTTGGCAATTCTAGCATAGCAAGTCTATTTTAGACGAGCAGATGCTTTAAAAAATAAAACTATCGAAGTACGTCCAATTCCGTCCTGCCTACCTACTTATCTACGAACCTATAAGGCACTGTTTCTCAAAGTGGGCGATAACGCCCCCTTGTGGGTATTGGAGGCCTTCAGGGGGGCGGTAGAAGACTCTAGAAGATATTCGGGGCGCTAAGGCGTTCTAGAGGGGAAAGCATCTATATTATTGTTTCAAAACTTTGGGGGTCGCTTTTTTAAATTCTCAAAATGGGCGGTGGGAAAATAAGTTTGAGAACCAGTGCTTGCTACAAGGGAACCTATATTTATGTTTGTAGGTTGGTTTTGATTTTAGTAAAAGTGTATATAGCTATTTTAGTGCCCAGGTGGGTTTTTCTTTCAAAGTCAAAGTCAAAGTCAAAGTCAAAATTCATTTATTCAATAAAATCACAAGGACCACTTTGAAACGTCGGTTTTTATCTAGGTGCCTGTTCCTCCGCGACCAAGCCAGGAAAGAAAGGCAAGAAAACAAGGCTGGTTATTCTTTTTAATGATCCTTTTACAAAACAATAGGTTCGAGTTGGAGCATTTTCAATCCCAAGAGTTTTTGTCATCTAAATAATCAGATATTTTATAGTATGCCTTTTTATAAAGCTTTTGTTTAATTACGTTTTTAAATTTGTTAATTGATAATTTTTGTATATCTCTTGGGAGTTTGTTATAAAAGCGTACACCGTGCCCTTTAAACGATTTACCAACTTTATGGAGTCTACAAGTGGCAACAGCGAGTTTATCTTTATTTCTAGTATTAACATTGTGATTATCGCTTTTTTTCTTAAACAAATTAATATTTTTGTGAACATACATCAGATTTTCATAAATGTATTGACAATGGAATGTCATTATATTTATTTCTTTAAACTTTTCGCGAAGTGATTCTCTGGGGCCCATATTATAAATTGCTCGAACAGCCCTCTTCTGCAGCACAAAAATGGTATTGGTATCAGCAGCACTCCCCCACAGCAGTATACCGTACGACATAATGCTGTGGAAGTAGCTGAAGTAAACTAGTCTAGCTGTGTCAACGTCTGTATAAAGACGGATCTTTTTGACTGCATATGCCGCAGAACTAAGTCTCTTCGATAACCCATCAATATGAGGACCCCATTGAAGCTTATTATCTAGGGTGATACCTAAGAATACGGTGGTGTCCACAAGAGCCAACTGTTCATCTTTGATTTTGATATTTGCTTTAACTTGTGTAACATTGGGTAGTATAAATCTAATACACTTTGTTTTATTTTCATTAAGTAGGAGATTGTTAACGTTGAACCATTTTACAACCTTAGAGATTGCATTGTTTACATTGTCAAAATTGGTTTGTCGTCGCTTTAATTTAAATAAAAGTGACGTGTCATCTGCAAACAATACAACCTCATGATCGTCCCTTACAAGGTGGGGTAGATCATTAATGTATACTAAGAACAAAAATGGACCAAGAATTGATCCCTGCGGTACACCGATAGTAACCAGAGACCCCGGAGACCGTTTTCCATTCACGTCAACTCTTTGTACTCTGTCACTTAAATAGGAAGTGAGAAAGTCTAGAGCAACGCCCCTAATACCATAATGGTGTAGTTTCCTGATCAATGTGTCATGGTCTACGCAATCAAATGCCTTTGACAAATCACAAAAAACGCCTAAAGCGTCATGAGATTCCTCCCAGGCATCAAATATGTGCGATATTAACTCAATACCAGCATCAGTGGTTGAGCGACCCTTACTAAATCCGAATTGCTTATTATGCAGTTAATTATTTAATTTAAAATGTCTTTGCAATTGATTTAAAATTAGTTTTTCAAAAATTTTACTAAATGTAGGAAGTACTGATATAGGTCTAAAATTACTAGGGTCAGAACATGTACCCGATTTGAAAAGTGGAGTTATTTTACTGTGTTTCATTAAATCAGGGAACACACCACAGTCAATACACTCGTTGAATATTAAAGCTAGTTCGGGCGCAATAATGCCAATCAATGATTTCACAACGCAAACAGAGATGCCCCAGAGGTCCGTGGTTTTTTTAACATTTATGAGTTTGAAAGCTTTTATGATGTCATCACTATTTACATGATCAAATTTGAATTGTATTTTACATTCTGTTAAGTTTTCTTTTAACAATGACTCTGCTTCTATGGGAGAGGAGTTTAAGGATTTTGTGGTAGAGACTGGAATGTCGGTAAAAAAGTTTTCGAACGCTTTAGCTACATCACTATCCTGATTGACGGTGGCATTGTCAATTTTCAAATTAAACTTATTGTTCTTAGTTGTGACTCTTCCAGTCTCACTGTTGATTACTTTCCAAGTGGCTTTTACTTTATCTTGGCTATTTTTAATTTTTGAACTCAAATGACGAGCTTTTGCTTCACGACAAACATTTTTAAAAATTTTAGAATACTTTTTGACTTGTTCTTTAAACTCCTCATTAAAATTATATTGTTTTTCAGCATAAAGACCATACAATTTCTTCCTGCTTTTATGTATTCCCGCTGTTGCCCAGTCACTGAACTTTTTACCGTCAGAGACCATGATCGATTTCGATGTAAAAATTGAATTGAACACATCACTAAATTTCTTAAAAAATGTGTTGTATAAATTATTTGGATTAAAATTACCATACAAACATGGAAATACAGAAGTTAAATTCAATTTTAGTTTGTCCAATCGATCTTTGGTCATAGGTATACAAGTAATATTTCTTTTTTCAAGTTTTTTTGTTTGAACCTCTATTTTAATTATTTGACCAAGATGATCCGACTTAATATTACTAATTAAACTCTTATTTAAAATTTTAATGTTGGCAAAGACATTGTCTATACATGTGGCCGAAGTATCGGTTATTCGAGTAGGCTCCATAAATTGAGGTTTTAAATCAAATGATTGATATAAACTAATTATTCTAGTATTTAAGGAGTTAATTTCTAGTAAATTAACATTAAAATCTCCGCACGTAATAATATATTTATTTGATTTAGATAATTTAAACAACATTTCTTCCATAACTTTTTCAAAAATGTCAAATGAGGCAGATGGTGGGCTGTAAACGCTTATAACTATGAATTGCTCCAACTCTATGCAAGCAACTTCAATGTGTCTTTCTACAGAGTGGACTATATCTAAACGTTCTCTAAATTTTATCTGTTTATTAAGTAGGTATCTTGACTGTAAGTCACATAAAAGTAATCTTTTTTAACCAACTTTCTTTTCTTACGTAAGACGACGAAACTAAATTCACAATTCGTTTTTGGGTTGAACGCGCTTTCCTCTAAATATTAAAAAAAATAAATGGATTTTATAGCCCAATTTTTGCATATGGTTAAAGACGGTGAGGGTCGTAGCGTAATGTTATAAAAAAAGTAACAAAAAAACAAAAAAAACTCTTCAGCTTTATAATTAGTACACAGATTATTAGTATATAGATAGATAGTTAATTACTATTTTTCCAAGTCGAGCTCTATTTGGTTTGAATAACCTACCTACATTTTTCTAAAGTGGATTACCTATCCGCATAGTGGGTTATACCCAATAACAAAAAGGACCAAATGCGCCATAGTCTTTCAGAAGGTCAGAGTTGTTCAAATATACATAGCAACTAAAAAAGGATTTTCATTATTTATTTAAACATTTAGGCGGGCGGCGCTCCGACTCTGCTAACTCGAATATATTTATATTATTTTACAATTCGCAATTCTACATTATTCATTTCCGGCTTTAGAAATCAGCGCTTTTCATAGCCTCACTCATTAATGCCTCTGGGTTTACTCGTGTGGTAGTTATATACACCTAATATACTTTCCGGCGTCACGGAAGACCAGCGTTTTAGTGGCACAAAGTGCTTCTATAACATAGTGCTGAGTGGCGGCCGTTTTTGTTGTCAATCTCATTTACTTAATAACTCGTATGTGTAGCTTTATGTGACACAAAATAAAATATTTTTATCTTTATCTTTATCTTTCCTAGGGTTTAATTCACCAGTCAGAACTACAATCGATCACAAACATCCATACATTCCTACCTATTTACAATTTTAATAACTTGCAGGTTACTTAATAATGTATATAAGTAGTATATCAGTCATGTAGTTCCCATAACACAAGCTCTGCTTAGTTTGGGGCTAGATGATGCTGTGTGAAAATGTCCAGTCTAAAATGTCAGAAATGTCTGTGTGATTATTATTATTATTATTATAATAATAAGGACAGGAAAGGCTTGACAACATTGTCAAAGTTCTTAGTACTTAACAAAGCTGATGTGTTATTTGGTGTGCAATAAAGTATTTTATATGTATCTAACTACATTATTATAATAGGTATTACAGCATGGACGTTTAGATGATTAAATACTAACCTCTGCCCACGGCTTCGCCCGTTTGTTGTACCCGGATAAAAAGTAGCCTATGTGTTATTCTGATATATAAGCTATATTACTGTAAAGTTGAATTAAAATCTGTTCAGTAGTTTTTGCGTGAAAGAGTGACAAACATCCATCCTCACAAACTTTCGCGTTTATAATATTAGTAGGATTAGTAGGATAGGATAGTAGGATCTATCTACCTACATTATCATAATAGGTATTGCAGCAATGACGTTTAAATTATTACCTATACTTATACCTACGTAATTTCGGTCGGGAAATACCAAAGTAAGGTATACATAGCTATTGGACTTCTCATAGTTGGTAGTTGGAGATATCCCGACTCCCGAGGAGTAACTTCAAATCCCTGAATATAAAGTTGTTTCGCGTTGGAAGCTGAGGCCGCGGACATAGTGAACGCGAAGGAAAGTTTCCGCTATAGATTGTTGAAACAGCCTGTATCGAACTACACTGATAAGATGGAATAGGTACGAGTTTCACGAACTCACCGGCCAGCTGTTTTGAAAACTTACTTAGTAGGTAGGTATATTTTCTAAATCATAATAATAAAAATTGACGTGTACCAGGCAACATAGTAGAATACAGCAAACACCGAACGCATAGGATAGATACGGATAAGTATATTTTTGTATTTTTTAGCTAAATGTGATGATTATTAAAATAATTAGCACATTTTGCTAATAGTAAAAAACGTATAGATTTTGTCTTGAGGTTCCCAGACATTATACTAAACCATCGAATGTTAAAAAAAAGCAGGGGAATGTTATGTAAAAATGTGTGTAAAGTTCGAAATTATTCCTAATCACCCCAATATACGGTATATCACCTACATATATTATTATTTTAATTGTATAAAAGAAAGACTTATTTGATTGGTGCGATACCTCATTCCCACACTTTTTCTGACGAACAGGAAGTCTAGACAAATACTTCTTAATTTCCCTTTCAAGCTAACGCAAATTAGTTTTACCTGCCTACCTACCTGCCTTTTGTAAAACGCTGCCAAGTTTTACCTTGACAGGTAAAACTTGGCAGCAGTCACGTGACATTTCCACAGCTAATGTCATTTCCATACAATTAAATCTTTCCATAGGCGTTAACGCCAACAAAAAGTGGTATTTTTCTAGGCACTCAGACTTTCTCTTCCGCTCCACTGAAATGAGAATGAAGCTCTGCTTGTCACTTTGCTCGTTGTCCATAGGACTACCTATATTAAACTTACCTATATAAATGAGGAAATGAGGAATCAGTACTTACTTGTGCGTTGATTGACGGTCAGTCAGTCACTAAATGTAACTTAAAAGAAATAAAGAAGGAAAGAATGTGAGCGTTCTCCAAACCTACGGAATTACGGATATCTCTAAAATGAAAAAAAAAAGAGGTTCTATGTTCGTCTGTGTGTATGCCTTGAAACAGATCAGTAGGTAGCGCATTTAATAATAATCTCTAATTGAATTGTTTTAGCGCCTTTCAGTTGTTTCTTTTAACGTCAGTTCTGTTTAAGTTTTTTAAAATGTCGTTTCACTTGTCCGTTATTGGTCATTAGCTTCTGCCCACGGCTTCGCCCGCGTGCTATCCGGATAAAAAGTAGCCTATGTGTTTCACTGACGTATAAGCTATATTACTGTAATGTTTCATTAAAATCCGTTCAGTAGTTTTTGCGTGAAAGTGTAACAAACATCCATCCTCACAAACTTTCGCGTTTATAATAGCAGTAGGATTTAAGGTTACGTCAGTGACTAGACAAGTAATAGTGGCCATAAAACAGACCCCGTCACTCTCAAAGGAGAACCAGTGTGCTGAAAAGAAATCAAAGCATCTTCCAGATATATATACGTTCACCCGATGCTTCATATTTTCATTTTATTTCAGATTTATTCTGTGAAGCCGAGAAATGAACCCTTTTCAACGGGGATTAGGGCTATCTGTTCATGTTGTGCGGACGAACTATAAATTAGGTAGTTGTGGGAAGACTTCTTAATATCGTCGAAGGAAATAAAACTTGGAACTATCATGTTTTCAGAGGGTTTTTGACTTCACTCGTGTGATGCGATGTTTATGTTGTGAGTGCTAATGTTGCGAACATAAAATCGAAATTGTTTATTAGATTTTAAACTGTTAATCCACGCTTACCCCCTTATTTATAAAAACGCCATATTTGCTAAAATAAAATAGAAATAAAAAATAAAATTAATACTACTGGTAATTTTACACACAGCATCATCTAGCCGCAAGGTAAGCAGAGCTTGTGTTATGGGAACTACATGACTGATATAATCCTTAAATTTATTTTTTTTGTAAATACATACATATTATACATAGAAAACACTCGAACCCAGATCATACAAACATTTGCCCTGCGGCGAGAATCGAACCCGCAACCTTGTGCGTCTCAGGCGCCACAGTGGTCGTCAAATTGTAATTTGGATAATCATTCCATAATTTTATCGGCTAGATAATTATAGTCCTGCCCTAAAGATACAAAATAGTAAGCCGATGAAGTTATGGAGTGATTATAAATAGGAGGGTTAAAAGAAATCAAAAGATTTTATAATATACCAAAATATTGCATACTGCCCTGCCCATGGCTTCGCCCGCATGGTACCCGGGTAAAAAGCAGCCAGTGGAAAGGAGCGTTCATAAAAAACGCATTTAGTCGAGCGTTTTTTTGTCGACTTACGTTGCGAAGTTGGTCTCCACAAAAAGCTCTTTTGTTTTAACGGGATAATATGTAGCCTATATATATATATTTATTTTTTTCAAGTTTAATACATTTATTCATACTACTTACAAGTAGGTGTAATAAAGACCGTTGCAAACGATCTATAGATAGCTCAACTGGTCCAGATCACTACCAGACGGAAGCGTTCACAAAATACTAAGTTTTTTTAAATAAGGCCGCATTGCCACGGTGAATGGCAATGCTAATGCGTTGACCCAGATAAGAGCCAGCTCTCTGGTCACGCGTCGCTTCGACCTATATATTCTTGAATATTGGTTAAATAATTTTTGACACAGGATAAGTAGTTTCGGTGATTATCTTCATAGAAATTTTACCTCTTCATAACATTAATATAGATTAGTATGGATATCGCCGAGGTTGAATTTTTAGGTCACTTTTATGGATGCTAGTGATTTCCCTTGGGTGTGGTTAAAATACCAAAATATTGTATAAGCAAGGCGACACAGTAAGTTTTAGCTTTTTAACTTAAAAAGTTCAATGACTATTATTGGCTTGGATAACTGCAAAGTTTCATATCGCCCATTGTACTCCCGCGATTAGCTTGTAATTAGCTCTGTTTGAAGTTGTAAGCAACATTGTGATGTACAATAAAGAGTTATCTATCTAAGTTTCAAACCCACAACCATCGGATCGCAAGTGGAGACCTGCCCTACGGCTGTGCTAAACAATTCTTTACTTTATGATGACTGCCATCAAAATAAATCATCTAGGTAGCTGATTTCATCAGGTCAGAGAAAATTAATTGACCTTAAAGGAAATAAAAATAAAATAAAATCTGGAATCAATGATCAGATACTGAAAACTGCCACATAAAACGTTTTATGACAGTCAAGGTAGGCCTTCTTTATATGGGGTGTAAAAAGACTACTCCCGGGGACTACTTCCGTTTTATGGGTTGAAAATCTTATGTTAATTGTCTCTGCCGATAAATTACATAATGTGAATTAAAAGAGCGCTTTCCTATTCCCTCGCTAGATATTTAATGGGTAGGTACAAATTATATTTCTAGAACACGTACGGAACATTCCTCACGTTTCTCAACTTGCTATCTTGCCAGGAAGGAATTATTTCAATAAAAAATAATTACCTTGAAAGTTGTAAAATTAAATCACCATGATTTATTCCTGGCATCTGAAATTGCCTTTATTAAGGCCGTCACATACACACGGCATCTATAGTGTATTACATCGTAAGATGTAGATGTCGCAGCCAACTAGCTTAATCAGCTTTTCAGTTAACAGCCTAGCCGCTTGCTGTTTTATAATCCGGAGTATTGAAGGGCTGCCAATATTTAGCTAGTTAGCTGCGACATGGTTACGGTAAGGGCCAACAACTAGTTACCCCTCTGGAATTTACTACTTGAACATTAAATAAGTAGGATCGCAATTTTTTTCATCATTAGTTGAGTGTTTTTTAGGCTACATTTTTGCCTTAGAAAAATAAATAAAATTTAAATCTACGACTGAAAAAGAACATAAATTATTATTTACTCGCAACAGGTAATTTTCTTACAATGGTTCTATCGATAATTTATGTAATTTTATTAAGTATTGATTAAGTTAAAACTTATCATCAGATGAGATTATGGCGACCTTCATTTGGCCATAATCTCATCTAATGTTATGTGATGAAAATGGCCGACGATGGAACATAAAAGATTCACTATTACCTTAAAAACACCCAGATTATATTTTTTAGGAAAGACAGAAACTATCAGTGTGTTCCATTCCATTCTGATAATACCTAAATGAGGATATTTTATTTAAATTGCCATTTTTTTTTATAATGTTTGACATTTTATTTTAGTTGGTTTGTCTGTATCTATGTGTAATTAATGTAATGGATTGATCCGTTTTAGTTAAATAAAATAAATAAGTAAACACATAAGCCAAATACTAAACGCGGACAAATTCGTGTACCGTTTTACTATACATTATACATTTTTGTATCAAAGCTGCCGTGTGTGACGGCCTTTACTGAGTAAATATTTAATTCTGTGTACTCTAAAAACGCCCTCGAGGGGAATAAAAATTACTTTTCCGTCCTGCAGGAAGGGACATAACTCTGATGGAATGGAAACCCTTTGGAATAAGTTATTGTTCTGAGGAAAGGTATCCTAAAGGCTTAAAAAAAAAAACCTAAATTCATAATCAGAAGTTAAATTACGTAGGTAATGTAAAAGACTAATGTAAAGACTAATGGAAGGATTTAAGTACAGGGATTTTTTATTTTCAACTTAATAAAATTAAGTTTATATGAACAGTTACATATTCTATAGGTAAATGCACAGAGAACCGTGTTGAGTTAATAATCACATATGATTGATCTCAGAATTAACTAGTTGAAGTGGCAATGGGCAGGCCATAATAGCTAGCAGAACCGACAATCGCTGTAGATGAAAGGTTCTCGGATGGTAAGCACGAACCGGACGACGTAGAAATGGCGTCGGTTCATCGGCCAGACGATAAACCAGCCTTGTTTTCTTGCCTTTCTTTCCTGGCTTGGTCGCGGAAGAACAGGCAGTAGATAAAAACTGACGTTTCAAAGTGTAAATTCGATAGTAACTATTATCAAATCTATGGTCTACCAGAGTAGCTGTTGTAGGTAACTACGCGATTGCTTAGCACTTAGTACACACACGAGCGAGACATGACACTCTTTACTTAACAACCGAAGCAGAAATGTTTGGTTTAACTTGTCCCCAAGTGTACTTTACACGTGATCCTATTAAATTATAAATTTTCAAGTTTGTTTGGGTGTTAGATCTTAGATAGGTACTTCTTAGGCTGTCTTGTCTTCGGCTGATCCGATCGGATTATGGATTAAGGTCCTTAAGGCACTCTTTGGGGAAGGTTTATATCCAGCAGTGGACTTCTACAGGCTATTGTAGAATTGTAATTGTAGTTATGATGAACGCATTTTTATTGTCAAAAATCGAAACTAGTCGATGACCGTACGATTCAGGCAAAGCCAGGCGTAGAATCTTGAGAGAAAATAATATAGGCGATGCTTTCTTTTTAAATCTAAAGTTTGCTTTGAAAATTCGAAGTTCTTTGTTGTCGTAAGATCTGTTACTCTTTGGTTATCTCTACTTACGTGGCTTAGAAAAGAGTACATTTTCTGTCTCTGTTTTTCTCAAATGCAGTATGTATTGGGATAGTTTTTCTAAATCTTTGTATGATCTGCAAATATTGTCTCGAGTCTGGGTGTTTTCTATGTATAATAGAAAACTACATGGATGTTTTTTTTTATTTACATAAAAAAAAACATCTATCTAGTTTCCATAATACAAGCTCTGCTTAGTATGGAGCTACTGTAGATATAATTACCAATATATCGGTCTGAGTCAATGCATTAGCATTGCCATTTGGCGTGGCAATGCGGCCAGTATTTTGGGAACGCTTCCGTCTAGTGATCTGGATCAGTTGAGCTATTGATATATCGTTTGCAGCGGTATTTAGATCGCTAGCTGTTTCATCTGTATTTTTTGTATATACCTACTATTATCCCAATAAAAAAACAACACTAACACAAATTATATTATTGTTATCATTGACAGACTGTGCAAGTTAAAGGTTGGACTTAGGCCTCTCTAAAGCGTGCCATGATGAACGATCCTGGGTCACCATTCACAGACTTCCCGCAGCCTTTGCTACTGAAGTGAAGAGTTAACAAAAGAATTTTCGCTCGTAGAGAAAAGGGTTGAAAAAGGAAAATCACGTAGCAATTAGATTCTCACGCATCAAAAAGCAATGGGAGGGTCTATAAGATAGAGAGCTTTTGTCAATAAGGGTCGGGTCAAACTGATGCGGTGGCGGTGGCGGTGGCGTTGGCGATTAAAGATAAAGGGTTGTCAAAGTTTGCGTGAATTGACACCGCTACCACCGCCTCTGCGTCAGTTTGTCAGAGCCTAAGGGATTCGTTCAAAGTTTGAAAGACCACAAGTAATTTTTTTGCAAGATTTTAACATTCCATCGCCAGTGCCCCCCTCTCATACTTATACTCAGTCATTTAAATCTTAAGAACTTAATGTTGGTTAAATCTTAACAGTTTCCATATAATTATAATAAAACTTACATTATGTATTTGGGTGCTAGGAGCATGCAAGTATTTTACATACTTGCATGCTCCTAGCTCCATTTATCATTTAGGTTTATAAAGAAAAAGAAAGAAATAAAATACATTTATTTGACACACACACAATACAGAGAGTATACAGGCAGAAGGCACATAGAAAGTAGGTTATTCCTCTCCGCTACGCGTGGGCCAAATAGGTTCTGTCTCGGCATATTATGCAACTCCACATCACCAGGATGTGAAGCTACGCTGGTTTTATGGGCTTATATCATAATGTAGGCAACGTTTTAAATAGTTTTTTACATTTTATGTATTGCTGCTGTAGAGGGGCATCGCCCAGAAAAAAAACTTAATTAATCAGGTAGGTAATGACGAAAGAAAAATTAAACAGCACTTGTAACTTGTGGCAATAAAATCTTTGGAAACTCAATAAAACATTTGTATTGTATTATATTGTAAATGAATTTTGACTTTGACTTTGACTATGTAGAACTACGCCTCGTTAATTTGAAAATATATGGATTATTATTAAAAAAAAAATCTACTAGGAACCTAAACTTAGGAACCATTTTTGATATACAAATCGATAGAAAAAATCTGCATTTCAATCGGATGTCATTTTGGAGATTTCACAGACAAACAAATGAACAAACAGCCTCCTCTTACGCCAAACACATCATTATGGACTCCTTGCGTTGCAGGTAAGTATTATAATAATAATACATTTATTTATCAGACAAATCAGTCCATTTTGTTAGTATAACTTAAAACTAGGTTAGTAGGTAATTAATAACTAATAGAAATTTGGTCCTCTGAATGAATTTCCATACAAGAGGACAATTAAATTGTGCTGCAATCGCATTCAGGATGCTGTTACTGCTCCCGCGGAGTCTGCTCAGCAATGAGGCTGTTTTTTGCGCCAGATGGCGTCGAAGGTATCGGTGCGCGCCTCGGCGAACATACCGGACGCACTGCAGAAACGCGGAAGACTCAAGCTGTTGCAAGGTGGCCCTAAATGCGTTGTTATATTGGACCCGCAGAGTAAGACTTTTCGGTATAGCTGAACCATAGACTCGCAGAATACAAAGATGTACAGTACGCTTTGAACAAGATCACTTTCACTGCGTCTGTACACCGTGCGAATCTGAAAAAAAAAGCGTGAATTAATAAGAAAAGTTTATTTCTTTTTTAGAAGCTTTTTTTAGGAGATCTCAAACAATCCCAAATTTCTCACTAAAATAAATAAAAAACTTGCGTAATTCAATACATAGCATTCGCTTAGATTTAGGTAGTTTAACGTATGCAGTGAATAAACTGCCCAAGACGTGTCGTGACACCTTATCCTATGGTCCCGAATTTGCATGTCAAAATAAATTCATCATTGGATTGAATCCACAAAATCAATTTACGTTAGCAATCGGTTAACAGTTCCGTTTTCGCAATTCAACTTTGGCTGCGGCGGCGTTCGATACAGAGAAACTATTTCTGATAGCATTGTTGCATGCTTTGTTTTGTTGTGCATGAAAAAGGCATGCCCGCCCACCAATCTTATTATCCTACTATATAACAAACTAGCCTTTGCCCACGGCTTCGCATGCGTGGTACCCGGAAAAAAGTAGCATAATATGTGTTATTCTGATATATATAAACTATGTTCTTGTAAAGTTTCATTAAAATCCATTCCAGTAGTTTTTGCGTGAAAGAGTAACAAACACACATCCATCATCCTACTATCCGTAGTAGGATGCAAGTACCTTATGCTTGCGATTTATACGATTAAAATGCGATTTTTTGCAATCGAATCCAATAACTTCAAAGATAGTTTCTAGATAGGTTTTATCACTATAAGTTACTAGGCAGCGCTGTAGACAATGAAAAAAACGTCGGTTGCTTATTTTTTTTTGCAAAAATGTACAAATTTCGTTATCTTATTTAGTACAGTGATTATTGTGAAAAACTTTCAGCTTTCGAAAAAATCTTATCGACAAAAAATTATGGAATATTTTCTTTGCTACTTCTCACTTTTTCATTCACAAAATAGCAGCTGGTATAAAATTCCGTTGCATATTCAACTTTTCTTTGCGCAGAAAAATAATCTGGCGATGCAGGCTTGTGAAATGAATCCCATACACTATACGATTAACATAAAGAAGACCGAAATAGGTTTTAAGAAACTTTAATATAACTTGTATATTTTTATTTATATTCAGTGTGTATATATAGTAATACAAGAAAAACAAATACGCTCACAACTATATTCCCCATGATTGACATCCTCAGATACATACTCAGTAAGTATATATTTGTGGGTACTCAGTAGTAGTTGGGGCGACCGGTACGCAATCTACCACGTGGAACGCTTACTATTAGCAAAATGTGGGCATATGCCAAATGTAATGTTCAGGCATGTGTCTGACTACCCCTACTAGGTATCATAATTACACTTATCTTTATCTCACACTAGTCTCTGCCCACGACTTCGCCCGCGTGGTACCCGGATACTAAGTAGCCTATGTGTTATTCTGATGTATAAGCTATATTATTGTAAAGTTTCATCAAAATCCGTTCTATAGTTTTTGAAAGAGTATCAAACATCTATCCTCACGAACTTTCGCGTTTATAGGTATCGTAGTATGATATATATTTTATTTATTTTATTTTATTTTCATAATTTTAGGAAAACTTACAGCTAGGTATTAAATATAGTTATTAACATATTACATGCCGGTATATACCAGAGCATGTGTGCTGAGGGGCACACAAAATAAAGTTTCCGCAGATATGTACTTAAATAGAATAACAGATGACGCACAGAGAAAGTAGACGACTTGAAAAAGAATAAAAGAAATACAAACAAATACACAACACGAAGCGAAATTACATGCAAAGTTATTTTTAAAAGAATTCTTTTCTAAGCAAGCATTTAAGATTACTTGTTGAATAAATCAATATCAATGTTTTTGTTGACCAATGAGATGAACGATTTGCTAGCTCGTATTAAGAATGCGTTTTGTCTATAATTAGTTTTTACCATAGGCACGTAAAGTATACTCGGGTTTCTCAATGCAGCAGTATTTGTACGTAACCCTAATTGCTCAAGCAGCTCAGGACAATCTACGTTACCATTGCAGATGTTTATGAGGTATGTTAGGTCAGCAACCTGCCTGCGAATAGTGGAAGGAAATGGAACTTGCGGCATCTTGTATAGTAATCAGGTAAATATATCTTAGCTCGGTATTGTAGGTATCGCAAAAATCTTTTTTGTATTGATTCGAGACGCGATGAATAAATCGCGTAGCTCGGTTTCCACACCTGCGATGCGTACTCGATGTGACTACGTACGTAAGCGCAATACAAAATTTTAAAAGTTTTGACGCTTACGAATTCCGAAGACATTCTCAGAACAAACCCCAGGGCACGATACGCCTTCTTTGTTATATTATTGATATGATCGTCAAAAATCAACTTGGTATCAAATGTTTTCTCCTAGGTCTCTAATTGAGTTTACTCTGGTTATAGGTAAGTTAAAAAATGTGTAGGTCGAGATTAATTTACTAGGTTTACGGGTGAAAGAACATGTGTAACATTTAGAGACATTTAAATCTAGTTTATTTAAAACATAATAATTTTGAAATCTATTTAGGTCAGATTGAAGGTACAGAGTGTCATTAAGATTTTTGATTGGAAGGAGGATCTTCATGTCATCGGCATAAAGAAGAATTTTTGCGTATTTAAAACAAGAAGCGACGCCATTCAAAAATATATTGAAAAGTAGTGGTCCTAGTAAGGATCCCTGGGGAACACCTGAGGGAACATTAAGAGGTAGTGAAGAGTAGCCACCCAGTACAACGGTCTGGCAACGATTGCGGACATACGAAGTGAACCATCTAAATAAGTTCTCTCTGATACCTATGTTATGTAGCTTGTTAAGGAGGACGGAGTGATCGATACGGTCAAAGCACTTAGAATAGTCGGTATAAATAATGTCCACCTGGGAAGGTTCAGACAATAATCGAGTTAAAAAATCAGTACAGAGTAGTAAATTAGATGTGGTGGACCTGCCTCTTAAAAAACCATGCTGACGTAACGATATGCTGATAGGATATAGTATGATAGGATACCTACACGGTATGTGAGATGGATGAAATGTCGAAAGGTCATAGGGACAACGTGTGATCCACGAATACCCCTTAAGCTTAAAGGGAAGATTTACAAAACTATCATATCATTAAGACCTGTCGTATTGTATAGATCTGAGTGTTGGGCAACCAAAGAGATTAATGAAAGAAGGCTGCATGCGGCTGAAATAGATGCGTGGAATTACAACAATGAATAAAAGAAGGAACGGACCAGATTGACGAAAATTTTGCATTGTAGTTTTCTATGAAAGGTCTACATTAGGTCTACATAAAGCCTACGTAGCGTCTACGTAACGTCTACGTAAGGTCAACATAAGTAGTACAAACTTAAAGTCTACGCTAGGTCTACGCCAAAATATTTATGGCAAACGCATCCATACTTTCGCATTAATAATGTTTTTTTAGTAGGATAGGATGTAGGTAATTTAAGTACCCTTCTGTTCTGGGATACTCTGGAATCGAGCGATAGGTCAAGATATTGTTGAATAAGTAAGCAGAGTAAATCCGACGGGAAATCAAGAACTACGAACTATGATGGATCATAAAATGCTTATCGATACAGGATACCGTGCTTGACAATAAATAATTTTATTTATTTATCAAAGAAATTATAGATGAGGTTACCTTACTTCTGTTTGGTATCTACTTATTAAGTAGGTAGGCATTGCAGCTTACCAGAGAGAATTATAGCAGGCAGGAATGTAGGTATTGCTAGTCGATAGAAGGACTAGTGTATACCTTCTTACTGAAGTTGATAAATATCTTTATTTCCTATAAAAAAAACTACATATTTTTTAACTCTGAAAAGGAGTTTTATTACTACTATCTACTATTACTTACTTAGTAAATTTTATCTGATCTGTGCCATATAACTACAAGTGAAAAACCGAGTTCAGGACCCCTCATTACTTGTATGCGTCTTTAGTATAATACAACTTTTATGTGCTTGAAATAAATATGATTTAAAATTTTTACAATAGTTATTTTTTTACATATTTCAGAGATTCAGAGAGATTCAGTGCGCCGCGTTTGCATCTTTCATGAGTATTACATGTCTTCGAATCAGTTCTAGGACATGCCCATTTCATACAATATTTGCCATTATGAATAACCGTGGAATATAGCAGCAACGTGAGGTCATTTTTGAGAGCTTGGAACGTGTCTGTTTCAAACCCCACTCCAGTTTAGCCGACAATTTGGCGATGAGCCAACGTGGCAGGTGGCGCTACATAGCGAAGCAAAACCGTTAGACCAATGCAGAAATGATTGTGACGTTTATCATTTACTAGCTTTTACCCACGGCATACTGCGAATATTTGTCTCGGGTCTGGGTGTTTTCTATGTATAATATGCATGTATTTACAAAAAAATATATACATAGTATATCAGTCATGTAGTTCCCATAACACAAGCTTTGATTGCTTTGGGGCTAGATTATATTATTGATGACTAGCTTCTGCCCACGGCTTCGTCCGCGTGGTACCCGGCCCGCAAGGTACCCGGTTACTAGCCTATGTGTCATTTTAGGTCATGAACAATACTGGTTACAAACATGTAAACCGGTTCAGCTATTACGAAGATAATTAGCAATAGGCATCCAGTCATCCAAACTTTTGTATATATACATAAAAGTCACGCCTGTTTCCCAGAAGGGTAGGCAGACCACGGATTTCCAGTAGCTATAATCCTGGCATACTTCTTTTGCTTCATTCATTCTCGTCTCATTCTTGATACAAGATTGTCAGTTTAAGGTACTGATTTGACCTTTCTTGGCTTGACTTGGCCTTAAGGTACCTACTAATCTCTGCCCACAGCTTTGCCCACTTATGTGTTTTAAAGTTTCATAAAAATCCGTTCAATTGTTTTTGCGTGAAAGAGTAACAAACATCTATCCATCCTCAAAAACTTTCGCTTTTATAATAGTAGGATGTTGTAGGTATATGTATTCATATACGTATGTATATATATTTGTCTTATTTCTCTCATAAATCATCACTATGCACTTATGTATTTTTATTGACAATACACCCGTAACCAGCCGTGGTTACGGGTTGAAAGTAATGCAAAAGAAAACGCAATAAAAACTCGCATAAAATGTATCATCACTATTATATATTGGTAAAGTTTGTAAGTTTACATAGATAGATAGAAGATAGAAAATACTTTATTGCACACCAAATATTTCAACTTAAATAAATAGTAAAAACTTTAACATTGTTGTACATATAGGGGCAGGAGGTAATCTTCGAAACTACAAACTATAAGTTCACATCAATTCCTGTCCATCCAAAGATTGTCTGGAAGAGATCGCTATCTCTATTGTGTTTGAATTTGTAAGCAACATCGGTATACAATAAAATGTTATCGATCTTTAACTTTTCGCTTAAAAAACATCCCTTTTTCTCTCTTTACCTATCTGACCTCTGTGGCGCAGTGGGTGAAGGCCCGCCTGAGACGCAGAGCGTTTCGGTATGGGTTCCCGCCGCAGGACGAATGTTTTTATTACCTGCAAATATTTGTTTCGGGTCTGGGTGTTTTCAATTTATAATATTTATGTATTAACAAAATATATATAAGTAGTATATCAGTCATGTAGTACCCATAACACAAGCTCTGCTTTGGGGTTAGATGATGCTGTGTGATGAAATGTCCTGCATGTCCAGCATTTCACTGTTATCTTTAAAGTGCTTTTTTTTATTTATTTTAACGACCTCGATGGCGTGGCGAGCCAATCGCTGGCAGCGATGCAAGGGATGTTGGTTCAGATTCCTGCTGCGAGACAAATGTTTGCAAGTTCTGCAGATATTTGTTCCAGGTTTGGGTGTTCTGGCTGTTCACAGTTCCTGATACTCATGACACAGGGAATTTTAGTGTGTGTTCAAGACTATTGTATATGTCTGTGGGATGTTTAAGGGCGCTCCGAGCCCAACCTACTAATCAGTTTTAGGTATTTTACATTTTTATTTTCTGTGCTTAGTTTTTGCGTCTAAACACATTCTTATCTATTTCCTTTTGCTTTATTCAGATCAGATCATATTCTCTTTACGCGCTCGTCGGTACTCTTGACCTGGCCTTTGCCAATTTGATCCAACTTGATCAGAGTACGTATGGAATCAAAAAGTTTAGAAAATAGCACAAAAATGTTCACTTGTAAATGCCGTAAAGTTGTAAAGTTTAAATGCCGTGTTCATGTGGCTTGGAGTGAACTGTGTACCGGCGATATTACTAGCTGTATTGATATAGTGCTTTGTGCCACAGCTTTGCTTTTTTAAATCTTGCTGGTGCAAGAGTATGCGGGAATATTTTACCTAGCTTTGATTAAAATGGATAAAAATGGTCAAAGTTAAAGTCAAAATTCATTCACAAGGATCACTTTGAAACGTCGCGTCGGTTTTATCTATGAATGAATGAATGTTATTTATTTGCAAGAATATGGTACATTAGTATTATTACATAGATATAGTCAGCTTAATTTTTTTACATATAAGTAGGTACCTATCATCATCATCATCATCAGCCTATATTAGTCCACTGCTGGACATAGGCCTCCCCTAATGAGCGCCATAGCGCCCTGTCTTCAGCTTGCCGCATCCAGCATCTGCCTGCAGTGTTTCGCAGATCGTCATCCCACCTGGCCGGAGGGCGTCCTACACTACGTTTGCTGAGTCGCGGTCTCCACTCAAGAACACGTTTACCCCAGCGGTTATTTCATTTATTCATGCTTAATGTCCTACATATCATTCTGTCGTTATCGGTTCTTCGCGAGATATGACCGGCCCACTGCCACTTCAGCTTGCTAATTCGTTGAGCTATGTCGATAACTTTGGTTCTCTGACCTAGTTATATAATTAAATTTATAGATTTATTAAGTATGTCACCTTTTAAAATGTCATGCAAGCTTATTATCTATTGCCTGTTCCTCCGCGACCAAGCGAAAGTAAGACAAGAAAACAAGGCTGGTTATTCTATTTAATGATCCTTTTACAAAACAATAGGTTCCTACATTTTTTATCGAGTTGGAGCATTTCCGATCCAAAAAAATTTTATCATCTAAATAGTTATTCGAAGTTTGTCGGATTGCCAAACAGAAGCAGTTATTTAACTTGTTTTTTTTTTCAAGTAAAACAAATATTTAATAACCTACATGTGTGTACCTACATAATTACTTACTGAATTGTATCTTACTGTTACCTCAACAACCCACTACATCATTTATAAAATTGGGGTAATCTGATATAAGCCTTTTTTTTATTTTTTTTATTTTTTTATTTGCTTTTACTGGCTTTGGTATTACTGCGGCCGTCATAGGCCTATTGTGATCGCCACTTTCTTTACTTTCCCCTCAGGGGGCGTTCAAAGTTCACCGCTTAGCCCTGCAGCTGTAAGAAACTGCAGGATCTTTTTGGGTGTGATGAGTCTTAGTTCATCAGGGCTAAGAATGTGTTTTCCCAGATGAAGGCTACGCTTATGTATCAATGGTCGCCACTCTCCTAACAGATGAAGGGGCGATTCGTCCGCCTCATTGCAGAATCTGCAGGTTTGTGTGTCACACAGAGTTATTGGCTCTATGCTTGATACAAATGTTTTTGCCTAGATTATAACTAAACGCTGTTGATTACCAATAAACAAATAAATAATAAAAAAAAATAATAATTAAACTTTTGCTATCAGTAAACATAATTTTGAGTTTTATACTTCTTAAGGGTTGACGACCTCTGTGGCGCAGTGGGCGAAGGCCCGCCTGAGACGCAGAAGGTTGCGGGTTCAATTCCTGCCACGGGACAAATGTTTGTATCTTCAAATATTTGCCTCGGGTCTGGGTGTTTTCTATGTATAATATGTATGTATTTACAAAAAAAAAGTATATAAGTAGTATATCAGTCATGTAGTTCCCATAATACAAGCTCTGCTTAGTTTGGGGCTAGATGATGCTGTGTGAAAATGTCCAGCATTATTTATTTATTTATTGTGTTACATCTTTTTTTATTTTATTATTTGTTTTTGATGCACAACAGCCGTGGTTACGGGTTGAAAGTAATGCAAAAGAAAACGCAATAAAAACTCGCATAAAATGTATCATCTATACTATTATATATTGGTAAAGTTTATAGAGATAGATAGATAGATAGAAGATAGAAAATACTTTATTGCACACCAAATATTTCAACTTAAATAAATAGTACTTTAACATTGTTGTACATATAGGGGCAGGAGGTAATCTTCGAAACTACAAAACCAATAAGCAAAAAGGAGTTAGTATAATGCATTCTATGTATATTTAAAAGAACGGGCTAAGTTCGAGTTTTGACTCGTGCAACGAGCACGAGAATAACACACAGGCTACTTTTTATCCGGCTACCACGCAGACGAAGCCGTGGGCAGAAGCTAGTATGACATTTATCTGATTTAAAAAAATGAATCACCAATATTTTATTCTAAATATTGATGAAATCTGTCAGGGTGTACTAAGTCAACGTAAATGAAAAAAAGGTCGAGCGAATATTTTTCTAACGAACGATACTTTTTATGTTGGTACCACGTGGGCAGCCGCTAGTTATATATATCTTCATAAGAATATGAACGCTTCCTTACAAATAGTTTATTCTAAGTGATCTCGTTAGGAGTAGATTAGGGTTGATGCATATTGGATTGTAACTGCTCTGTTCGAGTCTATGGTACTAAAATGCACATCAGCGGTTCGTAACGAGGTAAAAAGGTTGTAATTTAAAAAAAAAAAACATTCGCTTATCAACATTCTTGTAAATAAACATGACAAGATTCTCTACTAATTAGATTATAATATATATTCTTCTTGAGAGAGCATTTGTATACAAAACACAATATCTTTCTACAAATTTTATTCTTATAAAATTATTGTTTAACTAGCTTCTGCCCGCGGCTTCGCCCGCGTGGTATGTTGATAAAAATAGCGTATGACCTTCTCCAGGGTTCAAACTATGTCCTTATTAAATATTATCACAAACGGCTCAGCGGTTTAGCCGTGAACATATATAAAATATTATGGCCAAATCACACAATCCTACTAATATAATAAATGCGAAAGTCTGTGTGTGTGTGTGTGTGAATGTTTGTTACCACGTATCTCCGTAACTACTATACCGATTTTGATGAAATTTGGAATGTAGATAGTTTAGGATCTAGAATAACACATAGGCTAATCTAATTTTCGAAAATCGACCCCTATGTATAAATGTATAAATTGTAATCTTTGGTTCGATTCATTCAAAAGTTAGTGGACATAGTTTGAAGCCTGGAGACGGTCATATGCTACTTTTATTAACATACCACGCGGGCGAAGCCGCGGAAAACAACTAGTATTATTATAATATTAATACTTAAAGGGTGGTCCCATATACATTTTATGAAAATATCCAAGCCCTCTTTTCTCCCAGTTTGAAAAAAACAAGAGATGAAATTTTGTATTGGACTTTTTATCGACTTCCTGTTATTTCCAGAAAAAAATATGCTGTGATAACTCACATATAATTGGAACCCGCAACTACCCCCAGTTACCTTGATGCTAGTAACAGCAGGACATCTAATCCGTACAACGATTTTCAGTATTCTTCATATTTCAATCTTCCGTGACGTACGTGTCATCCAAAAAAGAGACGTCATGATAATCATAAGCTGTAAACAAGAAACTCGTAAACAAACCAATACAAACAATTTCACATACATTGGTGCTGGATAACTACCAGCAAGAGATAGCACGGACGGCGCTCACGAGGAAGGACATCGGTCAATGAAACGTCAGAAGGAGAATAGTAAAGTACGTGGTATAATCGTAGTAAAATCCTAAGTTGCACCTATTTGGTAGTGTAGAGATGATTTCTTCATCATCCTATTTTGGATGATTTTGTAAAAAAGATGGCACCGTGTAAAAAGTGCTGCCGTAAAAGGTCCGTGCTCAACAAGCGCTGCAGATAAATGCAGCGACAATCGTGACTGAAATAGGTAGGTATGAAAACTTACTTGGAATTTCCTCTGGTATGATTATATCATAACATTTGCCCATATGTGCCACTTGCCATACTGAAACAAAACTGATGATCAAAGTCAAAGTTAAAGTCCTACTAATTAAGAAATACCAAAGTGGAATATGGGCTCTTTTGAGTCTTTAGGGATTAAAACTCTGGGTCCGTGGTGAACCGGGCCTTTTGCTTATTTGAAATTCTTTAAGGGCAACTGGTGACCTGGCGACGCGTGACCTGGCTTTTATCTGGATCAACGCATTAGCCATTCAGCGTGGCAATGCAGCCAGAATTACGTTTTGTAAATTTGAGAACGCTTCCGCCTGGTAGTGATCTGGATCAGTTGGCCTATCTATAGATCATTTGCAAGGGTTTTTACATGACTAGCGTCATTATGTATTTTTGTATATACCTACTTGTAAATAGTTGTATACCTAAATTTGGATGATTCGATGCTAGGATGTTTGTTGCTAATAATATCAGTAACGGCTGAACCAAAATTGATGGAATTTAGGATAGGTTCGTGACCTAGAAAAAAAAATATAGGCTACTTTTTTCCTGGACGATTCAGACAAAGCCGAGGGCAGAGGCGAGTACCTTCATATTTCTCCTTACAATTAACAAAGTCCAGCTTGCAATAATTATCAAAGTTTTGGTAATTGTAATATAATGTACGTCCACATAATTCTCCAGTTCTGAAATAAAACATTCACATATATTAAATCAGAGTCAACGGTTCATTAATAAATTCAAATATCATTAAAATTGTCGTTATCTTATGAGTAATGACCACAATTTCGTAGAATTCGCTTTCAGAAGGCCTAGCCAAAGTAACATTCTATTAGCGATGTCGCTAGTAGAAAACTACAAAAATGTATGGGATTGACATGTGCTATCGAAATGTCACGTGGTTTATTGTCAACGAATAGAAAATTGGTAGACAATGTAACTAACTGTCGATTCCATGAAACGAATCGACACTAGCGAACAATCATTTCCATACAAATGCGTAGCCAAGTGACACTTTCGACAAGCGATATCGCTTAGTTTTCGATTCCATCGATAGAAACCCTAGCGAAAGCCAAGAGGCTGTAGAAAACGAAACAAAATGGCGTTTTTTTTAATCAGCTGTGGAGAAGTCGCGTGTTGTTTTGTTTCGTTTGATTTTTGGTTTCAAGTTCAAAATGCATGCACTGCGTTTATATATTTATATTTCATATAAAACACTGTTAAAAAATATTTTTGTTATGTTTCAAATAATAATAATAATAATAATGCTGGACAATCCACACAGCATCATCTAGACCCAAGCTAAGCAGAGCTTGTGTTATGGGTACTAGATGACTGATATACTTAATACAATACATTATATAGATAGATATTTTTTTATTATACATAGAAAATACCCAGAACAAATATTTGCAGATCGTACAAACATTTGTCCCAGGGCGGGAATCGAACCCGCAACCTCCTGTGTCGCAGGCGGACTTTCGCCCACCGCGCCACATCGGTCGTCAACCCGGATCGGATTAACCCAAACAAATAAAATAAGAAATTAAATATTTTTTGTTTTAGGGTATAACACATTTTTTACAGAATTTTGAGTTTTACTCTTTTATTTTTAAGTATAGATAAGGATCAAAAATAACAAACTTATAATAAACATAAATAAAACAAAGATAAAGATTAATTTATTTGCTTCAACATAATGAAGGTTACAGTTGTAGGTCTTAAATTTATTAAATGTTTCAATTATGTTCTACCTTAAAATTATATTTTGAAGTAAATTATTCATGTGGAGTACAATAAAGTGTTATTATTATTATTATTCATAAAATTAAATATATTCAATAATATATATAAAATTAAAACAAATTATGATAAACACAAACAAAACACAATATTATTAGGTATATTACATTATTCAGTATCAAGCTGTACAGTGACATCACTATCCCTACTTAGATATTGCTGAAGCATAGCTTGAGCAATATCTGCGAAACGGCTCAGCAGATTATTTCGCTCATGCTCCACCTCTATCCTCCGGGCCTCATTTCTCTCCCGCATTTCCTCTATCCGAAGGCAACGCTGCTCAACGGATACGAACTCGCTCACCGCTCGGTCAAAAGGAGTTAGCGCCCGTCTTCGACGAACTCTCTGGTGCCGGCGTTGAGGAGTGCTAACGGATGAGTGTGGCGATGGCGCTGTCAGAGGCGGTCGACTGGTTGACGGAGGAGGGGTGGTAGGCGCGGGTGGGATGGCGAACAAAAACAAACATTAACCTTTTTTATTATATCTTATATACTTCAGTAGCACCTTGCCACACATACCATCTTCTTCACCGATGTTTAAATCAACAGGTAAAATATGAGAAAATGAATTAGATGGCCCCTGAAAAAATATAAAAATTAATATCTAATAAATTAAGAGTTTTAACAGAACAATTCATAACCAAAGATATAAATGAAAATAAGTTTTTTTTTTTTTATCAAATCTTATTTACAAGGAATGATATAAGGAAGGATTAAGTAGCTACTTGTTGTAGAAAGAGGAAGGATCATGAAAGGTATAAATACATATATTATTCAATAGCATGTAACTAACATCAAACCCCTGCTCTTCTATCTCAGAGTGACCTTCCACAGCCAAAGCACCAATAATCCCCAACACCCTTGTCTCCAAAGCTGTAGGGTAACAGAGCTACTCGGACCACCACCAGTGCCACTTGCATGACGCCGTATTGTCAAAGCTTTTTTTTTGTCTTCGACTTCTAATCTGCCCACACCTTACAATAAAGTTAGTATTATGGTATCATATAATAATGTGAAATGTAGGTATGATATAAAATTATTATTGTTATTATTGAAAATGTGATGTAAGAATACTTATGATTTGCATTCACACAATATAGGTTGATAAGTACCTACATGATAAACTCATAATAGTATCTACTTACATACCTTTTTCCATTTTTCTGGAGTCTTAGTAACACCACCACCAATGGAGTTTAAGGTGTTTGCTAGATTTTTCCACAAATCATCAGCTCTTATACGACCCTGAGCACCAGGCTGAGGTTTGGCAAGGTCACCATGACTGTAACATAAATAATCAAGCCCTTTGAGTGTTTCGTTGTGAGATCACGTCATTGTTTACATTAACTTTCGACTTGATGAATAAGATTGAAACTTTGAATAAATTATGTTATTTTATACATTAGGCTAGGTAAAATATCATGATTAAGACTTGTAGATAGGTACTGAACTTCTTACCATTCCATGAACTCCAAAAGAATTGAAAATTGAGCCCCACTGGCCCGTGCTCTTGATTCCATTACTAAAAATGAATATGCAAAACGTTAGCTAGTTTTTGTATCAATTTCAAAATGTATCAATGTTTCTTGATGTAATGTACACTTTAATGTAATGTAATTTAATTACCTCAATATAATCCAAACACTCTTCAAAAATATCACAAAACACAAAACTTTATTTTGTTTTGTAAACTTTCGAATTTTCGTCCCAACAAAATACTATTATTTTGTTACGATTGACCGACTGACATCTGACACTGACTGTAAAAGCGGGAATTTGACGTTTGATGACGAAAAACCATAGACAAAGCGCGGCATCTAGCGAACAGACGAATCGACTAAGCGATCGCTAAGCAAAGGTTACTTTGTCTACCAATCGAATGTCGCTATCGCTATAGCGTTAGCGACTGTAGAAATGGAATCGCTCCTTGGGTAATGCCGGTTGGCTAAGCCTGCAGCATAGAATTGAAAAGAATAGCTATCAAATACTTCAAAAAACTTTTTGGAATAATATAATTAAAATTATATTTTATTCCAAAAACTATCGTGAACTTGACTATTCATATTGTAAAAACGGGAATTTTCACGTACTGCACTATCGATGAAGATATCTATCGCGAAGCTATCGAGATAGGTCGTCTACCAAACTTTAACAGAGACCGTGGCTGGGCTTTACTCCCCGCCTGAAAGTCATGTCTGTATGGACTGCATGATAACGCGGGAGTCGAATCCGACATTGCCACAGTGAGCGTAGCCTGTCTGGCTCCTCCAGGAATAGGTTATTGCATCGACGTGAGCAGTAGCGTAGACGATGTAGCACCCCTACCACCAGTAGTTACAACAACGCTACGAACACAATCCCCCCCCCCCTCCCCCCTCCACCCGCGCGCCTTTATAACCGCACACAACGTGCGGCAGCGCGTAGTGCATGGCGCGACGCGAAAGTCGCAACCACTCACCCTGATGAAGACTCTCGGAATGAGTCGAAACTTAGTCGGTCCCTTTACCGATAGTGCGATTACTAGATGATGCTGTGTGAACATGTTCAGCATTATTATTTTAATTTTAATATGAAATCATGTTTTCAATTTTATTTACGTTTTACTTAGGTATCTATAGTTTTTATAGTATGTGGTTTACATACAAATACATTTATTTACCGAAAATATAGAGTTACAATAGAGTTGCTGTTGGTCTCCGCACTAGGTCGAGACTTTATCGCGGGAGGCCGGTTAAAGATAAATTGATTTCCGTAAAAAACAAACAAGGCAAAACACAAAATAGAAAAAAAATCACTCAAAAAAAAAATGAATGAGATGACTCAGAGATTTTCACTATTTCTTTACACCTAAATAATAAAGTAAACCAATGGTATGAGTTTACTTGACTGTCAAATAATATAATGAAAAAAAGCTTTCTTACTCATATAACGGCTTGGATTTGTGTTTCACGATAAATTCCATCTTTAAAAATAGCTAAACGCTGATTTTCTGTTCCCATTATTATCTTAGGGCCCGATCAAACTGATGTGGTAGCGGTGGCGATAAAAGGGAAATAAATTCCAAGTGATTGTCAAATTTCGCATGAATGTAATTGTCGCCACCGTCTTACTGAGCCCTTACCGAAACGGACCGCGGGACGATCACACAAATTTCCATGGCTATCGTTCATGGACAGTTCATGGCCTGCAGTTTAGTCTGGGGGGTATGGGAATCAAGTGATGGAGAATGATTGTATCGCAATTTGATGGATGGGTCATTCAAATGGGGAACTATTGTCTAAATTGATTGGCATCTATCGAGATGGCTATCGAGCCATGGGTTAGCTTGATTGACCCACAGAGCGGGGTAATCACACAAATTTCCATGGCTATCGAGATGGAGGCATGGCATTAGCGTGTTTCGATTACTTGTCAAAATCACAAGTTTCGGTTCGTTCATGAACGGCCTTCAGTTTAGTCTGGGAGGTATGGGAGTCAAGCGATGGAGAATCAGTGTAACCGCAATTTGATGGATGGGTCATTCAAATGGGGAACTATTGACGACCTCTGTGGCGCAGTGGGCGAAGGCTTGCCTGTGACGCTGAAGGTTGCGGGTTTGATTCCCGCTGCGAGACAAATGTTTGTATCTACAAATATTTGTCTCGGGATCTGAGTGTTTTCTATGTATAATATTTATGTATTTACAAAAAATATATATGTAAGTAGTATATCAGTCATGTAGTTCCCATAACACAAGCTCTGCTTACTTTGGGGCTGGATGATGCTGTGTGAAAATGTCCAGCATATTTATTATTTATTGTCAAAATTGCCATCTCGATAGCCATGGGTTAGTTTGATCGACCTATAGATAATAATAATAATAATAATGCTGGACAATCCACACAGCATCATCTAGCCCCAAGCTAAGCAGAGCTTGTGTTATGGGTACTAGATGACTGATATACTTAATACAATACATTACATAGATAGATATTTTTTTTATTATACATAGAAAATACCCAGAACACCCGGAACAAATATTTGCAGATCGTACAAACATTTGTCCCAGGGCGGGAATCGAACCCGCAACCTCCTGTGTCGCAGGCGGACCTTCGCCCACCGCCCACATCGGTCGTCATGATAGATGGTGAGAAAGCGGCTTGTCTGCCGGCGCTCATACTCACTTGTACGCTTTTAGACATAAGTAGGCTAAATAGTCACATTGCTCCTCTAGCGACACCCGGTACGGCGTGGTGCGTCTTGTTTTTGCTGTAGTGGTTGTGCTTTCAGTGCCGAATCTGATGGTAGACGATACAAGAGATTATAATATAATAGTATGAATGAATGAAAATACTTTATTGTACACCTTAAGCAACAAACATGATAACAAAATCTTATATATAAATAAATAAATAGTAAGAGATTGTGAGAGTGGCGGGGGTGTACATAAAATAACAACAAAAGAATATTAACTACACAATACAATAACTATTATATATATAATAAATATGTTAAGATACATACCTACAGATTTACTACAAATATACATATATATATACATATATAAATACACATACACATTATAATACGTCGGTAAAAGAGCAAGACAAGATAATTAATATAATATTTTCGAACTTAGTCCCGAAGAAAAATTATTACGGAAGAGCGAGATCTCCTACCACAGGTATCTACATACTTAAAAGGAGATCTCAAACCCATATATGTATACGAAGATTAAGTTACTGAAATAAACATTTGATTTGATTTGATGTACCTGGGACTTGTGACTGTTGTTGCTCGGGTAAAAAGTGAGTCAAAGTTTTCCATATCATCAGGGTCATGTTCTTTGTCTTTACCATCTTTATCATCATCATCATCATCGTCAAGTTCATCACTGTCATTACCAGGATCTTTATCGAGACCATCAACAGGGCCTTTACTAGGATCATTGCCAGGATCATTGCCAGGATCATTGCCAGGATCATTATCGAGACCATCAACAAGGCCTTGACTAGGATCATTGCCATTGTGAGCTATAGGGTCGTTATTTCCGCCACCTTCGTTACGCCTTGCATCATTGATGATACAAGCTTTTGCTTGGAGGATGAGCGCAGACACTGAAACTAAACACACATCATAGTATCGTAGAGGTTTGTCTTGCTCTTTTACTGGCGTCTTATAATGTGTATGTGTATTTATATATGTATATAGTATATGTATATGTGTAGTAAATCTGCAGGTATGTATCTTAACATATTTATTATATATATAATATGTATGGTGTAGATAATACTCTTTTTTTGTTACCTTATATACCCCCTCACAACTCTCACAATCTCTTACTATACTCTCCATCCAAAGGTTATCTGGAAGAGATCACTTCGTAGCGATAAGATCGCCCATTGTACTTTCTCTAGAATAAGATTTTGTTATGTTATTTGTTTAAGGTTTATAATAAAGTATTTTCATTCATTTATTCATTAAAAAGTGAACAAATTTACAATACCAAAAACTACCTCGACGACCTAGATGGTGTGGGCAGGCGCGTAGCCGATTGCGAAGCAAGAGGCGCGGATTCGATTTCCGCAGCGGGACAAATGTTTGCATGAGCTGCAGATATTTGCTCCAGGTTCTCGTAGTTCCTGATAACCAAGGCACAGGGAATCCTGTGGGGTCAGGACGAGAATGTGTCAGTTGGCGCTAATAAAAAACTTTAGACAGACCGTTGATCTATAAAACAGTTAAAGATGAAAGCGCACAGAGCTCTAGACAAATACCTCACGCTTCGTTTTCCTTTCACGCTAACGCAAATTCGTCAAGGAAAAACTTGGCAGCAGTCATGTGGTACCCTTGACACTCGATTCCAATCAATCGGGATTAGGATCGAATTCGTGCAATTTGGTAGGTACTTTTGAATGTGACGTTGACATTTGATTGGAATAGAATTTGCGATTGAAATATCACAGACTCGAAATAAAAAAAGAAACTGGATTATATTGGAATTAAATTGAGATTGTATCAAGTGTCAAGGGTACAGATGTCATTTCCATAAAATTTAACCTTTCCGCAGGCGTTAATACCAAAAAGGTTGATGTCTAAGGAGTCTCGACATAGCTAGTGTTTCTTATAATATAATAAATAATAATAAATAAATAATGCTGGACATTTTTCACACAGCATCATCTAGCCCCAAACTAAGCAAAGCTTGTATTATGGGAACTACATACTGATATATTCATTATATGTTTTTTTGTAAATACATACATACATATTATCAAGGTTCAAAACTTACCAATCATCATAAATCCATACAACATTGTAGTAAATAAAATACTCACTTTTCATTGATCAAGTTGTGTTTATATGTACTTTAACTATCTTAGTAAATTCACTTCGTTTCAAGTTTTCAATTACAGTTTCGGCGTTCTGTGCGATTAACTTTTATTCAGTTGGGAGTAATTAATTTAAAATGGTTTTTGAAAGGGTAGATTTATCAGGCTATGAAAGCAGAAGGACTATCATGAAGCAAATATCTAAAAAAAACTATAGACGAATTGAGAACCTCCTCCTTTTTTGAAGTCGGTTGAAAAATAATCTGTATGGGGCTGACTTAAGCATATTGAATAAAGCCCGTTATTATTAATAAAAAAGTACAATATAATATTATCTATACTAATATCATAAAGAGGTAAAGTTTGTAAGTTTGGATGTAGGAGGTAATATCCAAAACTACTGATACGATTTCAAAATTACTTTCACCTTTATGTGTATATTCTTCACCCTGAATGTTCATTCAGGGTGGACAAAGAATATAATTAGTAGGAATACAGCTAATAATATATAATCTTTCTATATATTACTCTTTCTTTTTCTTCGGTCTTCTCGTGGAGACCAATAATTTTGAAACGTAGGTGAGTCGACGATAAAACGGTCGAGCGAATGTGTTTCACGAATGCTGTTTTAACGGTCAACTGCATGCCCATCCTCTTTTTATTTTTATGCTATTTATAATAATATAAATAGCAAGTACCTAATACTGTACATATAGTGAAATAAATGAATATATTTATATAACGCGAGCTTAATTGAAGATGGGTATTTGAACCGACCGTCCCACGCAGCAATGCCTACATAAAAACAAACTCTAGCGTCTCCGCCAAAAAGAAAGTTGCAGAGGGCGTTAAAGAGTCGGTGTCCAATCCACCCGCGCTGGCTGCAAAATGCGCACCTGTCAAAGTCAAAGTCAAATTCATTTATTCATTAAACTCACAATGATCACTTAGAAAAGTCAGTTTTATCAGCCTGTACCTCGGCGACCAAGCCAGGAAAGAAAGGCAAATGTGATTTTAGTGTTTAAATGATCCGATTGTACTGCCACTTTTCAGAGAACAGGGTGTCCACACAGATATCACTTTCTGTTGGCGTTATCATCATCATCATTGACCTTAAGACATCTATTACAGACGATTTATTTGACGTCAGTCAGGTTAATTTTATTATTAGTATGATCTAATTTAAATGAATATTGACTGAACTTGCAGCGCCCTTACAGGGTCCATGGTCATGGGTCCAGGGACCTAAGCTGATGTACATTTGAGCATGAATAAATGAATATGAATATGAACAAACTACAACTAGAAAAAGTTGAACACTTTCGTTCGTGACTAAAGAGACCTATATGGGAGTGGTAGCCGCGCCCACATTTTTCGCAAATAAAAGTCCCCAAAGCTGACGCCTGGAAAACAGTGGAGGAAAACAGTGGAGGAAAACAGTGGAGGAAAACAGTGGATGAAAACAGTGGCTGATGGTGTCGTCGCTCACGATAACGCCTGGCCCGACTATCTAACACATAAGCGGGTTACACGTCACCAATGCGAAGCAAACCCTGTTACATCCCGGGGTGTTTTATTTGTTGGCGTTAACACCTGCAGGTTGAATTGTATGGAAATTAGCTGTGGAAATGTCACGTGACTGCTGCCAAGTTTTACCTCGACAAATTTGCGTTAGCGTGAAAGGAAAACTAAGCGTGAGGTATTTGTCTAGTTATCCGTGCGTGTAATCCTGTTAGTATCGTGTATTTTTCTAAACAGCCCCAGAGACACTGTTTCTGCAATAATAATTAAATAAATAAATAATGCTGGACATTTTCACACAGCATCATCTAGCCCCAAAGTAAGCAGAGCTTGTGTTATGGGCACTACATGACTGATATACTACATATTATGTAGTTTTTTTTAAATGTAAATTGTAAATATAAATTATGTAATTATTTATTATAAATATAATAAATAAGGAATCAGCTGCCCACGTAATCCTGGAATGCGTGGGCGTAGCAACTCACCGCGCACAAATCCATGGGTCACTATGTGAAGCCTGCGAAGACCCCAGGAAACTTCTGGAACTCACTAGCCAGAAACTCCCACGCATAATGAACCAATTAGAGTTTGAATGTGGAAAAGGGAGTCCACATACATAGACATACTCGTACATACATAGTGGTGTGGTAATAAATTCTACAAGAAAAGTCTTACTTAAATGTAAAAAACAATACTTCTGGAGTATTTAATTCAGCAAGCGAACATGAAGTTTTTGAGACAAAAAAGAAGTCTGTATTCTTTATAATTCTTATTATTAAACTTCGATGACAAAATATTGATCCAGAAAATAGTCGTCGTGGTATTCAAAATCTGAAACAAAAGTTTGTTTTATAAAAATAAAGTCACAAGAACGTAATCAGAATAAAAAAGTATTCAGTTGTTTTTTTGTGAACTAAAAATACGAGCAAGGTGTCTTTGGCTACCCCTCAACATATTGCCTACGACGCATCAATAAACAAAAAAAAAAAACAAAACCAGGTAAGTCTATGTTCAGTTTTTTTTATAAACTAAATAGTTTCTGCCCACGCCTTCGCTCGCGTGGTACCCGGATAAAAAGTAGCCTATTTATTATTCTGACTTAAAAGCTATATTACTGTAAAGTTTCATTAAAATCCGTTCAGTAGTTTTTGCGTGAAAGAGTAACAAACATCCATCCTCACAAACTTTCACGTTGATAATATTAGGTTTTTTTTTTAAGTATACTGATATTTTCGTCAATTTGTAAGACAATTTTTAAGATATATTTTTTTGCATGAGTTGGCCCCTTTTTTACTTCAAACAGATCAGTAGGTATCGTACATACCTAATATTAAGATGTACTTTAGTTATTATTCTTATTTTAGTGCCTTTTGTTGTTTTTAGGGTTCCTTACCTCAAAAGGAAAAAACGGAACCCTTACAGAATCACTTTGTTGTCCGTCTGTCTGTCTGTCAAGACCCTTTATCACGGGAACGTGTGGAGGTTTTGAATTAAAATTAAAATCATGTACTAAGATCTACAGTCCCTTGAAGCTGTGAAAAATAAAACTTCTAAGTTAACGTTAAAAAAAAATACGGCCGTTTAGGCCGCAAAAAACACTATCAAGGGAATAAAAATTTACAAGGTAAAAATTACAAGGGAATAAAAATTTCCGTTGACCGTCCTATCAAATTTGGCAAGTAATATCGTCTTATACTTTAAGTACAGGGAAAAATCTGAAAACTATACATTTGTTATTGCTCGTGGTTTTGGAAACTGAATTTTGGGAAAAGCTCGGAAAAAACCGCGAGACTCGATTCCTGAACTACTTATAATATGTAAATATGTACAGAACCCTCGGTGGGCGAGTCCGACTCGCACTTGTCCGGTTTTTTTTGTCAGTTTAATTTTTAAACCCTGTTTTAGCGACCTTTGGTATGACTAGACCATATGACCATATGGTTACGCTCATCTGGCCGACTCTCACTGGCAGTTGGTGCTTATTTGCACAGGCCCTTTGCCATATGTTTATTAAGAAGTAGTAGGGGAAAAAACTTACGTTGAAAACCTAACTTGTTATTGTTAGTTAAGTTGAAACATTCTCCCATATGTGCGACTTGCCATACTGAAAAATTATACATATTAAGTTATTAAATCAATACAAAATAATAAGAACACACGCTCACGACTGTATTTTGATAATGTATATCCTCAGGTACATATTTATTATTATTAGTTCATTTATTTCAGATCATAATCCATATACATCTATACTAATATTATAAAGAGGAAAGATTTTTTTGTTTGTTTGTTTGTACCGAATAGGCTCCAAAACTACTGGACCGATTTTAAAAAAAAATTACCAATTGAAAGCTAAATATCAGGAAGTAACATAGGCTATAATTTATTTAGAAAAAATGAGATCCTTTAGAAAATTGCAATAATGTAACCCAGTCTTTTGTAAATAAAGAATCCCTGAGTTGTATATGTCTTAGAAAATAAGTACTCTGAAAATATATCAGAGGGTTAAAGGTGAAATTAAAAAAAAACCTCGGTATTACGGCCAACTAGGCCAACAAGGCTGGTAGGATATGGATATGGATAAGGCTGGTATATAACATACCACGTGATGTAAGAAGTAAGAGGTTATGTTTATGAATATGTATGAACTCGTGTGTTTAAGAATCAGGCACTACCTTCATATCTCTCCATACAGTTTACAAAGTCCAGCATGCAATAATTTTTGAAGTCCCGGTATTGAAAATATATTGTTCGCCCGCAAAGTTTTCCGGTTCTGAAATATAATTTTCACGAATTAAAAAATAAAATTAGATACCGTTACCACCCGTTACTAAGGCCACAGTTACACGGGTTTTTTACTTGCTACGTAAGGAGCCGTATGTAAGTTTCTATATACAGGCTTGTATGTGAATAATTTACACTAATATTATAAAGAGAGAAAATTTTACAGTTAAAATGTAGGAGGTAGGTACTCTCCGATACTACTCATCCAATTTTAAAATTATTTCACTAACATACTTTTGACCTTCAGGGTGGACATAGGCTGTATATTATCCCGTTAAAATAAAAAGGCTTTTCGTGGCAACCACTTCTGCAACGAAAGTCGATGAAAAAACGGTCGCTACTTTTCATCGCTAACTTATTATTCGGAACCACGCGGGCGAAGACGTGGGCAGTAGCTAGTCACAAATAAATTGAATATTTCTGTTACTTTTCCGAAACCGCTAATAGGATTTGTGGTCCGGTTTATTTCAAACATGTTCTTAGATAAATTTAAGTCATTAGGTCAATTTAATTTTATGTCTCAAAATGTACATAAAATCATAGCACTTAAGAAAGTCGACTTTACTAAGTATAAGCAAAATATCTTCACATTATAAAATTCAATAAAATCACAAAGATAATGTCAATAATTAATACAACCAATTAAAAATAAAATTAAACGTAACTAAATTTAAAATAAACATTTCAACACAATTAATAATTACACGAATAAGTATTTTATAAAAAACATTTTTTTTTATATGTCAATCTCGGACATAAACGATATTAAATATGTTTCAGAAAAACTTTTTCAGACAAACTGTTTCAAACGACCCGTTCAGTAAACTTACTTATATGCTTTCAGACAGTAGAACGCTAAATAGTCGCACCCCTCCTCAAAATTAGTCACGCGAGTGGGTATAGTGCGCTTGGTCGTACCCGGCGTAGTCGACGGAGTAGGTCTAGTAAACCTGATAAGCAAACAAGGACATTAGCATATGAAATCATATTAAAAAAACCTTTCGAAGCCAGAGGAGTACCATGACAAACGATTTGGACGACCCTCGACAATATCCAGACGGAACAGTAACCAGTTTCTATAAACATTGTGTTCGAGTGTTGGTTAAATTATAAATTTGTTTTTATGTCTAACATAGTCTAAGTCTTATTAACACATATGGATCATGTTATCCAAAAAAAAAATATTATTATTAATAATATAACAAACTTAGGATATATTTTGGGGTCCAATGTAAAGTAGTGTAAATGCCAAAATGCCTCTATTTTGAGAACGCTTCCGTCTGGTAGTGATCTGGATTAGTTGATCGTGTAGGTGCATGTGGTTGAAATCACGATTTCTCAGTGTATTACTTTTAGTAACTGCTCCGTTTCCTCATAGCTTAGTTTTAGAAGTCATGTAAAACTAAGCTAGACTATTTCCATTTTGTTTGGTTATCGTGCCCAAATCTTTTAAAGCCGTTTTGTAGAGTAATGGTCCTAGAAACTTTTATTGGCGCGAAGCAAACACAGTTTTGATAGTTGGTTTTGCCAGTATTCTATCTTTTCTTCGTCTACTAGTAGATACTCGTAAGTTATCACTTATGTCGACTTTTTTATGGAGCGTTAAAATAATAGCATAAATAAATAGCTTGAGGACATGAAGCAGACTTCACAGTCATTGTTTAGGTCTGCTGTCGGGAATCTATAAGATATATTATCTATAATCTATAATCTATAATCTACATCACATTGAAGTATATATACATATTTCAATGTGATGCAGGCCACGCTCCAGGCCGTGTAACAGTAAGTTGAAAATTATCGACATAGAGAATTATATACCTACTTCGTACCTTACAGACGCTTGCTGTTGTGTTGTCATAAGTAATTCTTCCATACCATAACCTGTATATGCTATAGGTTCACCGTCTCCACCCGGTCCTTTGCCACCACCGCCAAAATCACCACCACCACCACCGTCACCACCGACACCACCACCACCACCACCGCCAAAACCACCACCACCACCGTCACCACCACCACCACCACCGCCAAAACCACCACCACCACCACCGCCATAACCACCACCACCACCACCGTCACCACCACCGACACCACCGCCACCACCACCACCACCGCCGCCCTGGCGTCTGGAATCACTGTTATTGATAACACAAGCTGATGCTTGGACTATGAGCACTGAAATTAAAAAGCAATATTTATGTAGAATTAAAGAGCTAAAAAAGAGCTTTCCCGGGGAATTACCACCATACCAATTTCTGTCGGCAAGCAGTAATGATGGTATTTCTCTGTTCTTGTTAAATTAAAGGCACATGGGATTTTTCACCCTTTATGTTTCAATCGGCAACATGCGAGTGATAACTCCGGCATTGCAAGCGTCTATAGGTTACAATAACCACTTACCAACAAGTGGGCCGTATGTTTGTTTGCAACTTAAGTTATGAAAACAAAAAAAAATGTACTCGTTACATGTATCTTCCATGCGCTGATATGGTGCTATAGGATTAAAAGTTCGAAGGCATCGATTAGTGTTCCAATAAGCGTCGATGGGCTTCCGACTAGCCACACTCAAAGCTAACTGACAACCTCTGTGGCGCAATGGGCGAAGGCCCGCCTGAGACGCAGAAGGTTGCGGGTACAATTCCCGCTGCGGGACAAAAGTTTGATCATGATCTGCATTCATTTGTCTCGGGTCTGGGCGTTTTCTATGTATGATATGTATGTATTTACTAAAAAAATATAAGTAGTATATCAGTCATGTAGTTCCCATAATACCAAGCTCTGCTTACTTTGGGACTAGATGATGCTGTGTGAAAATGTCCAGCAATATTTATGATTTATTTTTATTTAACTACTATGAAAAACGTGGTAATTTACTGAATATGAATTTTGAGATGTATTAGGTATACGTAAATTGAGTAAATCTGATACCTGTACGTCTGATACGTCTGCAAAGAGTGCCATGACGGACTGGTCACTCTCATCCTTTGACATGTCATCGGTGTCTCAGATGGGGGGGGCTCTACCCCGTTTGTCGCCTTTACCCAAACTCGTTACAGAGCACTAATAAAACTGCAGAGTTTTTCCAAAGTGACTACGGTAAAGTTCTTCAAAAACAGCGTTTGAAAATTTAAAAGGATCGGCTGTGATGCCTTTGGTGGTTACCGTAACCGCTTACCAACAGGCGGGCTGTATGCTCATTTGCTAACTTGGTGGTATAAAGTAACAACGCGGTCGGAGCTGGTTTGGCGAGACTTTTAAGATGATATTAAATTGACTCACCAATGAAACGAACATTCATTTTTCTTACAAAATGATTAACAAAACATGTATGTAGTTGAATTTAAATTCACTGAAGAAGATTATAAGTTGAACGATTCTACATGATTCTTATGGTTTCAATTAAAAAAATACTCATATTGACTTTGAAATAATTGAGCATAGAGAAAAGCATGAATAATTATTCACGGTAAGTTCATTGTGAAAGTAATATAATCCAACGAAGTATGCAATGCTTGAAGTTTTTGATTGATTTGTTTTATGAATATAATAGATATAAAGATAAAAAAAATGCAGGATATTTTTACAGCATACATCTATGCTGTAAAAGTTTGTAAGGATAGAAGTTACTCTTTCTCGCAAAAACTACAGAATTTTGATGAAACTTTACAGTAATATAGCTTATACATCAGAATAACACATAGGCTACTTTTTATCTGGGCACTAAGCGGGCGAAGCCGTGGGCAGAAGCTAGTTACAAATATATAAAATAAAATTTAATAATAATAATTTTGCAAATTTAAAAGTTACTTAAGTACTTTAGATCGTTTTCGGATTTCATCGTTAAAACGTTATTTCGTTGTACTCTATAGTATACTATTGAGTTTTACTTAAAATGTTTTGAGGATTATTAATTTACCCGTAGTAGTCTACGTTAGCCAGCTGCGGGTAAAATGTTTGCATTTTCTGCAAATATTTGTCTCGTGTCTAGGTGTTGTGGTGCCAGCGTTCACAGTTCCTGATAGCCATGACATAGGGAATCCTAGTTTAGTAGTATCGGGTGCTTATTTCTATACTATAATAATAATATTATTTAGAGGAAATATTTTTTTGTTGGTTTGTTTGTATCGAATAGGCTCCGAAACTATTAGACTGATTTAAACCATTTTTTCATCAAATGAAAGCTAAATTATCAGGAAGTAACAGGGGATCCTTAAAAAAATTGCAATAATGTAACCCAAAGTAGCAAAATTTTGCCTATAAAATTTATTATTTGGCGTGCGCTGAGAAAACTATTGATGATACATAAAAATTATGTACTACATAGTTAAATTACTCATTATTACATACAAATATATCTTACTATCATAGTTAAGTCACAATAGCAGCTTTTGTGTTCTAAAATTTAATTAGATCGCCGATATTCCCACGGAATCGAAACTTACGCGGGTGAAGCCGCAGGGCGCAGCTAGTATTTAATAAAGAAAAACAATTCTCTGATTGAAAAATTCAATATAATTTAATAGAGATGTTATACTTGAGATGAGTTTCTGTGTTTGCTTTCGCCCAGGGAAGGAAGCCCAGTGCTGGTGGGATAACAGGAACTTGAGGGGTTTTCTTCAGGTCAGGTAACGCATCAGCAGTGCCCCTGGTCTTGGAAATGTCATTTAGGTAACAGGATGGACCATATCTGGTGTCTTATGAATTATAGATTACTTGCATTAGGTCCAAATAAGCCTCGTCATTGGTATCAAAAGCTGAAAAAAATTATTTTTATTTATGCGTGACGATTTGAGTTCGTATATAATATGCATTTGTAAAAGTGGATTGTTTATCTGTTACCACATATTCAAAATGGCTTTTAAGATTTATAATGGGGTTATTGCAATCGATTCATGTCTTCTATCTTCTTCTAATCAGCCGGTAAGACTGCTGAGTAAAGGCGTCTTCTCCATTACGTCTCTCCTGGCGGTCTATAACCAGCCAGATCCACTGCTCACCTTCTGCCCTTTATTATCATCTGACTATTAGGCAGGGGCCTCGAAGCCACCGCATATCTCTTGGCCACCATGCCGTGACTTTAGTCCATCTGTGACCCTCCCGCCTGTGTCCTGCCCATCTCCACTTGTGCCTCGCAATCTATATCCTGCCTTAAGTGAGAGGTCCGACCTCGGTGTTTGGTAAGTCCACGAGATAGATTCCTAGCATCGCCTGCTCCATGGCTCTTTGAGCAACTCGTACTTAGTCGTCACATTTATATAGGTTTTATCGCCACAGGTGTCTCAATCGATGATGTAAAATCGAGGTTTTAAATCTTTGTTAAAATTTATTTGTGTTAAGCTAGATATTTTGATTTGCGATGGACAGACAGGAAAATAAATCAACAAAATCTGTCTGTCCCTCTGTCAATACAAACAGTGTCTATCAACATACGTGCAAAATCTTTTGGTCGAGTGACATTGTAGCATGCCCCCATGTGTGCCAGTTGCCACACTGAAAAAAAAATTCTGTACATATAGATATATCTTTGTAAAGTTTATCTGGAAGAGTGTATGTAAGGTGTTGAGCCACCAAAGGAATGGATGAAGAAGGCTGCACGTGGCTGAGATGCGGATGTTGAGATGGATGAGTGGAGTTACGAGAATGGACAAAATAAGGAATGAGTGTATCAGGGGAAGTGTGAAAGTTGCGTCAGTGACGGATTAGTTGAGGAGTAATAGATTAGAGTGGTATGGGCACGTCATTATGAGGAGGGAAGAAACTCATAATATACATAAAGATATAGATATACCTTCCTACCTACTAAGTAATATTTTAAGTTAACATTTTCTCTATAATTATAAGTACGTGCTTTAAAACAACCTTGTCTACTATGTGCATGCTGTGGCACCCTACTTTTGGCGAACAGGTATAATATATTTTTACATTGGATAACGGTGTTTTCTCTGTTGGTTGACTTAAATAAATATATGAAAATATATATACCTACTTGTAAATAGTTGTATGAATAAATACCTAAGAACTTTAATATATGAAAATAAAATAGATGGATATATGAGTGTGAGAAAAGAGAAGGTTGTGTGAAGGTTGACATGGGTAAGAAAGGAGTACTGAACCGTCATGGTTGATAGAGGAGAGTGGAAAATGAAAATATGCTGTGCGAACCCCACGTAATGTGGGACAAGAGTATGGAGAAAAAGACGTAAAAGAAGGATTTCTTCACTACACTGGTTCTATAGGATAATCTGCAGATTAAAAAAAACATTATATTTTACCTACTTTCATATCTCTCCATACAGTTAACGTAGTCAAGCATACAATAGTTTTTAAAATCTTGGTAATTGTAATATATTGTACGTCCGCATAGAATACCGGTTCTGAAATAGATTTATATCTAATGAATAATGCTTGAATGAATAAGTGGTGAACCAAAGGGATTAAAAAAAATAATAATAATATTCAAATGCATTCGTTTCTCCATTGGTTTCTCCTTATTGGTTAGTTCACAAGGCGTATTTAAAAAAAAGCCGGACAAGTGCAAGTCTGACTCGCGCACTGAGGCTTCCGTACAAGCTTTTATGTTCACCAAAATTAGCATTACTAAATTGTTCTCAAGTTTATAAACTATGAAAGCATCAAACATTGTTCAAACGAAAAGAGTCGTTTTGAAAGACAAACTTAACTTTGTATTTGGCAAAATTTTCGCCACATATATCGATATACGTCACGGTCAATTCCATAACTGTAAATGTAAGTTAAGTCTTATCGCAAAAACATTTTTGTTATATGTGATAAAACTACAAAATATTGATTTTCGGACTTTTTCCTTTACATGTGTTGCGAGACCTTGCTTCTTACAAATTTTATTACCCTAGGCTAATAGGAAGTACCCTATAAGTTTTGGTTTACTTTGCGAATGTTCAAATAAAATGCATAAATGGCTGTATTTTTTGATTGCATTGACTTAGAAATTTAATTATTTTACAGTTCCAAGAGACCGCAGATCTACGTATTGGATATTAATTTCCCTTTGATACCTCCACGCGTTCCTGAGATAAATGGTCTTAACAGACAGACAGACAGACGGACGGACGAACGGAAAACGAAGTGATCCAATAAGGGTTCCTTTTTTCCTTTTAAGGTACGGAACCCTAAAAGCGCAAAGACGCGTGTACGTTCACGTATATAAGTCGAACGCGCTGCAAATCGTCCGGCCTGTAAAATTGTGTGATTGTAAGTCTATAAGGAAATCAAAAATGATAATATGAACTGAATATGAACATTCCCATTTGTAAGTAAAATACTTGCCTGTTTCTAGCACCCTTCCAAATACACAATGTGAGTGTATTTGGAAATTACTTCTTATACGTAATTTTTATTAGTAATTTTATTGACGTAACCAACTGTTCTCTATGTGCTTACTTGTATACTTTCAGGCAATAGTAAGCTGAGTAGTCACATTGCTCTTCTAGGGCGGCACGGTATGGTGTTGTGCGTCGCGTGATCAGTTCAGGTGTTGTACTAGGTACGGTGAATCTGACGTGAAAAGATACACAAGTGAACGAAAAGTGTGCTTCGCTTGGGAACCGAGAAGAATGTGGTAAGTGACCCTGCACCCTGTAGACTGCCATTGTTCGATGGTAGCTCTTAGCTCTTACTACGAACACAGCTGCTGAAACGCCAGGAAGAAAATAATAGTAGTTATTTACTGATATCTCACAATTTTCCGTTTTTGTCGAGAGGAGGGTTATGATTGCAAAAGGCCCGTATACCAAAAATATAATAATAAAATACCAGTGTCATAAGAATAGTGGTTACCTAGTTTCTCCAGGATTTGTTAAAAAGTTATTGAAGAATTCATTCATGTCTCCTTGTTGATTATTTGGATCGGCTGGAACACCGCCCCCTGGGCCTCCAGGGCCGCCACCATGTTCATCCCCAGGACCACCTCCAGGGTCGCCACCAGGGCCGCCGCCAGGGTCACCACCAGGACCACCACCAGGGACACCACCAGGAACACCACCAGGACCACCACCAGGGACACCACCAGGAACACCACCAGGACCACCACCAGGGACACCACCAGGGACACCACCAGGACCACCACCAGGGACACCACCAGGGACACCGCCAGGGACACCGCCGGGGACACCACCAGGGCTACCGCCAAGGCCACCCCCTAAGCCGCCTCCGAGGCCACCACCAGGGACGCCACCAAGTCCACCTCCAGGAACACCCCCTGGAGCACCGCCACCACCGCCCTGACGTCTAGAATTGCTGTCATTGATAACACAAGCCGATGCTTGAACGAAAAACACTGAAAACATATATTTAGTGATGCTAATTTTACCGTCTTATCTTTCTGAAAAATATTACAGTGTTATTTGTAAATCAGCAAAAGCTCTCGGGCATAATTCCTGACATCAAACTCAACAACTTTAGTTCTACAAATTGTGGAATTTGACTTACTTTCATATTTACTGACACACACTCTATATATGTAACGCTTTCGTCTGGCAGTTTGATCTGGATCGGTTGCGCTATCTATAGACCGTGTGCAACGGTTAACGGCCAGGCCCTGCACGACAGTAAGACTCAAGGTTTATTTGAGGGGGATTTGTAAGACCCAGGGTTTATTAGTGAATTGAATTTGATGGGGATTTGTAAGACCCAAGGTTTATTAGTGAATTGAATTTGATGGGGATTTGTAAGACCCAGGGTTTATTAGTGAATTAAATTTGATGGGGACTTGTAAGACCCAGGGTTTATTAGTGAATTGAATTTGATGGAGATTTGTAAGACCCAGGGTTTATTAGTGAATTGAATTCGATGGGGATTTGTAAGACCCAGGATTTATTAGTGAATTGAATTTGAGGGGGATGCCACACTAACTCGATTTTATACATTTCATTTCTAAATAGTTCTTGTAAAGGATAAGGGGCGTGGAGTAATGTATAATCGTGGATTAAGAAAACTTTATGAAAATTCCGACTGTTTGCACGACGCGAGAACGAATCGTTCGACATGCTCACTGACAAAAAAAAACCTGGATTTCCTTTAATAAGGTAAGTTGTTTACATCTACCTACATATACATATATTATCTATTTGTTTACATTTATAGTTTAATTTAAAATTATTTTATATGATTGCAGGTTTGCGAGGTAGGTACGTCGTCTACATTTATTATTATTTTATTAATATCTATAATTCATTTACTATTTTAACAAATCATAAAGATTGTGGAACTTTATACTGCAATTTCAGCTGGTTTATACTTAAACGGAACCTCGGAATTAAGTCTCGGGCAGAAATCACAATTATTTAGAGGAGGTACAACTTAAGCTACTTTGATGCGTTATATTTACAAGGACGTGAGTTTCAAATTCATCAATTCAACTTGCCCACCCTTGCCTCGTAACCTGTTTCGCATAGTCTTTATCTACTCACCGACCAACAAAAAATAATCCATTTAATTAGTCAAATTAACACAATATTCAACGTTCATATAATGACTACACTCTAAGACTTCCTGTGTTACGGTTATTAAGAACCACGAATGCTATGCCACATAACAACCAGGTCCGGGATAAAGGTGCAATCATTGTACCGCTTGCGTCTCAGAGGGTTTCTCACCCACCAAGTCGCAGATGTCGTATAAAAAGTCACATAAAATTATTGATAAGAAAAGTGAATGAGTAAAAAAGTCTTGTTCGAATTTGCATCCACATTTTCAATTGTTCTCCTTATTAACTTTTCAATTATTGTTATCAAAGTTAATGATAACCGGCCTGGGTTAACTTTAACTTAGATTTGACGCAGTGTGCTAGCAACATATAAGTTCTTGAGACATCTACATATTACTTTTTTTTTCTGATCGGTAAAATTCAATTCAATTCAATAATATTTATTTCAGACATTAATTATTACACGATATCAAAACACAAATAAAAGTATAATATTGTCCATATGTAAAGAAGACTATATAACAAAATAAAAATTACATTCCTTCTCGGTAGGAGGTACATGGAGCGATTGGAAAATACTATAATAGATAGTAAGATAAACTCTTTATTGCACACCAAACTAAAATACAAAAACACAGGAATAATATTATCTTTATTCATACAACTATGTATAAGTAGGTTTATACAACAACTAGCTGCACCCCGCCGTTTCACCCGCGTGAAAAATAATGAATTTTAAAGTATTTTACAGCTACATAAATATCCTTGACTATAAAACTATTTATTTGAACTTTTGTTTCTACCGGCGCGGCGGCGAACTAATTAAATTTTAGAACACAAAAACTGCTATTGTGACTTAACTATGATAGTTAGATATATTCCCTCGAGGACTTTTTTGTATGAGTACTTTAATCATGTAGTACATAATTTTAATGTATCATCAATAGTTTTCTCAGCGCACGCCAAATAATGAATTTTATAGGCAAAATTTTGCTACTTTGGGTTACATTATTGCAATTTTCTAAAGATCTCTAATTTTTTTGAAAATAAATTATAGCCTTTGTTACTTCCTGATAATTTAACTTTCTCTTGGTGAAAAAATGGTTTAAATCGGTCCAGTAGTTTCGGAGCCTATTCGGTATAAACAAACAAAAAATAATTCTCTTTATAATATTATTATAGTATGGATAATAGATGAAACAGCTATCAACTGCCATAGATAAGTAAACTGATTCATATAGCTACCAGCTCCCAAAATGCTGGCTGCATTGACACGCTGAATGCCAATGCTAACCATAATAAGAGCCAGCTCTTTAGTCGCACGTCGTTTCGACCAGTCGCAGTGAAATAATTTTAAATAATAGAAGGTTCCCCGCGGACCTAGAGTCTTAACTTCAGAAGGACTCAAATAATTACTTATTTGAGCTCTGCCTAGAATTCCATATTAGTTTGCGCTTCTTGAGATCCCCGGCCGAATCAGTCACTGCAATGATTTTACAATACATTTTGTTAGTAAGTAGTACAAAAACTTATAGGTAATGTTAGATATACACATATTCAGGTACTAGATTTTAATGACTCAATTCAATTTTGAATTGATTTTTTTGAATTATGAATTGATAGAGTGAGGAACAGCGTGTTATGAGAGTGTGGAGTAAATGAAGATGTAGTAACGAGAGTTGAGAAAGGTATTTTGAGATGGTTTGGGTAAATAGAAAGGATGGAGGAAAGTAGATTAACAAGTATACAAGGCGAGCGTGAATGGGATAGTTGGTAGAGGAAGGCCTCGGCGAACGTACTTTGACCAAATTGGAGACATTCTAGAAAAAGGCCAGGTCAGAAGTATACTAACCGCCGAGCTTGTATGAAGAATGTGATGAGGGAGAATGAAGCGAAAGAGGTAAGCCAGGATCGTAGCAAGTGGAAATCCTTGGTTTCTACCTACCCCACTGGGAAACAGGCGTGACTATATGTATGTATGCAATTCAATTTTTCTGAGGGCGGTATTATTAGTACAAGAAGTCTGAATTTGTACGATTGTACTAGTACGGGGCGATCTCAACTGACCGAGCATAAAAAAAAGCCGAAGAGGTAGTTGAAAGGCTTGATTTATCTACCTTGTGTATGTGAGCAAAGATCTTAGCAAGAACAAGCCGAAGAGGTAGTTGAAAGGCTTGATTTATCTACCTAGTGTATGTGAGCAAAGATCTTTATTTCAAATTATCTATTAGGTACCTATGTACGATAACTTCTCTTCTTTATTAAACGGTCCTTCGAAATACTTTAATTCCTTATCAGCCCCTATTACTTCCCCACAATTACCTTTCGACTAATATTTACGACACGGGGAATCTTAGTGTGGGTTAGGATTATGTATGTTGTCTGTAGGAGAGTTTATGGTATATATTTAAAAAAGATTTTTTGGCCATTTTACAGCTGGAAATCCCATGTTTCTGACTCTTCGGCCAACATTCAGTGGTTGTCCTTTTATACAACCAAGGTGGCAAACGATGGAGCCGAAAATCGGGGGACAACGGGAATTAACCTACTGACGCTTACAATACCAGATATAACACTCGTGCTGACGCTGAGACAGATATAATGGTGAAAGTCTCACGTGCCTGTGATTTCACCAGCACCCATACTTTCTTTATTCCTTTCCTTCAAACTGGAACACAGCAATGCGAGACTAGACTACTTGCTGCTACTTGCTGGCAGAAATAGATATGGTAGTGAGTTCCTCATGAACCAATCAGTATGCCAACTAGTTGTGTCAGCGGAACACCTGCCCAAATATTAATTCCGACATATCATCATCATCATCATCATTAACAACCTATATTAGTCCACTGCTGGATATAGGCCTCCCCTAATGAGCGCCATAGCGCCCTGTCTTCAGCTTGCCGCATCCAGCATCTGCCTGCAGTCTTTCGCAGATCGTCATCCCATCTGGCCGAATACAATACCGATATAAACAACTGAAAAATCCTTCCCGGGCAGATCCAGCTCGGATAGGTTGGGCTGCTAGGTTTTTTTATGACCACCCAGAAAGGGTGATGGATCATTTCTATGTAAGGAACACATAGAAAAACTTTTTCTGCCAAGTTGTGGCCAACGGAACAAATACCTCTATATGAGATGATACAATTACTTGTGCATGCTGATTGGTCCATGAGGAACACATGACGTCTTGGAATATCTGGTTTTGTATGATGGAAAAGAAACACATGTTCAATGAACGATAAAATTGGTCTTTATTTAGAAGAAATCGGCTGACAGCTAAATGCAAAGATATAGGGGATGTATCGCTGCCCCGCTTAATAAAATATACAATATTTCTACAATAAAAACTCGTTAAAAGCTTACATAATAAATAAACACAAGCCCAAGAAATATCTAGTTCTGTGATATATTAGTGTTCATTTAAAATATTAAAAAAAAGGATTTACCAAAAAAAATATCTCAGGAACAACATTTTTTTACGGATATTCTCTTATTTAGAAATGCCTACATAAAACAATTTTCCGTAACAACAAAAAAATGTTTATTATAAAATGACACATAAGTGCACCTAGTATATAACAAAGAGATAAACCGTATTTCTCAATAGAGTCGTTGGCCTATATAGCGTTGATCAAGGTTTTTACAACCAGCCTCCCGAAAAAAATAGAAATTTCATAAGCGCCCCTTGCGGGACGTACTGAGAATCTTAAATTTAAAATTTACATAAATTATACCGCTGTGTAGACAAATACCGGACGCTTAGTTTTCCTTTCACGTTAACGCAAATTTGTCAAGGAAAAACTTGGCAGCAATCACGTGATATTTCAAGGCTAATGTCGTTTGCATACAATTTCAACCTTTCCGCAGGCGTTCACGCCAACAGAAAGTGGTTATTGTCTAAGAGGCCATTTCTACTGAACGGTGACGTACATTAGTTTTAAGCTTAGACCGAAGCGAAGGGCAGAAAAAAAAGTGTCAAGACTTATTATGAAACTAGGTAGCTACTTACATAATTACTTATAATAAATACCTAATTGACATGAAAATAAATGATAGTTTCGGCCTTACAACAAAAATATGACGGTCAATACAAAAATTAAAGAAAAACAGCATTTTTAATTGGTATAGATCTAAATCTAACCGCATGAGCTTGCCACATCATCTTAGAGCACTTGGGACTTAATATTGAATATATCTAGTTGAATAATCATCAACCACTAAGGTAAAAAATAATAATAATACTGGACATTTTTCACACAGCATCTAGCCCCTAACTTAACAGAGCTTGTGTTATAGGAACGAAATAACTGATATACTACCTAAATACTTTTTTTTTAATACATACATATTATACTAATATAAAAAACACCCAGACCCGAGACAAATATTTCAAACTCAAAGTCAAAATTCATTTATTCAATAAAATCACAAGGATCACTTAGAAACGTCGGTTTTTATCTACTGCCTGTTCCTCCGCGACCAAGCCAGGAAAGAAAGGCAAGAAAACAAGGCTGGTTATTCTTTTTAATGATCCGTTTACAAAACAATAGGTTCGAGTTGGAGCATTTTCAATCCCAAGAGTTTTTTCATCTAAATAATCAAATATTTTATAGTATGCCTTTTTATAAAGTTTTTGTTTAATTACGTTTTTGAATATGTTCATTGATAATTTTTGTATATCTCTTGGGAGTTTGTTATAAAAGCGTACACCGTGCCCTTTAAACGATTTACTAACTTCATGGATTTGCAAATCATACAAACATTTGTCGCGTGGTGGGAATAGAACCCGCAACCTTGTGCATCTCGGGCAGTTCTTCGCTCACTGTGCTACAGAGGTCGTCAAAAGGTGCAGTGTAAAAGTTATATAGGTATATATATTTATTTTCTATGCTACTCCAAGGCAAACTAGCATAGACCCCTGAAGAAAAGGGGTTACCATCTAAATATATTGACGTTGGCAACACCTGGGTAGATACTTATCACTGACATAATAGCCTCGATTCTGTAGTACACTGACTAAACTAAATTTAAACTATCGCTATCTTTTACTGATAGTGTACGCAAGAAAGAGATTCTACAATTTTAGTACCGTGTGCTGCTGTCAAATCAGTTTACGTGCCGCTTTTCTTCGTGTTTATAGTCAGCATGTTTTGATATCACGACTAAATTTGTATGGGAAACTTGAATCTGACTAACTTGACAGCACTAAAATTGTAGCTATCTATTTCTTGCTTGCACTATCAGTAAAAGAGAGCGACAGTTTAAATTTAGTTTAGTCAGTGTACTACAGAATCGAGGCCATTGATTCATGATTGATGGCAATATTTCTAAAGAAAAGTGGCTAAATATATATTTTTAGAATGTTTTGTGATAAGGCCGAAATAATCCGTTGTAATGCACTTTTTCCTATGTCGCCGACACATCTTGCCATAACTTTTAAAATATTAAGTAAGAGGGAGTAAAGCTTATATCTAATTACTATAAATTAAGTATATTTATTATTATAATTTAGAATATTTTTAGCTTTCATTGTGATACCTTTAAAGCGTTATTTTGTTTGACTATTCTAATAAGTTATTTATTTTACCTAATTTGTCAAGATTATGTTGATTCATTGTAGGATCTAGGTACCTTATCTTTCTATACACTATTTACTTGTTAGGTACCTACGTAACAATTTCTACTGTTTAAACCTTCTACAAGATGTCCCAGAACATGTTAGTTACTAGAAAGAGGTTATTCGTATCATTATGGATCTTCGTACTGAGTAGACCTGTCGAATATATTCGAATAATATACAGGACGAAGTTAAATTAAACATTATATTATGTTCTGGGAAATCCTGTAGAAATAAAATATCACTAGCTGGGTACAGACTGGTCAAACCTAAGATAACGAATGGGTTGGAAACGATCATTCGTTCGTATTCGTTTCGAGAACCGACATATTATACGAACGTCTATTGACCAAGGGCCCGATCAAACTGACGCGGTGGCGATAATTTTTTGTCAAGTAGTTGTCAACGTTCGCCAGCGCCACCGCCACCGCATGTGTTTGACCGGGCTTTAGAGCCGTCGCCAGTTACTTTCGCCGCCTGTCTTTGGTTTAGAGTATCTTCAGACGGACGACACCGTAACCACACTACATCCACGCGACGTGGTCAGAAACGATTTTTTATGGAAACGTGTGCTCTATTCACACAAAAATCACGTGCGGTCGCTTCAAGCGATTGAGACTAAAGCGTGAACGAAACTAACCACAATCAAGTCACATTGATCCTACTACTTTGCTATCTTGGCAGACAGTTCAGGGCGTCTAGAAAAATACCTCACGCTTAGTTTTCCTTTCGCACGTTAGTGCGGCGTCACGGAAAAACTTTACGCAGCAGTCGCGTGACTGCTAATGTCATTTAGCAGTCACGTGACTGCTATCATTAAATAATTCCGCTGAAAAGAGGTTTTTATCTAAGGGGCCTGCTGCCTTTCGCTTGTCAAATTAAACTGCATCTCAATTAGCGGTTACGATAACGCATCAACACAACTTCAGATAGCTGACAGCAGACTACTCACACATGACCCACTGCCCGATATCGTTTTTCTGAAGACACTCTTAAGGCCCAGTTAAACTGAGGCGGCGGAGGCGATCAGTACATTTGCGCAAACTTTGACAACCACTTCGCTTTGAACCACCGCCAAGTGCGTCAGTTTTAATGGGCCTATATGCTCGTGCTTAAGTGAAAAACGCATCAGATTGAGCACCGGAAACTTTCGTGGACTCGATGCGACTCTCCCAACGGTTAGCATTAAGCGCGCATGTGCCTTTAACATCCAGTGGGTAAATTACTACAGTATTGTTCAAAATCTTTGGGAACTACAAACTTGGCTAGGAGTGACAGTATCCAGCCGTTTACCCATGCCAGTTCTTTACATCTAAAAATATGTATGTTCGACACCGTTGTGAAAATAAATGTGGCCACAGAAACGGAAGAACGATAATGCATCCACACCTTTCCCGGCCGGGTCTAAGATGAAACAGCTAGAGGATGAAAGTTAGTTCGAAAGTATATTTTATTTTCTTAACTGAGCTTGTAATGTATATTTTAGGTAAATACATGTATTGTATTTTACAGCGACATACTTTTGTCCTCCAACGGCAAAAAAAGGAAAGGATTGGTGTCGATCGTTCGTCGGCTTTTGAAGTTGGTCTGTACGAGCCTCGAACTAAAGGCGCGTCCACATTACTATACTAAAAGCTAGTGTGCAGTCGGTCAGCGCGCGATCGCAGATAGTGCGATAGCTCCGAGGACGGTGGTGAAAGCCGCCATCTTGCGATGCCCGCTGTTGCATTCGTCTGTTTCACAGCAGAACGTGCGAGCGCCCCACCATTCTGAAACAAGGCCCATTTAATATTAAAAATAATGCTGGTCATTTTTCACACGGCATCATCTATCCCCAAAGTAAGCAGAGATGTGTTATGGGAACTACATAACTGATTAACTACTTATATGCATTTTTTTTGTAAGAACATACATACAGCATGTCGCGTCGTGCACTACGCGACGCGGAGGGAAAAAGTCGCGACCACTCACCCTGATGAAGACTCTCAGAATGAGTCGAAACTTAGTCGGTGCCTTCACCGACAGTGCAGTACGTGAAAATTCCCTTTTTTACAATATGAATAGACAAGTTCACGATAGTTTTTGGGATAAAAAAAAAACATACATATTATACTTAGAAAATACCCCAGATGATTTTAGAAACATTTGTCTAGCGGCGGGAATTTAACCCGCAAACTTCTGCGTCACAGAGGTTGTTAGGGGTAAAATGTTTGCATGTTCTGCAGATATTGGATCCAGTTCTGGGTTTTGTGGTACCATGGTAAGTACTCGTAGTTTGAATTCTAGTGTGGGGTTAGGACTATGCATGTGATTTTAATTTCAACTAAAGTGGCTAACAAGATACGGCCCATCTGTTGGTAAACGGTTATCGTAACCTATGGACTTTTGCAACATCAGCTTATCGCGCGTTGGGCTGAGACATATAAATAAATAAATAATTCTGAACATTTTCACACAGCATCATCTAGCCCCAAACTAAGCAGAGCTTTTATTATGCGAACTACATGACTGATATACTACTTATATATATTTTTTGTAAATACATACATATTATACATAGAAAACACCCAGACCGGAGACAAATATTTGCAGGTAATTTGTCCCGTGGCGGGAATTGAACCCGCAACCTTTTGCGTCTCAGGCGAGCCTTCGCCCATTGCGCCACAGAGGTCGTCAAATAAATAACGGGGCAAATCTCATGTACCTGTAATTTCACCGGCACCCATACTCTTAAACCGGAACACAGCAGTGCGAGTTTTTCTTCTTGGTGGCAGAAATAGGTTTGTCTGTTCATATTGTAAAAACGGGAATTTTAACGTGCATTATCGGTGAAGGCACCGACTAAGTTTCGACTCATTCCGAGAGTCTTCATCAGGGTGAATGGTCGCTACTTTCTCCTTCACGGTGCACGGCGCGACGCGGATAGGTAGACAGAGACCAAGGATTTCCACTTGCTACCATCCTGGCATACCTCTTTCGCTTCATTCATCCTCATCACATTCTTCATACAAGCTCGGCGGTTTAGTGTACTTCTGACCTGGCCTTTTTCTAAAATGTCTCCAATTTGATCAGAGTACGTTCGCCGAGGCCTTCCTCTACCAACTATCCCATTCACGCTCGCCTTGTATACTTGTTTTGTTAATCTACTTTCGTCCATCCTTTCTATATACCCAAACCATCTCAACATACCTTTCTCAACTCTCGCTACTCTACTCTACTTTCTCAAGTACTTGTTACTTTATAGTAATATAGCTTATATATTAGAATAATACATAGGCTAATCTTTATCCGGGCGAAGCCGTGGGCAGAAGTTAGTAAGCACATAATTCTCCTATGCTTGGCGCAGTTGGGCAAAACAGGTAATATTTCTTCCCAGTATTTGTGAAGAACAGTATATTTGCCCCAGTATTTGTTTGTTCCCGATATAAAACGTGATTTGCGAGCAGTTGGGTGCGTGGCTTTTTGACCCGAGGCATAGTAACGATAGCAAGCAGCATCTTCAGTGTAGCAACTTATGTTAGATAGTATTGATAATGCACTACTGCCCCACTTTTCATTACTAGGTTGGCTTGAAGAAAATGCTAATTAGCATAAGGTTGGCCTATATACTTGTTTTATCTTGTGCAATTCAGCATTTTCTATATCTATCTATCTATTCTTTTCAAACCTTGGAAATCCCAACGCGTATTGCCGTAATAGCGTGTGGCGCCCTCTATCCCCCATTATCGGAAGGGACTTGTGATAAAATATCTAAGAATCTCTCATGAACATAGAAAATTATTGCAAAAAACCGCATAACAATCTAGAAGGCCATTTTGGAGATGATAACAGACATACAAACAACCTCTTATAGCAAACGCATATATGGTCTGCTGTCGTCGCGGAAAAATATGGGAAAGCAACTTGACTGCGTTTGCAAACTCAAAACGTGAAATGCTAAGTTTAATGTTTTTTTAACATGAATAGGTATTCATTTGGCCATTATTTCACCAAATGGTTTTCTATATGTTTCTGAATTTACCTAAAGAATATCGATTATGAAAATGTAAAGTATTACCGATCCGCATAAAGAGTTTTAGTCAGATTTAAATGTCAAAAAACTTTTTGAGTTTTAAATCTGACGTTCGCGGATGTGCGTCGTCTGTAATTGATAATTACCATATAACCACACGCGAGTCGATTGTCTTTTCCTCTGTCAATCATCTGTTTATGAGAGTTGATCTACTACATGCAGCTAGGTACTATGCCATTGAAACGTGCAAAGACCTGAATAAAAAGCCCACTCGATTACCATAAAGTGAACAAACGACTGTTAAATTCCACTTTATTTTATTGGGGAACATTTATTTCTGGGTTCCGCGCGTAAAAAAGATGAAGATAACCCTTAAAATCACTTAATGTCAAGTGCAACCTTTTTAACCGATAACGAAAGAGCGAAACGAAGGGTTATGTATTTCAAAATATATAAGTTTGTATGATCCACATTCATCTGTCTCGGGTCTGGGTATTTTCTATGTATAATATGTATGTATTTACAAAAAAATGTATATACAGTAGTGGTCATATAATTAGAAACACCAACCCTGTCTTCTATTTTCATTACAAATGAACATCATAACTAATTTTTAACGTACCATAGAGGGTTCCTACGTATTTATATGGATGTATCGGTTCTTTTAAAGTATTACTATACGAGTTTAGTAATAACAAACAACAATTTTGATATAAAAATATAACATTTTGATAAAAAGTCTATTAAAATACATGGACTAAAGTGGACAACTAATTAGAAACAAAAAAAAACAACAATATAAACATTAACTAAGTGAACAAAACCACATTTAATTTGAATAATACTATGAATACTACATCCAAAACCGATTAGTACTGTTAGTACTTGGTAGGGTACCCTCTGTTGTCGATTACAGCTTTACAACGACGTGGCATTGATTCTATCAGTTTTTCACACGTTTCCAAAGGAATACATCTCCAAGCTTCTACAAATGCGTCGTAAAGTTGGTTGATATTGGTGATATGCTCATCCGACAATGTTTTCTTCACAGTGTGCCACAAATTCTCTATCGGATTTAAATCCGGACTATTAGCAGGCCACTCTAACACTGTCACCAATTGTTGTCTGAGAAACGCTTTAACGCTGTTTGCTGTATGCTTTGGATCATTATCGTGCTGAAAAATCCAATTCACTGGCAAATCATCTGAATATGGGATCATTGTCTCCTCCAAGATTTTTTTGTATTGAAACTGATCCATCAGCCCTTCAATCTTTCTCACGGGACCAACTCCGTATCCGGAAAAGCGTCCCCATACTTTAACATTTCCACCGCCGTGCTTAACTATTTTTAAAGTGTACTTGTTATTCAAAGCCTCGTTGATTGGTCGCCGTACGTATCATTTTCCGTCGAAATTTACCAAATTTACTTTAGTTTCATCTGAAAACAAAACTTTTCTCCATTGATGAACAGTCCAACTGGCATATTTTCTAGCGAAGGCTAGACGATTTTCTCTGTGTCGCCTGGTGAGAAGTGGCACTTTCCTAGCAAGTCTTCCATACAAATTTCCTTCAACCAACCGATTTTTTGTGATGTGCAATGGCGTTAAATACCATCTTTACGGAACACTCTAAATGATCGGCGATCTTTCTGTAAGACCATTTTCGTTTAAAATGAAAGTTTACTATAATTTTCCTTGTTGCTGCATCACAGCTCTTGTTTTTACCCATTTTTAATAATTAAATCTGACAAAAGATAACAAATCCGAATGAGTAAGAAAAGGCGGCAAAATGCATAATGCGGTGACATTCCGAAAGGTGAATTTTAGTTTTAAAATTCAATTTTAGAACCTAGTCATACTTTGTTTCTAATTAGTTGTCCGACTGCCAGTACTAAGAATATTGATTGATACTTTTTTTTTTTTTTTTATAATTATTGTATTGGTTGTCTGAATGTTATTGCTTATTATTATCCCAGAGATATAAATGTACATTGTGATTTGGTAAATTAAACTATTACCTCCAATTAATTGAATTAATAATGTTGGTTACATTAAAAGACTACCAAGTGACTAAGTGTTTCTAATTATATGACCACCACTGTAAGTAGTATATCAGTCATGTAGTTTCCTTATTACAAGCTCTGCTTACTTTAGGGCTAGATGATGCTGTGTGAAAAATGTCCAGCATTATTTATTTATTTATTTAGTATGATGCCAGGCAATCAACTTTGTAGTAAGAAGGAAGTACGTTCATTATTTCAATGAGATTTAATAGGTATTATTTTTTGATGCTTGCTAATGACAGGGAATAGAAGGTAAATCATAAAAACTTCTTGTTAGTTTCTTATTTGCTCGCTCACTTTCACTTTGACACAAGTACCTAAGTTTAATTTTAGCTGAAGAGTCTGTTTGTTTTTTTTTTGTTTGAACTTACTAGTCACAGAAACTACCTGTCGGATTATTTTTTTAAAGGAAGTAATAGCGCGGATGGGTGATGCAACGTGGTGAGTAGTGGGTCGAGGGCTGTGGCACATCTAGTAAGGTATAATTTAATAAGACATGCATTTTTTTCATGAATATAATTATGTATATCTGATGTTTTTTTTAATAATTCACCAGATTCAAGTAGACTGGTATATTTATTCCAAAAACTATAGTGAATTTGATTATTCAAATTGTAAAAACGGAAAAATTACGTACCGTACTATGAGTACTCCTACTCCTAAGCTACTCTCGGAATGAGTCGAAACTTAGTCAGTGCCTTTAAGTTTCGACTCATTCCGAGAGTAGGCTAATTTATAATTTCACCGGCATTTGAGAGCACGATGCGATGCGGAGGGAGAGCATCGCGATCACTCACCCTGATAAAGCCTCTCGGAATGAGTCGAAACTTAGTCGGTGCCTTCACCGATAGTACGGTACGTGAAAATTTCCGTTTTTACAATATGAGTAGATAGATACGTATTTAGCAGTGCAGGGGCGGTCTGTTCATGGAATTGTACAAAGATCTAATCTACTTTATCTATAGCAATAACTGAAATGTATACCTTTTTCACTGCAGGTCGGCACGCAATCCCGGACTATGGTCAATTCGCTGACGTATTTCTGAAACAAAATAAAACTATGTATAATATTTTACTGCCCATGCAAAATCATTAGGACCTGGCGGCAAATACATCCACGCGGACTTTGACAACCAATTGGCAACCATTTCCCTTTTTTATCCCCACCGCCACTGGGGTTTTTAGTGTGTTTTTGCTAATTTGGCAAATACATGAGTTCGACAAGCGCGCTCCTTGTCTGTTCGTATCGATAAAGGCCAAAACAGTATCGGCCGTGGCGAACCGTGGTGTTTTTTTTTAAATTACAGTGTAAAAAAATGTCAGGGGATTTCTGGGACACTTGTCCACAAATCCCCTTAACTTCCCCTTTGAGTACCGGAAGGAGATTATCGCAGGGGATTTGTGGAATAAGCAGTACCTACTTTCACGCCAACTTTGACCAGTACTTGACAACATTTTCCTTTTGGTGTAACCAAGAGTTCTTTAAATACTTACTTATAGTTTGAAATAAAGAGATACATTTATTCATACAACTATTTACAAGTAGGTCTATCTAAATACCGTTGCAAACGATCTATAGATAGCTCAACTGATCCAGATCACTACCAGGCGGAAGCGTTATTATTCCCAAAATACTCGCCGCATTGCCACACTGTATGGCAATGCTAATGCGATGACCCAGATAAGAGCCAGCTCTCTGGTCACGCGTCGCTTCGACCAGTCGCTATGAAAGAATTTTGAAATAAATGAATACTGAATATTGACACCCCGCCACGCGTCACATTCACGCATCAGTTTGGCCTGGCCTTTATAAATTCGGCTGAGCCGGAGTCTTTTACAAAATCACCATGTATAAATTAATGATCTGATGGCGATGACATGCCAAAATTAAAATTTAAAACTACTCCAAAAGACAAAAACTATCGTGAACATGACTATTCATATTGTAAAAAAGGGAATTTTCACGTACTGCACTATCGGTGAAGGCACCAACTAAGTTTCGACTCATTCCGAGAGTCTTCATCAGGGTGAGTGGTTGCGACTTTCTCCTTCCGCGTCGCGCCGTGCGTGCCGTGTTAGTCGGTGCCTTCACCGATAGTGCAGTACGTGAAAATTCCCGTTTTTACAATATGAATACTCCAAAAGACATTCACATTTCCCACTAGAGAGCAATCTACGCCATTCCGAGACAGCTAGGAAAATATATCGGGATATTTTCTATTAACTCCGGTACCACCGGCCCTTGAGTACAACCATCATACTTTCACAAACATGCTGACGACTGCATTCCCCCTGTTGGGACATCCTCAGATACATACTCAATGACTACATCCTTGAGACACTTACCTACACTTGAGTTACACTTTATTGAACACTACATAAAGGGGCCAGCCACGTCTTAACAAACTCCCAAGATATATACATATTACCATTTAAAAACGTAATTATGTATACAAAAACTTTATAAAAAAGCCTATTATTACAAACATATCGGATTAGATAGATAGAGAGATATATCTTTATTGTACACCATCATCATCATCATCATCAGCCTATATTAGTCCACTGCTGGACATAGGCCTCCCCTAATGAGCGCCATAGCGCAGCAGCAGCTTCAGCTTGCCGCATCCAGCATCTAACTGGAGTGTTTCGCAGATCGTCATCCCACCTGGCCGGAGGGCGTCCTACACTACGTTTGCGGAGTCGCGGTCTCCACTCAAGAACACGTTTACCCCAGCGGTTATCGGTTCTTCGCGAGCTATGACCGGCCCACTGCCACTTCAGCTTGCTGATTCGTTGAGCTATGTAACTTTGGTTCTCTGACGGATGTATTCGTTACGAATCCTATTATTCAGAGAAATTCCGAGCATAGCATCAACGGAATTTACATTAATAATTGCTTACAGTTGCTATTTAAGATCATGCATATTTAACAGTTTGGCATAAACTGTTAAAATATGTATACAGAACATTTTACATATAAAATGTTAATAATAGTATAATAATGATTTTTATATAGTTGGTTTAAATAGTTAACAATAATAATTAAAAAGAAAGTATTATTAATGAGAATAACCAGCTTTGTTTTCTGGCTTGGCGGAGGAACTGGCAGTGAAATTGAAGTTTCAAAGTGATCCGTGTGATTTTAATGAATTTTGACTATCCCTGACATGGCACTGATACGGCCCGGATAGGTGTGGAAGGTCTTAGTTTAAAAGGACCCTGCGTTTTATATTCAAAACACAATTCGGTCACACGTCCGTTACCCTACTTACTTTCACGTGACGTAGCTCAAATATGGTTAATGCTCAAGATAGCTTACAGTTAAAGTTGCTCAGATTTTTTGGCTACTTTTATTCAGTAGCTATACTAATGCTTACAAAAGGGGGGATTTGGTCATTCCCCCTTTTGTAAACATAGTTAACTCCACGGCGACCAGCCGTCTTGGAGTTGCGTTTTTTGTGTAGTTGTTCATATTTTCTTAATTTTGTACATTATTATCAAAATATTCTTAAAGAAAAGAGGTAGACCTAATACAAGGTGGAGAGACGAGATTGATGATTATGAAGGCGTACTGTGGTATCAAACTGCAAAGCATTAGAAAGAATGGAAAAAGAAGGGGGAGGCCTTTGCCCAGCAGTGGGAGGATAAAATATATTTTGTAAGTAATAATTATAAATAAATAAATACTAATGTAATGTGGACGCGCCTCTGGCTAACCCCTACTTGGAATCTTCAGTATCTTCGCACTGAGTATGTATGTGAGTATGTACATCATATATGTCCGCCGCCAAGTAGTAACGCCGCCAATTTGCTGTTTCAGTTTGAAGGGTAAAGGTGTTATATACCTATGTTATTATCAATATTATTATATTCATTATATTACAGAAATAAAATAGGACCCAATTTCCATTTACATAGAAAACAGAATCCAAATTCTGCGCTTACCGGAAACCCCGCCCTGCCTGCTTTGTCTTTGATCCTACTAATATTATAAACGCGAAAGTTTGTGATGATGGATGTTTGTTACTCTTTCACGCAAAATCTACTGAACGGATCTTGTTGAAACTTTACAGTAATATAGCTTATACATCAGAATAACACATAGGCTACTTATTACTCGGGTACCACACGGGCGAAGCCGTGGGCAGAAGCTAGTTTATTAATAACGGGTATGGGTAAACACACGATAAGCGAGTTAGCGGGACAGTCCTTTCCTGTGTTGAGGCTTCCGCTTTATAACTAAACGAGATTGTGTGCTACATAAGAAAGTGACGCTTATTTTCCGGAGGGGTAGGCAGAGACCACTTGCTACGTCTCAGCGGATATATTGCAGTTCGTGCGTCGTCATTTTGGAGAAAACAACAAGTAAGTTGCAGTACGTGCGTTCTGCTACGCATCGAACAAGTAAGTCGCAGTACGTGTGTTCTGCTACGCATCGAACAAGTAAGTCGCAGTACGTGCGTTCTACCTCGCAGCGAACAAGAAAGTTGCAGTACCTGCGTTCTGCTACGCGGCGAACAAGTAAGTTGCAGTACCTGCGTTCTGCTACGCGGCGAACAAGTAAGTTGCAGTACGTGCGTTCTGCTACGCAGTGAACAAGTAAGTTGCAGTACGTGCGTTCTGCTACGCGGCGAACAAGTAAGTTGCAGTACGTGCGTTCTAATACGCGGCGAACAAGTAAGTTGCAGTATGTGCGTTCTGCTACGCGGCGAATAAGTAAGTTGCAGTACATGCGTTCTGCTACGCGGCGAACAAGTAAGTTGCAGTACGTGTGTTCTGCTACGCGGCAAACAAGTCAGTTGCAGTACATGCGTTCTGCTACGCGGCGAACAAGTAAGTTGCAGTATGTGCGTTCTGCTACGCGGCGAACAAGTAAGTTGCAGTACGTGTGTTCTGCTACGCGGCGAACAAGTAAGTTGCAGTACGTGTGTTCTGCTACGCGGCGAACAAGTAAGTTGCAGTACATGCATTCTGCTACGCGGCGAACAAGTAAGTTGCAGTACATGCGTTCTGCTACGCGGCGAACAAGTAAGTTGCAGTACGTGCGTTCTGATACGCGGCGAAAAAAATAGCATAGCCTAGGTTCTTACTCCAGTATTTAAACTGCCTCAAAACATGAAATCATCATTCATCATTGGCCTCCGTGGCGCAGTGGGCGAAGGCCCGCCTGAGACGCAGAAGGTTGCGGGTACGATTCCCGCCACGAGACAAATGTTTATTTACAAATATTTGTGTCGGGTCTGGGTGTTTTTATGTATTATGTATGGGCTTCTGCCCACGGCTTCGCCCGTGTGGTACCCGGACAAAAAGTAGCCTTTGTGTTATTCTGATGTATAAGCTATATTAATGTATCATCAAAACCCGTTGAGTAGTTTTTGCGTGAAAGAGGAACAAACATCCTCACAAACTTTCACGTTTATAATATTAGTAGGATTTCCAAAAAAGGATAACTCTATATCAGTCATGTAGTTCCCATAATACAAGCTCTGCTTAGTTTGGGGCTAGATGATGCTGTGTGAAACTGTCCAGCATTATTTATTATTTATTTATTTACCTGATGGTGCGCGGTTCTGTCTATTGACGTCTCCAACACCTGGGATTGCTGATAAGTTGTCTGCTCTGAAATATTTTTACATTTTTACATATTTTTTTGAAGCGAGTCAGTAGTTTAGCGGAAATACTTCAGAAGGCAGCTTATTCCATAGTTTACATGTATTCTAACTAAGCTCTGCTTAGTTTGGGGCTAGATGATGCTGTGTGAAAAATGTCCAGCATTATTTATTTATTTAAAACAATAATTTTCAAGAACTAAATTTTCTAGCTGCGAAAGAAATATACTTTCCTTGAGAGTCCCGTTATTTTGCTCCACCTTGTGATAGCACTAAGACGTGCCTAATACTCGGAGTACTCAGATCTAAATGTTCTAACAGTCACCCATCTTGTTCCGAACTGAACGTTGCCCTAGTGATCTATGAAGAACGAGCAGTACGCTACTCTGCGATTAATATTGGCAAAAAACTCGGTCAGTGTTGACTCGCCTCTCATTAAACGGGTCGAGCTTACTTTCTGGCGCAGAAATAGTACAGTCAGCGACATAAGTTACATTAGTTTAAAATCACTCGCATGATTTGACTTTCAGTTTTTTAAGTAAGAGTATGGAGCAGTGGTATAATCGATGTCGGAGGAGCAGGAAAATTGCATATTAAGAAACTATCGTCAAAATATCTAGTTTCCACAATTGTTTTATTCCTTTTGTCCATTAAACTAACCTAACCTACCTAATTATAACACAAAGAAAAGCAGTACATTCTGAATCTTTTATTAGTTTTGGAAAACAAATAAATTTGAATCTCCCGTTGAGTTCGTTTTTTTAGGATAATAAAATATTTTTCTGTAACTTTTCGTTATTTTTTACTAGTTGTTGCCCGCGGCTTCGCCCGCGTGGCATGTTAATAAAAGTAGCGTATGACCGTTTCCAGGCTTCAAACTATGTCCACCAACTTTTGAATGAATCGAACCAAGGATTACAATTTATACAAAGTTTGGAACTCAATTGCACACCCCCAAAGGGTAGTTTTGGAAAAAAAAATACGTGTTTCATTATTTACTTATTTATACAGTTTTGAGCGAATATTTTTTTTTTGTTTCATAGAAACTTTACCGCCCTATTTAACCCCCTTAGGGGTCGATTTTCGAAAATTAGATTAGCCTATGTGTTATTCCAGATCCTAAACTATCTACATTCCAAATTTAATTAAAATCGGTTTTGTAGTTACGGAGATAATAATAATAATAATAATAATATAAGCCCTTTATTTCAGATAAATTATACTTAATACAATGTTTAATATTTTAAATGACATCGGCATTATCTGTTTGCCCTTTTTTGGCAAAGGCCTCCTCCAACCTCTTCCATTCCTCTCTATCTCTCGCTTTCCTTGTCCATGATTTTCCCGCAATATTGTTTAGATCGTCCTCCCACCTTTTGAACTGTCTCCCCCTTTTCCGTTTATTGTATTTTGTGAACCAGTTCATCAACGTTTTACTCCATTTCTCCTTTCTTCTTACTGTATGTCCTGTCCATCTCCATTTTAATTCTTTTACGTTAAGAGTTACGGAGATACGTGGTAACAAACATTCACACACACAGACACACACACAAATAAACACTTACAAAAAGGCAGAATTAAATGTATGAAGGCGAGCTTAATCCTAAAAAGAGTTTTCTTCCAGCAAACCTTGATCTAGATTGAGGTAGTTATTGAGGTAGGATGGTGTACAGAAAGAAAATAATGAAACAATACTACAAAAAAATAAGTTTTCTCCTAAATACATCGATTGAAGGACATTCACAAACGACATGGGGTAGGTCATTCCAATGATCAACCGCATAAACGGTAAATGAGTCGCTATCTCGCCTAGACGAGTTTTGTTGCTGACTGTTCGTCCAAAGCTTTTAAGATGAAAAGCGATGCTGACACCGGTCAGCAATGAAAACGTGGCAGCATTTTTGATGCACTTTTATAAACACAACCTACCTCACTATGAGTGGAAGCCAGAATTGCACATCAGAATACTTTGTGATAGCTTATCTGGCTCACAACGACATTAGGGCTGGCCAAGCAGGATAAAAACGCACGTCTTTCTTAGTACTTTTCAAAGATGATTAATTATTGAGTAGGTTTTATATTTTTATTGTTTATAAAATAGATAGGACATGTACAAGATTAACCCTATCAAGAGTTTTCTTCCAGCAAACATTTAGGGAAAGGGAAGGAAAGGGAAAAGCAACAAGATAGGGAAAGCTGATAAATAACGGTGGGTACGTCTATACAAAACTGGAAGTCATAGTTAAATTCAAATTCATCAAATGTTAGTGAATTCAACTTGGTAAATTTAAACTATTTGTGTCACTAAATTCTGCCCTTAGGCTTACAAACATTGAGTTAAATTAGGTATCTCAAATAATACTGAAAGTTACATAGGTAACTAAAGAAAATAAAATATATAAAATGTCAATCAACAGTTACAGTCACACTAAAATACGAAAAACTTTTTAAAACGATAGAAAATTAAATGTCAAATGTCAAATTACAGTATAGTCACACAAAAACTCATCCACTATGTAATACGTTTTTTTTATCAGAATATCATTTAGTTCTCCTTTGAAAGCATTTTTTGATAATGATCGAACAGATAACGGTATCTTATTGCAGATAGACGGCACCACACATCATGGGTACACCACAACTTCCATAGAAATTACACCATAATTTCTTTCACTTTCTAGGCTCCGTTACTAAATAACTTTATTTATTCTTCCAAGCCTCCAAAACAAACCGAATATCAAATTAATTTGTGAAATTTTATCTCTAAACACTTTAACTACAGTTAAAAGTTTTTGATATCGCAATTAATTCTTACTCTCTATTGATCTAGAATAATGACGCAAATGGTCTACCACAATCCAGACCCAAAATTTACATATATTAAAAAAAAACACCAAAAACAGGTGGTGGAAGCGTAACCTAAAATTTCCCACTAAAACACATTTATATTTTTACAAGACATTATGTAAAACCGTAAAAAGTTTACACATTTTTACGTCATTGTACGGTCAACCAAAAAAAACACCATCTACATAAATTTGTGTAGCGTACGTGCCTTGTCTATCCAGTATGTACCAAAGCCACCAACCAATGTACCAATTGTAGTTGAGGGAGTGGATAAACTTAGCTATGAAAAAGATGTAAATGATGTACTAAAAGCCGCTATTACTTGGCTTAATGAAAACAATCTAAAAGTAAATATAGAAAAAACAAAGCATATACAATTTCAAACAAATAAGGGAAGACAATTAAAACTTAAAGTGTCTCATAATGACCATACAATTGAAAATATTACCTGTATTAAGTTCTTAGGCATTTACATAGACTATTTATGTTCTTGGAAACAGCATGTAGATCACATTTGCAAAAGATTAAATAGTTTCGTATACCCACTAAGACGTATCGATCAGACGGTATCGAAAGAGTCTGCTATTACAGCTTACTACGGTTATGTCAACTCTCTTCTCTGCTATGAAATACTGATTTGGGGTAGATGCGTTAACATAGAACAGGTTTTCAAAATGCAAAAGCGTTGTTTGCGATCTATTTTTGGGTTAAAAATGACAGACTCGTGCAGGCCTTACTTTAGGCAATTTAAGATATTAACATTGACTAGCATACTAGATATAAGCGTATTTGTATTTAAGAATAAAAGCATTTTTCAATTAGCAAATCCAATGAGTAATTATAGCGCCCGATCAAGATATAAAAATAAATTATTTAGACCACAAACGAGATTGACATTATCTTTCAATAACAGCTTTATGATGGCATTTAAAATTTATAATAAAATTCCAGACACTTTTAAAGAAATGACATTATTAACTAGATTTAAACTTAATTTGACAAAATGGCTAATTGACAAATGTTTTTATAGTATAAACGAATTCTTCGAATATAAATTATAACTGACTTTATTTTTGATGTTGCATGATTAGGTAAATTTTGACATGTTTTTCTATTATTATTAATTCTTTTTGATTTGTGACATTTGCACGGAATGAACATTAATTTTAATTCAATATTATATTCATACGCCTGTAAAGGCAGGTTTTGGTAGTACCTACTATAATAATTTTAAGATCTATATGTAACCTGAAATTTTATGAATAAATTATGATTATGATTATGATTATGATTATGATTAAGCCACCGTCCGATCAGAAGGGGTATTTTAGTAAGTATGCGAAAAGGTAGGTTCTTGTACTTAGACATTGACTGTTCTTTTCAGGCAATAAATGAGTTATATTTATTTCCTAGTGAATTTATTATATTGGAAAAAAGGCCCTCAGTCGGTGTCTTACCAATCTTGGCGGTTGTCACTACGTGTTTAGGTGCGCATTAACACGATGAAGAAAAACATCATGAGGAAGGCGGCTTGCCCTATAACCAAACATTCGGACATGTGCCATCGGTTTGTGTTCCAATAAGCGTCGATAGGCTTGCAATCTGTCGCCCCTTACTTGATATTCTCCGAAATCTACGCATCGAGTATCTATCTAAGGATGTCAGGAAATACATTCGTGAGCCTGTTTTTTTTGCTTATCTTTGGTATTCTATAAAAAAATACACTACGAAGAGCAGTTGAATTAGATTATTGAAATAAAATACAATTTCAAATATGCACGGGTGTAATGAAGTTTCATTGTTATATTTTACTAGCTACTGCCCACGGCTTCGCCCGTGTGGGACCCGAATAAAAAGAAGCATATGTGCTATTCTGATGTATAAGCTATATTATTTTAAAGTTTCATGAAAATCCGTTCAGTAGTTATTGCATGAAAGACCAACATCCATCCTCACAAACTTTCATGTTTATAATATTAGTAGAATAAATAAATAATGCTGGGCATTTTCACACAGCATCATCATCATGATACTTCTTTAGGGATTATGATTGTTATATTTTCCGTTTAAAACTGTCTGTATTGGTAACTAGTAATTTTAAACAATAATAAAAATGTAAATTTTACAACAAAAAATATCATTTTTTTCGAGATTTTTATTGTACCACAGTTTCATTTAATAAATGGTTTTAATTTAAATATAAGTAATTATCTTTTCATTCGATACACTGCAAAGTAAATATCATTATCACTTTCAAACCTTTTCGTAATTATCCATTTTTAAACTAGTTTCACCATGGAAGTCTAGGATCCAAAAAACGCATTCACAAAGAAAACAGAATTCAAAGTCTGCGCTTATCGGAAACCGCGCACTGCCTGCTTTGGCTTTGATAAGTTATAACATTTATTTATTTTATTTCTTTTTTTAACAAATTAAGTAGGTACAATAGTTAGTTTGTAGTATCTTTAAACCTATGTTAGGTTTGTCTAGACACTGGTTCTCGTAGTTTTACTGTATTTGAGACAAAAGTGCACAACAAAAACATGAGTAATAAGTAGGTAGGCATTGAAACTAACAACAACATCTACCTACGTAAGCATCAGGGCGTGAGTTTATAGCACTTGTTTATTTTTGTTATTTCTTAATAGGTGCCAACTTTGAAATTAAATACCTATCACTTTCAAAATAAGATTTTATGAAATTAGGTTAGTTGCAAGCCAATCAAACAAATACAGTATTAACGTTGGTGCAAAAAATGGTGATGTACAGCAAGGGATTAGAATTAGGAATTAGGATAAACTAGGTGTATAGTGCATAAATACTTTTTTCTAGTATTATAGTGACATAATACTGTTTTTTAGTATATCAAGTAACGACATCGAGCAAATAAAATTTAAAGGCTTATAGTACATGACTGAGCAGCTAGCGCCGGTATACAATAGCTTGCAACCGGTTTTCTGTGTGAATGTAGTCTAGAGGCTCAAATATTTGAACCTATGTATGTACTGTGTGTGTGTATAATGAGGGTCCATGTTTGCACTGCTTAATAGGGATTCCAGTTTACTGAAACTTAATGAACAATTTGGGAATGAAATTTACATTTAAAGAAATTTAGAACTACGTTTCATATCTCTTAAACACACATAAGCGCAAATAAAATATAAACTCTAAAAAAATATCAGGATTTTATTTTATATTGCTTGTCTAGTTTTCACGATAATTTAATTTTATTATCATAATATATCTTTCTTTTTTAATAATAATAATACTGAAAACGAGGCTTACCATCCAGGTTACGAGTTTCCATTTGGTGTGAACGACAAGTGTATTTTATGTCATCGCGGCACGATCATTTGTATCGCTGTTCATCTTTTATGAAACTGACTCCAAATGATAGGTATAAATTTATAAAAAACATTTCTATTGCAATAACTATTTGAGTGTAAAAAAAAGAATGGCTTGCACTTCCAATAAAAAAATATCTTATTGTTCATCGAGACATCATTTGCTTCTCCACTGACCCGCCAGTTTATAAGCGATCTCCCGCTCATTCATCTGCAATCGCTCATGCCTCTCACAAAACCGAGCCTGGGCTATCCATTTCGCACCCGCCTATGACTTTTTGAGATGCCTCAAAAATTATGAATTTGACCCCGGATCTCAAACTGAATATATATCCGCTACATTTATTAAGCGTTTGTCGCTTCCTATTCACACGCAAAGGCGCTTTTCTAAAGTACCTACAAGGTATAGGAGGGGTCTCTAAAAAAATCTGGGAGTTATCTCACTACCTACTCTTAATATCCCACTTTTTTTTTTAATTGTTCTAAAATTTTTGTGTTAATTTATAAAATAATATTATTTTGCAACCTTTTTGGTGAATTTACTGGTAAATTATTACTATACTCATAAAAAATAAATTCATTAAACGAAGGGCCAAGTAAACTACTTGCAATAATGTTTTTAAAAAGCTTTTTACTAAGTCAAATTATAAAAACCATATTTATAAACCTTGGACATTACTCAATAACCTATAAATATTAATCTGTAACACCTGTTTTGGCAAATAAATGTATTCTTCTTCTTCTTCCAATTTATATTTTATTTGTATCACCTTTAAAAATCTATGAAATGTACCTAACAGGGCTATATTTATCTCGTCCTTCGAAAATCAGAGGGTTCGTTTATACAGAATCCAATCAGTGACGCCATCAATGACGTTTTATCTTATCTGTTATTGTGACTTGAAGTGGGTTGTATTTCTCTTTGTTGAAATTACGCCGAACAATTCCGTAATTTCGCTTGATTACTTGTTTTATTCTTTATTCTTAAAGAGTCGTGTTGGCCTAGTGGGCGTTACCCCGACTTCTGATCGGGAGGTCGTGGGTTCCCGGTTGTACAATAATAAATTATTCCACTTGAAAAATTATGTGGGCATTGACACGTGCTCAGTACGGTAAGAAAACTGGCATGGGCCAGCGATGGGCTTGTCGCGTGGAATACAGGCCTCTGACTACCCTCTATTGTACACACAGATAAAAACTTGCAAAATTATAATACAGGTACAAAGGTGAGCCTAACCTTAATAAGAATTTTCTTCCAGAAAACTATTGAGGATAGGGGAATTTACATACGAACAAAATAACTGCACAAGGGTCTAGACAAATACCTCACGTTCACTTTTCCTTTCACGCTAACGCAAATTTGTTAAGATAAAACTTGGCAGCAGTCATTATCACCGCTAATGTCATTTCCATATAATTCAATCTTTCCGCAGGCGTTTACGCCAACAGAAAGTGGTATAAGTCTTAGACCCCCTGGTTCGTTACTCTATTTCTTAAGATATATATTCATATAAAATCTTAAATTCACTAGTTCATGAGTTGACGATTCTTAAGCACTAAGCTTAATCAAAGACTAATAACCCGATTTCATTAAAAGATTGTGCAAATCATGAGTAGATGAGATAATCCTTGTAATTTCAATAAAGAAATATAATTTGACTTCGAAATCGGTGCGTAGCAGTTCTAAAACTTTTTATTATGATAAGGGGAAATCTGCTTACCCTACCACATTGAGGGTGTGATAGGGTTATATGAGGTTCACGGACCCGTGGACTCACTAAAATCCCCTAAAACCTAGCTTAGTAAAGCAGTACTGAATGTAATTTCAAGGAGCTAATTTATATCGATTTTTAGGCACACTTGAGCATTCAGCTGAAGCAGGGTATGTAGAAATAATCGGAATGCGTGCACCAAAGGGATATTTTTGTTTTAGGTATTATGTCTGAATTTTAATCTATGGGACTGGACTAATTTAAAAAAGTCACGTCCCTATAAAAAAACCCTGAAGCGTTTATTTTAACACCTCATCAAAACGCTTATCGAGATTACTGTCACCTGCCAGTAATCTCGATAATCTCGTCCTATGGAAATAAGACATTTCACTCAGAAAGCAGGTACCTACCGGTGCCAGTTAATAAATAAAACACACTCAAGACCTGAGCGACCTGACCAAATACTAGGATTCCCTGTAACGTGGGTATGGGTCAGTCATCTCACATTTGGCTAGGTTGCTTCTGCAGCGGCCAACTAGGGTGCGAAGTCTATTAAATGACTTCCAAATCGGCCATTGCAATTCCTGCCAGAGGATTAACATTTTTCCGTATCTATGAAGTCCAGTAGAGGGGGGTATTAGGTCCTCCGCAGGCCGCATCTTGCTTCCGCTGCATTTTTTTTCCAAAGAAGTTCTAAGACTACTTCTACGACTCTTCAAGCGGGCAGATGGTGACTGATGATCAAACCTGGGTGTCTAGACAAATGCCACATTCTGTAGGCGTTAAGGCCTGCGGAAAGATTGAATTATATGGAAATGACATTAGCTGTGGAAACGTCATGTGATTGCTGCCAAGTTTTACGTTGACAAATTTGCGTTAGCGTGAAAGGAAAAATAAGCGTAAGGTATTTGTTTAGACACCAAGGTGTGCCGAATAACTGTTTCCTATTTAAGTTTTTTTGTATACAACAGGTTACTTAGTATCCTGTTAGAGATTTTGAGCAAAAAAATACATCGATTTGTGGCAGAATGGTCAACGCTTTGCCGATTACAGGCGAAGATGCTGGTACATATTTAAAATGAAAGGGTCAAAAAATGAAGTAGTAAATAGGTTGTAGGTACTCGTATAGCCCCGCTTGACCTCTACATACAGCAGGAGGCAACTATGGCCGTTTTGAGGCTCCAACACCAGGGCCTATGGGGCAACCCTAGAAGCCTGCATGCGGCTATCCTGGATCGGGCAATTACACATGAGCCTCTATTAGCTGCCCCATGTGACAAGACCTCCAAACAACGAATATTCCAAAAACACTACGACATACAATTATACGAGGACCTAAGAGATCAATCAGGAATCAGTGAAGTCCGTGTCTACACCGATGGCTCAAAAACCAAACAAGGAACGGGCGCTGGAGTACACTCGATGGATCTCAACATCAACATTTCAATGACAATAGGCACACACAGCTCCATCTTCCAATGTGAATGTGTGGCCATCACCGAGGCCGCAACCGCGATATACAGGAGAGAAATCGAAGACTACAACATACGCATACTCTCCGACAGCACAGCAACACTAAGAGCTCTGGAAAGCCACACACTCCAAACTCGTCCACGAGTGCCACCTAGCCCTAGAGAAAATCTCGGCGAAAAACAAAGTGACTCTACAATGGTCTGTCAATGACAGACAACCTCTGTGGCGCAGTGGGCGAAGGTCCGCCTGAGACGCAGAAGGTTGCGGGTTCGATTCCCGCTACGGGACAAATGTTTGTATAATCTGCATTCATTTGTTTCGTGTCTGGGTGTTTTCTATGTATAATATGTATGTATTTACAAAAAAAGTATATAAGTAGTATATCAGTCATGTAGTTCCCATAACACAAGCTCTGCTTACTTTGGGGCTAGATGATGCTGTGTGAGAATGTCCAGCATTATTTATTTATTTAATGGATTAAGGGACATAGTGGATCACTTGGCAATGATGCTGCAGACGAATTGGCCAGAAGAGGATCAGGAACACTCACAGAAGGTACCGCCCCACTCCTCCCTCTGCCATTCTCTCAGCTGCGCACGTGGATGCGACACCGCACTATAAACCAACACAATTAACGATGGGGACAGGCCACGGACTGCAGACAGTCAAGAGCAGCTCTACCAACCATCTTACCACGACTGACGCGTCGCCTACAAAGTCTCAAAAGATCAGACCTCCGGACCATCGTGGGGACTCTAACCGGTCACTGCCCCTTGAACAAACACTTCTACAACATCGGAGCCACAGACAGCCCACTCTGCAGAGGATGTCTAACCGAAGAGGAATCAGCTGTCCACGTAATCCTGGAATGCGTGGGCGTAGCAACTCACCGTGCAAAAATCCTTGGCAAACCAAAGGTCACTCCGCGAAGCCTGTGAAGACCCCTGGAAACTTCTGTGCTTCTGGGCGGAGTTGGGCTAGCTAACCCACTAGCCAAAACTCCCACGCACAATGAACCAACTAAGAGTTTAAATGCGGAAAAGGGAGTCCACACACATACATACATAGGTTGTAGGTACCAGGCTTCTTAGACAAAAACACATAGTATTGGCGTTAACGCCTGCGGAAATATTTAATTGCATGGAAATTACATTAGATTTTGAGATGACACGTGACTGCTGTTAAGTTTTTCCTTGACGCATTTGCGTTAGCGTGAAAGGAAAACTAAGCGTGAGGTATTTGTCTGCGACCTGGTTTGTACGTAAAAGTGTCCATGAGCTAAAAAAGTGTCTGGCTAAAGTGCCGTTTTATCTGAGATCGATAATGGATTCGGATTAACGAGTTTGGCGGGATTGATCGGAGAGCTTCCAGCTCTCAGGAGATATGAGAGTTTTCGGAACTAAATCAAACCAGAGCTATCTTACGCTTTAAGCGATCTAGTGTTTCAATCCAGTTCAATGCCGATCTATTGCTAACTTTGTAAGTGCTCTGGTTAGATTAAGTCCTCCAATATTAAACGTATTTGCAAGAGCAAGTGCCAAAATTTTAATTTACAGAACTAGATGTCGCCACTAGAAACAAAAGAACGCGCTATCGATGTGTTTTGGTATAGTAATAAAATTACACTACCTGAGTGGATTCATTGATTGATTGTGTGAATGTTTGTTACCACGTATCTCCGTACCTACTAAACCGAATTTGATGAAATTTGGAATGTAGATAGTTTAGGACCTGGAATAACACATAGGCTAATTTAATTTTCGAAAATCGACCCATAAGGGGGTTAAATATTGCGGTAAAATTTCTATGAAAAAAAATATTGTTTGATTCGCTCAAAACTCTGTACAAACAAACTTTAAGGAAAATAATGAAACACGTATTTTTTATGTTTTCAAAACTACCCTTTGGGGGTGTGCAATTGAGTTCTAAACTTTGTATAAATTGTAAACCTTGTTTCGATTCATTCAAAAGTTGGTGGGCATAGTTTGAAGCCTGGAGACGGTCATATGCTACTTTTATTAACATACCACGCGGGCGAAGCCGCGGGCAACAACTAGTATATAAATACTCCTTTCAAGCACATGCTTTGAAATTTTGGTTTGATTACTAGCATTGTGTAACTATTTAGTTTTAGTATGAATAAATTAAAGTCGGGATTCGAGCCAACAATCTTCGGATCGAGAGTTAGGTACTCTAGTCTCTAGTAGTAGAATGGGTTGAAAGTGTTTACTCTCCAATCCAGTTTAAATATGGTTTGCTAAGTCGGATAGCTGAATCCATTAAACTATTGTACGTTAGTTAGATAGTTCATAAGAAGACTCAGAAGTGGCCGTACGTGTCTACGGATTACTCACGATTCAATATTAGCAGCTTTGGGTTGATAAAATCAATGTAGGTATATGAGTATATTAAAGATAGTTAGCGTTTTGGTATTAAGTATTGGTATTTTGATATATACCTAAGTTTTTTTATATGTTATTCCGAGACAAACGGGCATACGGGCTGTATTGCCCGTTTGCCTTGAAAAAATCTGATGCAAAGCGGTCGACGCCTATTTAATTTGCTTTTTTATTTCCAGAATAAAATTATTTTGTTTGATTCCGCACAAAATCAACTCTGCGACTGCGACTGCGACTGCGACTGCGACTGCGACTGCGACTGCGACTGCGACTGCGACTGCGACTGCGACTGCGACTGCGACTGCGACTGCGACTGCGAATAGAACGAGTGATATATGTACTATGATTTGAACTCACGATGCAGTATTTAGCGTTGGCAGGACAGGTCTCGAGGCGTGTCGCAGTGCGGTTGTTACACGGGGTGATGGAGCCGACGCCGTCGCTGTACGAGCCGCACTTCCAACACTTGATGCCGCTCGATGCTGCAGCCAGGGTCAGGAGGATGCCGACAGACGCCAGCCGGGTGGTGTTCCACATTTTCTGGAGACAAAAAATACAATTACTATTTGATAAAGCTTTTGAAGGTTTTGGTGGTTGGATAACATGAAAATCCTACTAATATTATAAACGTGAAAGTTTGCGAGGATGAATGTTTGTTACTCTTTCAAGCAAAAACTACTGAACGGATTTTGATGAAACTTTACAGTAATATATTTTATGCATCAGAATAACACATAGGCTACTTTTTATCCGGGTACCACGCGGGCAAAGCCGTGCGCAGAAGCTAGTACTTAAATATAAATACCACTGATAACCGACAGTCTGGCGTCGAACGCGGTCGCGGACGGTTCTCGTTTTGTGATTGTACCTCTACAGATCTATATAAAATTAATAGATATCAAATATATTGTAATACAATGAGTTGCGATCAATATGTATTTTTTAAGAAGGTTTAAGAACCACCTATTTTAGGTTTCGATAGGTTTGAAGTCAAAGTCAAAATTGATTTATTCAATAAAATCACAAGGACCACTTTGAAACGTCGGTTTTTATCTAGTGCCTGTTCCTCCGCGACCAAGCCAGGAAAGCAAGGCAAGAAAACAAAGCTGGTTATTCTTTTTAATGATCCTTTTACAAAACAATAGGTTCGAGTTGGAGCATTTTCAATACCAAGAGTTTTTGTAATCTAAATAATCAGATATTTTATAGTATGTTTTTTTAAAAAGTTTTTGTTAAATTACATTTTTAAATTTGTTAATTGATATTTTTTGTATATCTCTTGGGAGTTTGTTATAAAAGCGTACACCGTGCCCTTTAAACGATTTATTAACTTTATGGAGTCTACAAGTGGCAACAGCGATTTTATCTTTATTTCTTGTATTAACTTTGTGAATATCACTTTTTTCTTAAACAAATTAATATTTTTGTGAACATACAACAGATTTTCATAGACGTATTGACAAACGAATGTCATTATATTTATTTCTTTAAATAAATATAATTTTTGATGGTCACAAGTCAATGCAATTGATGCTGTAATCGATAATGAAAAAACACAATAGGGGCATAGATTATAATTTTGGTAAAAATTTACTTGTGCATCTTTAATATTGACTTATTTTAAGACTAGTGGGAAAACTCTCAAAACTGTTTGTAAGCGTTTACCGTAGCTTATAGACGCTTGCATGTGGGTTCAGGAATATGTGTATTGGCCGTTTATTGACGACCTTTGTGGCACAGTGGGCAAAGTCAAAGTCAAAGTCAATAGGTTTTTATTCATTAAAATCACAAGGATCATATAGAAACGTCAACTTAAAAACTACGTGAATTTAAAATTTGAATGTGAATTTACGCCGATTCCTCGCGCCTAGAAGAATCAGAAACTCTGCTAAGGCCTGCCTAAGGCGCACAATGTTGCGGGTTCGATTCCCGCCGCGAGACAAATGTTCGTATGATCTACAAATATTTGTCACTGGTCTAGATGTTTTCTATGCATAATATGTATTATTTACAAAAAAAAGTATATAATTAGTATATTAGTCATGCAGTTCCCATAACACAAGCTCTGCTTACTTTGGGGTTAGACGATGCTGTGTGAAAAATTACCAGCATAATTTATTTATTTACTCTTACATAATAATTCTGTAGTATAGTAAGGAAAACTCAGCAGGATGCATTTACACCGTTATTTAGTCCTACCATGATGATGATACGGAACCCTCAAGCAGCAATCTGACATCTTGTCTTGCATATTTCTATAGCGCATTGTTAGCAAACCCTCTACGACACTCACCTGCGCGACACGAATAATTAACAATCTCGCTTGGTTTACTTGGAATGAGAAACTGGGGTGTAAGAATGGGAGTTCACAGTCGTCAACCCTAAGTATCGCGGACGGGACCATACGTGGTGAAAGAGAGCGAAAAGTTAAATTAAATTACTGTCTGTTGCTTGGCGCTGTTCAAATTGGCAGTCATAGTCGTAGTCAAAACTCATTTATTGTTGCCCGCGGCTTCGCCCACGTGGTATGTCAATAAAAGTAGCATATGACTGTCTCCACGCTTCAAACTATGCCCACCAACTTTTGAATGAATCGAACCAAGGATTACAATTTATACAAAGTTTAGAACTCAATTGTACACCCCCAAAGGGTAGTTTTGAAAAAATAATAAATATGTGTTTAATTATTTACTTTAAAATTTATTTGTACAGAGTTTTGAGCGAATCAAACAATTTTTTTTCCATAGAAACTTATAGCCCTTTTTAACCCCCTTAGGGGTCGATTTTCGAAAATTAGATTAGCGTATGGGTTATTCCAGATCCTAAACTATCTAACTATCCACGGAGATACGTGGTAACAAACATTCACACACATCCACACACACACACACACACACACACACACACAAACACACACACACACACACACACACACACAAACACACACACACACACACACGACACTTATTATATTATTTTTATTTATTTTTATTCATTAAAATCACAAGGATCACTTTGAAACGTCGGTTTTATCTACTGCCTGTTCTTCCGCAACCAACCAGGATTAATTTAAAATCTTCCCACGGTACCTTATCTAGCCGACTGCTTTAGAGCAATATAATAATTTCAATTTGCATTTGTGTCGTCTTTCACTTTACATATATCTAACGCATGCGACCGAAGATAGTGCCAATTGCCGCCCTGGGACAAATGTTTGTACGATCTGCAAATATTTGTTCCGGGTGTTCTGGGTATTTTCTATGTATAATAAAAAAATATCTATCTATGTAATGTATTGTATTAAGTATATCAGTCATCTAGTACCCATAACACAAGCTCTGCTTAGCTTGGGGCTAGATGATGCTGTGTGGATTGTCCAGCATTATTTATTTATTATTATTTATTTATAATTTAATCTTAACGTTATAATATACTTGTTTATTTCACACCAATGTACCAGGAGTAAACTTACCTACCTGTCTAATTTAGTTTATTGGTACCTATATCAACTTTTTACTTAGCTACCCACCTTGACATTCAATACATTAAACCCTTGGAAGAGACTAGCCACCTACAACATAGGGAATCCTAGTGTGGGGGCTAGAAAACCTTACTTGTTTGCCGGTTTGGTAACGAAAGCTGTTCTGTACATACTAACACAGGCACTACCTATATTTAATTATGTATTGAGTTGTTTTCGTAACTTAGTTGGCAATTAAGCGCACCTGTGTAAGCACACAGTTTTTTTTTTTTTGTTTACACAAAACTTCGGCCTGCCTACTTATCTGTTGCTATACCCTTAGACAGGGTTCATGTGAGATACCTACCTATAAACACCATCTATGTACCTACCATGTGAAAGCAATAAATGTATTGAGTATTGAGTATGAGTATTGAGCACCTGTGTGTAAATAATCAATGTACTTAAGCCGCTGACTATATTACCAGTTTGCTACTTTCTTATATAAAAATACATTAAACGGTCACATATAATATAGTTCTGACCCCACACTACTATATTCCTGACACTAGGATTCCCTGTGTCGTGGGTATCAGGAACGATGAGTACCGTAGTACCATAAGAACCAGTCTCGGAGCCAATACGTCTTCCACCGCACCACAGAGGTTTTTAATCTCTACAATTTATCTCATAGATAATAATGTAGGGCTAAATTTATTATTTCTCGGCAAACGTAGTGTAGGACGCCCTCCGGCCAAGGCCAAGGGGATGACGATCTGCGAAAGACTGCAGGCAGATGCTGGATGCGGCAATCTGAAGACAGGGCGCTATGGCGCTCATTAGGGGAGGCCTATGTTCAGCAGTGGACTAATATAGGCTGATGATGATGATAATGTATTTTTACTTCTGTGGTCACTCTGGACTGTGGGTGTCAGGGAAAACTGGGAAAATGATAGCAAAATAACTCGATTTATGAAGGACTACGTTTTTCTAAGTCTTTTATAAAGCTTTGCATACCATACACAGAACAAATGGGATATATGTACATATTTTTTAATATTTCTGCACTGTGGGCAACAGTACTAACAACAGAACAACTGGGTGCTAGACAAATACCACTTTCTGTTGACGTTAACGCCTGCGGAAAGATAAAATTGTATGGAAATGACATTTGCTGCGGAAATGTCACGTGACATTTCAATACAATTTTATCTTTTCGCCGGCGTTAAACGTCAACAGAAAGTGGTATTTGTCTAGCACCCCTGTACAAGGTACAATGTGTTATTCAGGCTAAGCATGTTATGTCAAGGTTACCTAACTTCCTAGGTCATTACCTCTATAGTTGAATAATATCTACGTGAGACTATGTACGAACGTGATTTCTATCTTCCGCGTTAAGTCTTCATGTATAATAAAATCTAATCAATAAATCAGTTGCGAACTATTCGTTGGAAGTATCATTTATCCGGTACCTCTTACATTCTTCGAGCCGGATAACCAGCGACCTATGGATACTATGTACTGGGAATCCCAGTATAGTTGTTGTGTAGGACCTTGTAAATCACAATATAATATCTTTTAATTCAACACGGACATAGTAAGAAGACTCCAAAGGACCAAACAAAGTTACTTTAGTGTAATGTAGTGAAACCTGTGTTAGTGCTACCTATAAAGAACATATGATCAAAGTGTCTTCCCCTTAAATAGAGACAGTAGGAAACGTGTTAATGGACACATTCTTAGCTATACTTTATTTTATAAAACTAGGTCAGTGTTAAATTACTAATTAGCCTAACATAGACTAGATTGTATTATTACTAGGATATATTAATTTATTTTAAGTATATTAATGTAATTTGGACAATGGAAAAAATAAAAAAAATAATTCAACACAAAGTGTCTTCTTCTTCAAAAGAGACAATAAAAAATGTATATATTCTTAGCTATACTTTATTTTATAAAACTAGATCAATGTTAGCCAATTTAGCCTAACATAGGCTAAATTGTAAAATTACTAGGATACATTAATTTACTAACAATGTTCTAAAACCAAGAAAAAAAAACACTCGGTTGAATACCTTAAAGATGCGGTTTATCTTCTTTCCAAAAGCAAAGGCGAAATCCTATAAAATTCCAGTACATTTGTCACAAACATCCGTCAATTCTTCATTTAAAAATCTCCAAATCGAAAGTTCTTCTAAAGCTATCACTCTGTCAAAGGATAATCAACCTTAAGGCAATGTCTCTCAGTGTAAAGTAGCTTAGGTTTATATTGGCTCAATGCCAGGCAATGTTAAAGATAGGAGGGGAATGCGTTTGTCTTGTTCTTTGATAAATTGGAAATAGTTCTTCATGACTTACCCCGGATTTTGAATAACTAACTAACTTGTAACTTTGACGTGACAACCTCAGTGGCTCGGCGGACAAGTAGACAGCTGCAAGAGGTACGAGTTCGATCCCCGCTGCGGGACAAATTTTTGCATAGTATTTTTCAAACTTTTGCTATTAGATTCGCCGGGAAAATATGTAATAAAAAGGTAAACGCGATAAAGACAATAATGTGAGGATTATATGATTATATTTACAAAAAAAATGTATATAAGTAGTATATCAGTCATGCAGTTCCCATAACACAAGCTCTGCTTAGTTTGGGGCTAGATGATGCTGTGTGAAAAATGACCTGCATTATTATTATTATTATACTAGCCTCTGCCCACGGCTTCGCCCGCGTGGTACCTGGATAAAAAGTACCCTATCTGTTATTCTGATGTATAAGCTACATTACTGTAAAGATTCGTTAAATTCCGTTCAGTAGTTTTTGCGTGAAAGAGTAATAAACATCCATCCTCACAAACTTTCACGTTTATAATATTAGTAGGAGAATGACTGTTGAAAAATAAAAACATATTAAGGTGGTAAAAAATATTTTTAACTTTACTAGCAACTTCTTTTTATAATAATAATATAATAGAATATCTTTATATCAGCATCACAGCATCATCCGACCCCAAACTAAGCAGAGCTTGTGTTATGGGAACTACATGACTGATATATTACTTATGTTTTTTTTTTTGGAAATACATACGAAATAATAGATGGAAAACACCCCAAAATAAAAGGAAGGTTACAGGTTGTTTTTCTGAATAGTAGAACACACTCCGCGCTATATAAAAATAATTTATGAGACATTAAATGTCAAAAACCGACTTCCTCACGTGTTACTCGGGGTGACACTCTTTCGAATAAAAAACAAAAGTAAAATTGCCAACAAAAAATATTTTGACTAGTCATGATTCCATGAATAAAACATTTATGGGGACCACCTTGGAATCATTCTCTATCATTCTCATCAGAATCGATTAACAATTGGCAATGATATCAGGTAACATAACAACAGAGTATAGAATTTTTTCATTTTGTTTTTTGTCCAGAAACAGTGACTTAACTTCGTAAATTGGTAATGGTATCTGATGTAACCGGCCTCTCGCGATACAGGCTAGCCCTCGTGAAATATTAAATACTCTACCACCAGAATAATAATAATAATAATGTGGATTCGACGATTATCGTTCCGATAGTCGTGTCAGTGAACGGACTGATAGCGAAGAGCCTCGACCAACATCTTAAGAGACTTTCGCTAGGTTGCTGGATCAAGAGTCAGATTCAGAACGCGGTGCTAGAGACTCGGCGCGCATCGTCAGGAGGTTCCTCTCTCTGCATCCCTAGCCACCGACCGCTTGGGTTCTGCCCCGCGGTTGGTGGTTCTCCGTTTTTATATGTTTTTTACTACAATTTTTTGATGTAATTTATATTGAATTTGTAGTGAAAAATTTATCTAAGCGAGAATATTCAATAAATGAAGTGTAATAATAATAATATTGCTGGACATTTTCACACAGCATCATCTAGCCCCAAACTAAGCAGAGCTTGTATTATGAGAACTACATTACTGATATAGGTATTACTTATATACTTTTTTTTTGTAAATACATACATATTATACATAGAAAACACCCAGACCTGAGACAAATATTTGCAGATACAAACATTTGTCCCGCGGCGAGAATCGAACTCGCAACCTTCTGCGTCTCAGGCGGGCCTTCGCCCACTGCTCCACAGAGGTCGTCGAGATAAAATTGTAACATATTTAATGGTAAATAAATATATTTGTATTTGTAACAAACAGACACAAAAAAAACATACAGGCGAATTGAGAATCTCCTCCTTTTTTTGAAGTCGGTAAAAAACATCTAGATTACGATTGCTTTTCGTTTAGCCGCAATAGAAATTGTGAATGATACAAAATTGCCGCCCTAACGTCCTTATAAATACTCTCTCTCTAAAATGCCTGGTCATTGTCAATTTATTTTCAGCCCCACACAGCCAAAAGAGCTACGAACCCGCAACGTCATAGCTTATACAGGGAGGGTGTAACGCCCATCTGCTATGAACTTAAGCAAAGACTTAGGCGTGTCTGTAGATTAAAAGATAGATAGAAAGATAAACTCTTTATTGCACACCAAAGCAAAATACAAAAAGACACAGGAATCCACAATAATATAAGGTACAATGGGCGGTCTTATCGCTAAAAGCGATCTCTTCCAGACAACCTTTGCATGGACAGGATAAAATAGAATCAAAAGACGGCGGTGTACGAGTACCTAAACCTATAACATATATATATATATAAATATATATAATTATAAATACCTACATAAATTACAAATATATATACATATCCTATATAATATAGAGGTACCTACAAATAATAATAATGTGAGATAATAATATGTAATTTATTATTTTAAAAGTACTTTTTTTACGAATAAATAAAAAACTGACTTCGAATTGCGGGAAGTTGATAAAAAGTACAATTATGAAATTTCATCCCCCATTTATTCACCAGTAGCGGTGGATTTTTTTTTCATAAAAATTCATATTTATGGTCCCATGAAGTATACTCTAACCATTAAAAAATAATCATTCAAATCGGTTCACAATTGGCGAAGATATCGTGTAAAACATACTCAAAAATACATACAGAAGAATTGAAAACATCCTCCTTTTTTGAAGTCGGTCGAAAAGCAGATATTTAGATTTGTAATCTACGATAAAGTGTAATCTATGGTTCGATCTACTATCAAAAAATGAGATAAAAATATTGATAAAATTGCGAAATGAGAATTGTTTTTTTTTATCACTGGATAGATATTAAAGTGAAACAAGTATGTAGAAGTAGGTATATACAAATAATACAGATGAAAAAGCTAGCTATCTAAAGACCGTTGCAATCGATCTATAGATAAGTCAGCTGACGACCTAACCTCTGCTCTTCTTCAATCCACATTCATTAACAGATATGGTATGATAACATAACAGATTAATTATCCTTTAACATTCCAAAGATTTTTTTTTTAACAAATCCTAATAAAAACATAACGCAAACATTGAAAGTAGGCAATCTTGATAATATTGTGATAAACTACTATTGATCCTATAAAATAATGGAAGTCAAAGTCAAAGTCTTTTTTTTACTTAAAATCACAAGTATCACTTTGAAGGTAGAAGATTAAAAATGTGATTTAAGCTACTTTTGATCATTCTTCGTTTTTTTTCATACAAATCTCATGCAAAGACATTCCTATGTATTAGGCACAGGTAGTGTTAGAAACCATAGATTAGTAGGTATACCTATCTTATATTATATACCTACTTACATATGTATATCATCGCTTTAGTGTTCAAAAAAAACCTGTAATGATGTCATAATGTACCTGTATCAGAAGTATCAGGGTAACTGATACTTCTGATACAGCTACAAAAACAGAAAGAACAAATAAACACGCTCACAACTGTAATCCCCCTTTGTTTATGTTTTATACATTTTATTAATCTCTCAATACAATTATGAAAAAATACAAACTCATCTATAGTAATATTGTAAAGAGACCATCTGGCCTACACTTTCAATGATATATCTTTTTTTATATTTTATTCGCACAAAAGGCCTCTTGTTGTTGGCTACGGCCTTAGTACAAAATCTCAGATTTACATCAATATTGTTAAGACGTAAAGTTTGGAAGTTTGGAAGTAGGAAGTTTTCTCCAAAACTACTCTTCCAAAATGATTTCACCAATATTGAGAATGTACCTTCAGGGTGGAAATAAACTGTATAATATCCTGTTAAAATAAAAGGGCTTCTTGTGGAGATCAATTTTTCTATGTAAGTTGACGAAAAAACGGTCGAGCGAATGTGTTTTTTTTTGCCAACACTGCCTTAAAAGTAAGAGCTTCATCAGTTACTTTTTATCCGGGTACAAAGCTGGCGAAGCCGTGGGGAATAGCTAGTCTGTTACGCGTGTTCAAACATCAAATTTTGCCATTTGTAAGTATGCATTGTGTTCAGACGAAGTGTGGTCTTTCCTCAAAATATTTTCATACCATTAAAATTCTAAGTTTTAAGTTGTGTTGTTTAATCAAAAGTTCCGCCATAATGGTCTGATGTTTATGCATAAAGAAATAGTTGGTCCTCGGGGGAAGTATTCGGTTAATTTAATGACCTAGAATAGGGGAAGTTCTGGAACAAGGTTAACTATTTAATTTTAATCTTCTTCTACTGTGATTTTTCATTTGTCAAACGGATTAAATCAATAGGTTTTTTTATTGAAATTATAAAGATCAGTAAGTTGGTTAAAACGATTCCTGATTTAGTCGTCCATATAATGTGTGCAAACAAGCCTGTTTCTTTGTGGAGTAGACAGAATCACAGATTTTCATATTTTTACTATTTAATCTACTAAAGTGGCAAAAAATCATAACGTCCATCTGGATGGTAAGCGGTTACCGCTTACTATAGATCATTAATAATAAAATAAACATCTAACAGACACGTACCTACATAGTCCTGAAACAACACTAGAATTCCCTGTGTCGTGGGTATCAGGAACTAAGAGAACCATGGTACCACAACACCCAGACTCGGGAAAAATATCTGCAAATATATTTTTATTTTTTATTATGTTTTCATTTTTCACCGTAGAATTTTTCCGGAACATTTTTATTAAAATCGGCGAATAAAACTCTTGAAGTATTTTTTTTCCAAACCACATGTAAAAGGTAAAATGTGTATCCGTACTCAGTGGACACATTTCATAATTAATTTAATGGGATGAAAAGATGTTTCTGTATATTTTCAAGCAAATTGCGAAAATACTTGGATTTTCGTGTGAATTAAATGTGAATACACGTTGTACCAGAACATGTATACACCTCTGTGGCGCAGTGGGCAAAGGCCCACGCAGAAGGTTGCGGGTTCGATTCCCGCTCCGAGACAAATGTTTGTATGATTTGCAAATGTTTGTCTCGGATCTGGGTGTTTGCTATGTAAAATATGTATGTATTTACAAAATAACAGTATATAAGTAGTATATCAGTCATATAGTTTCCATAATACAAGCTCTGCTTACTTTGGGGTTAGATGATGCTGTGTGTAAAATGTCCAGCATTATTATTATGTATTACTACCCAAAAGGGCTTGATTCTATCCACGAAAATAAACAATTTTCATGAAAAAACAAAAGTCGATGTACCGATCGTTTATTTTTTGGTTAATAATTAAAAATCGTTTTGAATTCCAGTTGATTTTAATGAGTTGTTATTTATTTACTTCTTGCCAACTTAATGCTAAGATATTTGAATTCGGGTTATGTATCAGAATTCAAATATCTTAGCATTAAGTTGGCAAAAAGTAAAAAAAAACAGCTGATTAAAATCAACTGGAATTCAAAACGAACGACTGGAATACTGCACTCGTAAACCGCAGATTTATTGAATTTTGACCCAAACCATTATTTTTTTCTAATGAAAATAACAATATTTCAAAATTCTTAGAACATAACTTGTTATCTTAATATATAGAATGCCACTAATGTTATACAGAGACAAACAGGTATATCGTCGGCTAGCTAACAACACCGCGTAAATCGATTTTCCTGACTTTTCAGGAGAACCAAAAAACTGTTTTATCAACTTTGCACAAGTCCACAGAATGGAAATCGCTAACGCTGAAATTAAAACTGTGATTGGTTGAAATGCATTGTTTGTGTTGGTGAACAGAAGCGCAGTGAAAAGATCTATCCAATGGCATAAAAATGACAAAACCGCAAAATTTCGACTCGAGCGGTGTTGTTAGCTAGCCGACGATATGGCCTACTTCATGGAAAGCGGATAGTAGTACATTATATTTCCCCTTTTAGGATAATATACATATTCTTGAACACTCTGTACTGAATTCAAATATTTGTATATCTTTTGTATGATGATAAGTACCTTATAAGAACCGTGAACTGGGTTTTTACGCTACCCCAGGTAATAATTATCGCTTTTCCCTGTTATTTTTACAAAGGAAAACTGGAATGGGAAAGAATGTAAAACTTTCCGGAATACCGGAAATATAAATGAACGATGCGGATTTTTCTTCGTTTTTCGAGTAGCAGGTAATTGGCCCGTTCAATGTACAGTCAGCGACATAAATGCCTATCTAGACAACTTTCAATCATCATCGTAATCATTCGCAGCCTCACTTTGACCCTCTGCTGGGTATACGCCTCCCTTAGTCTTTAACCGACTTCAAAAAAGAGGTTCCCTATTCGTATGTATATTTTTTGTGTGTATGTTACGTGATATCATCACCGATTATTGTGAACTGCTTTTAATGATTCTTTTTTAATATCAAGTGCCATATAATGTTATAAAAAAATCCTACACCTTAGAGTGAAAAACAGGGGCTGAAATTTCATATTGGAGTTTTTATCAACATCCCCTTTATTTGAAATCTTTAGTCCGCGTCATTTAAAAAACAGTCTGCCTTAAAGGAAAAAGCATAATCATCTAATTTTCTGCTCACAATATAAAACAAGATTTGAATATGTCAAGAAAACACAGTCGATTTAACTAAAGGTTAGTGAAAAGTATATTTGAATTATATAAAAAAAAAAAACGTGTTTTTGTTTTTCGTTTATTTAAATTGAATTTTCTGTTTCCAACCTCTAAGGACGAAGGTAGAAATGCAGGATGTATAGCATTTAGCATATAGCATGTACCTTTGTACATTGTGTATGTGCAATAATGATTAAATAAATAAGTATCTAGGTAATATAAATGCATAAATTAAATATTTCTTTACTTTAATAATTACTGAGTAATGAATGTCAGTAGTAATCCATACATTTTAACACAACGTACTTTTCGTACTTTTGACGACCTCTGTGGCGCAGTGGGTGAAGGCCCGCTTGAGACGCAGAAGGTTGCGGGTTCGATTCCCGCTGCGTGACAAATGTTTGTATGTTCTACAAATATTTGTCTCGGGTCTGGGTGTTTTCTATATATAATATGTATGTATTTACAAAACAAAAACTATATAATTAATATATCAGTCATGTGGTTCCCATAATACAAGCTCTGCTTAGTTAGGGCTAGATGATGCTGTGTGAAAAATGTCCAGCATTATTTATAACAAATTCCGCAGATGACTGTACCCTTCCAATCAGGTATAGGAGCTTTATTAGGTCTAGAAAATGGGATTTAAAACGGAACGGCGAGTTAAATTGAAGCGTTCGTTTGAATTTGGTCATTCCACCGTTCGACGGAGGATTTACAGTTCCACAGTTCATAGTTTGTAATCTAAAGTAACTTCTAGCGTATTGTTCACCAGTGTCCGAGTTTGGACAGTCACATTAAAATGTAAAGGCCCGTGCAAACTGGCGCGGTGGCGGCGGCGCAGCGGTGGCGGTAGCGAGTAGTAAATTGCCACGATTTTTAACAATAAGGATACTTATACATACATCAAAAGTGTCTAGGGATCAAGCACGTTTTTGCTAGTTACTAATAATCAGGTTTTTAATTATATTTTAGTCGCCTAGATGGACAGATGACATTATAGAAACTGCTGGGACACAATGGATGCTCATAGCCGGAGACAGAGATAAATGAAGTCAACTGGAGGAGGTCTATACCCAAAGAGGGGTGCCTAATCAACATTAGTTTGTATATATAGCTACCTAAAATGATATCTAAAACTAGTTGGTAAGGAAATAAAAAGGGCTTTATTATTATTATTAATTATATTTTTAACTCCTATGGAAACTTTTTAGTAAATTTCGTCATTAAAAAAGGGAAAAGTTTTTGAATTTCGGTCAATATATGAAAAATCTTCTGTCAAGTCGTACCCTACTAATATTATAAACGTGAAAGTTTGTGAGGATGGATGTTTGTTACTCTTTCACGCAAAAACTACTGCACGGATTTTGATGAAACTTTACAGTAAAATAGCTTATACATTAGAATAACACACACAACCTTTTACACCGGATATCACACGGGCGAAGCCGTGGGCAGAAGGTAGTTCCTATATAATCCTGCAACGGGTTTGAGGCCAAATCAGTCAAATGTTTGCCATACTTCTAGTGGATCAATACAAAAGAACGTTATTATGGAGAGAGGACGTCATTTGAGACGCTATGTACCACCTATTGTGCCCCGCAATCGCAGAGTTCGTTTACAATGGGCTTGTGAATGCAGAGGAGTGGCGTTTTGTGTATTTTTCTGTAGAATCTCTTTGGTATGAGGCTAGATACGAGGTAGACGTACACGGTATGGAAGACCCTTGGACCAAGAACGTATAAAATCATGCCAGGAAGTCCATTCATACAGTGATGAAACAATCATGATATGAGGCAATCTCAATGCACAGATTTACGCTGAAACGATAGTATCAGATGTTGTCATTCTCTTGCGGACCCAATTTGGTGCTTCATTTCTGCTTATGCATGATAATGGACGTCCACACACTGCCAGAGTCGTTACAAACACACTTGCCGTAGCTAATATCAACGTCCTTATCCCTTAGTCCTTATTTGTCCTGCTAGACATCCAATTTCAATTTCAATATCAACTTACCTATGAAGTACATAATAAAACATAAGTTTAGACATCGGTATATTAGTTGTTTTGCTTTCCAGCATAGGCCTCCCCCAGACTTTTCCAAAGTTCGCGATCGTGAGCTTCCCTTCTCCATGTTGCGCCTGCTGTCTCTTTGAAGTCGTCTTCCCATCTTCGGAATGGTCTTCATCTCGCTCTTTTCCCTTCTCTAGGGTACCACTCTGTTACATCTTTGGCCCATTTATCTTTTGTTGTCCATATAAGATGGCCAGTCCATTTCCACTTTAACTTCTTGATTGTGTAGGTTATGTCTGCTATTTTTATTTTACTTATGAATTTAAGGTTTATCTTGTCTTTTCTCCTTATGTTTATCATGCTTCTTTCCATACTGTGTTGACATGTTTCAAGTCTACAGATATTTTCTTTAATTAAGGGCCATGTTTGACAGCCATTGGTCGTTATAGGAAGAATACAAGAATTATATATTCGGCTTTTTAAAGCTAGACATCCAATAGTAATTAATATTGCAATTTTTAAGAGTAGTCTTTCACAACCATTCATGGTGGCTTTTTGGAATGAAATGACTGGGGGCTGTTAGGAATAATAATTTATTTTTATATCAAATATGTCACAGATGAATTATAATTATAACACTAAATTTATAATGTTTGATACCTGGTAGGCATTGGAACTTATCGGAGATGTATAAAAAGACCAAAACAAAGCCTGTTTTATCTATATCTATATATTTTATATGCGTTAGCTTATTAATAAAGCTATTGTATCTTTAAGGTTAATATGGTATTGTTTAAAATAAAGTATTTTCAGGTTTAAGATATATTTATTTCTCGATAAAAAATTACAAATTCACTTTTATGAGAAAACTTAAATTACTTTAAAAAAAACTTAATTCACTGGGCTAATCGTATAACTAAAACTAATTACATGCAATCATACCATATTGGTGTTGAAAAACATGTGACGTGATATTTTTTGTCTGTGCTATGTTCCCTGTTTCACAATCGCTCACGTCACCATTGTCTTTGTACTTTGTAAAATTAAAATAAATACATTAATATAATAAATCCAAAGTCTGGACTATTTATTTCGTCATTTCAGGCAGGGAAATATTAACATAATTTTTTTTTTAGTAGGTAGGTACGAAGCAAGCAAAGTTGAGTTTAGACAACGGTAGTTAAATAATGGACGACATGCAGGTAGGTTGAATTAATGCACGTCAAAGTCTAGCTAAATACTCAGTCGAACTTTGAATAATGGATTGGCCAAGCTGTTTACAAATCGTCATTCATTCATTCAAAGCTGAAGAGTTTTTTTTGTTTTTTGTTTGAACGCGCAAATAGATTTACAAGTCGGATTTAAAAAAATCTTATTGCATTTGATAGCCCAATTCTTGCGGAAGGTTATAGGCTATTTAACATCTTGGTACGACCCTAAGGAGTCGAGCAAAAGAAGTAATAGCGCAGAGTCGGGAGCCGAAAGGACCGTAGCACAGCTCGTAGCTAATAAAATGATATTCAAAATAAGGGGTCTTTCATAAAAACTAAGCACCGATTACAGAAATGATAATGTACATTCCGAATCTTAATCCGAGGTTAAACCGACCGTGTCGTCAATTTATCTGGCAGATTGTCAGCATCACTCACCGCTTGATTAATAGGCCAATTTCCCTATAGACCTACCCACTTTTTACACTAATACAAGTAATTATTTTGACTATAAAATATGTGATTATATTACTATTTATTACTATGACTATCTTTAATTTATATTATTGGTGTTTGTTACCGTTTTAATTATGTATAATATGTATGAATTTACAAAAAAAAGTATCTAAGTAGTTTATCAGTCATGTAGTTTCCATAATACAAGCTCTGCTTAGTTTGGGGCTAGATGACGCTGTATGAAAATGTCCAGCATTATTAAAAAAAAATAAAGCATAAAATATACTTATAAAATTGTTTGTCCTGACAGCCTGACTGACTGGCTGAGCTACCAACGCACATTTTATTCGTTAAAATCACAAGGATCACTTTGAAACGTCGATTTTATCTACTGCCTGTGCCAGGAAACAAAAGCAAAAAAACAAGGCTGGTTATTCTTTTTAATAACCAGCCTTTTACAAAACAATAGGTACCCTATTTTTTTAACGAGTTGAAGCATTTTCAATCCCAAGAAATTTTATCACCTAAATAATCCGATATTTAATAAATAGAAAATTATTTCTGTACTTGTTTTGTTTTGTGCAATAAAGCATTTTCTATCTATCTATCTAACGCCTCTTAGGCCGGATTCATAGTCAAATAGGGACTCAAAGTGGTCCTTGTGATTTTATTAAATAAATGAATTTTGACTTTGAATTTGAATTTGAATTTGACTTTGACTTTGACTTTGACTCCCCTAGGGGACTATTCAGGCGCTAAGTAAAAAAATTAGTGCAAATTCAACCTTTATGCACCCAGCCATAAGGCAAATGCTGAATGATGGATTTTGGGGGACTGTTCAACCCCCGACTATGAATTCAGGCTTTAGTGACGTGTGGAGTTAAAATAAAATATATAGTAATATATAGTATTGTTCTATTTAATTATTATCTTCTGTACACGATCCTACCTCTAAATTTGATAGATAGAAAATACTTTATTGTACACCAAATAACACATCAGCTTAGTTAAGTACTATCAACTTTAACAATGTTGTACAGTGGGCGGTCTTATCGCTAAATAGCGATTTCTACCAGACAACCTTTCACCTTTAATTACCTCTCTCTAGCTCAAAGTTCAAACTCTTTTTAGGGTTAAGCTCGCCTTTATACATGTATATTCATTCTGCCTTTTTGTAAGTGTTTTGCGTGTACAATAAATAAGAAAGAATGAACCAAGGAAGACGATTAACAATGTAGATAAAAAAGGCACATTAGATACTAATTGTTATTTCCGGCGGCACCCAAACAAACTAACCGCAACGCGAAGTTGGCATAAAGATAAATACGACCTTCATGGCACGACGGGCGAGTAGCTGGCTGCGTCGCAAGAGGTACGAGTTCAAAGTCAAAGTCAAAGTCAATAGGTTTTTATTCATTGAAATCACAAGGATCATATAGAAACGTCAACTTAAAAACTACACGTGAATCTAAAATGTTAAAGTGAATTTACGCCGGTTCCTCGCGCGCGACCAAGCATAGAAGAATCAGGCAACAAACTCTGCTTGGTTATTTTTTTGATGATCCTTCATTCAGCTTTAGTGTGGTGCCAATCGAACGTAAATGAACGTTCGAGTCAAGCTGCGGGATAAATTTTTGTATGTTCTGCAGATATTTATTCGGGTTTGGTATATGGTACCACGGTAGTCAGAAACCCTCATACTCACGATACTGAGAATCCTAGTTTAGGATTCAGAACTATGTATCTGAACTGTTGGGGATTTATTTATTTAATTATCTGAAAACTTTTTTTAAATCATGCAATACTATTGCAAATATTTCATTTAATTTCAATAGGATTGGATCAAATTAATAAAATAAAAAAATAATTGGTTCTGAGATAAATGGTAATATAAACAACCTCTTAACCTTATTCTGTGTAAGATGTTTGTAAGATCAACGTTTTTTTTATACTTCTAAAGAGGTGATGAAACTAATGGACCATCTTTTGGTGAGCGGTTACCGTAACCTATGGACACTTTCAATACCAGAGTTATCACTCACGCGTTGCCTCCCTGAGATATAAGGATAAAAAATCTTAGGTGCCTGTAATGTTTGATGATTATTCTTACCATTAAGTAAATCTTAATATTAGTAATGTGTATCATCTTTCCCTTCAAACCAGAATACAGCAATGAAAACATTACTGCTTAGCGGTGGAAATAGGAATTCCCTGGACGAGCCCTTTCACAGAAGTTATACTACCTTCCAATACTCATCAATTGGAAGGTGGCCAAGAAATAACTAGAGACAGAACGAATGAACTTTTTTAATTTCCAAATAAATTGGAACACGCCGTAAACCATTTTCCACCGAACGTATAAATGGTTGGCCAATAAAGTTTTTGACACTTGGGTGCCATCTATCGGGTTCGTTCGTCGTTTGATCAGTATTCGCCAGACCCCAGACGAATATTTGCAGATCATATACACATTTGTTTTGCGATGGGAATCGAACCCGCAACATTCTGCATCTCAGGCGGGTCTTCGTCCACTGCGGCAAAAAAGTCGTAAACTAATAAATGGCACGGTGACCAGGAAACAACTAGTGATAGAACGAATGAACTTTTTTAATTTCCAAATAAATTGAAACACGCCGTAAACCATTTTCCACCGAACGTATAAATGGTTGGTCAATAAAGTTTTTGTCACTTGGGGGCCATCTATCGGGTTCGTTCGTCGTTTGGTCTGTATTCGGTCAGCATTCGGCTAATTCCGTAGTTGCATTCGAAATTGGAATTCATCGGCAGCCAATAAAAGGCCTTTGTCGAATACTTTCATCTCAAAGTCAAAAGGATTTTTATTCATTGAAATCACAAGGATCATAGAATTGTTTTCTTGGTTGATTTGTAAATGCTTGATTTTGGAATAAAAAAATATTAATATATTTAATTTTTATTGAAAAAAATAAAATAATCTAAAATATAAACGTAATAAAGTACCCGCACAAAACTTATCCTAATATTATTATAAACGCGAAGTTTGTGAGGATGGATGTTTGTTACTCTTTCACGCAAAACTACTGAACGGATTTTGATGAAACTTTACAGTCATATAGCTCATACATCAGAATAACACACGAGCTACTTTTTATCTGAGTACAACGCGGGCGAAGCTGTGGGCAGAAGCTAGTATTTATATAAAACAACTATCGATGCAAATCAAATCGAAAATAAGGTTTAGATTTTTTTATTCGGTTGTTCTCATATTTCTACGCTCATATATCAGCGGCTACGTAAATGTCTACGACGTAGGCTTACGTAGAGCTTCGTAGAGCTTCGTAGACCACTTAGAGATACGGTCGGGGTCCGTAGTAATTATGCAATTTATCTGCAATGTGGTCCGTGACTTCACATCCAACTTGCATAATAGTTAAGCCATAGTGATGGATAGTAGCAATACCATGTATACAGGGTGTACAGAGACAGAGACCGGAGACTGAAGGAGAAGGTATTTTTTTCTTTTTTTTGGGCGTGGGTAGTCAATAAACACACATCTCCTTTTGATTTATAATATTCTTATTTTTTTTTAAAACAAAGTAAAAGTGTACTTACATAGTAAATTAATGTATCATATGGTACATTGATATATTTCGCCTGCCACCAAGTGTTATCTCACATATTTACCAAACAATCACAAAGATATCTCACTTACATCAATTTGGATAACCTCACTTTGGTCACTAACTAATATGGACACCATTGAATGGCACTCTTCAGTCCAGGATATGATTGGGGATCTGAAGGCTCGCATGGAGTACTTTGAAGGTGAATTGCAAAGGAACACCACACCACAGTCACCAAACATCACTACGTTGGCTGCTGAGTTCGCAAGCTTCAAGGAATTCACGATGAATGCCTTGAGAGCCCTCCAAAACCAAATTGAACTGACTGCTCGGTCAATTGATCAGCTTGAGATGCGTGGAAGGCGTAAGATCTTGCTGATCCATGGAGTTCCTGAAGAGCAAAAGGAGGATACTGAAACAGCCGTTGTAAAGGTAATCACAAGTAAGCTCAAAACACAGCTCTCTAGGGATGACATAAGTCGTTGTCATAGAATGGGGCGCTCTTCATCGAATCGGCCTCGGCCCATTCTCTTCAAGCTGAGAGATGTAGCTGTCCGGGACAAGGTCTGGTCTGCTAAGGCTAATCTGAAGAGCTCCGGCATCACTTTGTCAGAGTTCCTCACCAAGACCCGTCATGAAGTTTTTATGAAGGCAAGACAGCGTTTTGGTGTGACAAAGTGCTGGACCCGCGAAGGCAATGTTTACGTCGTCGGGCCTGAGGGCGAAAGGCATCGCATCAACTGGCTGGGAGACCTCAACGCGATTGCAGGGCAGTCACAGCCTGAATCGATGGCAGCGGCGTCCTCTTCCAAGCCGCCTGTGGCTTCTTCAAAGCCGCTTGCTGCGGCGAAGGAGACAGTAGTAGCGGCATTGCCGCCGCCGCCGGCACCGAAGGTTAAGCGTACAGCTGCGACTAAAAAGTAGTAGGTAGTTGAGTCGAGTGTTGTCCTGTTGTACCGTCCGTCCGATTATTTATTTCGTTTTCGGTAAGTTTTTATTTCTTCACTTCACTTCTTGATTATGGCTTTTGTAAATTCACCAAAAAACAAACAAGTTACTTCACAATTCGCAAACTTCATTTTTCTGTCAATATGTCATTCGTTCGTTATGTCAATGTCATTTTAGTTAATAATGTATAGCTTAACATATTTCAAGATCTTCGGTTAGGGCAAGTTCTCGCTAAAATTCCTGTTTAATTTTTGCATCGGACGGATTGGTAATGGTTTAGTTCTTAGTTTTTTTTTTCCGCTATGTAGTACTTTATATTAGAACATTTTATTTTATCTTTAATGACTTTAACCAAGCAAGTTTGGTTTTTCCATTGTGTCAATCTCATCACACACAACTGGCAGGTGGACTATTATAAAGTAGGACAGAACTTTGTATTTAAATTAGGTAGGTACGTTTTGTACCTAGTCGGTAGGTTAATAATTAAATTATTTGTAGGTTTATTATAATATATTTTGTTAGGTATCGTATATTGTTTTATATTTTAATTGTGCAATTATGTCTATTTCTAATAGTGATTGTGAGAATGAGCTTTTTCAATCATTTTCCTCTTCTAATGATTTGAGCAGCGATGATAGCTTCAGTAGTATACCTACTCTCTCCGAGTCTCTTGAGTCTCATTTGTCTGGTGTCCCTAAAAACTTCAATGTTGTCCATTTCAATGCCCAGAGTATTCCTGCCCACTTCTCGGATATGCTGGCATCGTTCAATAATCAAAATATTCATGCAGTATTGGTCTCCGAGACTTGGTTAAAGCCCTGTCTACCCTCTACGTCTTATTCACTGCCGGGCTTTATTCTTATTCGTAATGACCGCATCGGGAGAGTTGGCGGAGGCGTTGCTATATATCTACGTGCCCACATCCCTTACTCTGTGATCAGCATGTCTCCCCAGCCCCCGCAACACAGTGAAGGTGAACACCTATTCGTAGAGGTTTCCCTCTCGCATACCAAGGTACTACTCGGAGTCTACTACTGCCCTTCCTCTAAAATAAATTTCTTTTCATCTTTTGAGAAACTTTTAGAAGATTTCACTCCTACTGTCAATCACACTATCATTTTGGGTGATTTCAATACGTGCCTCCTTAAAGGTGACTATCGTACCAAATGTTTTGAGACTGTTATTAAATCAAAGAATCTATCTTTTCTGCCACTTAGTGCAACACACCATTTTCCCAATTGTATTCCCTCCCTTCTGGACTTGATACTTGTATCATCCACTAACAATGTTGTTAGACATGGTCAATGTTCGGCGGACGCCTTTTCATATCATGATTTACTTTTCCTTTCTTATAAAATCCGTCCTCCGAAAGTAAAACCTAAAGTCATTCAACAGCGTAACTTTGGTAGTATCAACTTGGAGAGTCTGCGTGAAGACGCGATCCTGATAGATTGGTCTGATATGATAAACGCAAGTCATATCGACGACAAGCTCACTTTTTTTAATGATAACATTTTAAATCTGTATGACAAGCACGCTCCCTTAAGAAATGTCAAAATAAAACAACTTCCGGCACCATGGCTGACAACAGAAATAAAATCCGTCATGCATAAGAAGAATGTAGCTAAGTTTAAATATAAGTGTCGTCCAACTGATGAAAACTATCTAAAATACATTGAGCGCCGGAATATCTGCAATAAGGTGTGTAGGGACGCACAACGCCGACACATTCACGAATCTGTTGATAACGATGATCCTTCCAAAGTTTGGAAGTTTCTGAGAACTTTAGGGGTTGGAAAGTCGCGACTGGACAATATTCCCAAAGATTTAGACATTGATCTATTAAATCAACATTTCTCTTCTTTTTCCAAGACTGATGGATTAGCTAAGTCTAACACTATTAATCAGCTCGCTTCTGATATACCACCCTTAAATTTCAGTCCTTTTCTTTTTAGTCAATTTAGCGATCGTGATGTTAAGAGAAGCGTAGCATCCATATCATCCAATGCGGTCGGCAGTGACAGCATTAGTCGCAATATGCTTATGCCTATACTTGACGAGATCTTATACGTCCTTACCCACATCCTTAACTTTTCTATTTCCAGTGAGACTTTTCCTTCTGTCTGGAAAAATGCCCAGATAATTCCTTTACCCAAAAAGTTCAATCCTTCCACGTTCTCCGACTTCCGCCCCATATCCATCCTTCCTTTCCTTTCTAAAGTTCTGGAACGCCTAGTATATACTCAGTTGAGCACATTTCTTACTAGGAACTGCCTCATGAATCCTCTCCAATCCGGGTTTCGCCGTGGTCATAGCACCACGACGGCCTTGACCAAGATAACCGATGACATCCGTCTGGGTATGGACAATGGACTTGTGACTGTGCTGTTATTGCTAGACTTTAGCAACGCTTTCAACAATGTCGACTTTGACATTCTTCTGGCAGTCCTTCGCTCTCTAAACATATCTCCGACGGCTATTGGCTGGTTTCACAGTTATCTGTTTGGACGCCGGCAGTGTACCCGTATTGATGAAAACTTGTCATCGTGGTGTGATTTGACTGCTGGTGTACCTCAGGGCGGCGTTCTATCTCCACTTCTTTTTGCTACTTTCATAAATACAATTTCTGATACGCTCTCTTCTTCCTACCACCTTTATGCAGATGACCTCCAGATTTATACACAGGTTCCAGTTGATAACTTGAATGAAGGTTTAGAAACCATCAATGATGACTTGGCGAGGGTTCTTGAGTGGAGTAAATCATACGGTCTAAAAGTAAATCCACAGAAAACACAAGCTATCGTTGTAGGCAGCTCCAGGATGGTTGCCAAAATTGATTGGTCAGTGCTTCCTTCAATTGTGTTCGATGGTGTTTCTATATCTGTTAATAACACTGTGAAGAACTTAGGTGTGCTAGTGGATGAGCATTTGTCTTGGGGACCTCATCTTGCCGAGTTGAGTCGTAAGATGTTCGCATCAGCTGCCTCACTTAGGAGGCTCAGGAATTTTCTTCCGACATGCACCAAAGTTACGCTGGCACAATCCCTCTTACTCCCTATTCTCGATTACGCCGATGCCTGCTATCCTGATCTTACTGAGAAACAACTTGATAAGCTTGAGCGCCTTCAAAATTTTAGTATTAGGTTTATTTACGGCTTACGAAAATATGACCACGTTTCCGAATTCCGCACAAAGCTCAAGTGGTTGTCAATTCGCCTACGCAGAAATGCTCACCTACTCTCACTCTTGTACAGTATCTTATTTAACCCTTCTTCTCCTCACTATCTCAAGGAGCGCTTTGAATATCTTCATCTATCCAACTCTCGTTTAATGCGCTCCTCTGAGACCTTGCAACTTAAATCTCCTGTGCACACTTCTTCCTTCTATGATTATTCTTTTACTGTACAAGCTATCCGCCTATGGAATGCTCTCCCCCTCAATATCAGAACTGCCAAATCCCTTCCTATCTTCAAAAAGCTATTGCACAGTCACTATTTGTCCTTATCTTAATGCTGATGAGTTGCATCATATAGATTATTTATGTAGGTATATGTATTCATGTATGTATGTATAAGTATATGTTTTATCTAATTATTCATCACTTTGTATTTCTGTATTGTCTATACACCACCGTCCTGTATCGTTCACGTAAATTCCTGTCCATCCAAAGGTTGTCTGGAAGAGATCGCTTTAAGTGATAAGACCGCCCATTGTACTCCCGCGATTAGCTTGTAATTTGCTCCGTTTGAATTTGTAAGCATAATATTAAGTGGTGTACAATAAAGAGTTATCTATCTATCTATCTATCTATTTATTTGGTTTTTACGGTCGGAGTCCGTAGTAATTATGCAATTTATCTGCAATGTGGTCCGTGACGTCACATCCAACTTGCATAATAGTTATGCCATAGTGATGGATAGTAGCAATACCATGTATACAGAATGTACAGATACAGAGACCGGAGACTGAAGAAGAAGGTATTTATTTGGTTTTTCACAGTTTTGCGCTTTTCTGACGGAGTATGTCTGTCGCCAAGTAGTAATACTTGCATTGTTGTGTCCCGATTCGAAGAAACCTTCTTTATTCTTTATTGTACACACAGATAAAAAAGCTTACATATAGGACATGTACAAAGGCGAGCTTAACCCTAACAAGAGTACCTTCTTACAGAAAAAAACTCTATCTGCCGCCCGTTTGCCGTGGCGTGGCGAGTGATCGGTGTTTGATTCCTGGGACACCTATGCAAATAACTGCATTCCAATTGATAAGCCGTTTTGGAAATAAATAATAACAAACAAACGCACAAACGTATAAACGGAATTTTAATAATTAACACATAAACGGGAAAATTGCAAGTAAAAATCATATTTTCAAAGTCCAAAGACGTTTATTACGCACATGTCCCATTCAAATTCCAAGAATTTGCAACCAAAAATATATTTTGGGCACATAATAAAATTTTATCAACAAAAATAATTTATGAAATTTGGTTCTTGTTTCTAGCCACAAAAAAAGTACTACGCAATTTTTTTGTGGCTAGTTTTCCTAGAGTATTATATCATTTTGGAATCATGGTTAGGTGCGTCCATTTTTAAAAAAACTTGCCATAATAGTGTCTATACTTTTTTTTATACCACGTGGAGTGAAAGTGGACAGATAGTAAAAATATTAAAAAAATTAAGGAAAAAAATTAATTTTATTATTTTTTGTGTGTAAACTACAGATATTCTGTGGATAGCAGAGCAACTTAGCTTGCCGATACAAAAAAAAATCTGAAATATTTGTAAAATGTTGTCATAGTAGTTAAAATATCATAAGGGGTGTCAATTATCGATAAATTTTAGAATTTATCGATAATTTCAAAAAATATAAGATATTTTTTTTCTTTTTTTTTTTCTCGAGTAGTCATGAGTAGGTCAACCCACTGATGCCAGCTTATCGTTGAATTATGGGACACGTTGTATATTATATTATCCTACTAATACTATAAACGTGAAAGTTTGTGAGGATGGATGTTTGTTCCTCTTTCACGCAAAAACTACTAAACGGATTTTGATGAAACTTTACAGTAATATAGCTTATACATCAGAATAACACATCGGCTACTTTTTACTACATTAACTACTTTTTTCTTTTCCAGGTACTGCGCAGGCAAAGCCGTGGGGAGAAGCTAGAAATCTTTAATCATAATTAATCTATATAATAGCAACTCATCAGCTTACAAGGACAAATAGTGTTAATAAAATTATTTACATAAGTATTAATTCACAAAAAAAAACTCTAATATTTTTTAATCGATTAAGTTAATGAGAATACCTATTTCTGATGTCGTTTACATTTCACGTAATTCCCGCGGAATGCTCCCCGCACGCATATTTCATTTTCTACATGGAATTCTAATTTCTCGTTGCGGGAAATTCTCCGCTTTTGTTGAACTAAGTGTGATTTTTCATTAGGAGGGTGTGGATACATTTTTTATATTGCTTTTTATGATACGTAACAGAATTTTTATTATAAAATTTTATTTTTTTGGTGCGCACCTTGTATTTATTACAAGTATAAATATCTAGTAGTTTTTCTTTGAATAGTCTGCGTTTGTTACGGCTCGTATAATGCTGAGACAGGGACCTATTTGACCCCATACAACACAAAATGAAGCACCTAGTTTGTGTGTTTTAATTTCTTTTTGTATTTGATATATTTTGTGTCTTATATTATTTACAACTTTTGTGTGTGGGGAACAAAGAAAACAATTTTCTTTTTTCTTTTCTTTCTTTTGGTGTGATTCTGCATTCTGTGTGATCGCAGCCCTTTGAGTTTTGATAAGGATTTATCGAGTCAACAACTTGTCTTTGAAGTTTTTTTAAGAGTCACGTGGAACACTAACTACTTATAAAACGCGGGCTATTGCCAAAATACGAGTATAACCAATCTTTGTACATTTTTGGTATCCACAAAAGTCTCTACGCAATAAGTACCTCTTTGTATCACCATAACTTAGTTTATAAGATCTTATGTTTACAACAAAGAGCTATTTATCTATCCATCTATCTAAGGATATCCTAAATGAGGAATAGAGTAGGTAGTGGGCATTTTTTTTTGTTGTTTTAGACAGAAGATTTAATTAGAGTTGAACGTTTTCTTTCCTCTGGAGTACAACCCGAAATTCAATTAAGATTTTAATTTGTTTTTTTTAGAAAATAGCGTCTTCTGGCTGATTTATTAGGATTTTACTTGATAACGTCGGAAAGTATTTGCTCTCCAGCTTAAATTCTCGGGCGTAGTGAGCTGTTTTTTCACACGGCGATAGAATTGGAAAATTATATTAAAAGAGTAATAACCTTAAGGGTATAAGGGCAATGTACGGACATGCAACGCACTTGCATTAATAGATAGACAGACAGACATAACTATATATTTTTTTTATAAATAAACAACCAACAGTGCAGATCCCACATCACATGGTATATAACATGGACAACATTACATGGAGGGAGAACGTTGCGATCACTCACCCTGATGAAGACTCTCGGAATGAGTCGAAACATAGTCGGTGCTTTCACCGATAGTGCGGTTCGTGAAAATTCTCGTTTTTACAATATGAATAGTCAAGTTCACAATAGTTTTTGGAATAAAATTATTTTTTTCATTACTATTCTCATATGTATATCGACGAAAGGCGAGAGGCCTTTTCCCAGCAGTAGTGTGATTGAAAATAATACTAAAATTAAATAATTATTTTGAAATAATTCTTTAATTTTAGTCTCTTAGCGTTTTGCAAGTAATTATCATTCAACAGCTTGCAAGCCTCACGAGTCAGTCCAGTATCTGATCTCGTATCAAAATCATTATAGAAGAAAAATGTCGCCGATTTTTCATCAGAAGGATAACTAGAACAGAGTTATTTATCAATATATCCTACTGACAGGCCCAATAGAGAAGATTAATCGAATCACTGCCGTTTCAGATAAATTCTTTGTCCAGTTATCTTAAATACTTTTAGAGTTCCGTGTCTCAAAGACTTACCCTTATGCCAGAATTTTCTAAGATATTTTCTTTCTCAAATGACATTATATCTACAAGGGAAGATAACGCTATTAGCTCGTTGTACTATCCATGTTACTCCTAATAGTATCATAGGCTTTGATTATTCAAAACTTTGAACTGTTTAAAACCTCTAGAGATTAGTATTTTCCGTGGTAGTACCTACTAGATATTTTTTACGAGGGAGAAATCTGCTTACAGTTACCACATTGAGGGTGTGATAGAGTTATGTGAGGTTCACGGACCCGTGGACTCACTAAAACCCCCCCGGTGGCCGGCCTCGATGCATGTCAAGGGGCTCCGGGATCTCCAAAGGAACGCACCGGTGCCCCTCTCACATAAAGCCTACCTACTAGATACCTACCTTGGATAATCCAAGCTTATAAATAACAATAATAGCTAAATGCATGGTACCTCAGTGAGAGCGCGCGACTCGCACTTAGCGGTTTCTTTATTTATCTTAAGCGACACTCTCAGAAAACGGCCAAAAGTTTCTTATATCTGTGAAAAATGGGATCGTTTGTAGTTGAGCACGATTTACTGACTTATTTGTGTTCTTATTTATGGAGGAAAACAGGTGAAGAGGCACAATTCCTTAAGTTGGTTTCCTGTTTCTAATAACACTTTGCATTCCGCTAAAAGAAATGTTATTTTTATTCAATAATGAAACGCAAAACGTGCGTTTTTGCAAAGTTTTAAATCCCCCGGCGTGTTTTTAATTATCTATTGCAGCGCAGCTAATGACTTGTAGCCTAAAAAATAAAAATAAATAAATAATTAAACCTATTACGAAAAATCCTTGAGGATTCTTGAGGAAGAACAAGCTCCTTACGCTCCGCGCGTTGTGGGTTAAAAAATAACTAATTCCTAAAATTTTATACCTACGTGTTTTGATACAAATGAATCGTTGCTTAGGATAAAGTCAAAGTCAAAAATTCATTTATTCATTAAAATCACAAGGATCACTTTGAAACGTCGATTTTATCTACTGCCTTTTCCTTCACGATCAAGCCAATAAAGAAAGGCAAGAAAACAAGGCTGGTTATTCTTTTGACTGATCCTTTTATAAAACAATAGGTGCCTGCATATTTTATCGAGTTGGAGCATTTTCAATCAAAGAAGAAAATAACTTTGCTTACAAACCAACGCAAAATTACAAAATAAGGTAGGTACAAAAAAATCCTACTATCACTAAATCCTGGACAAACAGTGCGCTGGCGGTGGCAATGGCGGTGGCTGCTGGCGATCTGTACATTCACGCAAACTTTGACAATCAATAATTTTTTCTTGATCGTAACTCAGATACTAATTAGGTTATGATTCCAATAAAATATTCCCCAATCCAATTGTACCTGGGGGGCTAGACAAATACCTCACGCTTACTTTTCCTTTCACGTTAACGCAAATTTTTCAAGGTAAAACTTGGCAGCTGTCACGTGACATTTCCGCAGCTAATGTCATTCCCATACAATTCAATCTTTCCGTAGGCGTTAACGTCAACAGAAAGTGGTATTTGTCTAGCCCCCTGAACGGGTAGTTCTGAACTACCTATTGGAGTTTGCGAAATCTTCTCAGTCCGCCAGTTGGCATCCAATCAAAGGAACTTCGAACAATGGCACCGAATTTGCCACGTCCATCATGACCCAATTGTATACAGACGATAGTGAGGAGTATTTATGAAGCAGTCCGAGGTATTATATTATGTAACTGTGGGTGTTATATTATTTATATACTAATATATATGTACCTATTATGAATAATGTAATAGGTACGTAGGCATCCTACTACTATTATAAACGCGAAAGTTTGTGAGGATGTTTGTTACTCGTTCACGTAAAAACTACTGAACGGATTTTGATAACACTTTACAGTAATATAGCTTATACATCAGAATAACACATATGCTACTTTTTATCCGGGTACCACGCGGGCAAAGCCGTGGGCAGAAGCTAGTATGAAATAAATTCATCACCATCAGCCTATATAAGTCCATTGCTGGACATAGGCCTCCCCTAATGAGCGCTATAGCGCCCTGTCTTCAGGTTGTCGCATCCAGCATCTGCCTGCAGTCTTTCGCAGATCGTCATCCCACCCGGCCGGAGGGTGTTTGCCGGAAAAAAAAAAAAAAAAAATTATTATTATTATATCGGTTATATTTCATTAATATCCATTATGCGGTTCATTAACTCATTAATGTCATAAAAACAACGGTCTCCTAGCCATTTCGTTAGCTTAGTTTTAAACAAATTGTATTTTTAATCTATGTTCATGAGAATAAATATTCTGATTTCAGATGTGATACCTATATAGATCGCTATTAAATGCAGCTATTTAGGTAGGTAGGTAAATACTCTAATACATTCAGGTATACGGAGAGATCATGGTTAGTGGTTTGTGGTGTGTCCTCCATTTGCAAAGGAAGATCTTCCAACGGGCTGATCCATCTGATCCTCTTGCTTGGGGTTCTAGGACCGATAGTTGTTTATCTGAGGTATTATATATGTTCCCACCTGGAAGGAGGGCGTTCTACACTACGTTTGCCGATTCGCGGTCTCCACTCAAGAACACGTTTACCCCAGCGGTTATCGGTTCTTCGCGAGATATGACCGTCCCACTGCCACTTCAGCTTGCTAATTCGTTGAGCTATGTCGATAACTTTGGTTCTCTGACGGATGTATTCGTTACGAATCCTATACTTCAGAGAGACTCCCCTCTGGCCCTCCGGCCAGGTGGGATGACGATCTGCGAAACACTGCAGGCAGATGCTGGATGCGACAAGCTGAAGACAGGGCGCTATGGTGCTCATTAGGGGAGGCCTATGTCCAGCAGTGGACTAATATAGGCTGATGCTGATGATTATATATGTTCAGGTTGCATTTAAACTTTACGATCGATCTATACATTTCGATGGCAATCTGTGGATTGTATTTGGTAACATGTAGCTACCACATACAATCAAATAGGTTTGTATTTTTGACATTAATAGGGTTTACCATTACGAATCCTTGGGCTTATTGATACAATTTAGATTTTAAGTAATGCATAAAAACAATTGAGGTTTTCAGTCTATAGCGACCCGCCAATGCTGGACCAGCGTTGTGCGGTTATGGTCTAAATCAATCACCCCCATTAACCGTAATCTTTCGTCACAAAACTCAGAGGCGTACGTCCAGCAGTGGACTTCAACAGCCTGTTGACGATGATGAAGTAATCCAGCACTTCACTAGCTAAGCACACAGCCACAGACTATCCAAGAGCTACCCCAAACTAGGGCATTCCTATCGTAGACATAAGAGTGAATATTTTAGGAGCGTGTGAAAGATCTGCATTTAAGCCGATGCGATTTTAGCCACCTGCGGGCTTCCAAACCTAGATTCTGAAGGGTGCTCTATTTAATGAAAATGCACTGAGCTTTTAAGGAATATTTTTTGAACTGGCTTCAAAAACAGAGACTCGCTCTTACCTACATTTAGCAGGTAGAGTCAGCGGTAAAAGGAAATTAAAGCGGGGTGGGACAAAACGCGTGATTTTTCACCTCGTGTGAAGTCATAACGACCTCTGTGGCGCAGTAGGTAATGTCCCGCCTGAGACGCAGAAGATTGCGGATTCGATTCCCGCCGCGGGACAAATGTTTGTATCTGCAAATATTTGTTTCGGGTCTGGGTGTTTTCTATGTATAATATGTATGTATTTACAAAATATTTATATATATATAAGTAGTATATCAGTAGTTCCCATAATACAAGCTCTGCTGTGGCGCAGTGGACGTAGGCTCGCCTGAGACGCAGAAAGTTGCGGGTTCGATTCCCGCCGCGGACAAATGTATTTGTCTTGGGTCTGGGTTTTTTCTATGTATAATATGTATGTATTTACAAAAAAATGTATATAAGTAGTATATCAGTAATGTAGTTCCAATAATACAAGCTCTGCTTAGTTTGGGGCTAAATGATGCTGTGTAAAAAATGTCCTGCATTATCTATCTATTATCTATTATATGCCCAGCAGTGGACTTGTTTGGGCTGTTGATGATGACGATGAAAACCATAAACTTGTACCGATGGACGTTAAAAAAAAGTCATAGGTAGAAAGATAATAATAATGCTAGACATTTTTCACACAGCATCATCTAGCCTCGAAAGAACCCGCAACCTTCTGCGTCTCAGGCGCACCTTCGCCCGCTGAGCCACAGAGCTTGTTTGATCCTGTTTATGTTAGAACATGGATTTTTCTGAATCTGTGTATGAAATGAGGGTAGTCACGACGATAGCTCCTTAGACACCAATCAATTTGTGACGGCCATTGCAACATAGCCGAAACCTCGTAAAAATAATAAAAGCGCAACAAAGACCCATATAAAAGATGAATTGATGGAATTTATGTTGGTATGCTTGAGGTACTGCGAGAATAATGTATAATAATAATAATAATGTTTATTCAAAGACAACATGATCCAAAAGTGTTAGTACGCTTAAGATAAGGGTTAGTACTTAATTACTAATACAGATTTCGTCCTCTGGGAGAGCTTCCACGCCAGAGGACATGCTAATTTCTAGCTATGTAATTTTTAGCTATTTCTTTCAGGATGCTGTTGTTGCTCGCGCGCACTCTGCTTAGCAGAGAGGCAGTCTTTTTCTCGTATGAGTGGTTGGTTGACGTATGCATTTGAAAATCTCATTTATTTTATATATAACTAGCTTCTGCCCACGGCTTCGTCCGCGGCTATGTGTTATTCTGATGTATAAGCTATATTACTGTAAAGTTCCATCAAAATCCGTTCAGTAGGTTTTGCGTGAAAGAGTAACTAAATCCTATCCTACTACCTATATATACCTATTAATAACGCGAAAGTTTGTGAGGATATATGTTTGTTACTCACGCAAAAACTACTGAACGGATTTTGATGAAACTTTACAGTAATATAGCTTATATATCAGAATAATACATAGGCTACTTTTTCTCCGGGTACCACGCGGACGGAGCCGTGGGCAGAAGCTAGTAAAGTATATTTCGGTTTGAATCAGGTTTGCTACTTTTTGCACAAACATAAAGTGGTTCAGTTGTTTCGTATCGCATGGTTGGCATTTTCTGCATCGCTATGACGAGCGATTACTCTCAGCTCAATTTTACAAGTGGCTGAGCAGTTTCGCTGGCATAAAAAGTGTTTTAATTTGAATAGCTTTCCGATACAAATGATTTTTTAGTTGGTACGGTTACCTGTTCTGTATAAAAATTTTTTTTTTCGTTGTTGTCGTACCTCTAGACTGGCGATAACGAATAAGTTGAGATAGATAGAACACAAAAAAGTAATGCTCAGGATGGATGGAGAATTTCTCTTGATGGGCATCCTCGGATAAATAGATAGATAAACCTTTCTAAATAACATAAAATACAACTACATAACCATAGCCTTAAAAAAGTAAACGAAATAAATCTGCAAAATCTCGATAGACAACCTTTGTTTTTTGTGCTTTGATATGTAAAAGATCCTCTGTAAAATCCTACTACTACGAGTACTATAAATGTGAAAGTTTGTGAAGATGGATGTTTGTTACTCTTTCACGCAAAAACTGCTGAACGGATTTTGATGAAACTTTACAGTAATATAGCTTATACATCAGAATAACACATAGGCTACTTTTTTAGCCTTTTTTAATTCTGGTGTATGCAATAAAGAGTTATCTATGTATCAAATTATCAACACATTGTACATTAAATTAAATATCAACCCATTATAAAAATAAAAACCAACTACATTAGATAAAAAAATAAGTGTGTTTTCTATCAATATATATGAAATATAGCGTAAATGAAAATCAACAAATACTCAACTCTATAGATTTACGAAAACAATATACATTCTGTACCTACTTAGTAGTATTTTTTTAAATACCTATTGATACAGACTTTACAGACTAACCAGTCTTATTAATAAACTCAGAGAACCTTAGGTCTAGCAATAACATTCAACTTGTTCTAAAAAGAACAACTTTACAGACTTAAATTCACCAATTAAAAAATACATATCTATTGCGAACAAAATTTATAAAAAATGCAATGCTTTTGCTTTGAAAAACGAATTCCCGCTAATAATCAACGAACCATAAAAAGTCGCATCACAAAAAAAGTTTGTCATATCTGAAAAAGAAAAACTTACCGTTTTCTTTTTAAATTCACGGCACCGCACACAACTTTATTCTGCCACTTTGCACAAAGTTTTTTAATCGTATGCGGTCAAGAGGCAGCGGCCTAGGGGAGCGTGCAGCCTCTGCAAAATGTCTCGCGGTACTGAATAGGGTCCTCCCCTTTTCAGACTAGCGTTCAGTATGCAGGTCTGCATTGGCCCTTGGCGCTAGTTCAAGATGAAAATCATGTGCATTTGAACTCTTAACAACAGAGTTTGAAATTACAATATATTTTAACGGTTAAAGATCATTTTTAACGGCCAAGAACTCAATAAATTTAAACCGGATGCATCTACTCAATTGATGACTTTTTGAATCTAAATAAAATTGTAACTTTATTTATTTAAAATCGTTGTAGCTTAAAAAAATAGATTTGAAATAAATAAAATTTATTGTGCGTCATGCCACGTGGTGTATTAATTATAATTTAATTAAAAAACCATATTTTATCTCGTGTCTAAAACACGATTGTAAGTTACTATTATTGAATCCTACTAATATTAGAGGTATAAACGCGAAAGTTTGTGAGGATGTTTGTTACTCTTTCACGCAAAAACTACTAAACGGATTTTGATGAAACTTTATAGTAATATAGCTTATACATCAGAATAACACATAAGGCACTTTTTATCCGGGTAACACGCGGGCGAAGCCGTGGGAAGAAGCTAGTAACTAATAAAAATAAACTGAAAATACGGTTGGTTAGTATGTTTTTGCCAGTATTCGCCATGTTGCTCACGATGAAGAGCTTTAAAAAACTAAACGTTACCAAATTGACCTTGATAGATTATTCATACCTACCTAAACAATTCAAAAAATAACCAAGCAGAGTTTGTTGCCTGATTCTTCTAGGCTTAGACGCGTGCGAGGAATCGGCGTAAATTCCCTTTTAAATTTTAAATTCATGTAGTTTTTAAGTTGACATTTCTATATGATCCTTTTGATTTCAATGAATAAAAACCTATTGAATTTGACTTTTGACAATCTTTTCATACAATAGTTCAACATTTTGTCTATTAATATAAATATAGATAATAGAGAAAATGTTGAATTATTTCTATTTATTATTTCAACGGTCAAACTCTTTTGAGAAAACCCATAACATTTAGTAAGTCTCGCTTGTTTTCCCCGAAAATATATTCTACTTTTTTGTTCGATTTCTCACGATACAGGCAAGCCTTATTGTGGGATTCACTGAAAATACTTGTAAACAGTTTATAGTGGTACTTCTGCCCACGGCTTCGCCCGCGTGGTACCCGGATAAAAAGTAGCATATGTGCTATTCTGCTATATTCTATAATTACTGTAAAGTTTCATCAAAATCCGTTCAGTAAACATCCATCCTCACAAACTTTCGCGTTTATAATATTAGTAGATTCAGAAATACATTTTTAGGATACATTTGTATTATTGTGTTGGCATGTGTCGCTTTCTGACAATGATGGTATCAAATTTATTATCAACCTCAATATCATCATCAATTCAATTTATTTCTCAGAAGGCAAATAAAATCATTGCACTTAAGAAAGTCTACTTTACAAAATAAAAAAATATAATAATCTTCACAAAAGATATGTAATGTCAACAATGAATACATTAAAAATTAAATAAAATTATACTTATGTAACAAAATTTAAAATATTTTATTCAACAAAATAAATAATTACACGGATAGGTATAGTAGCAAATTTCATATATTATTATTCTTCTCCAATATTTGTGGTTAGAAAGAAATTCATGAACCTCATAATATGCTTTGTCTGTCAATTGCTTTTTGATAGTTAGTAGCCTGTAGTAAGTGAAAACCATCCGAAAACAAGCGATACAGAGTTCCTAATTTTGGTCCAGCATACGCTGAGATAGTGACCTCCTTTTGACTCCATACAACACATCTTTTTTTTCATTGATTTTTAAAAGTACTAATACTTATGTATCTATGTACCTAAATTATCTTTCTGCGGTTGTCTCTTTTATTCTGTATTTTGTCACCTTTTGTCGAATTGGTATGTACGTAGACATAGACATAACATTTATTTCCTACCACAATACACACAATATAAATTAACAATTTTAGAAATGAAAATTATATAAGTACACAATCAATTACACATTAAAAAAAGAACAACACGTTGAAAAAAGGGATTAAACACCACGTAAAATAAATGTTCGTTGTGATATTGACGTCAATAAATGTATTTCTTCTTAAAAAGGCATAAAACATCTAAAAACAGAAACGTATTTTCGCCTTTGTTTTCATTTGGAACGATGACGTCATCTCGAAGACTAAATTAGCCCTAAAATACGACTCCTGACTCTGTCTTTGGCGGGTTCTATCTATATTGGCTGGTAGATCTTTTGATTTATAGTGGGTAGTTTGGCTAATAGAATATTTGATTGCCATCGTTATTGGTAATCAGTGGTTCTGCTGAGTATAAGTTAAGCGTTACTAAGTTGCTATGTAATGACAGAGAAGTGATTGTATAGTAATGGAAAATTCCTAGCTTTGAAACCTATAGGTTGCCCTAGAATATGTTTACTTTTCCGAAAGAGGATGATTTTGTTTATGAAAGTGTATAAGTTTTTCGAAATAATTTGTAATATTACTAAATCTGCTACTGTTTTTTTCTGATATAAAATGATAATAAATTATGCTGGACATTTTTCACAGAGCATCATCTAGCACCAAACTAAGCAGAGCTTGTATTATGGTAACTACATTATTGATATGCTACTCAGATACTTTTTTTTATTACATACACATACATAGAAAACAACCAGACCTGAGACAGATATTTGCAGATCGTACAAACATTTGTCCCGCGGCGGGAATCGAACCGCAATCTTCTACGTCACAGGCGTGCCTTCGCCCACTACACCACAGAGTTTGTCAAAATGCAATTGGCTCTCGGGGAGAGCCGGAGGGGTCTGTCAGACTCACGTACCAATCCACTAACAGAATGCTAGTAGATGGTGGGATACCGACAAAAACCAATCGACATTTCATCGCTCACCTTAGTGCCAATAATGCATCGTCAAACCACTCGTCGTCAAGCAAATCGTTGCTAGACGATGAGTGCCTTGAGTATAGTTTTAGTGCCTTTTATCATGTTTGACAGAAAACTGCTGATTTATAACCTCCAACTGACATAACGAGCCCGTTTATGCATAAGAGGTTTATTTGTTTGTCTGTTACCATTTCTTAACAGCTAATTGAATTGTAACGAGGTCTTTTGCAATCGATTTGTATAAATTCAAGGATGGTTCTAAGGTATAATAAAATTAAACGCCACAAGTCATTAGAGAGCGCTGCGAATGATGAAAATATACAACAAGATTTTTAAATTTTGTAAAGATTAACCTGTTTTCAAGAGAAATAAACGATTTAAAAAAATTGTAGAGACAAAATTATGATTTTTTATGTGTATTCTCTTACGGAGATAGTGATCTCTTTATACCTGTTCTGAAACACCTTATAGAGTTGAAACTAGAGTAGTTGGAAATTATTTTAAAATGTAATGTTTACTGCACATAAAAGTAGCATAAAGACGAACTTAACGCACTATCTTCCATATAACCATATATATGTGTTATATATATGTGTTTGAATGAATGGAAATACTTTATTGTACACCTTAAAAAATTACATAATGAAAAAATCTTATTCGAAAGAAAATTTTATATACATTTTTATTTCTTATTGTACACAGATTAACAAATTCAGGTAAACCATAAGATAGAATAAGAGGACTTTACCCTGAAAATAGTTTTCATCCAGCAAACCTTTGAGGCTAATTAAAGAGGGAAGGCTCTTCATACCCAGTTAATAACATTCCCGAGGTTTGCTCGAAAATGGGGTTTATCCGGGGATAAACCCCCATTATTGGACCGTGCTTTCTTACTAAATCGTTTCCTTGTCTCGAAACCCTTTATCATGTTAACTCCCTCAAGATTTATCCGATTTCTTCGCTATCAGAGAAACTGGCATACATCCCGCCTGATGGCGAATACTATCTTATGTACCCGATGGTGAGAGGTTACTGTCGCCTATCTTGCAGAGGCATTTTTAAAAATAATAATTATTTATTTATTTCAAACAACATAGTAAAGTACACGTGTCGTGACGACCTCTGTGGCGCAGTGGGCGAAGGTCCGCCTGTGACGCCGAAGGTTGCGGGTTCAATTCCCGCCACGGGACAAATGTTTGTATCTGCAAATATTTGTCTCAGGTCTGGGTGTTTTTCTATGTATATTATGTATGTATTTACAAAAAAAAAAGTATATAAGTAGTATATCAGTCATGTGTTCCCATAATACAAGCTCTGCTTAGTTTGGGGCTAGATGATGCTGTGTGAAAATGTCCAGCATTATTTATTATTTATTATTTATTAAATATAGGGCCCATATGATAGATACTTTAAAAACTAAAATACATAAAAATATAACAAAACAAAACTTATCCATCTAGCACGTATTGACTGCAACGTGGGCGCGGCTGGGTTCGGTAACCGACCCCGATTTTTGATGGTATTATTTATTCAGTTAAAAACAGGAAAGTTACCTGCAAAAAAATGGAAATAAAAACCATCTAATTATTACGACGAAAAACAACAAATTATGAAAGTGATGGTTTGGTGGAACAGTTAAGAAGCAAATTATATTAAATAAATAAATAAAATTAAATAATGCTGGACATTTTTCACACAGCATCATCTAGCTCCGAACTAACAGAGCTTGTGTTATGGGAGCTACATGACTGATATACTACTTATATATTTTTTTTTGTAAATACATGTAATACACAAAAATGCCCCGCGCACCTTGCTGATCCATCTACCTAGAAATAGGAGCCAGGTCAGCAGAATCCGAGGTAAGCAAAGTCTTAAACTTAAAAGTGAAGAATAAAATATAAACATTCCGATTCAGATTCATTTATTTGCTTGAACATAATTAATACAATAGGTCTTAAGATAAATCCTATCTTTCCTACTAATATTATAAAGGCGAAAGTTTGTGAGGATGTTTGTCACTCTTTCACGCAATAACTACTGAACGGATTTTGATGAAACTTTACAGTGATATAGCTTACGAGTATATATCAGAATAACACATAGGCTACTTTTTATCCGGGTACCACGCGGGCCAAGCCGTAGGCAAAAGCTAGTAACTTATAAAGTTAAATTGTCTTCTACCATATAAATAAGCATGCAAATGTTAAAATATACAAAATAATGTCAAAAGAAATGTAATCTTTATTGATTTTTTTACAGATGAGCTAATAATTACGAAACGTAAAAATAAAAGCGTAAGCTTGACTTTTTCCTCGACAAGATATCAATCTCGTGGGCGTTAAAACACTGTTTACGTTGATAAACTACAAAAGTCTTTATCCTGCCGGAGACTTTAAAAAAAATACTTCAGGTCTGTGAATAAAGTGAGTTTGTATGGTTAACCTTGGATTTAGGGATTATAGGGTCTCTGACACAGCTTGAAACTGCCGGAACTGACTGCTTTACAAAGCCAAAAACACAGAACATCTTATTTATAGGTTGGGTGATTTTCACTTGTGGTAAAGATTGTTTGAAGCAACGGCAGTGCACTTTCATGCAGATTTCAAGCAGAGCTTGTGTTATGGGAACTACATGACTGATATACTACTTATATACTTTTTTTTGTAAACACATACAATTTTATGCATAGAAAACACCCAGACTCAATAGACAGTTAATGTAAGCCAATGTCCAATAAGCAATGTTGGGCTTATAATCTGTCACGTGGAATTCTAGCTACTTGCAAAACGCGGGCATGTACCAAGTGTTATGTTCGGACGTGCCTTTGACTAACCTCTGCTTGTTACCCTCATAGATCTGCTCACTGAGTTTGTAGCTAAGAATGTCGTGGTCGAGTTTTTATGTTTTGATATTTTCATTATACTGTATTTTACTGTCGACGAAGTATTTAAAAAAACGTCGTGTTACGAAATAAATAGGTTCAATTTAGGGTATAATCATATTTGCAAGGGACATGGAAATAACAATATAAAGTAAGGGCGGGCGGACTGCCCTAATCAAGGGGGTTGGGACTGCTATAAAAAGGCACGTTGGACTTAACAAGAGAGGCTTAGCGGGAAACGATTTTACTTTTATGTGGGGTAACTATGTTCAAGTAACCTGACAATGTTATGAGAAAACCTTCATATTACCAAACATAGGCATTTATAAATAAATAAAATATTTTTTATTTCGGACTACTCAGATCCATATTGGTTAGTAAGAGAAACAAAATCAAAAAGAACGAAAAGGGTGCTGGATTTGATTTATCCTCGAGATACATAGATAACTCTTTATTGCAGACACCATTAAATTAAAAAAAACTCTTTAAATAAAATCTATTAAATAAATTGTGATGATATAATGAGTGGCCTTATTTAGAGACTGGAGCGAAAGAAAATCACGAATTGAGCTTGAATTAAAAAAAAATGTATAAAGATCTCGTTACACTCGAAAGTCAAAGTCAATAGGTCGTGATTCCATAATATGATGATGTTTATGAGTTTTATAAAAAAAGTAGCAAACTTTCAGGAATAAAACTTTTACGAGACATGGTCTCGGGATCATTTTCTATACAAACAAAGAATCATCAAAATCAGTTACCAATTGGTGAAGATATTGAGTAACAAACATTAATTGGAGAACCTTTCTGAAGTCGTTTAAAAAAGTCTCCTATGAAAAAGTTAGCCGAAATGAAAAGCATAAAGTCAGACTCATTATTTTAAAAGCAGACCTCCTTTCATCCTCAGGAAAGGGTTGGAAGTTTATTCGTATGATAAATCATCCCTTGTTGAACTGACATATTTATAGGGCGTATCTGTGAGCGAAAGGGCTCAGGTGCAAATACATCTTTTTTCTGGTAAAAGATGCAGGTAAGATTTACTTTTTGGTTTTAGCATAAATCAACTTGCCTTGCTGGCATAGTGACTGTGTCTCGATCCATACGTTATAGGTTCAAACCCAGTTGCACCAAATACTATTTCAATGCTCAAAGACGTACTTGAAACGATAAAAGACAACCGCATGACCAAGAACCAATAGATAATCAAAATCATCGATCGTTAGTGTTCCAATAAGCAGCGATTGGCTTGCAAATTCTCATCTGTCACCCTGCTCTGTCTCCTTAGGGTTACAGTTGGGAAAAAAAAGTTCGATCTGTCCCCTTTTTTGCAACGGGGTGACAGATAGAATTTTTATGAATCGAAAAAGTTATATCTATCCCCTCGTCAGTAACAGGGGGACAGACAGAATTATTTATTCCTATCTGTCATCCGATAAAAAAAAATTAATAGGTACACTCTGCACACATAAAGCTGTATAAATTATTTGTATTGATAGATATTTTAAAGATAAGGTATAACATATAATATCAAGCCATTAGTTACCTTCACTACTAAACTAATTTTGCTTGCAAATAAATTCCTTAAGAATTAGGAACAATGCAAAACGCGAACACGTGCACAATAATGTTTGGAAATATTATGTTTGGACGTGTCTCTCACTATTAAACTCCTTGTAAAATTTCAGTCCGTTCCATCCAAAGGTGGTCTGGTAGAGATCGCTACTTAGCGATAAGATCGCCCATCGTACAACATTAAATAAATAAATAATGCTGGGCATTTTCACACGCATCATCTAGCCCCAAAGTAAGCAGAGCTTGTGTTATGGGAACTACATGACTGATATACTAATTATATACATTCTTTTTTGTAAATACATACATATTATATATAGAAAACACCCAGACCCGAGACGAATGCAGATCATACAAATATTGGTCCCGCAGCGGGAATCGAACCTGCAAACTTTTGCGTCTCAGGCGAACCTTCGCCCACTGTGCCATAGAGGTTGTCAAAGTTTGTAGTACGTAGTAATTAACTAAGCTGTGATGTGTTATTTGGTGTGCAATAAAGTATTTTCTATCTATCTATCTTGCTATGTATCCTCACAGATCTGCGTACTGAGTATCCTCACAGATCTGCGTACTGAGTATCCTCACACATCTGCGTACTGAGTATCCTCACAGATCTGCGTACTGAGTATCCTCACAGATCTGCGTACTAAGTATCCTCACAGACCTGCGTACTGAGTATTCTCACAGATCTGCGTACTGAGTATCCTCACAGATCTGCGTACTGAGTATCCTCAGACATCTGCGTACTGAGTATCCTCACAGATCTGCGTACTGAGTATCCTCACAGATCTGCATACTGAGTATTCTCACAGATCTGCGTACTGAGTATCCTCACAGATCTGCGTACTGAGTATCCTCACAGATCTGCGTACTGAGTATCCTCACAGATCTGCGTACTGAGTATGGGTGTGAAGGTCTCCATCAGCCATGAGCGTGTTTTTAACTGTAAGCGAAATTTTCTATTCCATATTTCAAGACTAACCCATTTTTATACTGAAATAGCTTACTTTTACTACTTTAATACTTAATACTTTTCTAATACTTTTTATGAAATAGCTTGTACTTTTTTATCCCTGGCGATTCGTGGTAAAATACCTTTTTAACATTCGATAAACTTGGCGGAAATAGGTTAGCGAGAGTTGGTAGCGAAAATATGTACATTTTGTAGCGGAACTTTTTTAGTTTCACTTTTTAATTCTAATTTATGCACTTTTAAAAGTAAAAGAAGAAAGAAAGCTTAAAAAAGAAAGCTTTTGTTTTGATCGTTTTTTTAAATAATAATAATGTTTTGATATTATAACAATGATTTAACAATACTAATTCATTTACCTACTTTATGCGATACAGTAAAATAAACGTACAAAAAAGGTCCATACGTCGTACCATAAAACTGAAATGCATATCATTATACAAAACAAAAAAATTATATCTACGGGTTCTAGAAATATTTGCGTTAAATATAAAATTTTAAATTGTCAATATTCTTTTGTCGCTGACTGTACCTAACTACACGGAAATATATTTCATCTTATCAAATAGAATCCCTAATTAGACTCTTGTTCGGATATCTCAAACTGTCCCAATTTCGTATGGAAAATAGCTCCCGGCGAAATGTTAATATTCGAAATGTCCCACAAACCGCGGGATACGATTCCCGACAGACAAGATAAGATAAGATAATTATTCAAGGCTTACAAGATCTATAGGCGTCAACGAGATTAGAATCTAAATTAATTCTCAGAGTGGTATAAATCTTTTTCATAATAAAATACTATTATTTAAATTTAATAAAAAAACTAAAATCGAAGTAGTTTAGGTGAAATATAATGTTTGGAATGCCTCTGATCACCCCAACTTGGTAACGTCATGAATTTACGTACTACGTTTAGATCTGAGGATGTATATCATGAAATAATATTCATGAACTTTATATTTTTAATCGTCAAAATCTTATTACCCGAAAATTTAACATGTCTTATGTATTATGTATGTACCATTATTTTTGATATAAATTAAAAAGACCACATAAAAAATAAATTTAATACGATTAGCTCAACAACATGAAGTTTTATTTAAAACAACTTACTTATAAAACGTACAGATTAACCTAAAAACCAAAGAAAATAAACTTAGAGTTAAATAATTAAATTTTATTTATAAAACTACTCTTTCGTTTAAAAAACAAAAGTAAAATAGCTTACAAGAAATGTTTCCGCTAGTCATGATTCTATAAGATTCTGATGTTTCTTGAGTTTTACGGAAAATTATGTTTTTTGAGTTTTAAAAGTAGCAATTTTTCATGAACATTAATTATTATTTTCAATTCGATGAAAGATAATGTAATTAATCTGTGTAATTAATGAAGGGGGAGCGCAGCTTCCTATATTACTGGCTTTTTAGTCTAGCTTAGGCATCTGAGGCTTACCATATCATTTTGTACCCATTTCACATTATAAAAGGATGTTGTATAAAAAAAAAAAAAAAAAATCTAATGTATGGTATGTACAAAATATAATTGTATAAAACTATCGTGAACTTGACTATTCATATTATAAAAACGGGAATTTTCGTCCTCGAAAAGTCGCAACCACTCACCCTGATGAAGACTCTCGGAATGAGGCGAAACTTAGTCGGTGCCTTCACCGATAGGGCAGTACGTGGAAATTCCCGTTTTTACAATATGAACAAAATATTATTGTATAAAACACCTTGTATAAAAAACTTGAAGTGGGACCACTTCGGAATCATTCTCTATATAACAACAAAATAATCATCAAAATCGGTTAACCATTGGCGAAGATATCAAGTAACAAATATTCAATGTCGTCCTATGTGGCGCAGTGGGCGACGCAGAAGGTTGCGAGTTCGACTCCCACCCGGAACAAATGATTGTATGATCTGCAAATAATTGTCTCGGGTGTGGGTGTTTTCTATGTTTTATAATTATATATGTGATTTTAAAAAAAAGTATATGGGTAGTATATCAGCTATGTAGGTCATACAAGCTCTACAGTTATATACATATACATACATACATACATATATTCACGCCTGTTTCCCGGAGGGATAGGCAGAGACCAAGGATTTCCACTTGCTACGATCCTGGCATACCTCTTTCGCTTCATTCATCCTCATCACATTCTTCATACAGGCTCGGCGGTTTAGTGTACTTCTGACCTGGCCTTTCTCTAAAATGTCTCTAATTTGGTCGGAGTACGTTCGCCGAGGCCTTCCTCTACCAACTATCCCATTCACGCTCACCTTGTATACTTGTTTTGTTAATCTACTTTCGTCCATCCTTTCTATATGCCCAAACCATCTCAACATACCTTTCTCAACTCTCGTTACTACATCTTCATTCACTCCACACTGCTCTCTTAGCACGCTGTTCCTCACTCTATCACTCAAAGTTACACCACACATACTTCTCAAAGCTCTTATCTCCACTGCATTCACTCGACTTTGATGTTTCTTCTGCCATACCCAACTTTCACTTCCATACATTAATGTCGGCACTAACACTCCTTTATGCACGGCTAGTCGTGCCGTCTCAGACAATTTCCGGCTGCTCATGAAGGAGTGAAGTGCCCCATTCACTTGATTTCCAGCATTCACTCTCCTTTCAAAATCTTTCTCATGCTTCCCATCTCTAGTAAACAAAGTCCCCAGATATACAAAGTTTTTTACTTGTTCCACTCTCTCTCCGCCGATCACAATATCACATGCATTCATCTTTATCAAAAACCATTACTTTCGTCTTACTCACATTAACTTTCATCCCTTTTCTTTCTAACGCTTCATGCATAATTGTTACCATCTCTTGTAACTCATCCACCGATGACGCAAGTATAACCTGATCATCGGCGTAAAGAAGACATTTGACGAGTAACTCATTCATTCTTAATCCACATTCACTTTCTTTCAAATCTTTCAAACAACTGTCCATGAATAGATTAAACAGCCACGGTGACGCTACACATCCCTGTCTAACACTCTTTTGGATGCTAAACCATTCAGTGTATGACCCGTTTATCCTTACGCAAGCACGTGGAATCTTCATAGATAGACTTCAGAGCTCGAATTAGGTAGCTGTCCACTCCATACATTGACAGTACCGACCATAGTTCATTCCTCATCACTTTATCATAGGCTTTTTCCAAATCCACGAAAGCGCAATAGACCTTTTGACCCTTGGCCAAAAACTTCGGCTATGCATCGCAAGGAAAAAACCTGATCCGTACATCCCATACTCTTTCGAAATCCCGCTTGTGCGTCCCATATTTTGTCATCGGTTTCTTTCACAACTCTTTCAATCAACACTTTCGCATATAATTTGCCGACGATGCTGAGTAGGCTAATGCCTCTGTAGTTTTTACAGTCTTGCTTTGAACCATTTCCTTTGTAAAGAGGTACGATGACAGCCTTGCACCAGTCACCTGGTACTTGGCCGGTGTTCCTGCACAAATTGAAAAGGCGATACAGCTGACTTGCTACTACGCTATGTCCGGCCTTCAGCATCTCGACCGTTATCCTGTCATACCCAGCAGCCTTTCCTGATTTCATACTTTTCAAAGCTTTCACAATTTCATCCATACTAATACACAGCCCAAAGCTTTCACAATTTCATCCATACTAATACTAATAATTAGCCCCGTAACTCTATAGTTACGGGGCTAAAAAAATAAAAATAAAAATCTAATTGAGATTCTCCTACTTTTTTGAAACCAACTTCAAAAAAGTAGGAGAATCTCAATTAGTTTTTTTTTATATTTCATATCGTTCTTTCATATCCTTTAATGCGCATTCTTGGACAAGTCAAATTTTCCTACCCACAAAATATTATTAAAAAAAAACATAATATCACTTATGGTAGGTAAGCATGACTATTTTTATAATTTCAATACCTAATTATTTATAAATAAGTAAGATTTTGATTAATTTCCAACATTTAGTGATCTTTTGTATGAAAATCTGATAGGTCGGGCCTAGAACGACTTTATCGCAAAATGATCCGATATTAAAATTACTGAATCGCAATAGGACTAGATTGTAGAATGAATAGCAAATTGACAACGTAAAAGTTAAAATAAGGCAAGTACGACACTGAGCCTACTTTGTGGTCTACTCTCTCCAGTCGAGTAGACATGGGCTTGAATGAAATAAAACGAGTTTGTATGGAAACACGCAGATTTAGATGAAATCTCAGTATTGTTGCGAACTAGTGGTATGCACCACTAAACACAAACCGTGTGCAGTGAACATTAACGGCGGGGTTCGATTCCCGTTGCGGAAATGTTTGCGTGTTCTGTAGATATTAATAAATCTGGACATTTTCCACACAGCATCATCTAGCCCCAAAGTAAGCATAGCTTATGTTATGGGAATTGATGACTGATATACTACTTATATTTTTTTTTGTAAATACATACATATTGTACAAATATTTGTAGACCATACAAACCTTTGTCCAGCGGCGGAAATCGAACCACCCACTGCGCGCCTGAGGCCGTCAAACAAGATATTTTGGGTCTGAGTTCTGTGGTACTACAGTACCCGTAATTCCTGATACCCGTGACATAGAGAATCCTAAGGGATTAGGACTATAAATGTATCTATTGCGAATAAAAAATCGGTAGTAAATAACATATTATGTTGATGTACATAGAGTTTTATATAAACAAATAAATATATAAATATCGAGGCTCAGTTGTGAAATCCTACTATTATTATAAACTCGAAAGTGAGGATGGATGTTTGTTAATCTTGATCTACTGAACGGATTTTGATGAAACTTTACAGTAATATAGCTTGTACACCAGAATAACACGTAAGTAATTTTTTATCCGGGTACCACGCGGGCGAAGCCGTGGGCAGAAGCTAGTATATTAAATGCATGTTGCTGACCCTGAGACATCGGTTTAAAGAGTCTTTATTTCTCAAACAACACAATTATAGTTCACTTATTATATGAGAAAACAAAACTTTAAGTTCCTACTTATAAGTAAGTATCTACTTAAATATATGCACGAGTGTGCTTACCTACCTGCTAATATAATTCACTTAAGTACCTATCAACTAAGAAAACAAAACAACTTAATTCAACACAACATAAAGTAGGTATCTAGGAAAAAGACGTACCAATTCGGTATTTGCAGATACACATTTGTACAAAGAAAACCCACCATTCATCTTTTTTTTATACCGGATGAAAAGTCTCATGTTCCTGTAATTTCACTCGCACCCTTCAAACGGAACACAGTAATGCTCGCATTACTGCTTGACTGCAGAAATAAGTAACGTAAACTCTTCATAAATTTTATTTACAAAACGAATAGGCTAAGTTTGTTATGAGCATTAAAAACTGGACCAAAAATTAAATGAAAACATTGTTTCTACAAAATAAAGGAATATTTTACACTCAATTTCATACCTCGTTCAAGAAGCTAGTATACCGGCGTCCCAAATGGAACCGAAATACTTTATGGCCTCCAGAGCTATATACTCGTACTTATTCGGGCAAAACAGCAGGGTTACGCTAGTGAAATATTGCCTGTGAAAGCTTTATGTCGAGTTCAGTTAAATATATTTGAACATCTAAATAATTTTCGTTCTGCCACATACTCACTTTCTCTTCGATGGCTACATACGGCTCGTAAGATTATCAAACATAACTCTATAATTGGATTTTTCTTTTTTATATTGTTTATATTTATTTATTTATTTATTTATTTATTTATTTAAAACTAAAATACATTATAATTATATAAAACAAACAATACTTGTTTATCTATCACGTAGTTATGTATAGTTTACGTATAGATTAACTTTATATATTTTATAGATTGTAGTTTAAAATTACATACCAATAAAAAAAATTACTTGCTGTCAATGTCGATCTGAATCAAAGTAATTATTATATATATATTAATTGTTATCACAAATACATTTTCAACGAAAAATTAAGAATTAATTTTGTTTCAATATTTTAATCGCGAATAATGGACTTGCCTTGACGACACACATTTTGCAAAGAGTACTTTTTTTCAATAATATTTTTAAGGTAAAAAAGCTACCCAATTGTTAGTAAAAAAACATATTTTGACGTAAAGTAGCAGACAAACAAAGTAAATATATAAATATTAATAATAATAAATGAAGCATTTTACTCTCAAAAAGGGGGTTTCCTTCTCTTAAAATTATGTGACTATGTATAAAATAACATGTTTTGGAAGAGGCTGGTGCCTGAAGTAGGTTTGAAAACCCTGTATTACAGGTACATAATATTGAGTCTCGGTGGCGAAATTATGAATAATTGATAGCAAACAAGCGTACCTGTTACCTGTTGGTAAGTGGTTACCGTAACCTATGGACGCTTGTAATACCAGAAGTATCACAATCTTGTAATACCAGAAGTATCACAATCTTGTAATACCAGAAGTATCAAAATCTTGTAATACCAGAAGTATCACAATCTTGTAATACCAGAAGTATCACAATCTTGTAATACCAGATGTATCAAAATCTTGTAATACCAGAAGTATCACAATCTTGTAATACCAGAAGTATCACAATCTTGTAATACCAGATGTATCAAAATCTTGTAATACCAGAAGTATCATAATCTTGTAATACCAGAAGTATCACAATCTTGTAATACCAGAAGTATCACAATCTTGTAATACCAGAAGTATCACAATCTTGTAATACCAGATGTATCAAAATCTTGTAATACCAGAAGTATCATAATCTTGTAATACCAGAAGTATCAAAATCTTGTAATACCCAAAGTATCACACTCACGTTGTTGACCCTGAGGCAAAACGGTTGAAAACTCTCTTTCTTTCCTTAGACACTATCGATTAGCACTATAAGTAGAGTGAAGGGTAATTTTACTTTCCCGTGACACTACTAAACTTACCGGTTGTTTTTTATTTATTTTCAACCTAATTTTTTTTTTATTTTGGTTAAAGTTCGGATAGCAATCCTCTTTTTCTGAGTGGTAATAACCTAACCTATCCAAGACGGATTTGCCTAGGAAGGATTTTTCAAGCCAACATTAACTTAATTCTTGTAACAAATGAATATTTTGTTTGATATACTTAGTATTAGTAGTGTCATTAGCAAGCAATAGGAAAAGCCTGGAGGCAATACTGGTCATTCAAGGAGATAATGAAAGATAAGGAAATGAGCACATCTGTAAAAGGAAAGCTATTCAACACGTGCATTCTCCCAATACGTATGGGTGCCAAACATGGGCGAGAACTAAAGCTCACCAACATAAACTTCAATCCCCACAAAGGAGCATGGAGAGAAGCATGATTATAATTGACAAAATAAGGCACAGCAACATAAGAAAAACAACAAAAGTACAAGATGTAAACCAAAAAATAAAACAATTAAAATGGCGGTGGGCTGGTCACATAATACGAGGAGAAGAGAAATGGAACAAAACCATAAGCACTTGGTATCCAAGAAACGGCAAACATAAACAAGGAAGGCCTGGAGATGGGATGATGAAATAGTAAGGACAGCTGGTAGAACATGGATGAGAGTCGCTCAAGACCGAGACGAGTGGAAAGGGTTGGAGGAGGCCTTTGCCAGTGGACACACAGATAGGCAATCAATGAATACTAAATAAAATATATATATATATAAATCTGATAAAGGGCTATTAAAAAGGGCTATTGGTAATGAGGTAATCCACCGGAGATTTTATAATATGCGTTTAATTAGCCAATAAGAACAGTAGCTTAACTTCAAACTTCAAAAAATTGTTTATTGGAACATAATAAAAAGTAGATACATAAATACAAAGAAAACTAAGGTGACTGTAAATAGTTATAAAAAGCTGTGGCGCAGTCACCAACGCCCACCTCCTAATGTTAGGTACAACATGTTCCTAATTGGAAACAATTTGGTTAAAGAAAACTTTTTTTTTTTTTTTTACATCAGTAGGTTTAGAAGAAAAGAAAGCGAAAATTCTCATGTGTTTGAAGGGTACGGGTTACCACCCGTACCCTTCAAACTGTAACACAACTGCGAGTATCCTGCTTGGCATGATCTTCACGTCACCATATTACAAAACAGCCTGGCATGACTCTATATCTATGTGTATCATCCCAAAATCTCTTTTTCTCAACTCTACGAAACATCTAATTTCCGCTGCCAGCTCTGTCCATTTGTGTAAACCGACCCCGGGGAAGAGAAGAAAATAATACCAAAGCTTCACTAAAACGGCATCGCTGACAACAATCTATTTATCTGTGGCACGAACACAAGCGATATTAAAACCTAAGCTCACAATCCGACGGCTCAGTTCTATTGGGCAAATACACGAAAGCTTGCTGAATTTTCAGAGCGCTCGCATTCTATACTGAATGGAAATGTAGCGAAATAAAGCTTATCTTACTCTGCAAAGAAAGTCGAAGTGATATATCGTTATTCGGTTTGCTCCGAAAGATATCCCGTTATGTAGAGTTTTGTAAATAGCGCGGTTTCTTTGAGGGGAATAAATGCTTGTGGGAATTTTAATTCAGAAGTTTCTTAAAAGGTATCGTTCCATTTTGGACAAACAAACATTGGAAATGACTTTTATCTTTCCTCAGGCAGATATATCTTTAATATATCTTTTCAATAGCTTCTACAGGTGAGTTTTTTTCGAGGACTACCTGTTAAAAACCCGTACACCTCGATTAGCACATTAGAAAATTCTCAACCCATATTTCTGCATTGCTGTGTTCCAGTTTGAAGGGTTTGAAAAAATGTCCAGCATTATTTATAATTTATTTTACTAAGTTTGTATATAACATTGACGTTGAATCGTCACAGAGCGGAATTCATATAAACATGACCAATCAACTCTCTCAACGCATCTTATGCTCTCGGAAAAACATCACCCTGTAACTCAAACTAGTAATGACTGTCCAAACTCCAAACTTCCAGGTGTAACTAATTGGGAAATGAGCTTTGGACAGTATTTTCAGCTTTGGAAAACCTGCTTTGGACCCGGGCAAAATAATAGTTGTTTCGGTACTTTCCATTAATCCCGATAGTTCCGGTAATATACAATACAAGCCTCTGCCCACGGCTTCGCCGTGTACCCGGATAAAAAGTAGCCTATGTGTTATTCTGATGTATAAGCTATATTAATGTAAAGTTTCTTCAAAATCCGTTCAGTATTTGCGTGAAAGAGTAATAAACATCCATTCTCACGAACTTTGGCGTTTATAATAGTGGTAGGATATGTATCAGACAATCACAATGATGAAATTATAAATTATTTAGTTCATAAAATAAATATTTGTTGTACATAAAAATACAGATGAAACACCTAGCTATCTAAAACTCGCTGAAAACGATCTATAGATAATTCAGCTGAAACAGGGTGTCTAAACAAATACCACTTTCTGTTGACATTAACGACTGCGGAAAGATTGAATTCTATGGGAAAGACATTAGCTGTGGAAACGTGAATACTGCCAAGTATTTCCTTGACCAATTTGCGTTAGCGTAAAAGGAAAAGTAAGGTATTTGTCTACAAGACGCAAGCGTTGCTAAAATGCCGGCTGCATTATGAACATTATGTTATTACGTTTTCCTGTTGAAAGCCAGCAATTAGATATGATTAGTCAAGAAATGCCATCATCTAAGTAAGTAGGTAACGTCAATTTAGTTTCTTGGATGTTGGCCCCTCTGAATTTACATTGTTCTATTGGCACCACGCTCTATCAGAATGAAGGATCATCAAAAAATAAACCAAGCAGATTGTTGCCCGATACTTCTAGGCTTGAGCAATCGGCATAAGTTAACTTTAAAATGTTAACATCACATAGTTTTTAAGCTAACGTTTCTAATAATCCGATTAAAATGAATAAAAACCTGTTGTAGACTCTTATTCATAATCACTCCATAACTTTATCGGCTCGCTAAAGTATGCCTGCCTTTATGTTTTGTTTTATAGTAGAAAAGGAAGGACTAGATTTATCGAGTCAACGAAGTTATGGAGTGATTATGAATAAGAGTTTAACTTTAACAAGAAAAACCGCGGTGGATGGTAGTAAGCCTAATGACGGCCGCTGGAAACAACCAGTGAGAAGAAAGGATTTATAGTCTACTTTCATACACATTATATTGGATGGCGGAAATAATTCACTCATCCGTTAATAATGTATTTTCATTGTATCCGTAAATGCTTCCGATCATTTTATCGAAACATGCCAAACATTTAGTCAAACTAATTTCATCTATATCACAGTGCATTACAGATCATAATCATCTGATGATTTGTTTACAAGCGTGCATGTTACCCAGGTTATGCACTTCGAGTTGGTATTTCAACTGCCTGAATACCTAAATACATGAATAACTAAATCCTACTACTATATAAACGCGAAAGTCTGTGAGGATGTTTGTTACTCTTTCACGCGAAAACTATGGAACGGATTTTGACGAAACGTTATAGTAATATATCTTAAACATCAGAATAACACATAGGCTTCTTTTTATCCGGGTAACACGTGGGCGAAGCCGTAGGCAGAGGCTAGTACCTAGGTAAGGCTTGATGCGTATTTAGCGGGGAATGAGCCGTGGGTAACAGCAGTTGGTAGAAATTTGTGAAATGTGAATGAAAGAAGATAGTTTCCCTATTGGTTACTCACGAGGCTTTTTTCAGGAACACCATACCATAATAGGAATATTATAAATAGGTAAAGTTTATAAATTTATAAGTTTGGATGGAGGAGTTAATCACCAAAACTACTCATCCCATATCAAAAGTTAATTCACTAATATTTGGAATGTACCTTCAGGGTGAACAAAGAATCTTTATTTTACCGTTCAGTAAAAGGGCTTTTTGAGGAGACCAATTGCAACGTCAGTCTAAGAAATAATGGTCGAGCGAAAGTGTTTTTTAACAAACGCTTCCGGTAAGAGCTACTTTTCATTGGATTCTTTTGATCCAAGTACCACGCGAGCGAAGCTGTGGGCAGTCAGAAAACAAAGCAACTAAACTAAACAGCTTCAAGATAGCTTTTGAAAACAGTTATTGAAGATTTTGTAAATAATTTTATGATGTATAAGTGCGTTACAGATTGCAAGGTCATTCCGCCGCTTCTTGGATCACTTACTGTTGGCCATCGAGCAGTTAACAGCGAGAGGCGTCATATTAAACCACACTGTTCTGTCAACACATCAGTCTTTTGGAACTGATGTTGGCAAACGCGGACATTGTCCTTGTCATTGCGTCAAGTTGCCTGCTGTGCCCTGATTGGTTGAATCTATAGTTTCGATCAATCAGAGCACAGCAGACAGACAGTTGACAGAATTATTTCCTAGCAAATTATCAAACATTTCGTCTCTCGAGGCTGTCTTCTCTATGCTGTTGGCACATGTCTCCGAATTATTGGTTCTAGGGCATGCCGGTTTCCTCCATCATTTTGCGATTGTTAATACGCACCATACATTTTACGAGTGATAAAATCCATAGGTACAACACCGGTTTTGATCCCACGACATCCGATGTCGCGGTATCGCACATTAGGTCAACACGGCTCGTAATCATCATCAGCTTTATTATATTATAATTTAATCAAATTATTGATCAGCGTATCCCAGAGGCGTGCGCTTTTCAACTCGTGTTGCGGTATGTGTTATGGCATGCAATAAGGAAGAGGTAAGTTAAAAGTTTGACTACCTCGGTGGCATGGCAGGCAAGTAGTCGGATACCACGAGTTGCGACTTCGATGTCCTGCAGATATTTGTTCCGGGTCTTTGTGGTACCATAGTACTCGTAGTTTCTGATACACAGGAAATCCTAAAGTGGGGTCTGGACTATATAATGTGACCGCTAGGTTTTTATAAATATTATTTATTAGAAAATCTACGGATCAACTTGAAAACCTCCTCAGATTTTTCACCGGTTAAAAATGAAAGCCGGTGTGGTCACGCCTATAAAAGAGAAACAGTCGTTCAAAAAGGTTGAAAAGTTTTGTACTACATAATAAGCTACGTCATAGATGTTGTGTAGGTAGGGTTGCCATCTCTAAAGTCTACAAACCAGGACAAAAAGTGTGAAAACCCCTTTAACAGTGTTTTTTTAAGTTACTCAATAAAATAAAAATAATTACCGCCGCGTATTTTCGATACATTTACAGTAGCCTAAAACCCGTACTACAAATGAAACCCCGCTCGGACGCTCCCCGGACGCTCTCTAAACTGGGACAAATCCGGGGAAACCCGGACGGATGGCAACCCTCAGTGTATGTATACCGCGCTAAATGCTCCGTGGTCGGACCGGACATGTGGTGGGCTAATAACTGGCGAGATAGGCCATACCCGCTCGATATTAATTACAATAATGACCTGACTATCTGCATTGCGCTATAATAATACATTTCAAACTGCCCGCTTGTTACCTTGCTAACAATGGCCCTTAATTATTCATATTTTAAACGAGAATTAACACGTAATTCTATACAGATTTAAAACGAGTAAAGTTCGCTTTACCATTTCATTTCACCATTGTAAGTTTCACCTCAATAAACTACTGGCTTTTGTTACCCGAATCACGTTCAGACGAAAGCTGTAGCGCTTTTGAACAAACTTCATAACAAGTAATGCGATGCGGGCTGTGATTTAACTTAGGTTATTTGACTGCGGAATAGTAGAAAACAAAATGTCAAACCTACAAACCTACAGTAATATTATTCTCTACAGTAATATCTATTTTATTCCAAAAATTATCTTGAATTTGATCATTCATATTATAAAACAGACACAATTAACGGCAGCTCGCAGTGCCTCCGACGCGGAGGGAGAGCATCGCGATCACTCTCTCTGATGAAGACTCTCGGAAAAAGTCGAAACTTAGTCGGTGTCTTCACCGATAGTACGTGTAAACTCCCGTTGTAGAATACCTACCTATTATAGGCACACATTATTTTCATGCTCATATTTTCCTATTGGAACACCAAGCAGCGATAAACTTGCACTGTCACATAGAATGCTTTATGAGAATGTGTCAAAATTTAATGTTAGGAGGCGCCACTCACTACCCCTACTAGGCATCCTCAAGAATCTGCGTACAGAGTGATCTAAGGATTTCCAAAAAGAATAGTTTTTTCTTCTCTGTCGTAGACCAAACGTTGTCTTGAGTGCTCATGTTAAGGGGACTGGTAGCAAATATCGCTTGGTTTTTTTTGATGATCCTTCTTTCAGTTATAGTATGGTACCAATCGAATAATCAATGATAATATTTCAACCCTTTCGCACCCCATCCATGTTTGTTTCAGCTAGTGCCGACCCGTGGCTCTAAAAAACACGGCTCTAACATCCGCCCTAACGACTTCCTCTCAGCAAATTACAAAAGTTAGAAACGCAAATGTGGAAAACAAAGTTGTCGAATGACTCACCATTAGAGACTCGTAATTTGGGTAAATAAACATCGCTTTTTATATAGGTTCCAGGCAATTACGAAGGACAACCTCTGTGGCGTAGTGGGCGAAGGCCCGAGAGAGACGCAGACGGTAGCGTGTTCGATTTTCCGGTATATAAGTAGGATATCAATCATCAATCATAAAAGTTAAAGTCAATAGGTTTTTATTCATTGAAATCACAAGGATCATATAGAAACGTCAACTTAAAAATTATACGTGAATTTAAAATGTTAAAGTGAATTTACGCCGGTTCCTCGCGCGCAACCAAGCATAGAAGAATCATGCAGTTTTATCCTCAATATAGGAATTTAAGGTGTAATACGCCTTCTTTATTAGATTGTTCTTTATATAAGATTTAAATCTAATAATTATAATCTAATAATAATCTATCTAATCTAATATAATAATAATAAAATATTATTTTTTTCTTTTTGATTTAGTAGATAGGTAAGTAGGTACACTATGTAGCAAGTAAGCATACTCGTGCTAAAATATAATTTTAAGTAGATACTTATAAGTACTTAATTGTTTGTTTTCTTATTTAAGTGAACTATGTATTATGTTCTTTGAGAAAAATAAAGAATCTTTAAACCGAAATCTTCGAATGGGCAGCTCGGTTACATTTACCAAGCTTATTATAGAAGCGTACAGAGTTTCCCATAGAAGACCCATTGGACTTTTCTAATCTAAATTTCGGAATGAGTAATTTATTTTTGTTTCTAGTATTAATTTTATTGACATCACATTTTTTTATAAAACAAGCGCTATTTTTATGCGTGTACATTAAGTTTTCATAAATATACTGTGAAGCTACGGTCAAAATGTTTATTTCTCTAAATCGTTCTCTCAAAGAATCACGAGGCTTCATATTATAAATGGCACGTATTGCTCTTTTTTGTGAATCAAAAATTGTTCGAATATCTGCTGCCTTCCCCCACTACAACAAACTTACAAACTTTACTTCTCCATAATATTTAGTGTAGACAAATAGAATACACCGGTCGTATGTCTTTCCTGAATAATATTATTTTACAAAATTTTAAAATCATGTTTGTGTAAGTCAAAAAACCTCATTATAAGCCATACCTCATTTAAAAAACCGCATTTCAATCTCTCTGAAAAAACGTCCAGCATTTTTTATACATAAAAGGTTCCTGACATCGCGTCGCGGATAAAAAGACCGCTTTGCATCTAAAAGGCTACGTTCCGCTACGTAGCATTGGCGTAGCATTGGCGTAGCAATGGCGTAGCAATGTCGTAGCATTGGCGTAGCGTGGCGTAGCACTGTAGCAATTTCCTGCAATTATGGAGTTACGAAAAACAAACAAAACTCTGTATCTACGTAACGCAAATGCTCTGACAACAAAGTTATCAAATGACCGCACCATTAGGCGTCTTGCTCGGCGCTTGGCTGGCTGTAGTGTTTGAACGATACTACACACGGGCCAGGGCCATGGTCGCGGACCATTTGATTCTTCATTTGTTTTTTTTATCAAAACAAATCATTTATTTGAAAGAATACATATTTTATAATTTAAAAGAATACATATTATATAAGGTCTTAATTATTATGATTGCAAATGTACTCAGCCTGCATGCAGGCATGTAAATATTAAAAATGACATGCTAATTTATTTATATTACCTCATTATATGTAACATACTCATCTCGGCTAGAAAAACAATTAAACGGTAAATTTCTCTTAAATGTAATTCCATCTAACGCTTTAAGTTCCTCAGGTTATTTATTATAAATTGTTAGACACATATTATAAACATTTTTCTTATAGATAGCTTAAGAGCATTTTTTTTATTTTTTGTGTAGGAACTGTGCCGACATCAAACCGTTTACTGAATTAAATAAATTCATGAAGATTTTAATTATGTAATGCTCGCAATCCTGTTTTCTAGTTTGAAGGGTATTATAGTATCTGGTGATTATTCCTTTCCCGATAAATATGCAAAATACCATATCAGTATATAAATGAATTAAAAGTGGATAGGAAGTAAGTGACTTTATGAATTTGTATTGTAATGACATGTGCAATCATCTTTCAATTGTAATAAATTAAACGAATTAACTTATGAAATTATTTCGGTTAGAAACTTAATTAAAAAACTCATATTTGTATATTAGTACTAGTCTCTGTCTACGGCTTCACCCGAGTGCTGTAAGTAGTCTGTGTGCTATTTTAGATTACCAACTATACATGTTCCAAATTTCTTATTGAAAATAAAATGTGTCTTTATTTAAAAACTATCGTGAATCTGTTTATTCATATTATAAAATTTAAGTTGCGTGCACAACGCGACGCGGAGGGAGAGCGTAGCGATCACTGATTTCTGGAATGAGTTGAAACTTAGTCGGTGCCTTTACCGATAGTACGGTACGTGAAAACTCCCATTTTACAATTTTAATGGTGTATGACCTTAAAATGATTTTCTAGTAAGATCAGTTCCGGACCACGGGGCCAGGCCATCTGGATGCTTGTTCCATCTGGAACATTGGCTATAGAAGTGTTTGATTAGGGGTGAGTCAATAATGCTTTGGTCACAAAGATGCAATATTTTATGATAGATTTGGCTATCAATGTCGAATAAGGTTGTCAAATTCCTATCAGGTTTAATAGCAGTACATTTATTGATTTGAAACGAGATAAAAAGATGTTTAAAACGAGATCATGCAGTTATTTCTTTATTTATGAATTATTAAACCTCAGCCTAGGATCAAAACGTTTAAGAGCTAGTGATACAACTTACATATAACAATATAAATCATACATGATAATTTAATCATAAGATCCATTGTTAGATACTAGTTATTTGTTTTAGTATCAATAACTAGTATCTACCTAGTTTAAATATTTTTATTATTATTTTTAATTGAAAGAATTACATTTATTCATACAACTATTTACAAGTAGGTATATACAAAAAATACAGATGAAACAACTAGCCACCTAAATACCGTTACAAACGATCTATAGATAGCCCAACTGATCCAGATCACTACGAGACGGAAGCGTTATTATTAATTACATGCGTGATTATTTGCTATTTCTTTCAGGATGCAGTCTTTTTCCACCAGATGGCGTAAAATGTGTCGGTGCGGCACATTTTACATGCCCGAAGCAATACAGAAGCCGCAACAGCGTCCAGAAAGTAATTAAATTGGACCCGCAAAACCATGATAGTTTCAGAAGTTATAACGGCATGACACTCTTTCAAAAAAAACAAAAGTAAAATTCAATTCAATATGGACAGTATTATACTTTTATTTGTGTATTAATGTCTGAAATACAAGTTATTGAATTGAATTGAAAATAGCCCAGAAAAAACTGTTTCGGCTAGACGTGATTCATGTTTTTTTTTTGAGTTTTACGGGAAAAGTAGAAATCCCTCAGGAATAAAACTTTTATGGGGGCTACTTCGGTATCATTATATACACATCAACAAAATATCATCAAAATCGGTTATCAACAATTGGCGAAAATATCAAGTAACAAAAAAACGAATTAAGAGACTCCTCCATTTTGAAATTGTTAAAAATGTGTTAAGTTTTCAAACTGATCGCAAACTTTTTGACGTGTGTCACTTATCAGCCTTAATACTTAGGAAAGTTCTTAAAGGCTTTGACATAATGATGTGTAAAGTACTTATGCCTTCACGTGGTCCTGACGGTAAGTAGCACTTAAATTTAAGAAACTGGATTTCACAACAAAGCCAGTCTGAAGGAAAAACAACACCGTAGTTAGACCTTTACTTAAACACTAGCTTCTGTCCACGGCTTCGCTCGCGTGGTACCCGGATAAAAAGTAGCCTATGTGTTATTCTCATGTATAAGCTATACTGTGAAGTTTCATCAAAATCCGTTCAGTAGTTTTTGTGTGAAAGAGTAACAAACATCCAGCCTCACAAGCTTTCGCGTTTATAATAGTAGTAGGATATAACAAAAACAAACATGCGCACGACTGTATTCCCCTTGATGGACATCCTCATATACATACTCAGTGCGTAGAACTTTGAGGATATAAGTAGAGGGTCAGAGGCACGTCCAAACATTTGGTACATGCTCGTGATTTAACGCTTTCAAGTAGTTAGCTTTCCACGTGACAGGTTGCAAGCCTATCGCCGCTTATTGGAACACTTTGTTGTTGTTTGTTTCAAGCGCGTTTCATTTTGTAAGAAGTATTTAAGTCCACAAATTAATTACTTTAACTATACCGTAACTATTTGAAGACCTTGGTGGCGCGGTGGACGTGTGCGATACAAGACGTGTGGATTTGATTGCCGTTGCGAGATAAATATTGGATCGTTCTACAGATATTTGTGTACCACATCTGTTCCACATAGTTCTGTTGTGGTACCACAGTACTTGTAGTTCCTGATACATACGACACAGGGAATCCTAGTATGTGTTTGTCTGTTGGATGCTTATTTATACCTACTCACGGTATATAATATATAATAATAATAATAATGCTGGGCGTTATCTAGCCCCAAACTAAACAGAGCTTGTATTATGGGAACTATATGACTGATATACTTTTTTTTTGTAAATATATGCAAAGAAAACACTCAGTCCCGAGACAAACATTTGATAATCATACAAACAACCACTCTTTTTGTATATTAACCAACCGTTGCGAAGCCAGTAAGGTTGGTCCAAAGTTTATTTATTAAAATCTCCATTGTGAAGAATCAATGGCCACTTTTTAATGTTGAAACCTTTGAATGAGATCATAAATAACAGTACGGAACCCGACAGCTCAAGTCTCCAAAACACCCTTTGATAAATGACTCTGCCACTCAACAAACGAACAAACAGAATACCCAAGTAAGTACGTAATAAGGAAAAACAGCTTTTTTTGACAAAATTTCAAAAGTAATTATTAGAATCTAAGGAAAAATCCTACTATCCTACTAATATTAATATTATAAAGGTGAAAGTTTGTGAGGATGTTTGTTACTCTTTCACGCAAAAACTACTGAACGGATTTTGATGAAACTGTACAATAATATAGCTTATACATCAGAATAACACATAGGCTACTTTTTATCCAGGTACCATGCGGGCGAAGCCGCGGGTAGAGGCTAGTATGATAATATCTTTATTGAATTACAAAAAACAATCGTGCCCGGACACATTTAAATAAATAAACATAAAACAGGAAGATTCTGTCTTGTCATACAGCCCTGACCCCTCACTAGGGTTCCCTGTATCATGAGTATCAAGAACTATGAGTACCATGGTACCAGAACATCCAGACTCGGAACAAATAGGCTGTTAGACAATGGCCTTGATTCTGTAGTACCTACACAAACTAAACTAAATTTAAACTGTCGCTTTCTTTTACTAATAGTGCAAGCAAGATATAGCTACAATTTTAGTGCTGTCAAATTAGTCAGATTTAAGTTTTCCATATAAATTTAGTCGTGATTTCAAAACATGCTGACTATAAAGACGAAGAAAAGGGGCACATAAACTGATTTGACAGCAGCACACAGCAGAAAAAAAATCCATCTCTTTCTTGCATACACTATCAGTAAAAGAGAGCGACAGTTTAAATATAGTTTAGTTAGTGTACTACAGAATCGAGGCTGACTTGGTAAGGTCTGTATAATCCCCAACGTGTGCAGCGGATTCTTAGATTTTTTAAGAAAAATCCTCTAAATGAACGAAGTCGGGGCCGTTTCGCTAGTTAATCTATATTATCCAAAGACTACCATTAGCAAAGCAAAAAAGAGAGTTACGTATTTATTTTATAATAACGGGATTAGCTGCTTTGCGTCCGTCTTGTTTGTCTTATAAATCGGATTTAGACGTGGTTTACGGAGCCTGCTTATTACCCTTTAAAATCCTTTGCGTTGAAATTGTAAATTAGTAATCTGTGGCTCGGAATAAGCGGAATCAATTATTTACCAACCGTACCCAATTAAAATTCAGAATCCTACTATCCTACTAATATTATAAACGTGAAAGTTTGTGAGGATGTTTGTTCCTCATTCTCGCAATAACTACTGAACGGATTTTTATAAAACTTTACAATAATATAGCTTATACATCAGAATAACACATAGGCTATTTTTTATCCGGGCACCACGTGGGCGAAGCCGTGGGCAGAAGCTAGTAATATTATAAACGTGAAAGTTTGTGAGGATGGATGTTTATTACTCTTTCACGCAAAAACTACTGAACAGATTTTGATCAAATTTTACAGTAGTATAGCTTATACAACAGAATAATACATAGGATACTTTTTATCAGGGTACCACGCGGGCGAAGCCGTGGGCAGAGAAAGAAAAAGAATGAAAATAGTATTTTGTACACCATAACCAAATAAAATAATAAACAAAATCTTATTTCTAAGTACAATGGGCAGTCTTATCGCTTGGAAGCGATCTCTTCCAGTAAAGATTGCTATGACGAACGATCCACTGACTTCAAGTCCACCGGGTGGAGGGCTTTCCTACACTGCATCATCCGATTCATAGTCGCTAATCAAAAACTTTAAAAAAATACATTGTTATTCGAGAAAAATCTTCAATATCCATCATGAGATGGAAGAAGTTTCACCACTCAATCGGTGTATGATGGTAGCTCAAAACTGTTCAGCATGGCACTCTTTGGGCAAGGCCTTTATCCATTCCTGGACTTTACAGGCTGCAGATGATGAAAGTTGGTTTTAAAAAGTACTTTCCCCATCTTAACGGTTTTCTCATGTGGAAGAAGAAACAGTGCTACTTTTGATTCAAACCCACACCTTTTTGATCCCACGGTGCGTACCACTGGGACACAGCTTGAGAGAGCTGTCAGTTATAATGGATCACCCACTTAGGTTCTATTAGTTATTTGCATCATGACTCTCTTTACATACAAACGTACTTTTTTATCCCACTAAAGTGTACAAATATACGGTCCATCTGTTGATAAGTGCTTATCGTATGGTTCTTTGCTACAGCAGAAGAATCAAACACGCGGTACCGAAAAAAAAATAAGCTTCCTTTTTGAAGAAACACATACTGTAGTTAATTGGGAAAACCTCAGCATGGTAAAATACTTTGTCTCTTTCCGATATGTTTAATTTCAAATTCGATAGAAGAAAACAAAACACTGGTTAGCTAAACAACTGTTTCATATCTTGAAAGGTGTAACTGAATTTTATGATTAACTAGCTTCTGCCCACGGCTTCGCCCGCGTGGTACCCTGATAAAAAGTAGACAATGTGTTATTCTGATGTATAAGCTATATTACTGTAAAGTTTCATCACAATCCGTTCAGTAGTTTTTGCGTGAAAGAGTAACAAACATCCATCCCCACAAACTTTCGAATATTAGTAGGATAAGGTTAGGATGTACGCCAATTCCACGCGACCAAGCTTTAAAGTTTTGAGGTGCGAGTGATTTTAGCTTTAAAATTAGAGTTCAAACTCTGAAATGCATATTAATAAGGTTTTTAAAGCTAACTTCGTCACTAACTCGCTCTCAAAACGTTGAAAAAAAACATAGTGAGGTCATTAACATGTTTTTGAACGAAAAATTCGAAGGCATTCACATCGGTTAGTGTTCCAATAAGCGGCGATGGGCTTACAACCTGTCACGCGGAATGCTAACTACTTGCTTTTGCAAGTAGTTAGCATTCCGCGTGACAGGTCATGTACCAAAACATATATATTTTTTTTAAATGCTGGATATTTTTCACTCAGCATCATTTAGCCCCAAACTAAGCAGAGCTTGTATTATGGGAACTAAATGATTGTTAAACTACTTATATACTTTTGTTTGTTAATAAATACATATTATATATAGAAAACATCCAGAACCGTGACAAATATTTGCAGTACATACAAACATTTGACCCACGGCTGGAATCGAACCCGCAACCTTCTGCGTCTCATGCGGGCCTTCGCCCTCTGCGTCACATAGGTTAGAAGATACTCATATTGTAAAAACGGGAATTTCCACGTACTACACTATCGGTGAAGGCACCGACTAAGTTTCGACTCATTCCGAGACTCTTCATCAGGGTGAGTGTCGCACGACACGACGCGGAGGGAGAACGGTACGTGAAAGTTTCCGTTTTTACAATATGAATATGAATAGTCAAGTTCACGATAGTTTTTGGAATAAAATTGTCAGATATTATTTGGTCATGCCACCGACTACCCTTGGTATCCTCCAAAATACGACTTAGTGTGTACAGCTAATATTTCTGAAATCCGTGGGCACGTTTTTTTTTTGTTTAGTTACTTTGCTTGTATACTATCGAAATAATATGAGACTTAAAATTAACTCTGAAAACTACATGCTCGAACTAATAATTTTACTCAATCTATAATATTATAGAGCTATGTACAAACCGCTGCTAGTCTTGAAGTACTTGCCTACGTTTGTATGAAAAGCGCGTCATTACGACCAGCCCTTACAATGATTAATGACTATTAAATTGGTCCACAATCAATTCACGAATAAGTAATTATCGCTGAAATCACTGGAAAAATTGCGGCAGTTTTGATTTATGGCATTTGATTTGTATTAAATTGCCACATGATGGCAATTTAATATGTAATCACATTAAAAGATAGATACTTTATGAGTCAGGTCAGGGGGGCTAGACAAATACCACTTTCTATTGACGTTAACGCCTGCGGAAAGATACAATTGTATGGAAATGACATTTGCTGCGGAAATGTTATCGCTAAAGTAAATCACATTATACATTAGAGAAATCAAACAATTTATTTCCCTAAACACCTACGGGCTTCTGAATTCGCTGATAAATGGCTACAACATAACTATTTATTACAAAAACAAACACGCTCACAACTGTGAGCGTGGTCAGAGGCGCGTGAAAATATTATTTATGGCACATGCCCGCGTTTTGCAAGTAGTTAGTATTCCACGTGACAAGGATGAGGTTTAAGCCCATCACCGATGATTGGCACTAGCTCTAAACTTGGCATGTTTTTCTTCACCTAAAAGCACGTGTTAAAACGCACATACATTTTCGAGTTGAAAAATTCATTGAAGCACGACTGGTTTCGAACCTACAATCTCTAGATCAGAAGTCGGGATACCACCCACTAGGCCAACACGGCTCATAACCATTATTACTGAGTAGAAAAACATTCTCAGTACTTATCTAGAGCACCTAGAGTTATTACGGCTGCATTGTCTGGAGATTCGCTTACAGCTACAGGATAATGCTTCTATACTATACCTGCTCGGAAAGGATCTTATTTTTTTTTAAACGAGACAGAAAGTACGTCATTACTGATGTACAAATATACGGATGGAAGAAGATACAGACAAAAAAAGCTTACATATAGGACAGGTACGGCGAGCTTAACGCTAACAAGAGTTTTCTTCCAGCAAACAATTCTTCAATTCACAATTTGTGTTAATATCTAATCAAAATGACGTCTAAAAGTATTCGTGAAGTATTGATGACGCCCGCCTGAATTAAAACTTACTACACTGTTATTTTAAGAACCTATTGTCCGAGAAATCCAGATAAATATAACAAGAAAATTTCCTCCAGGTATAGTATTTATAAAGCACTAGCTTCTGCCCACGGCTTTTCCCACTCGCGCACGGTACCTGGTTAAAAAGTAGCCTGTGTTATGTATAAGCTATATTACTGTAAAGTTTCATCAAAATCCAGTTCAGTAGTTTTTGTTTGAAAGAGTAACAAACATCCCCACAAACTTTCGCGTTTATAATAGTAGTAGGATTATGTATCACTTGGAAGAGAGTGCTATTTACAACTCGTACAATGTATTTCTTTAGTAATCGTATAATGGCCTCGATTCTGTAGTACACTGACTAAACTAAATTTAAACTATCGCTCTCTTTTACTGATAGTGTACGCAAGAAAGAGATAGCTACAATTTTAGTGCCGTGTGCTGCTGTCAAACCAGTTTACGTGCCGCTTTTCTTCGTGTTTATAGTCAGCATGTTTTGATATCACGACTAAATTTGTATGGAAAACTTAAATCTGACTTATTTGACAGCACTCAAATTGTAGCTATCTCTTTCTTGCTTGCACTATCAGTAAAAGAGAGCGACAGTTTAAATTTAGTTTAGTCAGTGTACTACAGAATCGAGGCCATTGTCTCCCCTAAGTGAAAAATTGTGTTTATTTTTTAGCTAGTACACTAACTAAACATAATCTAAACTGCTATTGACTATCACTCTCTTTTACTGCTAGTGACGCTGGAAAGAGATGGCAAGATTATTACTCCAGTCAAATTAGTTTACGTGTCTCTCTTCTTCGTGTTTATAGTCAGCGTGTTTTGATATCACGACTTTTATGGAAAACTTAAATCTGACTAATTTGACGGCACTAAAATTGTTGGTATCTCTTTCTTTTGTTACTGTTAGTAAAAGAGAGTGATTAAGTTAGTTTGTATACAAGAGAATCGTAGCCATTATATCGTAGCCATTTGTTCTGCTATAATTACCTACTTACCAGGATTCCAGCTACTTCTCAGTTACTTAAGATACGTTCATAAAGTGGGTTACCAACGGTTAGTTAAGGATCTTATAATTTAAGAACTTAAAAAAAATGTGTTAAAAAATAAACGTTTATTATTATTATATGTATAAACAACGGAATTAAGCGAGTTTTAGTTCTAAGGCGTTTACTTTTATTACTAAAGAATGTGTGGGTAGATATATATTGTACCAGTAGGTAACATTTTAAAGTAGGTAAAGTTATAAAAAATAAATAAAAGTTTATTAAGGAATTAATAAAAAATCTAAGGTAATGTGTAATTACTTAGTGTTCCACTAAGTGACCTGTGACGTGGAATCCTTACTACTTACCAAGACCCGGAACTACAGAACATGCTAACATTTTGTCTCGCAGCGGGAATCGAACACGCCTGCCGTGCCACCGAGATCGTCAGTACTTGTTCGTTTTTAAACGGACACAGATATTATAACACTATAGTAATAAAGGATATAAGATATTTATCTCGTTTTGTTAATTTTGACGTGACGACTGAAAATACAGTAATCGTTTTTGTGAGAGTAATTTATATTTACATTTATATCTACATTTATATTTATATTCTCTAATAATCTAATTTATAAGTATATTTAAATTTAGTCTAATCTTGTGTAATATTCACTTCAAATCTTTTATTATTTCTATTATTGAGAGAGTCAGTCGGCGAGTTCCGTGACCCCACTATACAGGCTTTTATAGACCTAGTGCGGGGAACAGAGCTCACCTATGGTACGATTTTAATAATTTATGTAGAACCTAATTTTTAAGTTATTTATAAGTACCAAATGTACACTTTAAGGCACTATAAAGCATTATTATTATTATTATTTGCAAAAACTTACGTTTTACTCACTTTTTTAATATCGCGGAAGTCGCATCATGCATATGTCAATTATGACGTTGAATTCAAAAACTATGCGTTAGTTTGTATGCGATAATAGAAAAAAACTACTTCTCTCAATAAATGGTGATACTGGCAAGTTGCCCATTTGAGCGATAGACCCTGCCGATTACAATTGCAATATCTCTTAGATCACGGCTTTAACATAAATACAGTCACGACCAAAATTCATAATCCAAAAGTGCCAATATTGCCACGGTATCAACAATCCGTTTTTTAATTATCAAGCTATTGCTTGGTTTGAGAAAAGATCTTAATACAGATAATAAGTTTTTTTCTTATTTTCTATAAGAAAAATAAAAAAAAAACCATCCAACAGACACATAATTCTATCCTCACGCTAGGATCCCCTGTGTCGTAGGTATCAAGAAGTACGAGTACCATGGTATCAACACAATCAGACTCTGAATAAATATCTACAAAACATGCGTACATTTTTCCCGCAGCGGGAATCGAATCCGCACATCTTGCGTCTCACCCGGCTACCCACTTACTGGCCGCCGAGGTCGTCGAGGTAAATATTTAGTAACAAATTATTTTAAAACGATGCAAATCGCGCCACATAATTACTCCAGAATCTATTATCTATCTTGAATTTGAAAACATTTAAAGTTTGTGCGTAACATTGATAACGAACTTATACTGATGCTCGTGACAGTACCTACCTTCCATACGGGTATTGCACAGCGATAGGCACTGTCTTATACCCCAGTATATAATGGAATAAATGAATAGATAGTAGACAACCGAAATTCGCTCAGGGGATAAAGTTTAGTCACTGTTATTTTAAAAATGTAAGTCATATCCCTATCAGCGAAATGGCCGTCACTAATGTTCCAAAGTTCGTTGCATATTTTGAATATGACCTCAGTGGCGTGGTGGCCGGCTAAGACACAATATGCGCGGTACTCGTAATTCCTGATATCCACGATAGGGAATCATATTGTAGGATCAGTAGTAGGTATGTACGTGTTTGTTGGGTGTTTAAAAAAACCTCATCGGTGACTACCGTTCTTACATGTCAGCATATACATTTTACCCCCTACCACTCTAATTTAAACCATTCCCAAAGGGGAACTAACGTATTTTTTTTCTATTTGACACATGAAACAAAAACCAATAATACGTTTATGCAGCTTTTTATAGTTTTTTGCGTAACGGAATGCAACTGTATATAAAATAGAGTATAAATGGGTCGATCAACTTTTCTTATTCTTAGAATTAAAATTATCGTGGTTTGGTATCATTTTCTTATTCTTGTTTTTCCATTTTCAAATTACTGTGTAATTCACTTTTTCTTGTGGCCTTAGATCTGTTATTTTATTTCTATAGTATGCTTTTTTCTTTTTTTTTTGGCATATTATTTCTGGATTTTCTTTTAGCATCTCTATAACTTTTGGTGTCATACTTAAATAAAAATATCTAGTTCAGGTTTATGTTTATTTATAACAATTGTTTTTTAGTATTTATTTTACCCTTTTTCGTCCTGAAATTACAAAAATTAAATTTTATCTCCTGGGCAGCCAATATTGTCTCTTAGACAACCAATTTTGGTTATCCAAGTGTTCGTTGCCCTAAAGACATTTTTAAGGTTTCGCAAATTTATTGCAAAATTATCGAAATAATATCCTGATCTAATTAAAACGACTGAACTATTGCAGTTAAATCTATAATTTCTAATATACAATTAAAAACCCGGTCTATGAAAGACTTTCACCATAAGTGGAACCGAACCAGTTTCCTCCCAGCATTATGCAAGCATTAAAATCGTTACATCCGTTTTGAGATAACAGACATGTTTGTGAGCTTTGAATACGTTGGCACATTTCCATCGGCCATGTTCACCTATCATTCCAGTTCGCGTGAAGTTGCTTTGTCAACAATATTGAATTGCCGCTGCACCAAGCCATTTTACACTTGCGGACGATAAAATTGTGGCCGCCAATATTTATTCAAACTTGTATTAATTTCCATAATTATTTTTTAACTCTTTATTGCACATTTAATTAAAAGTGAACAATAGGCGGAATTATGCTTAAGTATTTTCTACCAGCCAACCCAATTTATAGTGATTGGCGGTAAGCGTGCTACAATTTTTTCAAGTTCATTTTTTTTATATTGTGCCACTGCGTCCCTCGGCCCCCAACCGACTCACCCCGTTGCATCGCCCACCCGTGATTCTTTCTCTCTACCCGTACCAAATTACAGCTTTCTAGTATCAAGAGTCTCTGAGCTAAGCCACGTACAGACAGACAGACGGATGGACATGGCGAAACTATAAGGTTCCTTGTTGACTACGGAACCAAAGTTACACCCATCACAATAAAATCTCTGTGGGGCAGTGGGCGAAGGCCCGCTTGAGATGCAGAAGGTTACGGGTTCGATTCCCGCCGCGGGACCAATGTTCGTTTGAACTGCAAATATTTGTCTCGGGTCTGGGTGTTTTCTATGTATAATAAGTATGTATTTAAAACAAAATGTATATAAGTAGTAAATGTATATATCAGTCATGTAGTTCCCATAACACAAGATCTGCTTACTTTTGGCTACATGATGCTGTGTGAAAAATGTCCAGCATTATTATTATTCTTAATAGGTAGCTGCGGCACTATCTTCCTATTTTTCTTTGCATTGTACTGCCAAAAAAAGTCAAAAGGTTTGTTTCCAGATGATGACACAATCTCTATGCTGACTTTCACAACTTGTCAATTTGTTCACTGAAATGCCAATTTTCGTACAGACATCTGGACAAATTGGTCATCGTCTTGACATTAAGACCCTTAGTTATTACAATCGGCCCGAAGAAGTAAGGGCCATTAATGCAAACTTTGACAACCCTTTCCCTTTGATTGCCACCGCTAGCGCCACCGCCACAAGTTCAGTTTGACCGGGTCCTCAATCGGTTATTTTGCCACTAAGTGTACAGTGTAATGAATACCATGCAGTGTGACGTCAGCGTCACAGATTGTCGACATGTCTACACGTCGGACATGACATGCGGCATAATAAAATGGTGTCTACGAGCTGTGCTACGGCGTAGCGACCGTTTTACGAACATGTAGGACATCGTATTGAATGCTAAGACATTGTTATTTTTTAGACTGAAAAATTATTTTCGCTCCGGCCAGTTGCGAAAAATCAATGATTTCAAATTACACGATACCAAAAAGTAGTATTCTATACAAAATGATTGTTCAACGAATGCGAAATGATATCTATTCTGAAAAATCGTGAGCATGTGCCAAATATAATGTTTGGACATGTCTCTAATTATGTTACTTGGTATTTTCGGAACTTCGTATTGAGTATGGTTCTGAGAATGCCCATCATGGGGTAATCCCCATGATGGGCATTCTCAGAACATCAAAAAACACTCGTGTCTGTAATCAGACACGAGTGTTTTTTGTAATAAAAGTTAACGAAGTTTCCAGTCAGTATCTTTCGGGTCCTGGGGCAACCTGTATTATAATTTAAGCCAAAATTCGTGCGGATAAAACACGTAAAAACTTAGGCAACTTTTCTTTAAATAACTTAAGATCTTTCCCTTGTAGGCAGTGTTGAGAGCCTTAATTCAAGCCTAATTACGGAGCCCTAGCCAAAGGCGAAATCTGGAAAATGTGGTTTTCACGTACAGTCAGCCACGAAAGTTTATAAACAGTTTTTATTCGTAGAACTTCATAAATATCTGGAACCCGTAGAATTTAGCTGTAAATATTGGAACTTTCCTGGTCTCGTTGAAGCAGCCTAGAGTTACGTTGTCGCGACCACCAATTGTAATGTAGTTGCGTTTTTCAAGCCACAGACAGCTGAACCGACTGACGAGCGGAGTGCAAAGGTAACACGCGCTGCGATGTGGTTGCGTTGTGGTCAGTTTCATCGCGTATGGTTGTTGTGAATTCAACCTTTCGCGATGAAACTAACCGCCACCAAAAATTCGTGCTTGACCACTCTTTGTGACCACTGTGTTTGCTGACACTCTAGAATACAGAAATAATGTTAAGTTTTTTTGGGCAGAAATGAATTGTGAGCTGTGTATTTTTTTTATCATTATTTATTTTAGATTTATATAATGCTAGATTTTAAGGGCTCATAGTGAAACGTGGCGACATACGACCGGGTCTTTTGTGTGGTTTGAACTGGTATGGATCCGGAATACCTGAAAAACAGAGTTTGTATTATTTACTAGCTGTGCCATGGCCGATCTTGGCTCTCAGCCCACCGCGTCGCATCGCCTGTCCGCGCTATTACGTTGTTTTTAGTCATAACGTGATTTTAAACCTATAACCTATAACCTTCCTCATGAATTGGGCTATCTAATGGAAAAATATATTTTTTTCAAATCAAACAGTTCGTTCCAGAGATTAACGCGTTCAAACAAAAAAAAATAGACAAACTTAGACATCCATTTCCTTTAGAAATCAAAGATGGCGAACACGAATTTTATGTTCAAAATCGAGGAGAATTTAAGTTGAAAAAATACAACCTTATTCGTGCATTAAAAGGAAAAAAAGTTAACTTTTCAAAATTTCATTTGGAGGCGAATGTAGAGCCCGCCAGTGACTAAAACCTATCTTAAAATCATAATCAATTGCGAAAATCATATTCAATCGAATAAGCCGTTTCGTATAATATATACTATTACAAACCAACCTCAGATTTATTTTTTTAAAAAGACGTTAATATCAACCCAGCCAACATATATTTCTTACAATGATTTTAACCACAACAAAGACTACCGAGTTAACTTTAAACAATGACACTAAACGGAAATACGATCACGAGCACTAAGAAACGTCCGTCGCAACCGAAAGCCAAGAACAGAATGAGCCCCGCTCGTCTATTTATGTAGCGCCCGTCGGCATTGGTTATGTCGAGTGAAGATTCTTGTAACAATACATAGATTGTAACAGACAAACAAACAAACTCTTAAGGCAAAATAACGACAGGAGCCTGTATTTTTTTAAATTTAGAAATATTGGGTCCCTTTTGTCAACGGTAAAAAACAAACATAATGTTGCTTGTTTAAAAACATAGGCTGCCTGCTGAAGTGTGTCCGCTGAAATATAACAAGACCCGCTTCAAAATATAATGTATAAGAATCCTTCAAAGCAGGTAATATATTAGCTATGCCATAGGTGTTGGAAATGTCTATAGGCGACGGTAACCACGCATCATCAGGAGGCATGCCCTTTTCTCTGATTACTTACCAGGGTTTGCATTACGGACGTAGTTAACAAAGACTTCACCTGCAGAAATATTTCAATTTATAATATTAGGTATATTATATGTTGAGATGGTTTGGGCATGTTGAAAGGGGGGATGAAAGAAGATAAACAAAACAAGTATATAGCGAGCGTGAATAGGATAGTTGGAAGAGGAAGGTCCAGGCGAACGTACGTATCAAATTGGAGACGTTCCAGAGAAAGGCCAAGTCAAAAATATACTAAACCGCCGAGCTTGTATGAAGTATGTGGTATGCCTGGATCGTAGCATGTGGAAATCCACCTGATCGATGGCGTGATTATATGTATGTATGAATAATAATATTAATACTGGAAATTTTCACACAGCATCATCTAGCCTCAGTCATGTAGTTCCCATAACAAAGCTCGTGTTACGGGAACTACATGACTGATGTACTACTAACCTATTATGCATTTCTTTGTAAATACATACAGATTACCGAGATAACTACTTGCAGATCAATGTAGGCATACGATACGTCGTAAACGACGTTACGAATGGTTCTCGAGTTTGAGTCGATAGATATCAAGACTCGAACTCGAGAACCATACAAAAATTCCTATCTAGGAATGTTTGCAATTTAAATTGAATTGTATTAAACGGTTGTATTTTTTTTTACAATCGCTTTTTCTCTAATGCTGGGCATAGACTAACTCCAAAGAGTGCCATGATGAACAATGTCAATGTCAATGTCAATGTCACATCCACCCACCAACCTTCCAACGATCATCGACAACCATTAAAATGGATGTATCCATCCGGGTGGAAAATACTTTGAAATTTAATTAACCTTAATATTGTATTAGGTACCTACCTAGGTACTTACCATATGGATTTACTAAAAACAAAATAAATGAATAAAATAAACACCAAACAAAATTGTAATTTGGTAAAAATGTCCTAACTGAAATTTCAGATTGGACATTTTTATGGTCCTAAGACCCCATGAAATACTTCAAGGTAGGAAGGGAAGTTAACATCTTCTCTAGCCATTTAAAAAAGATCTATTAAGATCGGTTCCATCGATGACATACACAAAAAAACATACAGGCAAATAGTCTCCTCTTCTTTTTTTTAAGTCAGTTGAAAACCCGCATAACAATTCTATGAGACATTTCGAAGATAAATGTTAAAAAATAAACATAGAAACAAACCAATAAGGCTGGTTAAAATGGCGTCAGAAACAACTTCAAGATTATAGATACTTACCATCAATGTCCTTTATGAGGATGCGTTGTGCTTTTTCGATTGCTATACAAAAGATAAAATTTATTACTCGATCGTTATACCAAGTCGGCGGATGGAGGTAGCCCAAGATCGTTGGTAGATGACTTTTACAGGAATTTACAAGTGAAGCTAACATACCTACGTGTTCAAAAATGTGTACTTCAAAATTTAGATCGAATAAGATTTAAATTTTACATAATTTTCCATTGTAATTATCTCTTGTGCCATCCTACAAGATTCCCGCTCTCCTAAGCTATTTCACAGATAATATAATATTACCACAGATCTCGCGAGCATTATCACCACATGCCAACGTCATTATGTCAACCTACTTGGAGTAGGTTGTATACTAGAGATCTTGGAATGTGTGCCGCCTGGTTGATACCTACTGCTCCAAAGAGGTTTCAAGCTACTTCATTCTACTCCATATATTAATACCACTCTAGGGTACTTTAAATCCTATTGTAACTCTCCATTATGTACCTGTTTAAATAAAGTAGTTAAAATATTTTTTGTTTGGCTCTTTACTTTTCGGAGGAGGGCGCTAATATTCGCGACACAGTTTTCAAACTTCTGCGGATATTACCGTTCTTTCAAGTTTTTGTATGTTGTTTTTGACCCAAATAAATATATTTTTGATTTATTTAAAAAAAAAAAAGCTGTACTTGCGTCTCATTATATTTATTTATTAGATCGGATCTGGTTTTTGGTTCATATTGCACCTGCATGTGGATATTATAATTAACTTACAATTCACAACGGGTCTGACGTAGTTGTCCAAATTTTCCTTTCCATACGTTCCAATGAGATCCTTGATGTAGGATTTCAGGTCAGTTTCCCATTCCGGCAGACGACTCTCTATGTTTTGACCTGAATTCAATTTTATTATTTGACAAAATGTACATTTTGTGCATTTCCGACATGTTTTTCCACAATTTACAAGGGTTGTCTGAAAGAGAATGCTTTTTATTATTAGAAAAACTTTTTAATATGCTTATTATAAGTGTCTAGATATTTTATATTATATTTTGTGCCTAGGAAAGGCAGTGTTTTATTGTTGTGGCAAAAACTGAATGCTAGAATAGCATGTGGTTAGCATTCTATTCTAGCATTAAGTTAGGACTTTAAAATTGACTTTTTCAATCAATGGGTAAATGCCTTCTATAACAAAATTCTGTCTCAAAAATTTAACGGATAATGCCTAGGTAAGTACCTATTACATCGGGGGCGCAGCAGGCGAGTAGAGTAGAGATGTACGGGTTCGATTCCCACTACGGGACAAATGTTTACATGTTCTGCGGATAATTGTTCCGGGTTTAGATGTTGTGGTACCACGATACTCGTAGTTTCTGATACCCAGAAACTACGAGGAATTCAGAGAATTCTAGTTTGGGGTGTATTGTTCCCGAATGTAAACACCGTACAAAGGACGTTTTTAAAAGCAATCTCCCCCAGACAACAGTTTTAAAAGCGATCTTTGTTTCAGGTACTTACTTGAACCAGATCTCAATGGTACCTTGACCGGGACCCGTACTTCTGTTTATGAAAGTAAAATATGAGTTATAAAGAGTTGTGCTAGCCTAGTGGGCAGAATCCCACACTTCCAATCCGGAGATTGTAAAGATCGAACTCGATTGTGCATTAATGGATTTTAACCCTCGAAAAAATCGATGTGCGCCTTAACACGCCCCCATAACGGTGAAGGAGGACATCGTGAGGAAACCGGTAATCGGTTAATAAGCGGTAATTGGCTTGCAACCTGTCAAATGTAATACTAACTGCTGATAAAACGTGGGCATATGTGTCGAACATAATGTTTTGACGTACCTCCAAATACCCCTACTTGGTATACTTAAAGACTTCACTGAATATGTATCTAAGTATAACCATCATGGAGAATACAGTCGTGAGCGTGTTGATTACCCATAAATTACCCCAACTATTGCAAAAACATACATTAAGGCTTGAATTCATAGTCAAAGAAGGGCTCCCCTAGGCGACTATTCAGGCGCTATGTGACAATTCAAGAGCGAATATAACCTTTATGCACCCAGCCATAAGACGAATGCTGAATGATGGATTTTGGGGGACTGTTCAACCCCCGACTATGAATTCAGGCTTAAATCGAGTTCTTGATTTATAGGTATCTTTTAAACTTTCTTACAGTCCGTTCCATCCAAAGGTTGTTTGGTAGAGATCGCTATTTAGCGATAAGACCGCCCATTGTACAACATTGTTAAAGTTGATAGTACTTAACTAAGCTGATATGTTATTTGGTATACAATAAAGTATTTTCTATCTTCTATCTATCCCTGAGGTGCACATCGCAGGATTTAGATGAAAGTAAATCCTGCGATGTACTTTCATCTAAAGCCTTTTGCAATCGCGTGAGTAGCAAATCTCAAAGTAGTTGATTACGAGCTTCATTTACTCACTAACTTTCACAATGGGTCACAAATAAAAGACTGCGACTGTAATGTACCTAATGACATGTTACTTCGACAATAAGACGGATAGAAATTTGTATAAAATATATGTTACAGCAATTTGTATGCTAGGTATTATGTACTAATATTATAGCGGAATATGTACCTTTCTGTTATATCATTTTCAACAACTACACTTAAATCAAGAAAATAAAGAAATTATAATCTATGCTATTTTACGGTCACCTTCACTGACTCAGTGATAATTATTAGTAGTGAGATTAACTAGTTTACCTTCAAGTTACAGAATTCCGCACTCTAAGTAATATTGGACACAAAACATAATTAAACTTAACGAACCAACCGACCCGTGTGATCCTGATTAGTTTCAAAAGCTACCACTGAGACTATGGTGAGTGGGTAATGCTCCCGACTTTCGATCATGGGTTCGAATCCTGGACTGAAACACTGTGTTTCTATCTATTACAGTCGAATTTTAATTTTTAAATTTTGTTCTTTATCGTACACACAGATAATACAGACAAAAGACTTAAATATAGGACATGTACAAAGGCAAGCTTAACCCTAACAAGAGTTTTATTCCAGCAAACCTTTGAGGATAGGGACAGCTGATAAATAGCGGTGAGTACGTGTACACAAATTAAAACAAAGAAGTATATTTTAATATACTTTTTTGCTTTAATTTGTTGTTAAGTGTATCTCATGTACCTTCTTACTTTATCTATTATTTTATATGTTATTCAGTGTATCATTCATTTATTTTGTTGATGTTTTTCTAAGCTCTTATTTTATTGTTTGCATTTTTTAATTAATTAGTTTTTGCTCTTTTATTTTGTTTTTTTTTTCTACTGACTATAAATGTTATAAGTCCGCACCCCCAAAAACGGTTCTAACAGAAGACCAGCGCTGGTTGTTGCAACCAATATTATGCTGAGTTGGGACCTTTTTTGCATCTTTCATTACCTATTTATTGTGACCATTTGTAATGTGTTTTTTTTTGTTGCAAAATAAACTAATTTCTATTCTTGTCCGCACTTTTTTTGTATACTGCAGAAGAAAATAAACTAACGGCCCAGGTGGTGGTAAGCAGTGACAGTAATGGACGCTAGCAATATCAGAGATATCGCTCACGCGTGGTCTCCCTGAAATATCAAGATGAAAGATCTCGTTTGCCTGTAATTTCACCGGTAACCATACACTTCTCAAACCGGAACACAGCTATGAGAACATTACTGCTAAATCGCCACACTGATAATACTGGGTTAAAACGATCCTTCACGAGTCTAGTGAGTAGTTTTTGTTGCATCCCGTCCAAATAGGTTTCAGTCATGAATAGTTTATTAAGTGTACTAATCCAGGCTGAATGGATACTGGACGGTATTGGAACACCTAAACCTTTCAGCGTTTCAGTCCAGTCTATCCAGTCTGCCGATCTAACAGTGAAATTGTGACCGAAGGGAACATTGAAACCGTCTAGTTCCCAACCAGTCTATTAAGGCCCGAATTCATAGTCAAATAGGGGCTTCCCTAGGGGACTGTTCAGGCGCACCCATAAGGCAAATGCTGAATGATGGATTTTGGGGGACTGTTCAAATCCCGAGTATGAATTCAGGCTTAAGTATACCAATCCAGGCAGGGCTGAGTGCCAGTGTGCCAGTGTTTCCGTCCAGTCTAGTGTTTCAAACCAGACTGACTGGAACATAAAAAAGATTAAGTGTGAATATGTACTGGACTATATACGAGTAGCAACACTAAAACTGTAAACAACTATTAAAACCTGGAATATGGTAGCCATCGTCGTCTTCATGATCTGCATTTACTTGGGCGTTCGCTTCTGCAAGCAAACAACATATTTTTTTATCTATTGCACAAAAGGAATGGCGACAAGGTATGATGACCACGATGGTGGGCGAGTAGCCGGCGGCATTGCAAGAGGTGTTAGGGGTTCGATTCTCTTTACGATGTTTGTATGTTTATGAGCCTCGATTCTGTAGTACACTAACTAAACATAATTTAAACTGTCTCTCTCTTTTACTGATAGTGCAAGCAAAAAAGAGATAGCTACAATTTAGTGCTGTCAAATTGTCAATTTATGTTTTCCATACAAATTTAGTCGTAATTTCAAAACATGCTGATTATAAACACGAAGAAAAGCGACACGTAAACTGATTTGACAGGAGTAAAATTCTTGCCATCTCTTTCTTACGTACACTATCAGTAAAAGAGAGCGACAGTTTAAATTAAGTTTAATTGGTGTACTATACAGAATCGAGTCCATTATCCTCAAATAAGTATCGATGGGGTATCGGAACTCTTAGAAGACATGCTCGAAACCTTCACAGGTACACCAGTACTTGAGCCGTAAAACCTATGTACGTTTACCTACTTCTTTTTTATTTTCACGGTCCTTCAAAAATTACCCTTAAAATATTTACTTCCCCACACATTAACCATGAGCGTAATAATGAAAACGCTATGACAATGTATCTACAGGGGGCTAGAAAAATACCTCACGCTTACTTTTCCTTTCACGTTAACGCAAATTTGTCAAGGTAAAACTTGGCAGTTGTCACGTGACATTTTCACAGCGAATGTCATTCCCATATAATATTAATACTTAAAGGATTATAAAGATTTTACGGTGTTTGTCGACCCTATCTTATCTTAAATATTTGCGTGGCCTTTTATCACGCTATAACTTATTTATGATTAACGATATAACTGATTTATTATCATCAAAGGAAAGAGCAGAAATTAATAAAATTATCGATTTGACGTATCAGTTCTTTAAGGCCCGAATTCATAGTCAAATAGGGGCTCCACTAGGGGATCGTTCAGGCGCTAATTAAAAATTCAAGTGCGAATTCCATATTTATGCACCAAGCCATAAGGCGAATGCTGAATGATGGATTTTGGAGGACTGTTGTCCTGACTGGAACAGTCCTCCAAAATCCATCATTCAGCATTCGCCTTATGGCTTGGTGCATAAAGATTGAATTCGCACTAATAGCCGATATATTATATATAGTCGATATATTGAATAGTCGAGGGTTGCCTCAACTATGAATTCAGGCTTAAGCCAAATCGAACAGTTTTCAATTGAGCCTGTACGCTTGGTATGTAGAGATTTTACAACTGTCTAAAGTAGGTATTGTATTTTTACAAATGTATTGAGTATTGAGTACACTAAACACGATCGATTTGTATGAAAGCTGGTGTTACGAAATATGGTGGGCTTATAATTTGAAAAGGCGAATTAATGGGATGGTACCTAGAGTTAATCGAACGGTCGAGATTCTTGTACAAGAACAGTCGAGTATTTTCAACAAATTGCCACTTAAATAGATTTTGTTTTTAACCGACTGAGGGTTTAAACTAGTTTTGTATACAAAAACTATCGTAAATTTGACTATTCATATTGTAAAAACGGGACGCGGAGGAATGATTCGAAATTTAGTCGTTGCCTTCACCGATAGTGCGGTACGTGAAAAATCCTGTTTTTACAATATGAATAGTTTTGTATATTTTTTTCTATCATCATTAGGCTGTAGATATACCTACCTACCTTCCTCTCAAAAGTACCACGATGAACGGTCTTGTCCACCTCCATCCACCGACTTCCCGCAATCTTTAAGATGTTGATAACGCTTACCTTCAATAAGATCTTTGATATCAGGCTTCGCGTTTTCAAGCCCCACTCTGCCAATCTGATGCTTAATATTGGACCGTAGATTCGTGACCCATTCAGGCTCTTTAAGTTGTTCATCTGTTTACAATTTACAATGTTAATTCTTTTGACCTCTATGTAGGGAAGGTACCTTATATTCTTTCCCTTGTCCCACATTGGGTACTTAAAGCCGGCACAACGTGGTGTCTTCTTCCACTCTGCACTGCCAGCCGTCATCTCAGTATTCACTCCTTACTTACCCATGTCATCTTTCACACAATCTATATTTTCTTTGGTCTACCTTTTTGATATTTGATATTTATTCATTTAACCATTTCGTTATAGTTACATAACATTGGCATGTCAAAGTTTACATAATCATGTTCTTAATCTGGAAATGTCAAAATGTACATAAGTTCTTAATCTAGAATATTCCACTATCCATGCAAATCAGAAAATGAACAACTCATGTATTCATTAATATAATAAAAAGGGTGACATTCAAGGAATTCCTTTAATTTCGTTTTAAATTGGTTCTGCTCTTTGCCCTTTGCTCCTATTTCCATACATATATGTAGATGGACTTTCTTTTCCGCATTCGGACTCTAAGTTGGTCCATTATGCGTGAAAGCCTGGGTGGTTACCCAGTGGCCTAACTCCGCCTAGAAGCACAGAAGCTTCCTGGGATGTTCGCAGACTTGAGTGACCTCGGGTTGTTGAGGATTGGTTTGCGTTGAGTAGTTACGCCCACGCATTCCAGGATTACATGGGCTGCTGATTCTTCTTCAGTTAACCAACCTCTGCAGAGTGGGCTGTCGGTAGCTCCGACAGATAGGTAGTAATATGTAGGTCGATAGGTAGTGTTTCAATCTAGCCTATCCAGTGCGCCGGTTTAGACATTAATCGACACACTGGATAGACTAGATTGTAACACTGGTTTGTACAAAATGTTTCAATCTAGTCCAGTACCTATCTACTGTGTAAATTCCGGTTCAGTAGTTCAGAAGCTGAACCGGATAGGACGTACCCTCCGCATTTTCTGGTTCGTCCGGCCCCAGTCGAAGTATGGGTTTTTCGCCATACATAATACCTAAAATAAATATTACTTGGATTATAAGTCAAATCGCCTAGGTATTCTTAATAAACCGTTATTCTTTTAAAAGAGCAGTTTTTCATATTGTAAAAACGGGAATTTTCACGTACTGCACTATCGGTGAAGGCACCGACTAAGTTTCGACTCATTCCGAGAGTAGTGCACGGCGCGACGCGGAAGGAGAAAGTCGCAACCACTCACCCTGATGAAGACTCTCGGAATGAGTCGAAACTTAGTCGGTGCCTTCACCGATAGTGCAGTACGTGAAAATTCCCGTTTTTACAATATGAATAGTCAAGTTCACGATAGTGTTTGGAATAAAAAAGAGCAGTTTTTATTTGTTTTTACGAACCCCTTAACGAATTTTGGGGACACAAAACCCATAGTTAACGACCTCTGTGACGCATTGGGCGAAGGCCTGAGACGCAGAAGGTTGCGGGTTCAATTCCTGCCACGGGACAAATGTTTGTATCTGCAAATATTTATCTCAGGCCTGGGTATTTTCTATGTATAACATGTATGTATTTACAAAAAAAATGTATATAAGTAGTATATCAGTCATGTAGTTCCCATAATACAAGCTCTGCTTAGTTTGGGGCTAGATGATGCTGTGTGAAAACGTCCAGAATTATTTATTTTTATTTTATAGTCACATTTTTATTATAAGTCACAGATAATACCTATAATAGGTTCGTTAGGTTTAGAGCTGAATAAAATAACTGGGAGAAACTCAATAGACAAGAATAATCTTGGTGCAGGTACAATAAAATAAAGTGTCCATTGATTTATGGAGCCCACAGTCGATGTATTTCCCATTTGCATAAGAGCACAGACATATAGGGGTAAATCTTCAACCGGGCTCATTCATCCATGAGGATGAATGGATCGTGGACAAATTGTTCGATCGTCATTTTGATGTTGGGAGTATATTGTTTTCTAACTCCCGGAAAATGAAAGAGCGATTCAGCCCATTCGATAAATTATTATAGCGCCATCTGTGGGTAGTGTGTGCAAGTAGCTTATTGCTTTGATATGACGTAACGTAATTCAATTATGTGGCGAGAGATGTCGCTGTACCAACATTGTTAACGCAATCACGGATAATCCTACTACTATAAAACGCGAAAGTTTATGAGGATGGATGGTTGTTACTCTTTTACCCAATAACTAATGAACGGATTCTGATGAAACTTTATAGTAATATAGCTTATACATAGAATAACACATAGGCTACCTTTTATCAGGTCACCACGTGGACGAAGCCGTGGACAGGAGCTAGTATTATAATACACGAAATATAGTACACGAAAGTATGCTAGATAAGTTTTATAATACTCACTGGATCGGTAACTGGCATCGTGAAATCCTGAACATTTCAACTGTAATATTTTCCAAACACTTACATAGGTATTTACTATAAAAATTATTTCCGTCACTGCAAAACGTGGACACTTTGCCAAATGTAATTGGAAGTGCCTCTGACTGCCCCCTACGGTATCCTCAAAGATCAACACACTGAGTATGTACTCATATCTGAGGATATCTATCAAGGGGAATACAGTTTTGACGTATTTTTTTAATGCGGTTTTCTGCAATCGATTTGTATGACTTCAAGGATGGTTCTCAGATGTTTTACCGCCACAAGTCACTAGAAGCTATTTCCAAAAGTATTAAAAGTTAGCAAAAGAAAAAAAAATGTTTTATCTCACCGTTGCGATCGCCAAAACAAAAACTATCCTAAACATTACTGAAAATTAACTGGACAAAAAACCAATCCCATGTATCCAATCAGAAAACAATAAAAAGATGTTGAACTAATCTAAATTTACCATGGTCTTCTAAGAAAATTAAGATTTTATACTTCAGGGCAATAAAGTATGATTAACTGCCGCACCTCTAGTCTCCAATTAATGTTAAGGGAAACGTTTAATTGTCACTCATTCAGGATTGGATTTCTATCAGTCTTAGAATGCTTTAAAACCACAAAGAAAACGAGACTTCGCTGTCTTATATAATAATCAAAAAATGTACAAACGTCCTTAGAAATAATTAAATAAAAATACATTACTGTAAAACATAAAAAAACTAAATACAACATTTTTAAATATCTCATTTTGTAACACTCCTTACATCATAGTTCACTAAATGTGTTATTTTATCAGATACTAAACCTACTTTGATGCGATTTTTACCGTTTATTCGTTTTACGTTAAATTATTAAGAGGTAGCAGTCAGTAGGTACATAGCTTCAGTAGGCTTTACTTATAAGATTTTAAACATATGTTTAGCTAATCAGTGTTTTTTTTCTTTTGTTATGATGACACATATCAGAAAGAGAGGAAGCATTTAAAGTTTATCAACTATTTTATATATTTTTATAAGGGAGTAATTGTTTTAACCCAACCTTACTTAATAACTTTAGGGTACAATATACATAATTATGATAAGAAAACGTTTACGATATATAAACGTTTTTAAGCTATTTTCGTCCTATTGGTGCATTTATGGGATAAACAGAAAAATAAATATCCAGGCGCCTACTACGGGCGGCGTCCACAGATATAGTATATTTCAAATGCAAAGCGAAAAACGGTCATTGACATTTGAGCGTACCATAGGGATGACCAACATTTTTTACGATATAAAAATTATTAAAAAATAGGTAGTGGGCAAACGCAGTTTCATGAGACGGAATTATGGAAGGCCGTCAAGGATAGAGGTAAATGGAAGGAATTGAGAGAGACCTATGCCCAACATTGGGACATAATAGGTAAGAAAAAAAATGATATGTTCTTTTAGCAATTTTTAACCCCGACTAAAATAGTTTTTTTTTTAATAAAATCTAGTGTTTGAAATATGTTCTTAGTATAATTAGCTTCAACTATTCTGTGAGTAATAAGGTTCCTACGTTTTCGGAAGATATGTATTTTTTATAGTAGCAAGGAAACTTTTAAAAAAGAGATTTTCAAAATTTTGGAGGACCATCATTTATAGTAAATGCACCATACTACTTTCTATAAATATTCATGTTTATATTCTATAAATTTTTGTATATTTTATATCTGTGTATTATTTATATTTACGTACATTTTATAAAGTAGGAAAGTAAAATTAAGTGTAGGTACTTTTTACACATTGTCAATTTATTTTGTCCATTTGAAAAATTCGACTGCTTCTTATTTTTTTATTGTATAAAATGTAAATCCGTTTTCGGCTGTAAAATATGTTTTGTAAGAATTATTTGTTTTATAATAAGGGCTGTGGATTTTGTTTAATATAATCATTAATTATAAATAAAATAAAATAATTAAAAATGACTTGAGATAGCGCATCTGTCTTTGAAAATTCCTTTGTTCTATGTACCTACTGCATGTTTATGAAACAAAAACAACATTTACAATAATATTAATTACATACAAAATGTTAATAAAACAGGTTTGCTGCCTCACCCCACTCCGTACTACGAAACGCGGAAAAAACGTAAGCGACAAGGGAATCGTAACTATGACCGTCCTTTTTTATCGAATCGTGAAAATTATGGAGTAACTAGGTATGAATTTAAGAGCTAATTTACGTTTTTCGTTCTTATTGGTGTATTTCTGGAGTAATACTCAAAATTATCTTTTGGCGCCCTCTCACGGCGTCGATGCGGAGACTGCCGCTGGTGTTCTCGAGCAGCGCATAGATGTCGCTGGCGGTGTGGACGGGCTTTCCGTTTATACTCGTCACAATGTCGCCAGGCTGAAGGCCCCCACTGAAAAAAATATATAATAATGTGACGAGCGCGGCCTAGCTGACTACGGTACGCTAGCGCCATCTCTTATCAAACGGACGCACTCCGCCCGCCATCTAGTATCGACTGGCACTAACCGCGCTAGTGAAAGGCGGTAGTTTCTAGAATGTTTGAGGCGGTACGAGACGGGGCGAGGCGGAGCGAGACAGCGAGCAAGGCCACGCCCGCTTTCGAGAATGTTCCGGAAGAAACGCTTTATGGGATATATAAGTGCGCCGAGAGAGTGGTAGCGGCGGTTTCTTTTCAGGATTGGAAAGTGAATTGTTTGAAGTGATAAAGACGCGATACCGAGTGACTAGTGAAGTGACAGTTATGCTAGTGTTGTACCTAGTGATACAGTGTTTTTGTTTTAATTGTGTTATTTGTTTTGTTTACATTTTTATAGAGTGATTTACTAATGCATTGTTAATTTTGGTGTTTAATTGGGCTTAATTATTTTATCCCGAATCATAGCTCGTAACAGTAGCGTCGATTCTCTGGTACATTATCACTTAGATAAATTATTTATTTGCAACTACTTATTAATCCTACTAATATTATAAACGCGAAAGTTTGTGAGGATGGATGTTTGTTACTCTTTCACGCAAAAACTACTGAAAGGATTTCGATGAAACTTTACATTAATATAGCTTATACATCAGAATAACACATAGGCTACTTTTTATTCGGGTACTATGCGGATGAAGCCGTGGACAGAAGCTAGTTCAGTATATAACTAAAATGGTTGGACTGCTGATGAGATAAGTAGCCACAAACTGTGATGGGAGTCAGCATAAAACGCCACAGACCTGATGAAGTTTTTTTTTAAAACACTTACACGTGGGCGGGCGATCCTATGATGACTTTCCACACCAGAATTCCATGTTCTATGTCCGTTGGCATCTGGAAGTTATGTATACATTTATGAGAAACGAACAGACGGAATGTTATCAAGTCTATCCAAAGGTATGTCGACCTCTGTGACGCAGTGGGTGAAGGCCGGCTGAGACGCAGAAGTTGCGGGTTCGATTCCCTCGAGACAAATGTATGTATCATCTGCAAATATTTGTCTCTGTTCTGGGTGTTTTCTATGTATAATATGTATTTAGAAAAAAAAATGTATATAAGTAGTATATCAGTCATGTAGTTCCCATAACACAAGCTCTGCTTAGTTTGAGGCTAGATGATGAAGCCAACCTTGTTTCCTTGGCTTTATGTCCTGGTTAGGTCGCGGAGGAAAAGGCAGTAGATAGTCTATTTTAATGGACATTTTAATTTAGACTTTGAATTGATTTTGACTATATTTACCTCTGGATTCCTCATCCTAAGTTCCATTAATATATTAGGAGTTAATGATAGCATTGTGATGCCCAAATATCGCCTCGAAACGGGCGGCGCCTTCGTTTTCCCTGAAACAAACAAGTACTTAGTTTAACCCACGCTCAAGGCGCATCTTAAGATTTTTATAATACCACAAAAATTCAACATTAAAAATGATTTAAGGGACATCTTAAGATTTTTATAATACCACAAAAATTATACATAAAAAAATGATTTTAGAGGCATCTTAAGATTTTTATAATACCACTAAAATTCAACATTAAAAATGATTTAAGGGACATCTTAAGATTTTTAAAATACCACAAAAATTATACATAAAAAATGATTTTAGGGGCATCTTAAGATTTTTATAATACCACTAAAATTCAACATTAAAAATTATTTTAGGGGCATCTTAAGATATTTATAATACCACAAAATTCAACAATCAATATGATTTTATGGACATCTTAAGATTTTTATAATACCACAAAAATTCAACATAAAAAAAAATTTTAGGGGCAGGGGACATCTTATGATTTTTATAATACTCCAAAAATTCAAAATTCACAATGACTTTTTTGGGATATTATAAAAATCTTGAACTACTCATAACTTTTACTGGGAGATTTTTAATGATGTAGACCCGAAATTTAGATCCAGCGAAACTTGATCCAGACCTGGAGGCTACCCTTGACACTCGATACAATCTCAATTCAATTCTAGCACAAACCAGTTTCGTTCTTTTAAAAAAAAAACCAGTCCGATCTCGAATGTCAACGACAAATCGCGTCAAGTCGCGTTTTAGTCTTGTATAGGAAATTGTTATTCATATTGTAAAAACGAGTATTTTCACGTACTGCACTATCGGTGAAGGCACCGACTAAAGGAAATGGTTGTCTGGAACAAATTGCTGTTTGCGATAAGACCGCCAATTGAAGAAAAAAAATGTTTTTGTAATAGTGCATAAAATTCCACAAAATTGTAATTACAATCATGCGCTAGTAATGAATTCAAAGTTACCAAATTGCACGAAATCGATCCTAATCTCAAATTGCGATTGAAATCGAGGGTTATTTCCGTTGTCCTCCGATCTTCGGCCCTATCGGGGGACAACGGGAATGAAACTCCCCGTTGTTTATTTTTTCCGCTGTCCCCCGATTCAGTGTCAAGGGTAGCCACCTGACTGTTGCTGAATAATAGAAATGTTACGACCATTTCCGCCATAGATTGAGCCAACGCGGGGCCCGAATTTGATGGACATTCACTTACGTTTCGCCAAAAACTCCTTGACATAATCGATGGGTATCGCAAACGATATCCCCGAAGTAACCTTCATACTGTTGATACCTATCGCCTCGCCGTCCAAGTTCACTAACGGCCCCCCGCTGTTGCCGAAAGTGATGGGCGCGTCTGTCTGAATGTAGACCATGTCTTTGCCTGGAATAAGCACGATAAAAAAGTTACAGATAAAAAACAGGAAAAAAATAACAACCTATAAAAATAAGCTCATTGGGCGAAGGCCTGCCTGAGACGCAGAAGGTTGCGGGTTCAATTCCCGTAGCGGGACAAATGTTTGTATCATGTGTAATTATTTATCTCGGGTATGGATGTTTCTTTGTATAATAATGTACCTATGTATTTACAAAAAAAGTATATAAGTAGTATATCAGTCATGTAGTTCCCGTAACACAGGCTCTGCTTAGTTTGGGACTAGATGAAGTTGTGTGAAAAATTTCCAGCATTATTATTATTATTAAAAACGGGAAATTAAAAAATCAAATATAATATTTTATCCCCCATTTTTTTAGGGTGGTATTTTTTCATAAACTTCATATGGATGGTCCCTTGAAATATACCCCACCCATTAAAAAAGGATTAAAATCGGTTCACAATAATTGGCGTAGATATCGCATAAAATATTTTAAAAAAATACAGATGAATTGAGACCCTCCTCATTTTTTGAAGTCAGTTAAAAAAGATGTATACCTCTCAATCCAAGTTCTTCACTGCCCCGCTGCGTGGAACTGACCACCCCTGCCGTGACGGTGTTGCTGAGAGACAGCGGACTGCCCATAGCTACCACCTGCGAAAATCATAGAGTAGACAGCCTCAAGAGCCGCAATGTTTGATAACTTGCTAGGAAATAGTTCTGTCAACTGTCGTACGAGTCCCGCCACGCCTGCTGTGCTCTGATTGGTCGAAACTGTAGTTTCAACCAATCAGAGCACAGCAGGCAAAATGACGCAATGACAACGTCCGCGTTTGCCAACATCAGTCCTAAAAGACTGATGTGTTGACAGAACTCAACACATCAGTCTATGACAAAAATCAACCAGTATATTTGACACTTTTTAATTTGATAAGAGACCGCACATTTTACTTTTAGTTATTTGTTGTATACAAAAAAGTATTTTCATTCATTCATTCTTTCTTTATTACTTTTTACCCCATCATTTCTCAAGCATACAATGGTAAGCAATATATAATAAACTATCTTTTTTATTCTAGTTGCAATGACATTTTAACTTTCTGACATAGTAATTTTGACATTCCATTACAATTCAATAACTTGGTTTCTAAAAAAAATTTACATTTACAATTCTAATTACGTATTTATTTGTTTACTTGTTGTTTTGTAGCCAAATAGTTCAAGGAATGTAACTAACTTAGAATAAGAAATTCATAACTAACATTTATTATGATGATCCAATGTTGATTTTAATAAATAAATATGATGATAGCGGTATATACCAAATACCTAACCTAAAACAGTTAGAAATTTATATCCTTCTGCGGATATTCGATGACCTCTGTGGTGCAGTGGGCGAAGGCCCGCCTTAGATACAGAAGGTTGCGGTTTCGATTCCCGCCGCGGGACAAATGCTTGTATGATCTACAAATATTTGTTTCGGGTCTGGGTGTTTTCTATGTATAATATGTATGTATTTACAAAAAAAGTAAAGTAGTATATCAAGCTCTGCTTAGTTTGGGGGTAGATGATGCTGTGTGAAAAATGTCCAGCATTAATCACCCGACCACGCTTTTACTTCGTTTTCTTCAAGAATCATGAAATTCATGTGACGTAATTAATGAATGGTCCCTTATTAGTTTCCATAGATAGATCTCTTAGTCTTTGATTAGTGGCAAATGAGCAGCCTAGAACTTAAACTCTGCTGTACAAACCCACTCGCCAGGTTGGATGTCTGATGAAGAGCCGAGTTTCATCGTCGGTAGCCCTTTGACAGGTATCCTCAACGTAGCCAGGTCAGACTTCAGGTCTACATCTTCTACAAACCCTGTGTGGTTGGAGCCATCCTGAAAATGTAGATATTCCATAGAAAAGACCAAGATTATGAAGGAAAATAAACTTAAATTTCATGAACTAATCTGAACTTTTTTTGATTTTACAAACATTTTATGTTGCTGACTTAATCATTTATGTTCAAATACCGATATGTTTTATATCTATAATAATATTATAAAGAGCAAAGATTTTTTTATTTGTTTGTTTGTACCGAATAGGCTATGAAACTACTGGGCCGATTTTAACCATTTTTTTACCAATAGATAGCTAAATTATCAGGAAGTAAAAAATAGAGATCCATAAGAAAATTGCAATAATGTAACCCAAAGTAGCAAAATTTTGCCCATAAAATTCATTATTTGACATGCACTGAGAAAACTATTGATAATACATAAAACTGATGTACTACATGATTAAAGTACTCATTATTACCTACAAAAATATGCTGAAGGGAGTATATCTAACTATCACAATACCAGCTTTTGTGTTCTAAAAATTAATTAGATCGCCGGTAGAAACAAAAGTTGGTTACATTCGTATCGTAGTATTAATTCTTATACAAATAAATAGTTTTATCATCAAGGGTATTTATGTAGCAGTAAAATATATTTTAATTCATACGAATCGGACATTTAATTTCGGAGTTATCACACATATAAAATCAAAACTTATGCGGGTGAAACCGCGGGGTGCAGCTAGTCACTCATATTATTGTTGGGTGCTTAGTGCCTGCTGCCTGAATTAAGACCAGTTTTAACTTAGATTGAAAAAACAAAATTCTTGTAATCAATAGATTGTTCAATGAAATGCACATTAGTCATCTATTGATTTTTTTATTGTCTTTAAAATTATATTCAAACTAGTATTTTTTTTGTTTATAAAGGTATATTGCACGGCAAAACTAAAAATCTCATTCTCCATGACTGGGAAAGGGACGTTAAATCAGATTGTGTCAGTTTCACAAATAATTATTCATTTGGGTCACAAATCAAGTGATTCAGTGGACTATTCGTCTGAATAGATTGATTCTGGATAAAATAATAAAATCCTTTACTTTTTTGTTACAATAAATAAATAATGCTGGACATATTTCACACAGCATCATTTAGCCCCAAACTAAGCAGATCTTGTATTATATGACTGATATACTACTTATATACTTTTTTTTTGTAAATACATACATATTATACATAGAAAACACCCAGACCCGAGACAAACATTTGCTAATCATACAAACATTTGTCAAATAATTGTGATAATTCATTTAGGTACAGGCAGTTTTTTTTTTTTTTTTTTCAAATCAAATATATTTATTGAGGAACAGAAACGATGGCATACGAATACTATTGAAAAACGATGATGTCTGCAGAAGTATAAAGTAAATAAGGAAATATAAGTAATATAAGATATCCGATCTTCGTTTAGAGTTGATTGAGCTAGGGTCGTATACTATCTGGGAATGCTTACGAAGGATGGTATGCAAAATAAATAGTTGTCGGACTGTGGGAACTTCACAAAGCTTGTAAAGTTCTGTGGTAGGGAATCTAATGGGGTTTTTAGTCAAAACTTTGAGGACAGCCCTCTGGGCCCGTTCTAGTCTTAACATCATGGTTTTAGATGAACCACCCCAAGAGGTAATACAATACGATATAATGGACTGGCCCAGAGCAAAGTAGATAGTTTTTAGACTCTGAAAAGCGATAACTGTTCTCAGGTTTTTAAACACAAAGATAAGCTTTCTTATGCGAGCCACCGTTGAGGCTATTTGCTGTTTCCAGGACAAAGTGTTATCTATCATAACACCAAGGTATTTCAGACAAGACGCTCGTTCCAAATTCATGCAACTACAGGATACCGAGACCGCATCTCTAACGCAGGTGTGGGCACAGACAGAAAATGAAGGGGCGGGTTGGGTAGATAAATTGGGGGTAAAAGGGATGAATTTACTTTTTGATACGTTTAATGTGAGGAGATTTGTACGTAGCCAATACATAACATGTGTTAGAGCTAAGATTGCAGAGTTGATTTATATAGATCAAAAATAGGGTAGGTCCGAGAACACTGCCTTGAGAGACACCAAAACCAACGCATTCTTCGTTACTTTTGAGATTATCTATCAGGACATATTGAGTACGGTTACAAAGATAGCTCTGAAACATATTCTGAGCAACACCTCTTATGCCTATGTATTCTAACTTATTTAGGAGGATGGGGATCGAAACCTTATCGAAGACTTTAGAGAGATCCAGGAAAATGCCAATGGTTTTAAGTTTCTTATCAAAATGATTTACGACAGTGTCCGTAAGCTCTAGCACAGCATCCTCAGTGGATCTTCCACTCCTAAAGCCAAACTGATTGGGAGATAGTACATTGTATTCTTTAACAAAATCTATAAGCCTTTTGTTGATGATTTTTTCAAAGATCTTAGAGAATATTGTTAGTACTGAAATCGGCCGGTAGTTAGTGACACTGTCTCTGTTTCCAGTTTTAAATATCGGATGAACCACAGCCTTTTTAAAAACACTAGGAAAAACTCCTGCTGAGAGGGCAACATTAAAAACATGTTTTAGTATGGGATTAAGAATATGTCTGGCAGCTTTAATAACCTTTGTGGAGATGCCGTCCCAGCCTACTGCACACTTGTATTTTAGATTTAAAATTATATTTTCGATCTCTATGTTGTCTACATTGAAAAGAACCATAGAGCCTTGGGGGGTTTGAGTGAAACCTAGAAGTGGCTGAGGAGAACATTGAACCTGGAATATGGATGAGACGGCGTTGTCTTCAGATACTAATTTTGTAGCGAGGGTTTTACCCACGTTTGCAAAAAATGAATTGACGGAGTTTACGGATGACACGGGGTTTTCACACAATTTTAGAAGATGAGTCGCAGTAGTATTTTTCTTATGGAGATTGGCAATTTGCTTGATTATGTTCCATGTAGCTTTAGGATTTATCCTGGCCTTCTGAATTTCTCCTTGTTGGTGTTCTCGTTTTACTTTTTTTAAAAGGTTATTACAGTACTTACGGTAGCGAAGGTAAATTGTTTTATCCGTTTCATTATTGGGATTTCTTTTTAATTTAAGGTACAGTTTGTTTCGTTGACGGATACATTTTAGAAGACCAGGAGTAATCCAGGGTTTAATAATACGTTTCCGGCTGGGAATAAGAACACTACGACTGTGACTTTTTATGGCAGCGGAGACAACGTTGACTAAAGTTTCGGCGATTATTTCGGGATCACTTGAATTAAGAATGAAATAAAGTCTGTAGTTTGGAGATCCTTAACAATTTCGAGAATGTCATTTTGTTGGGTAAAGCTTTTTATGTGATTTTTGTTGTTTTTAGTACTGCAATATAAAAGCAGAGGCAAATTGTCGGTTATAGGGGTATCGAGAATTAAAGTGGAAGCAAAATCTGGGGTACGAAGTATTATGTGATCGATACAGTTGTTATCTCTTGCCGGATGGAGATGAGCCGGCAACATAGCATGCGAGGCTAACAGATTTAGATATTCATCGGTTATAGTATCATTTTTACTAGGCAGAAGGTTGATATTTATATCACCGACAGTAATAACGGACTTGTACGTTTTGAGTGTTTAACATGTTGTCGAGGCTTTGGAAAAAAGGATCGAGATTTTTATGTGCTGGAGACCGATATAGGGCTATTATTGCCGTGTTTTTTGCAGAATTTAAGAGTTATGCAGTTTGCATCCTCAAAGTTAGGCACCTCAATATTGCATTTGAGATAACTTCTAACATAAACGACCACACCATCATTCTGGTTTTTAAATGAAGATGCATAGTGATCAAAATCTGAAAGTGTTGGAATGCAGGGAGATTTACTCAGCCTACATTCTGAAAGGACGATCACATCGAGATTGACTTTTATTCTTTGAAGCAGCAGAAGGAGGTGGTCAAAATTACAGTTTATGCTTCATATATTTGCATGAAAAATTTTGAAACCAACGTTGTTGTTGTTAAAGTGACTAGTAACGTCTTCTGGTGAACAAGTTTGCACTTCCGAGACCGAAAGCTGTTCAATATCTGTATTTATTAGGTTCAGATCATCCATAATGAGCGTGAGAGATGAACAGGGAATCCAATAAAACAGAAGATATACAACTACAATTCATTTGGAGAATTGAGTTCATCAGTGCTATATAGTTTTTATTGTAATGGTCTTGCCTATCATAAAGTGTTTTTTTATGTATGTTAGGAGAATTGGGAGGTTGCCTAAAGTTTGTGTGTGAGGGTGTGTATGTGTGTGTGTGTGTTGTGAGTGAGGAGTATAAAAGTGAGAGGTCAACGAACAGACTTTATAGGTAAAAAGAAGGTTTACAATAATTGAAAGAGTAATATGCGTGGAGAAACAGAGTTTCAGCAATTAGTATTGAATATACATTATTATTACTTATTAAAGTTTGTTAGTTACTTATTTTAGTATTGAAGAATCTCATGTTGTCAACGTATTTGGTTTAAAATAGTATCAAATTAAAAAAAGTCCTCAAAATCGCACAAGCACTTTCCATAACACAAGTTAACTTGATAGCATTTATTTGCTTACATTGCACCATATAAAACATACAGACAGACAAACAGACACACGGGATTTACACAAACAAAATCTAAATACTAACAATAAAACTATGTGCCTCACGATACCTACCAATATGCAACAACACAAAAGTGGCCTTCAACTCAGCATTTGTTGTGTCAACTGGGAACACAACGCTGATCTTCCTTCGGAACCAAACAGTGAAATCACAGATGTCTGCTTACATTATGATTAGTAAATGAATATAATATTACATAATATAATTAAATAATTAATATGTTTATTGATTTTTGCATTTCCACCTCTCTAGAAACTTCAAAAACGTCACACTACCTATGCAATATGAAAAAGAAGTAAGTAGGTAATTTTATTGCACAACAAAATTACAAATTATACATTACTTACCAGTAGCCGGACATTTACTAAGGCATTTGGCTTATTCACTACAACGTGGGCATTCGTAAGAATCAATCCATCTTCTTTTACTATAAATCCAGAGCCATTGGAAAGTGTTATGGGCTGTCCGGTGAATAGGTCTACTCTCCTTCCATCCTTTATCTCTATATAGACCACAGATGGCGCGGAAACGGCTACCACATCCGCAATAAAGTTATACTTCTGTCTTCTACCTTTTAAATCATTGACAATGCTTGCAGCGGCAATTTTTTCCCTAAAATTAACGTAACCTATAAGCCCAGCAGCGACCGCCAAAACACCAAAAGAATAATAGCTATTTTCTCGTGCGGTATCACTATTTCTGTTGTTAAATGATGGGACTATTCGCGAGATACATCTGTAGTTCACATTTCGCACAGGTTTCAGTTTGAAAAAGCGAGAAAATCTAGAAATAATCATGTTGATGTTGTTTGATTGAAATGAAATGAACTAATAAATAGAAAGGAATGAATGAATGATTTATGTCAAAATGACACAACGAAATCAATAGGGATGTATAGAATAATTCGTTTTATGGTAACTTTTTCAACGTTATTTTGTAACGAATCCGTAAAATCTACACTTAATACGTAAACTTACGCATCAGCTATTTTTTTTATTTTTTATCTTGATGTAATATATGTAGGTATGTATGAAATGCATGCGTAGGTATGTTATATTAACATTTACCGTTAGAATAGACAGAAGTGGCGGGATACTTTCGAAAGCATCAATTTCACTAAAGGAGAAGGGAGTGGACGATGCAAGCTGAAAATATCACCTATACTCATTTGTTTTTAATGCATTTTACTGAAGAAGAATCTTCGAATCGGAAGGGCGTGGGTTCGAACCCGGTCGCACAACAAAAAAATGCTGAATTTACATACGGTGAATATCAAAACGGTGAAGTAAAATATCGTGAGGAGACCGGCATAGCCAAGAACTTAACATTTGAAGACATGCGCCATCTGTTTGTGTTCCAATAAGCGGCGATGGGCTTGCAACCTGTTCCGTGGAATGCTAACTAATATACAAAAGTTGGGAATATTTGCCAAATGTAATTGTTGGACATGCATGTGATCACCCCTACTTGGTATCCTCAACTTGTTTATTGTTTATTATGATCAAAGATCTACGCACGAAGTTTCTATCTGAGGATATCATAGAGAACACGCAAGCGTCTTTGTTTTGTTTTTTAATTTATATTTAAAACGTATTTATAAACTTTGAATAAATTCCCATCCATCTTGGGGTAGCCCCCAAGATAGTAAATGGGAATTTATTTACTTATTAATTACTAGCTTCTGCCCACGGCTTCGACCGCGTGGTAGTACCTACCTACTTTTACCTAAACGTTGTCAGAGATGGATGTATCTCTTGTGAAATAATAATAACTCAATATGTGCATGTCTTCAATGCAATAGGTAAATTTTATATTGCGTAATCTTTTCTTATCAACAAGAAAATAATATTAATGTATTATAATAATGTCTATAGGTGCGACGATCAAACTATGTTGTAGTATAAAGGAATTTAAAATAGATTTATACAGACATTTATATTTTACGCATTTAAAACTAAATTAAAACGAAATAAACAAAAATACATGTTTTAAATCAGGGATAAAATGGGTTACCTTACCGCAAAAAGTGATATCATCAAGGCAACCATAATATTGAAGTAATATTGATATGAATTATTGGGACACATTTATATTTTATTATTTATATGTACAGATTAAAATACAAACATTCTTAAACTTAAATTTAAGTAGGAACTTATCCTAAACAGTAGGTACTTTACTTGCTGACTAACCTAGGTATCTATTATGGATAATAATTTCTAAATCAACGAAAACAATTCATCCGAAACAGCCATCAATCAGATCAACAGACTTAAATGTAGCACAATCAGATCATTATTAGGTACTAGGAACCAAAAAGACTGATATTTAGTTCATTAAATGGATAATCAAATTAATATAACACCATCATAATCAATTTTACAATAAACTCCAATTCTTCCATTTATCACATCCACAATTCACTTCTTTTTGGTGGTCACCATTAGCATTGCTATTTTTACCGTTTACTCCATTACCGATTTTACTACTAACTTCAATTTCATTACTACCCTTCGTGTTACTACCAATCCTATTAATGTTACTATCGACCCCATTAGTGTTAGTATGAACCCCATTTTTGCTACTTTCAGTCTCGTTTGTGTGATGTTCGATGCTGCTTAAGGTTATTTTAGGTGTGTAAGTGTAGAAAACTTGGCACAATGCTGTGTCGTCTCTTGGTAAGCTGTATTTGACGTGCCTGGCTGCGAGCCACGCAGCGCCCATAGCACTGGTGACCCGGAGTTTGACTAACTCCAACTCTGTCGTTACCTGTTGATGAAAAAAAAACTTAATGAATGTACTCCGAATGTTTTGAAACTCTATTCAGTTTTGAGGGTGCGATAATCTACAATAATACTTATATATAAATTTTTCTCTCGATTAAAAAAAAAAGGAAAATATTTCAACTTTTGAAAACTTAACTGTATTTAACGTTTTTACTCCTCGTTTGAAGCTTTCAATCGGGTTTTGGCTTAAAACTACGCCATTTCATTTAATTAAGTCACAAAATTGTAATCCTTTTTGAAGTTACTTAAAACTATAAACACATAACATTAAAATAGGGTTGTTTATTATTTATAATAAACTGTATTGTACTTCTGAAACCCTACCTAATCTGAATAAAGTAACAATAATCATCAAAATACCTTAATCTAAAGTATCAGACATTCAATTCATTAATGACATGAAATGAATGACTGACCGTGAGTGCCTAATACAACGTTCAGCAAGTAAACTATGAAAACCTACCTTCCTACTGACCAGCTCGTGTAGAAACCCTTGCTTCAGTAAATCCCAGCTGTTCCAAACCGATCCAACACATACGACCCTCAGACGAACGGCCTTCGCTTTGTTCGCTAGTGCTGCGACGTGAGCTCCAAGCGAACCGCCCGCGCAAGAAAACATGTGAAGAGATAGCTCATCACCGGTGTATGCCAGTTCTGACAGCTTGAGGGTAAGTGCTGAAACGAATAAACAAACCGTTTTCATTGGTATTAAAAGAGTTTTTCAACAAAATTCAATAAAAAATACTCATTAAATTGATAAGTTATGTAGTCATTCTAATAATAGCGTCGGTATAACTGAAATTGTGTAAAATGTTTTTTTTTGTAAATCAGGAATATTGTTTTTAATCATCAATAGGTTGGATTTCGAAATTGATTAGTGCTAGTAAACTTAGTACGATGTTTTTAGTACATTCTAGCATTTTTCTAAATAACTTTTATCCCTTACCACTATATTTTTTGAGACTGTGACATACTGACATTTAGCTGCAAGTATCTCCGTTCTCTCTTCTTGCACTAAACAAACTAACGTTTCAAAATAATCCTTGTGATTTTAATGAATACCTACCTATTGATTTTGGTTTTGAAAAAAAAAAAGATTCTTAAATGTGTATTAGTGTCAACAACGTTTTTACAACGGTTTTTGGCATTTATAAAGTTACACTTTAGCAGTTTCAAATATTTAAAAACACTCACCAGCAAATTTGGACTTGTCGAATGATTTATAAGCATGTGGTAGGATATCATCTCTATTGTCCACTCCAAAGTGTTCCTTAATAAGATTCCAGGTGGCGTGTATAGGATGTGGGCTAGCCCGTAAGTCATCGACTTCATCAAATACTGCCTTCACTGCACGATGGGCTATCCAGTAAGCTGAAAATGGAGAAAAAATTAAGTCAAATCGACCAGAAATCAGCATTTTGTTAAAATTTCATGAAAAAGTTCACAAATCAATGAACCAATATAGATAGATAGATAGATAAACTCTTTATTGTGCATAACACCACTTTAGTACAAACACAATATAATCAGGTAGGAAGGTATAAAACTAGCTCTGTAAATAGTTTCTACTTTTTTTTTCTTCTATTCTAACCAGCATTTTGGGGATGCTTCCATCTGGTATTGATCTGGATCAGTTGAGCTATCAATAGATCGTTTGCAACAGTCTTTAGATGACTATACTTTCTATTAAGAACTAAGTAGGTATTCAAATTATTTTCTCTAAGTTACCTTCCTTTACATTAATTATCAATTTTACTTATATCCTTCATCAGTTCGTAGTTAGAACTTGAAAACTTACCACCCCCTTCATCTCCTAGCAAATGTCCCCATCCACCACAGCCCCGTTTTTCTCCCTCTGCCGTCAGCAGCAGTGCATTTGATCCTGTCCCTGAATGAATGAATGAAAATAATTGATTGAACACCTTTTTTACATTATTTTGCATAAATTAATAACAAAACAAACAAAATTAATTATTTCTGAAATTGAAAGTGTCCTTTAAAGTTTTAAATTATTTCCAACTACCGCAGATTTCTGTAAGAAACTAAGTCTCGGTTGTCTAAAATTGAGAAAGTCATCAATAAATAGCACCACTCGCAAAGAGAAAGTAGGTAGTAACTATAACTTACACATCTAACCAAAGAGTTAGTAGGTACATGGTACCAACTCAAATACATTATCGTACATTGCCTGCGCTTAGTGGTGAAGCTGTTACGCAGTTATCTGCATTTTTGTGTATTATTGAATTGGATAGTATGGGAAATATGATTAGAAACCAGATGTAAAGATAATATGATAAGAACTAAAGCAGCCTGTAAATGGACTTTATCCCGCGACTTGGTATTGTTTCGAATGTAATATTTTTTGAGGGACCAGTGCCATGCAGTTAAAATAAGAATAATGTAAGCGAGAGAAAATGCTTTGGCACCAAATAGTACTTACTTGTGTCACCAAAAAAAAACATGTTAAAAAGGCTTGTTGTTACTTATATTGTTTTGTAAAAAACAAAGGATGAAAAATATCACTAAGAAAGTAACTCTCAGACAAAACATTAATCACCATTATTTACATCACTCAGCCTCCACCAGGGTGCGAGGTTATCTGAAGACCTGATTGGCCCTGTTTTCTGACCTAGTTTCAGTACGTTTCCAATTGTGATTACAATTACAGCATTGAAACTAAGATAAATAGCTTCATTGTCTACGAAAGTTACGTCGTCATTCTAAAGAATTGAAAGATTTTGTCATACTTCTACCTTTCGTCAGATATCTAAACCAGCAAACCAAATCAAGGCTTTGTCACTTTAAAAAACTAAATAAGTAGATACTATACCTACATTATTATATCCGGTATATATTATATCTTACCAACAACGAACGAATTGTTTGCGCTTCCTAGCAAGCCCATCCTCACAAGCTTTTATATACGAAATAGCTTGACGTTTCATAGTTTCAGTAACCTTATTCATTTATCTACAACTTGTATAAACAATGTATTTTCGTTATAAGTTAGATTAAAGACAATTTTATTAACGTACGCGGAATGAAATCTGTATAAATCAGCATTGGTTTGATTGGAGTTGGCGTTGGTAGAATAGTGTCAGGGTCAGGTTACATTTTAAAATCTTTCTGATGCCAACCTATTTTAAAATGGAATAGTGATTTGATAATTATCGTTTAGATGCATTCAAACTTACATGGAATGTTTACCATTAACAAATAAAAATTACGTTTTAACCAACGTTAGCCTATATCTTGGTAGAGGACAGTGGATTTATGAATTTACTCACCAGCAATAATAACCATGCCACCATTAGGAGCCGCAGTGAACAGAGATCCAGCTGTATCTGTAGCCACATAGATAGCCTTGGCACAGAGTGGATCCTTCTCAGAGACACGGGCGGCTAGCTCTGCGTTGCTGCTATCTTGTGCGCAGCCTGATAGAGTCAGCCCCTGAGATGAGACATCCAGTTACGATCCCAATCTTATTATGCGATTTTTAATCAGAGAAAGAACCAGTTATAAACCAGCAGCCTAAGCTTGATAACGAATGATTATCTTTCATCGCTCTCTATGTCGTCTTAATATAATATTATATAATTATATGTATATATAATATCTATATCTATGTAGCTGTTAGGTGTATTTATATAAGTATAGATATGTATGTAATTTATGTAGTTTATTTTTATTGTTTTTATTTTTAACTTCTTTCGGTCTCTTTGATGATGGTTGTACGCCGCCGTCCTTATTTGTTCTTCAAGTTTATGTCCATCTAAAGGTTGGCTGGAAGAGATCGCTTTCAGCGATAAGATCACCCATTGTATCACTAGGTATTATTATTTCATGTTTCTCTTGTATTTACTGGTGTACAATAAAGGTGTTTCTATCTATCTATCTAAGCCTGCTAAGTCTAAAGTTTTACTTACCAGGTATTCAGGTTATCACAGAGAGTTGCAATTTTTTCGTGAAATTACTGTCATGGCTAGCTATATGAAGGTTATTATTGGTTGAAGGTTGAAGGCTTTGTTTTTAAATATTATTTGCTCATATGAACCTTTTTCAAAAACATCATGACATGAGTTAGTTTCACTATTAAGTCGGTATGGTTATCTAACATTGTAAGCATTTTGCATTTTGTGAAGCATTTTGTGGATGCTTAACTTAAGTTAGAATAGAATAGCTGACTAATATTATAAACACGAAAGTTTGTTACCATTTCACGCAAAAACTACTGAACGGATTTTGATGAAACTGTACAGTAATATAGCTTATACATCAGAATAACACATAGGCTACTTTTTTTCGGGTACTACGCAGGCGAAGTCGTGGGCAGAAGCTAGTAGAATATAAATATGAGGTTAATTAGTATCATAGTTTTTGTCCATAGATACATGGACGGGGTCACGGCGTCAATCTACAGATTGACGTCGGGCATCGAACTGAATTGTAGATTTGATTGTCATGCAACGTGATATTTTGTCGATGTAAAACACTTTGATTCGTAGTCAACTAGTGTGAGGTTACATCATTTGCCCCCCACAGAATTTAGAGAGATAACTGATGCTGAGAACGTTCTTTGGCATTGCTTACCAATGAATCCAAAGGCTTGTCCTTCGTTAGTCCTGCGTCTTCTTTTGCAGCGTGGACCATCGCAAGCACCCTATTGGCACATTCGTCTATGCCAACGCTCCAGTGGTTGGTTCCTGGTCCTTTCGATTTGCCAACCACGACGCCATTCTCATTACAGATTACTACATTGGAGTGGGTTGCTCCTCTGTAAATTGGAAGATTGATGTCTTAAAATGTGTAAGAGCGAAATAAATGCTATATAATATTTAGCTAGCTTCTCCAAAAAACTAAATATTTATTGTATATTCATTGTTTAATTCGCTGACCACACTTTCAACGATCAACTTTTACATTTTGAACACTAAAACACTATCAAGTTAACCAGTTAATTAATACAGTGTTCATGAGCCCCTATATTTTCAAGTCTTTTCAACAGTCTATTCACCTATAGCTTTGATGTAAAATATCATCATCATTATGTTAACATATCGGTGAGAAACATGGTTGATTGGAAAATTGATAAACTTTTTGCTATCAAAAATCAATAACAAGTCAGCGGATAACAATAACCATATATAAGCTTATAATAGATATTTGACATTTGTCTATACATGATAAGATAGCAGTTATGAATCCACAATGTAATAGTACCTATTTTGTTAATCATCACTGTTATCTATTTCCGAATTCGTTTGTGACTAACTAGAATTCGTTCGAAGCTATTTACATCGTTTTATGGAATGGTATTCACTTTGTTGCTGGGCTCTATACTTTTTCTTTCATTATCTACTTTATTACCACAAGATCATAAATCGAAATAATTATCACTTTATTGACAAAATGTACAAAAAACACTCACAATGTCATACATAGTACAATGGGTAGTTCTACAATCGGTAGTATTTTTCCAGGCCACCATTTATTATTAACTTACTACCCCAACCTTTTAATCTGATGTTAAAAAGGGTGTTTCACTGTTCCATCGATATAAAATCTTTCTTCGACTTCTTACGTTTACCTGATACCTGTTCACGTATTTACCTGATTTATACCATCGTCAAAAATGTCTATTTGCATAAAATGAAAGGTTCCCTAAAACTAATTGATGTCTAGCTTATGATTTCTCACATTAATGTGACCTTTATGTTATTCTAACTAATACATACATTACCTAAGATTTTGTTTTGAACTTACCTATGTACCTAGGAATTTCGTTTCATAAAATCAGAGGCCAAGTTCATGTCATATCAAAGCAGTCGTTATCGGAATACGATAAACAGTTATTACGTCGACAAGGTGATTGCTAGCATATTTTTCTAACTGTAAACAATAATTGTTTACTACTTACATAAATAGAAAACAAATATTATTCACTAACCGATAAAATATGGTAGGAGATAAATAAGGAAACGCTATGTGGGAAATCATAATTTGAGTTTGATTAACGATGTAGGTATAAGAAGTTTATACAAACAACAAAAACAAAAAAAATTTGTTCATAACGCTAACTTTGTACCGATATTTTTTTTTTCAGCAAATAGCACTTGGTTTGTTAAATACAAGTACCTAGGTAAGTAGAGTAGCAGCAAAGTAGAGTACCCACTCTACTTTGCTGGAAAGTAGAGTACCCTACCTAGGTAAAGAAAATTTTTAACAACGTTTGTGTGATCTTCGATTGTATTCTTTCAGTAAGTACCTACCTTTACCTATCTAGGAAGGTAATTATAACACGGTATATTATAACACCTTTATTGTGGATTTTTTAATATACTTTCACGGAAGAGTAGCTGTAGGTAAAGCAGGTAATTACCCGAAGTTACTTTGGCCGACGCTATCACTAAAGTTATCTACCTTCTACTGATAATGCGGGTGATAATGATTGCAATACAACAGGGAATTAACTTTTATCAAATTTCGTGAAGGTTTGAACTTAGTTCATTTTTCGTTAGGTATTTGGTTTAAAAGTGTTATCTTACATTTATGAGATAGATAGGGGTAGTAGGCACCTACCAATCTTAAGATTCAGAGGAATTAAAAAGTATCCCCGCCACATTTTATATTTTTAGTTCACTTTTGTAAAGTAGGTATTTTAGTTAACTTATAGAGAAATTAAATACTAGGTAACTCACTAACATCATACCTAGTTTAAATAAATTATTAAATATTTTTAAGTACCTAACTATTTATTTTGCTGGTACCTACATAATTAAACAGTATTACAAGCGATCAAAATCACAACACGAGTGCAGGCAACAAAACAGGTTGCCTGACTTTTAAATAAATTCACATTAACTTATAAAAATTCAAGGCCGACAACCTAATGAAATATGTTTGAATTGTTTACATTCTTCCAGCAATCCACATCCTGATTTCAACCTTGAGATTTGAGAATAGAGTTTAGAATAATTTCCTTTCGGTTTTGTCGGTGTGGTTGACATACCGATTGAATAATGCATTCTGATTGGCCAGTTTATTGGCTATTGCGATTGTGAACTTCTGTGCAGTTATTGTCGGTATTATTGTTTTTTTTTATGCAAGTAGATTTAAGCAATTATAAGTTGTTTTATAAGAAAATGACGCTATTATTTGGATATTTTATGTGGATACAAAGTTTGGTTTACAAACCTTGTTTTTTATCAGGCACATAATATAGTGAAAAAAGATTTGCACCTTTTATTCGTAATTTTGTACATTTATCTAATAAAAAATAGGTTGTGGGCTTGCATACATTAAGCGATTCTAACTTTTATAACTTTTTATAATTTTTAATACAATGGATTAATTTGAGATACCTATAATTTTCAATTCATAATTTGGAACTAAAGATTGCAAGCATTCAACTTGAAAAGAAGTAGGTAGGTATTTAGTAAAAAATATGACTACAGCATTGTTCTTCTAATTGCCTACAATTTGTGAAACTTGTCGAATGCTCCAAGGCAAACCTTTCTACTCTTACGACTAGCAATCCATTTTAATTATGTATTTAACTCACCCTTCTACGCCTCCAAAATACATGACAACTGGCAGGTAATTAACTAACGACCAATAAAACTTGTAACTGTATGTTTTTCCTTAATAAACTTTTAGTAAAAAGTTATTTACTTTTCAATAGGATTGTGTTTTTACAAAACCTACAAGTACTCTTCGCCAACGCGAACAAAACACTGGATCAACACTGAATGAACGATTGACGTTCTGAGAAAATTTAGAAATGAAAGCTGTCACAATCTATAAATGTCAAATCGACATTGATAGATTGTGACATCTGATATCGTTCTTTCTACTCTTACAATAGCTGGTTTCTAGCGACGTTTTATGATGTTATTGTACCTAACGTTAGCATACCTGACTGTAGTGGTTATTATAAAGATATAAAGGAAATTTCTTATTTAATCAGTTTTCAAAATAATATGTTTTAATGATCCTGTTTAAACCGACTTATTATTTTACTTGGAAGTTTAGGTAGGTATATTTCTTAATAGCCTCGGCGCTGATGGTACTTCGGGCGAATTGCCGAGTAATAAGCAAGAGGCGCGAGTATGATTTTCATTGTGGGAAACCAAAAGCTAAGAGCGGGCAGATACCTATTACATAAATAAAACTCTCAAATTATGTAACATTTCGTATAATTTATACAATAATTTTACCATCCACACATACTTACAGCTCATCCAACGATTTTTTGTAAATTTTAAAACACAGAAGGAACGTTGAAATTTTTTATTCATCTCATTTTAATTTTTATGCATTTTTGCTTCAATATGGGTAACCTATTATGTATAGCCATCTATTTGGATGGCTTTACGTAATAGGTTACCCATTTTTTATAGTCAATCCTTTTTAATTTTTATCTCACTCTCGTGGGGTGAGTCCACGAGAGTGTCATGAGTTTTAGAATATTCAATACATTGCAGTTCAGGCTAACAGAAGTATAAATAAATAATGCGGACGATGTTTGGTTATAAATTTACTAAGTATATCACTATCGGCAGGTAAATAAGTAGGTATTTATCTACCTAATCATAGTTAGGACAATTAAAGCTAAAGTAGGTAGACCAAATAATAATTTGACAAGGTTAAAAATGTAGTAGGAAGGTACATTCAAAATTTGGACAGAAGTTGGATCTAATTTAAACAAGTATCCCACACTTCGGCGTTAAAGAATGACATAGGGGTTTATTATTGAAGAAGAAAGGTCGATTATTAATAAGATGATTGAAATGCCTACCTATCTAAAGAGATATCTAGCTTAACTACTTAGAATAATACTGGGACATTAAACGAGACATTTTATAAATGTAGGTATGTATTCTATCATTAACTATGGGGTTATAAATCTATACTAGAATTTTATTTAAAGTACGTATAACAATCTGCAGATTATCTTATTTTAATTTAATAAAGTTACAATACCCATTTGTTCTAATATTCCTATATATTTAAAATAACTTAAAGGTAGATTAAAACATTAGCAGACAGTCTTTTCAATAAAAATATAATCTTTAAACCTTTTTACAAATAATTCTAATAGCTCCAATTCAATATAGCTCAGATTTCATAAATAACTGAATTTTAGTAAAGCTACGCTTATAAAATAACGATTATAGAACACGTTATTGGCATAACGCATTTTGAATAACGCTTTGTTATTACCCGTTATTAGAATTACACATTGAAGACTAGATTCTTTTACACGACATCACTAATATGTAAATACTTCTATTTAGCTCAGCGGGCGTGGTAATAAATACCTAAGTATTTTAAAACTCCGCTCCGTTAGACACATGCGACGGTCGACTGGAACTGTGGATTATTCCGTCGCATAGTTTGACGTCACCTGTTAAAAAAAGTTTTGGTCAACGTTGGTAATTTTGAGCGCCATCTATCAAGTACTTATCGGTTATTTCGGTAGATTAGCTGTTGAAACTAGGTGATACTTTACTTAAGAAACAATAGATAGCACTATACCGGCAGCTTATTGTGTTTCTTCATTCTTTGAAGATTGACATTAAATTGTATAGATGTCACTGTTACGAAAGTGAAAAACTTTGCTCAGCTAAGTATGTAGGAACGTTTATATTATTACCTACTAGTCTCTGCCCACAGCTTCGCCCGCGTGGTACCCGGATAAAAAGTAGCCTATGTGTTATTCTGATGTATAAGCTATAGTTACTGTAAAGTTTCATCAAAATCCTTTCAGTAGTTTTTAAAAGAGTAGGTTATTTTAGTGAAAGAGTAACAAACATCCGTCCTCACAAACTTTCGCGTTTATAATAGTACCTAGTAGGATGTACAGCTGGCGCATTGATACTCACCTGTCAGCAGTGGGAGCCCTGCAAGCTATTAGAACCCTCCGGTTCCTCCAGCGAGTGCGAGTGCTGCGGTCAAAGGTAGATCGAAGGTTGAAAGACTCACCTGTCAGCAGTGGGAGCCTGCAAGCTATTAGAACCCTCCGGTTCCTCCAGTGAGTGCGAGTGCTGCGGGCGAAGGTTCGCGCGCCGCGATCCGCCTCCCTCTTCTGACTCGCGGCGTCCCCCACCGCCGCCGCAGAAACACTTGCAGATTATCCGCTTGAATGCAAACCTGAAATAGATAAGAAGGTTTTCTACAAATGGTTTCTACCTACTAGATACCTAGGTACTTATCTAGGTAAATAAATAATGCTGGATATTTTCACACAGCATTATCTAGCCCCAAAGTATCTAGCCCTTGTGTTATAAGCACTACATAACTCAACGCCAGCAGATTACATGTCTAGGTAGGTAGGTTTCAATCTCACATCTAAGGCGAAGATATACCTACCAACTTAAGGCTTAGCTAGATCATTTTCGGACCCTGTCCTGTGAATAAATAGACAGTTGAGTAGATAGATAGTTTTTTATTCAACACAAAATACAGCACAGACAAGTACAAATGAAAAGAAATACAAACAATTGAAAAAAACACAGTAAATTACAAAAGAGTACAATATATGGGTGCTAACCGTGCTAACAAGGGCAGTCAATGCTGCAATGGTAGGTATGAGTCGAAAAGGCTATCTCAGCTTATTGCTGCTCCGCCAAGGCGAAGCAGCCCTGATTTTCAGATGGGACTTAGGAAGTGAAGGGTGACCTCACGATCGCAGTGTTGCAGAAGGAAAACAGTGAAGACAAAGTGAGTGTGGACTAAGAGTGTGTGATGAGAAATGGATAGACATGGATAGCTAGGTTTAATAAAATTGTACCTACATTAATGAGTGTGAGAAGGAAATGTGAAAGTTGTACTGCAGCGACCGACACATCATGCGTGTTTTACCATTTGGTAAGTTGAAGCTAGAGTAAATAGTGTAAATCACAAGCTTTTTTGTATAGTTAGAAGCTCTTTCTTTCAGTAGGTATGCTACTGTCTCAGTGAGACAGTTTCCCTTGCACTCACCTAAAGTCCTTGGAGAAGAGAGCGTAGATGAGCGGGTTGATAGCAGAGTTGCAGTACCCCAGCCAAAACAAAACCGAGAACAGCAGTGGAGGAACGCATTCGCCGCAGAAGGCTCGCACCACGTACACACTGAAGAACGGCAGCCAGCAGAATACGAAACCTCCAACGATGATGCCGAGGGTCTTCGCTGCCTTCGTCTCCATCCTGAAGCGTTTCACCTGAAAAACAGATGTTGAGATGGTTGGGTTGGCCCGCCTTACATGTGATGATTATCAACTAGGTCAGGTTACAGCTGATGGTGACCAGAGGTTAGCAGTTTGTAGATTAGCTAATTTACGGTCTAATTGATGAAGACCCAGAGGGTTGCATACAGCATTTTTTGCCGATAAGCGTATAGGTATCTATCTAGTTGCTGATGTCCCTGACGATTGGATGCGGTAAGTCTAGGTAGGTATAATGATGAATTGATGATAGATAAATTTTACAAATCGGTTACCTACAATGCCTATAACGCTTTGTTGATACCTACGTAAGCGTCATAGTTTAACGTCAACGTCCACTTTTAAGAATTTAAAAGTAAGGAGGTAGGTGCCTAAGACATTGAATTTCTTGCAAATTGCGCTTATCCAGCAAATCTCAATATATTGAAAATCTTTGCACGTGCTGTTTCCAAAATTTGCATGACTAGTAACAGCACTTGAACTTCCGTTAAAAGTACTAACTTTCGATAACTTGGTCCAATATTTACGCGATAGAGCTAAAATATTAAAAGTCCGCAAAAAGGACTAATGAACGTAAAACAGAAAACGATTCTCGTCCAAAGGTTTCACATACCTTCGTCAAAGGCTCGATAAACAACCCGATAAATGCATCTCAAGCTCGCTATGAACTTAATGATTGCCAATTATTGGGACCCGAAAGTCGGATCCGATAGTTTACGTCTTAAGGCTGATTGATTATGACTTAGGACTAGGCTTATCAGGGAAGTGTGGACTCCATTCTGTCATCAGGGTTAGGTTTAGCCTGGACTCGTCATAGCTGATAATTATTTGATTCAGCAGTTCAGGCCTTTCGAATGATTATTAATGGCTTCAATGGCTGGGCTAAAGTTGATACGCGTTTCAGCTGAAGATGACCCGGAGGCCTTCCAGCACTGCGCCTGATGATATTCACCTGCGCCTTTATGTTCCTCTTGCCCATCCTCCTTGTCCTGGGCTTGTCGTCGTATTCGTCGTACAGCGGCCCTGGAGTCAGATGGTGGCTGCGGACCCTAAGTCTGCTCTCCGTCAGTTCTCTGCCGTCCCTCTCGTAGTGAACAGCGTAAAGGCTGGAAATACCAAGCAGATTGTACTTATTGGACAGGAAGATTTTTTTAGCTGTATCCCAGAATACAATACAATAATTTTATTTGCCTACGAGACGACGACCTCTGTGGCGAAGCGGGCGAAGGCCCGCCACCTCTGCGACCCGGTTTCAGAAGGTTGCGGATTCGATTCCTGTCGCGTGACAAATGTTTGTATGATCTGTAAATATTTGTCTCAGATCTAGGTGTTTTCTAAGTATAATTTACAGAGTAGGTCCATAACTAGTATAACAGTCATGTAGTTCCCATAACACAAGCTCTGCTTACTTTGTAGATAGATGGTGCTGTGTGTTTTTTTTATTATTAATTAGGTTAGGTACGGAAAAGTACAAAATCTAAAAATCGCGAAACGTGTAAAACATCAATATGAAACCGTTGCATGAATCGTGACTTACCAAATGACAGTCAACGCAAAGCTTAAACCGTAAGTCCTAGAGAATTGGTAGGTAGGTACGTCCCACCGAATATAGAGCCAGCGAGTTCCTCACGAACCAATCAGTAGTATATTAGTTCCGTGGCACAACTGAAAAATCCTTCCTGGGCTGATCCGACTCGGATAGTTTAGATTGTTAGGTTCCTTATGACCACCCTGAAAGGGTGATGTCATTTCTATGTAAAGAACACTTAAGGAAAAACTAGTTTTGCCAAGTTGTGTCTAATGGAACGAATATTTGGGATGGTATAATTAATTGTGCACATTGATTGGTCCGTGAGGAACACCTGCATAGAAACTCAACACGGACAATGTCCACTAGTCAATCATGTATTGCAGTGCCTCTGATGTCAGATCACCTCTTGACCTATTATTCTCACCTTGGACTTGGAGACCTGCTCGGAGATCTAGAGTTCTCATGGTTGGAGCAGATCTGTTCTGATGATGGATAGGACACGGAGATCTTGACCTTTTCGTGAGCTCGTCTGGCGCTTGAGTGCCTGGAAATCAAGAGGCTGAGAATTAATTCAGACGTCGTCTTCAGAGCTTTTAAATATGCTGACAAAAGAAATGCAGAAGGGTTGTACCTACTTATTTGACATGCTTCCTAGCATCTAGCAGCATCCTATCTAGGAGCAGAGCGAACATCTAAGACAAGTTTTGTCGACGGAAGAGAAAAATAAACTTATTTCTGTCATTGTGTTTTGCCTACTGAAAGAAGAAATAGAAGGTATTTCCGTCTACTCTTCCGTGGATAAAACGGTTTGCCAGCGCTAGGACCGAATAAAGTTGAAAATAGCATATTGACCAATGGAAACATATAAAGTGCGTTGAATGGATTGAGAGTGCCTTTCATACATTCCATGCCTTAAAATTGAAGGTGGGAGAAGTTTTCCTTCACGAGAAACATAAGGTGCTATTGCGCTCATTATCAATTTCTTAGTTTTTCTTAATTTTTTTGGTGCACGACGGGATTTAAAATTTCGAACCCAATCGAACCACTAGTCATTTATTACACCATCGGTGCTGATCAAGTTGGACAATATTTTCATCCTAGCACTATATAGCTCAAATTATCGAGCAGAAACATAGCTTTCTTCTCAACTTGGAACTGGAAATGGACTCACCTTCGAAGCCTCTCAGGGGAAGCGCTTAGAGAAGTGCTCGTGGAGTGGTTGGAAGCTGTCGACAGTGGAGACCCATGGGGCTTGTTCGACCCCCGCCCTCGGTGTATCCTCAGGGTTAGACGGTTATCGTCAAAGCGGTTGCCGAGGCCTTTACCTGAAAGTAAAGAAGAGCTGATTTTGTAATGGCCTGTAGAGTTTCAATCCAATTATACATTTATTAATCATCTATCCATGCTGCTTCCTGTGACTTTAGGTTCTCGGGAGTCTAGCCTCACCTTTAGTGGTCCTGAATCCCTGGTTGATCGCCTTTGTAGTTCTCACAGCGGCCTTGTATATCCGCCAGTAGAAGAACAGCATCACGAACATGGGAATGTAGAATGAGCCTAGTGCTGAGTAGACCACGTATCCGGCGTCGTTGGTTAGCTCGCACGTCCACTGGCATGGTGGGTCGGGGTCTTTGCCTTCTTCCTGTGGAGGAAAGACGGTTGAGCAACTCATTGTGAAGTTTAGGGCTTAAAGAGCGGCTTAAACTACGTTATGATACTGATGACTTCAGTCTATGGGCATCGTCAGACACCCTGATTTTTATTTGTGCAAGTGATGAAACGAGCTTGACTCCAACCCGATTTAGATCGGTAACAATTGCCTATAACAATTGCATGATCTTATAGGTCAAGCTAGGACCATTGCATTGCATTGCGCATTACGGTCATTAGGATTATTATGAACACCGAGACAACAGCTTTTTATAACCTCTGTATCTCTTTCCGTCAGAGAAAAGAGAGAGACGGAATATTTTTTTGCCTGTATACAAAATCGTCTTATGCTAGTACCCTGACGGATATGCGTAGGTCCTGATCTCAGTAATGTTTACTTGTAGATATTTGAGTGTAACTCTGAGGGTGACCATGAGCAGGTTTGTTGTTTTATCATTTGTTGCCATTCAGTCCACAACCTTATGTCTCTTCTTGAAGATAAGGATTTTCAAGAAGCTGGTAATGGGTAAACCCAGCCCTTTAAGACTTACCTGTTTGTCCTTCCATCCGACTAGAGGTGGGAAGCAGATCACAAATGATAGAACCTAAAGTCCAGCTATCAGCGCTTTGGCCCTGCGTCTGCTCATGATGCTGGGGTAGCTGATGAGGATTATCAATGTGCTGGTAGAACGTAAATCCAGGCTTTTAAGACTTACCTGTTTGTCCTTCCATCCGACTAGAGGTGGGAAGCAGATCACAAATGATAGAACCCAGAGTCCAGCTATCAGCGCTTTGGCCCTGCGTCTGCTCATGATGCTGGGGTAGCTGACGGGGCGGGTCACGGCCACGTAGCGATCTAGTGAGATGGCGCATAGATTGAGGATGGAAGCGGTGCACATCCACACATCCACCGCCAGCCAGACGGAACACCACACATCCCCGAATATCCATATCTGGAAAGAGAGAGCTACTCTGAGAAAGAGTTCCATCATATCATCATCTTCTTGTCCTTATCCCACATTACGTGGGGCCCGCACAACATGTTTTCTTCTTCCACTCTCCTATATCAGCCGTCATCTCAGTACTCACTCCTTTCTTAACCATGTCATTCTCCAAATCCATCCATATTTTCTTTGGCCTCCCTCTGCATATATTCCATATGAAATGAAATATATTTTATTGTCTGTGAAAACTAGCTAGTTTACATTTTAAAATCAATGGAGAAAATAGAGCAAACACGTTATGACTTTAAAATTAAAATTACAATACATCCTTAGTTCTTTCCATTAGGTAATTATGTTAGGGTCGCTTAAGATATTGAATCTATACCCAACGGTGGGTGAAGTCGGGATGTAGATAATGATGATGTATGTACCTATATGCTTAGGAATGTCTCGTCGCAGGTGGCTAAATCGTGAGATTGTTAATATATGCAAATTCCTAAGCGCGTTGACTAAGCATCTACCTAATAAATTAATTTAGCAATGCACTGCTGTATTCCGACCTAGTTAACTAGGGAGATATATTGTGTGTCAGGTATAATCAACATTAGAACTACTAAATCATTCATTCATTCATTCATACGCTAAATCCTTTCACCACAGGATGTGGTAGGTACTAGGAGGAACACCGGTGGGGTTTTAGTGGGTATTCTGCCCTTTTCAGTGCGGCGAGTCCCACATAACTCCGGTCTTTCCAGACCGGATGTATTCGTCAATGAATCTCTCCTCCGAAAAAAAAACTGGTGAAAGCTGCTTTGCATGAGCACGAAAACTACAGTCTACGTTTTGTATAAGTACGGAAGAGAAGACAAAAAATATAACCGCATTTTAAGGTTCTTTGGAAGAAATCGCTTTCAGCGGTAAGCCCTAATACTGTACATTAATTCTTTTTTGTATTGCTGTGATGTACTGTTCTACTGAATTAATGATACGCGTTTATTTATCTACGTTAGACAAAGATTATATAAACAAAACTAGCTTCTGCCCACGGCTTCGCGTGGTACCCGGTAAAAGGCAGCCTATGTGTTATTCTGATATACTATAAGTTAAATTTCTGTAAATTTCATTAAAATCCGTTCAGTAGTTTTTGCGTGAAAGAGTAACAAACATCCATCCTCACAAACTTTCGCGCTTATTATACATTGGAAAAACACGACGGGATTTTTTCATGACAGGCCCCCAAGTGGCCTGTAGAGTTAAATATATTTTAACTACATAGAAGCTAACTTTTCTAACCAACCTTTCTTGAAGTCATGCAAAATGATTACAAAAACTTCACAATAATCGGTTAAGCCGTTTAAAGTTTCATAATCCATTACACACCCCGTGTCCGTCGCACATGACGACGATATAACCTTTACTTATAGTACAGATATTATGTATGTTAAAGGAAAACAACGGAACAGAGAGTAGATGAAAACCAACGTTTCAAAGTGATTTTATTGAATAAATGATTTTTAATTTTGACTTTGCTTTAAACCCCTGGAAGAGATCGCCTTAAGGCCGCCCATTTCTACAGAACTCTCAACTTGTAAGCGGCGGTGGGTTTGCAACCTAACACGCGGAAAGCTAACTAGTCTAACTACATGCAAAATACGGGCATGTGCCGAATATAATGTTGAGACGTGCCTGTGATTACCCCTAACTTGGTATACTCTAAGATCTACGTACTTTGTATGTATCTGTGAATGTATTAAAGCCTACAGACTAGGTGGATACTTTATTAAGGGATGTTAAGTAATCGTATATCAAAGTAGCACTTAACCTTAGTTAAGGGTGCGTAAACTACACACTAAATACTGGAGCGATTGTGACCGGCACAAACGTTGAGGTGACTGCATAGGATCGATAGATCGATAGATAGAACAATCTTTTTTGAACAACTAAACAATACCGTACAAAGGCGAACTTAATGCTAGATAATAAATATTTTTCACACAGACTGATATACAACTTACATATATTTGTAAATACATGCATAGAAAACACCCAGACGTGAGAAAAATATTTGAAGATCATACAAACATTCTGTCCCCATTTGACATGCTAAATCCAATAATGCACGACCGCGTTCAAACCCACCATCTCCGGATCTGATGTCGGGGTACTGCCCACTAGGCCAACGTTGGTCACTATTAACACAGACATTATAATACTAGATTAGTTATTATTAATTAATAATTACGCACGAAATTATTAACGGTCTCCTCAATTTTTGTATCTCACAACACTTAATTGAAGACCCTCTGGTAGGTAAAGACCTACCTACATAAAGTGTTCACATAAGTTGGCTTCAAAGACCCCTCGGAAATAAAGTGTCACCTTGAGAAGGGTTAATAGGTCCAAAAGACCGTATCTGGATTTCCTTGATATTGACCCGGGATATAATATACCCGTCATGAATAGTACAGCGTCTCCAACGGGTGACCCCTTTGGGGTTAGATTAAAAAAATATATATCAAACTTTACATCAAAAGAGGTGAAGTTTGTTAGTTTGGATGTAGGAAGTAAACTCCTAAACTATTGATTCATTATCCGAATTTAAAAATTAATTCAGCAACATTATTATCACGTTAAAATAAAAAGAATTTTCGTGGATACTATTTTGCAACTTAAGTTAATAATGACGAAAAAACGGTCGAGCGAATGATTATCTTACGAACGCTAATTTCTACCGGCTACTTTTTATCCGGGTACTGCGCGGGCGAAGCCGTGTGTATATCAGTAGGAGTGTACTCAGAACCGTTTTTCGAAATGATAAAGATTGTATGAAAGAACTGAACGCGGGTGGAGTCACGAAGCGTTCAATAGTCTACGAACAATATATTCACACTGAAATGATAAAATATCCAAAACTCCCGCTAAGTGCTGAAATTAATTAAAGATATTATAATTAAATTGGATCGACGCGCCATCCGACGCTTCTGTGGCCTCTACGAGGTTAACTCGACTCTCTTTCAGTTTTGGATACATTTAGGACTTCTAACATAATACACATAAAATCACGCCTGTTTCCCGAAGAGGTAGGCAGATTTGCACTTGCTACGATCCTGGCATACCTCTTTCGCTTCATTAATCCTCATCACATTCTTCATACAAGTCTTGACCTTTCTACAGAACGTTCGTTCATGGTTTTCTAAAATGTCTCCAATTTGGTCAGAGTACGTTCATCGAGGCCTTCCTCTTCCAACTATCTCATTCACGCTCGCCTTATACACTCGTTTTGTTAATTCTTCTTCCATCCATCCTTCCTACACGCTTAAACTATCACATTCTGAACTTTTAATCTAATCTTAATTAGCCATGCTAATCTAGTGGTCTTCGCCTATCTTGTGAATGTATTGGCCAGGATATCTACTGAAAAGTGTCGAGTTTGTCTCATCTTCGCGTGGGTCGCGTCCCCTAAACGCGTCCTAGGGTGTGAATCCTATGGGACTCATCACTCAGTGGGTATTAAAACCCACAGCTCATTCGGAATACGGCGAAAGTGTCCATTCCCCCCATATTAATGTCTTACTTATTCTTTCTGTATTTATGTAGGTCCCCAGATCCATACTCAGTACGCAGTTGTGGGGTACCCTTAATACTTGATTCTAATCGCAATTTGGAATTAGGATCGAATTCGTGCAATTTTCCATGCAATACTAGTGCACGATTGGAATTAGTATTTGGTCGAATTTTATGGAACAATAAGAATAGGTATAGGCTATTACTTCAACTTCTTAATTATGGCTTCTGTGGCTAGTAGTCACAAGGCTATGCATAACTAGCTTCTGCCCACGGCTTCGCCCGCGTGGTACCCGGATAAAAAGTAGCCTGTGTTATTCTGATGTATAAGCTATATTACTGTAAAGTTTCATCAACATCCGTTCAGTAGTTTTTGCGTGACAGAGGAACAAACATCCTCACAAACTTTCGCATTTATAATATTAGTAGGATATATAATATAGTAGGAAGTAGGATTGGTATGCAATTTTGACGCAATTTTGACGTTGACATTCGAGATTGGAGTTTGCGATAGAAATGTTGAAATGCCTGTTTTTTGAAAGAATTAAACTGTATTGGATTAGAATTGAATTGATATTGTATGGAGTGTCAAGGGATGCCCTGGGATACCAAATAGGAAATACTTACTGGTAAAGTATTTTATTAGTGTAAAGTTGTTTCAGCGTTAGTAGGGGCAGGGTTCTCCATAATGCGTGAATATATCAAAACGGTAGAATCAGCCTGTGTTTGCAGATGTTGCCTGTGAAAATTATTGCTTCATGTTTAATTCCTTTATTCTAAAGTGTTTAAATAATTGTATTTCACACTTTTGTTCCAAGAGCTGGTTATTATCTGGGTCAGCGCATTAACTTTGTCAAGCAGCGTGGTAATACCGCAACAATTTTGGGAAGTTTCCGTCTGTTAGTGATGGATCATTAATTGAGATCATCTAGTTCGTATTCCAGTGGAATTACACAATATATTTGTCTCGGATCTGGCTGTTTTCTATATAAATTATGTATGTATTTACAAAAAAAATATATATAAGTAGTATATCAGTCATTTAGTTCCCATAACACAAGCTCTGCTTACATGATATCTAACTATCATAATTAAGTAAAATTGCAGCTTTTGTGTTCTAAAATTTAATTAGTTTGCCTATAGAAACAAAAGTTGCGATGAAACTTGATAGGTGCATAGCTGTTACTTTTTATCCCGAGAAAAAAGGAAACGAAACTTACGCGGGTGAAACCGCGGGGCGCAGCTAGTACTATACATATACTATGAACATATAATAATAATAATAAGTCCCTTTATTTCAGACACGAGAACCATTTCTTAATATCGTAGTCACATTAAAAATATACATAGGTACAATAAAAAAATACAAAGTATGTACTTAGGTACGTACCTATGCAAATACATAGAGATGACTCAGGATGCTATTTACACCCAACGTCTATAAATATCCGATTGGATCAATCTATCCGACAGACTACTCAATACTCAATACATTTATTGCTTTCACATGGTAGGTACATAGATGGTGTTTATAGGTAGGTATCTCACATGAACCCTGTCTAAGGGTATAGCAATAGATAGGTAGGCAGGCCGAGGTTTTGCGTAAACAAACTAGTTATTAATATACTACTTATATGTGTCGACTAGATATAATAGTGACGATATAATAGTATCAATTTGTACATTTATTTCAAACTAGCTTCTGCCCACAGCTTCACCTGCGTGCTATGCGAATAAAAAGTAGCCTATGTGTTATTCTGATGTATAAACTATATTACTGTAAAGTTTCATCAAAATCCGTTCAGTAGTTTTTGCGTGAAGGAGTAACGAACATCCTCACAAACTTTCACATTTATAATATTATAGTAGGATTTGAAAAAAAACCAAATTGATACAACCTATCTAAGGATAGATACAACCAATACCAAAATAATATCTAAGGATAGGTTGTACCTGTCCTTAGATTAGATAGATAGATTTAGTGATCGCCACAATAGGGGGCGCTTCAATCTATGCTGAAAAAGACGTTGCTTTTTGAAAACGACTTCTTTCTTAGATAGATAGATAACTCTTTATTGCATATACCAGAATTTAAAAAAAAAATCCACAGAATCTTACAAACTAGGTTGTGGTGATACAAAGTGCGGCTTTATCGCTGTTAGCGATGTTTTCCAGGCAATCTTTGGACTTAGTTGGTTTTGAAAAGAGAAAAATAGTAAAAAAATTGTACGGTGAAAGGAAAAAGGCTCATGATAATCTTGAAAGCATCGTTATAACTTGTTACTGATACAATTGCTAGCATAATAGTTGCACAATCTTGAAGTAGGCTTCGTGTTATCGTACTAATTTGATTCTGATTGCCTGCCACAGTGTGAGCGATTAAAGTAGGTCAAGTTTGAAATTACTTTCAGTCGTGACTGTAAAACAAAGTTTCGGTAAGGATGATTATTGAATCAATTCATTTACAAACCTACTGAATTTTGAATGGAATTGATTGGAACTGTATATTATGAGCTGTTTTATGCAGATTGGTTTAATATGAAAATGACTACAGAAAACCATTTGTCTAGAGCCTTTGTATTTGCTTAAAACGAGAAGCATCGCGAGGAATCGATGCAAATCCTCTTAGTTTTTAAGATATTGATAATCCCTGTGATTTCAATAAATTAAAACCTGTTAATGACTTGATCTGGTAGATTGTTTTCTGCTGAAATGGTTAAAGTTACAAAAACCTAAAATGTTTTACTTTAAATCTCGCTTTTATTAGTCACCCTTCTGATTTTTAATTTAGACTGTGTCACATGGGCGCTTTTGTTCAGTCACGCACGCGGCAAACAAGGTAAATCAAAGAACTTGATGATTTTCTCAAAGAAGAGAAGCAACATTACCTACATGTAAATCAACAGTAGATAAGTACTTCCACTTCCACTTCCCATGTTAATTTGTATATAACATTGCACATCTAAGTACATTAAGTGTCGTATTTTTTGACAGTAAAATACACCCGAATCAATGTTATATTTTATTGTTGCGGGCGAAAAATAACTTTCATCTATACTGCAAATCATATAAAACTATCTATAGCAAGTACTTAATTAAAATTGAATATTATAGTTTTTAGGGTTCCGTACATCAAAACACTTCGTTGTCCGTCCGTCTTTCTGTCTGTCAATACCCTTTTTCTCAGGAGGTATAATTTTGAAATAAATATCAAATACGTAAGTCTACAGTCCCTTGCAGCTCTAAAAATCAAGTCAATACATTAAAAAAAATACGGCCATTTATATGACATATTTTAATACTCGTAAATAAATCAAAAACTATAGAGTACTTTGACTTAGAATCGAACCTTAGCCTTAGAAAGAATAGAACCTTACATAACATACATACATATAGTCACGCCTGTTTTCCGGAAGGGTAGGCAGAGACCAAGGATTTCCACTTGCTACGATCCTGGCATACCTCTTTCGCTTCATTCATCCTCATCAAATTCTTCATACAAGCTCGACGGCTTAGTCTACTTCTGACATGGCCTTTCTCTAAAATGTCTCCAATTTGGTCAGAGTATGTACGCCGAGGCCTTCCTCTTCCAAAAATCCCATTCACGCTCGCCTTGTATACTTGTTGTGTTAATCTTCTTTCGTCCATCCACACATCACAGCACATGTCTAGGTAAATGTTAAAAAATCTGTAGTTTGTAGTTTTATCACATAAAAAAAATATTTTTTTGGATTACAAACTTGGAGAATTGATCGTAACGATATAATATAATACATCAATGTATGGGCGAACATTGTTTTCAACTATAACGTTAAGTTTATCTTTCAATCCGACTTATCTTTGCGTAAGAGCATTGTTTGGTGATTCCATAGTCAATGAAATTGAGTACTGTTAGTACCTAAATTATTTTGGTGAACATAAAAGCTTGTACGGAACCCTCGGTGTACGAATCAGACTCACATTATTAGGTTGGTTAATTTTTATTTTCTGTATTTAATGTAAAATAAGTATATTTGTCTGAGACGGCACGACTAGCCGTGCATAAAGGAGTGTTAGTGCCGTGAAAGTTGGGTATGGCAGAAGAAACAGAAAAGTCGAGTGAATGCAGTGGAGATGAGAGCTTTGAAAAGTATGTGTGGTGTAACTTTGAGTGATAGAGTGAGGAACAGCGTGCTAAGAGAGCAGTGTGGAGTGAATGAAGATGTAGTAACGAGAGTTGAGAAAGGTTTCATCCCCTTTCACCCCCTCTTCCCATTGTATCTTCGAAACTTGCATAAGTGGCGGTGATTGCATGGTGAGATCGTATATATGTTAAGATGGTTTGAGCATATAGAAAGGATGGACGAAAGTAGATTAAAATAACAAGTATACAAGGCGAGCGTGAATGGGATAGTTGGTAGAGGAAGGCCTCAGCGAACATACTCTGATCAAATTGGAGACATTTTAGAAAAAGGCCAGCTCAGAAGTACACTAAACCGCCGAGCCTGTATGAAGAATGTGCTGAGGATGAATGAAGCGAAAGAGGTATGCCAGGATCGTAGCAAGTGGAAATCCTTGGTCTCTGCCTACCCCTCCGGGAAACAGGCGTGACTATATGTATGTATGTATGTATATTTTAGGATATTCCTCATGAATAACATGATGAAGGACATCTGAACGGTCAACGAAACGTCAGCAGGAGAATTATAAAGTACGAGTACGTGCTTAAGTCGTAATAATTTCCTAAAAAGAAATATACCTACTTCACTTACATTGACAACCTCTGTGGCGCAGTGGGTGAAGACCCGCCTGAGACGCAGAAGGTTGCGGGTTCGATTCCCGCTACGGGACAAATGTTTGTATGTTCTACAAATATTTGTCTCGGGTCTGGTTGTTTTCTATATATAATATGTATGTATTTACAAAAAAAAAGTATATAATTAATATATCAGTCATGTAGTTTCCATAATACAAGCGCTGCTTAGTTTGGGGCTAGATGATGCTGTGTGAAAAATGTCCAGCATTATTTATTTATTGTTCTAAGTGGAAAACCAGCGAATCCATCATAAGACAAAAGGTCACATACCCTTATCAGAGATAAGCCTATGAGTAGGTTATACTTACTCTACTTTTGGCGGTAACACAAGCCGACGGCAACAGGAGCTCCATTAGAATAATCCCTTTGGGTGTGATTTGAATCGGCCATTTTGTTTTGTGTTCAGTTTCATTTTACAATATGGTATACAAAACTAGGAAATAAAAACGCGCTGAAAGACTTTCATTGAAATCACAAATCACTATAGGCTGCACAACTTTATTGGCGACTTTTTCTATACACTGATACCTATTAGGTATACAGATTTTTGCCTATATTTATAGGATCAGTATCGACCACTTGGAGAAAAGTAGCAGGATTTTTTTATGTTTTCAAACTTACTAGCTATGTGTTCAGTTTCATTTTACAATATGGTATACAAAACTAGGAAATAAAAACGCGCTGAATAAGTCAATATTCATTGAAATCACAACTTTACTTTCTATAGGCTGCACAACTTTATTGGCGACTTTTTCTATACACTGATACCTATTAGGTATACAGATTTTTGCCTATATTTATAGGATCAGTATCGACCACTTGGAGAAAAGTAGCAGGGGGTCCTGATATCCTAAACACAGGGAAACCAATTAGGAGTTAGAGCTGAGCCATGTACTCGCTATTATAGTGTCATGTCATGACTGTGATCGCAGTTAACACAGATACTTACCATCTGTATGGAAGGTACTAGTTATTAATAAGTTAATAACTAGTACCTACCTACTTAGCATGTAGTACATGGAATGTTACCTTAAGCAAGTTATGGTCAAATATATAAATTATTATTATTATTATTATGTATGGATTTTAGTACAATAAAGTAACTTTAGAACCAATATACCTACCTGTAATCAAATTAAATCTTTCAATTCATTCAATAAGATCTTTTATTGTAATATTTCCATGAACACAGAGAAAAATATGTTTTTCCGTAATCTTCAATCAAAGGCTTTCGATGGCAGATTTGCATTGTACAAGCGAGCGGCGCGCGCAATCGCCTGAGTCGATTTCTGTGCAAGGCAGGAACAGACAAGATGATCATTTTTGGCATAAAATGTTGCCGGTTTCAGGCAAAAACTAAGACAAGTTTATTCCGTAATTGACGTCACAAATACCTACATAAAATTGTATAACAAATAAATAAATAAATGCTGGATATTTTTCACACAGCATCATCTAGCCCCAAACTAAGCAGAGCTTGTATTATGGGAACTACATGACTGATATACTACTTAAATACTTTTTTTTTTGTAAATACATACATTTTATACATAGGAAAACACCCAGACTCGAGACAAATATTTGCAAATCTTACAAACATTTGTCCCGTGACAGGAATCGAACCCGCAACCTTCAGCGTCTCAGGCGGCCCTTCGCCCACTGCGCCACAGAGGTCGTCAAACCTCTGTAACAGTTTTGAATTGGTAGTACTTGGCAATCATATTTTAGAGGAATATATACTTTTTTTGAATAAAAAAGACTTTGCATATTATCAAATTTTCTGTCGTTTGGTATCTTTATACAAATAGAAGTAGACATATTTTTTAAATAAACAGTAAATAAGTTATTTGGCTCTACAGTAAGAAGAATTCATAAAAGGTGGTCAGTGTTTCAGTCAATCAGTTTAATTATGCGATTTAAACTGGGATATATATATAAGACATAATATTAAAAAATCTCGCGATATAATGTTCTCGCCCACCTGGCGGCGACAACATGCCGAGTTGGCGACTACACGAAAACACGGCGAGTGAATAACTTCGAGACTTTCTCAAAATATCTTGTATCACCTATACAAAAAAAAATGGAAATCCATATTTTACATTATTACAAACAATTTTTTTTTCCCAAAAAAATAAATGTTTATAAATGGGCAATTAATACTTGCAAAACGCGAACATGTGCCAGATATGATGTTTGGACGTGCTTCCTTATGTATCTCTGTCGTGAGCGTGTTTTTTATTTTATTTTACAAGAGTATACTAAATCCATATCTGCTATTAATTATTATTTTATAATATATCTTTCGATAGTTAAATACCTTTGAACACTATATTTTTTAATATTTTTAACAGCGATTGTAAGCTTATACCTTAAGCCAAAATTGCCATGATCTATTTTCTAAGAAAAAAAGTTTCACTGAAATCGAGGGTAGTCAATAAACCCGATACATCGGCCTACGTTTGGCGAATTGTTTTTATACTTTTTGGGTCCCGTACTTCTGCACCAAAGAGACCGTTTTTCGACCTTTTTGCGGAACCCCGTTGATTGACCGCATTGGAAACTGATTTAAAAGTCTATATATCAAGCTTTATAGCGGTTGCCAATGTTTAAAGTCAATATAACGACCTCAATGGCACGGCGGGTGAGTAGCTAGCTATGACGCAAGAGGTGCGGGTTTAATTCCCGTTGCGGGACAAATATTTGTATGTTCTGCAGATGTTTGTTCCGGGTCTGGTCGTTGTGGTACCTCTATAAGTTACAGTTTATTTGTTCAAGAAAACAGTTTGGTACAAATCCAGTAATCAAGTATAGTACTCAGTTATATAACTTAATGATACTATGTACATTAAGTTATAGTTATATGCGAAGAGATCGCTATTCCCTACACTAGACCTGAAAGAGCTTGTGTTGTAGGTCACAGAGACTTACCCCGGTATCAACGCCATAAGTAGTATTATATTAATACAGCTTCTGCCCACGGCTTCGCCCGCATTGTACCCAGATAAAAAGTAGCCTATGTGTTATTCTGATGTATAAGCTATATTACTGTAAAGTTTCATCAAAATCCGTTCAGTAGTTTTGGCGTGAAAGAGTCAAAGTCAAAATTCATTTATTCAATAAAATCACAAGGACCACTTTGAAACGTCGGTTTTTATCTAGGTGCCTGTTCCTCCGCGACCAAGCCAGGAAAGAAAGGCAAGAAAACAAGGCTGGTTATTCTTTTTAATGATCCTTTTACAAAACAATAGGTTCGAGTTGGAGCATTTTCAATCCCAAGAGTTTTTGTCATCTAAATAATCAGATATTTTATAAAAAATTGTTAATTGATATTTTTTTTTTTTTTTTTTTTTTGTAACAAACATCTATCCTCACATACTTTCGCGTTTATAATAGTAGTAGGATAATATGATAATATTGGTGTTGTATAGTCATATAACCATTATATACAAGGTGACCGGTGAAACGATCGAACGAACAAACTGGGCAATATAGAAGAAAATCTTTAGTATATGAGCACTCTCACTGTAACTTTGACCTAAGTGCCTCTCCCCTTAAGAGGAAATGCGGCCGAAATTGTTTTACACACGTATTAACTAGATTTTAATACATAGGATTGTTTAAATATGCTATAAAATATAATCAAATATTTCGAATTCACAATCCTGGAGAACGGCAACAGATAAAATTTCTCTAACGATTTTTTTTCATAATCATATCATAAACTAGATAGGATTTTTCAAACTACAATAAAATTGCCAAGCTTTTAAAAATATGAATACCGATCTTAATTTTTTTATTATAAAAGTAACAATTTAAAAGATAATGTTCAGTTTACCCACTCTTCATTACACAAAGATTAGTTAGAAGAAAATGAGTAGCATTAAGTTCCCTATGTACTTGTTTTACCTTGTGCATTAAAGCTTTCCTATCTATCTACCTACAGAAATAGAATAAGTACTTCATGAAGTTTATTAAAAAAAGTTCAAGCTAAAGAGAAGGAAAATATTTCGTTGTTATTACAAAGTAATATCGGCAAAAATATATTTTGCTTCCATTTTTTTAGAAGTTGCCGTTCGCCGCGTTTCCACTTAAATCAATCCCCCTTCACTAGGAAAGCCTCATATTTATTTAGCTAGGCTTGGACAGAACGACTGACTTCCGAAATTTAATCAACGCAGACCAAAAAGGTTACGGTAACTTAAATACTCAGGCTAATTACTTGGAACCACCTTTACAGCAAAATACTAAGCCACAGTATAGATACACACTATTTCAGCAGTAAATAAAACGGTGGGTGCGGGCCATTAGAGGCCGTGTTTGTTTGAACATTAAAGTATGTCATTGTACATCGTCCGTATAAAAATAAGAAGGAGAAAGACATCTAACTGGACGAAAAAAAAACACTCACATGGATAATCCTGACCCTTCATATTGTAAAAACGGGAATTTTCACGTACCGCACTATCGGTGAAGACACCGACTAAGTTTCGAGCACTGGCTAAGCAGCTTGTGCTCGACGCGACGCGGAGGGAGAACGTTGCGAACACTCACCCTGATGAAGACTCTCGGAATGAGTCGAAACTTAGTCGGTGCCTTCACTGATAGTGCGGTACGTGAAAATTCCCGTTTTTATAATATGAATAGTCAAGTTCACGATAGTTTTTGGAATAAAATCCTGACCCTATACTGAGATTCCATGTGCCGTGGGTATCAGAGACTATGACAGAGAGACAGTGAACATGTATAAGCATTTGTCCCGCAGCAGGAATCGAACCTACATCTCTTACTCAGCTACTTGCCCGACGCCCACGTCCTTGAGGTCGTATGTTACCTACGTGTATATTCCATGAAAAAATAGGAAATTATTCGTTATATGATGATAGGTAATTAATAACAAGTTAAAGTATCGCTTATTAGGCTAGAACGTCTCTGTTTTTTTTTCTTCTCCGTAACGGCTAAACCGTTTGAGCTAAAATGTACAACGGGCGTAATTCGTGACCTAAAATAATATATTGGCTACATTTTCGAAGCCACAGGCAGAGACTAGATATTGCAGTAGCTCTACTGTTTACAGATATACTATACTGTGCCCAAACTCTTCCATTCTAGTAATTAGATATTTGAAGGCAAAACACGGCAGACACATCTGCTAAAGGGGAATTATAAAACACAATTGAATTCCGACTTTAAAATTAGATAGCTACAGTTTAGTTTAGTTTGAAGTGAAGAGAAAATCACTCATAGTTATTTTGAATGCTGTCGCGATATAAGAGCCCGGTCAAACTGACGCGGTGGCGGTGGCGAAGGCGGTGGCGAAGGCGCTGACGATCCATTTTTTTTATAAGACTAAAAATTAAATGTTACATACAAAATAAGAAACGATTCCTAATTAACAAAAAATATTTATTTCCCGTATCAAAAGGGAAATGGTTGTGAAGTGGTTTTCGAAGTTCGTGTGGATGTATTGATCGCCACCCTCTATTTCGTATCCTCAAAGATCTACGCCCTGAGTAAATAATATTATGTATAAATTAAATAAATAAATTATGATGGACATTTTTCACACAGCATCATCTAGCCCCAAAGTAAGCAAAGCTTGTGTTATGGGAACTTTAGGACTGATATACTGCTCTTTTTTTGTAAATATATACGTATTATAGAAAACACCGAGACCCGAGACAAATATTTTTAGATCGTACGAACATTTGTCCCATGAACTATAATGAGTAGGTATCATTTTCTAGTAGGTAGTGAACGTGTTTGTTTGTTTTGTCAATGACAACATTGGAACGTGCAAAGTGAGATTGCTATTTCTAGGCGAGGCCTTAAGAAGTGGTATGACGTCATAAAGACGCTTATAAGGAAAGTAAAAAATAGCTTTTATAAGATAACGGTGTTTTAAGATAGAGCCTATTTTTACGTGAAATATCGGAGTTATGGCGTCTCGTCGGGTGAATTACTTAGGCTTGAAACTGGAGCAGTAGGATTAGATAGTTATATAAATAGAAAATGCTTCAGCACACCAAATATTAAGCTCCAAAAACTATCGTGAACTTGACTATTCACATTGTAAAAACGGGAATTTTCACATACTGCACTATCGGTGAAGACACCGACTAAGTTTCGACTCATTCCGAGAGTCTTCATCAGGGTGAGTGGTTGTGACTTTCTCCTTCCGCGTCATGTAGGTGTAGTGCACGGCGCGACGTGTCTAGATTGCGCACGTGGAGTCACACAACCAGGGGGGCTTGTCGAAACTTAGTCGGTGCCTTCACCGATAGTGCAGTACGTGAAAATTCCCATTTTTCACGAAGATCTGCCCCTTTGCAAATGGAGGACACAAAACCAACCGTGATCTTCTCAGATACACATATAATGAAAGTATCAGTTAAATTACTTCTTTGACAAACTTATGTATATAGGTACCTAAAAGTCCTTACCATTTGTAAATTTTATACCTACTAATAACAAAGCTGAATGATTATTAATTATTATTATTAACTAGTTGTTGCCCGCGGCTTCGGCCGCGTGGTATGTTAATAAAAGTAGCATATGACCGTCTCCAGGCTTCAAACTATGTTCACCAACTTTTGAATGAATCGAACCAAGGATTACAATTTATACAAAGTTTAGAACTCAATTGCACACCCCAAAGGGTAGTTTTGAAAAAATAAAAAATATGTTTTTCATTATTTATTTTAAAGTTTATTTGTACAGATGTTTTTTTTTCATAGAAACTTTACCGCCCTATTTAACCTTCTTAGGGGTCGATTTTCGAAAATTAGATAAGCCTATGTGTTATTCCAGATCCTAAATTATCTACATTCCAAATTTCATCAAAATCGGTTTAGTAATTACGGAGATACGTGGTAACAAACATTCACACACACACAGAGACTTTCGCATTTATTATATTAGTAGGACAGGATAAAAAACTGAATTGTACTTCTGAAACCCTATCGAATCTGAATAAATGAATGAATGAATATCCTCTTATTCATAATCATTCACTAACTTTAGCAGAGTGCTAAAACTCGTCTTCCTCTATCATTTGTTAAATGTTAGAAAAGGGTTAGAGTTAGCGATCTGCTAAGTTAGCGAGCGATGAATAGAAGGGCTGGACTTACCTCAAAAACCTCCCTAGTGGCAGAGAAAGGTAGAACAGCAAGTCCTACGAGAAGGTCCGCCACCGCCAGCGAGACGATGAAGAGGTTGGTCACACTACGAAGCTTGGAGGAGCAGAGGACCGCTGCTATCACCAGGCAGTTTCCTGAAACAAGCCAATAGTCATAGTCATAGTCAAAGTAAAAAATAAATTCAAAATTTATTTATTCATTAAAACCACGGATGTCTTCTTAAACTTCGATTAGTAAATCCTACTATCCTACTATCCTACTAATATTATAAAGGTGAAAGTTTGATAGGATGTTTGTTCTCTTTCACGCAAAAACTACTGAACGGATTTTGATAAAAATTTACGGTTATATAGCTTATACTACTTTTATCCGGGTACGACGCGGGCGAAGCCGTGGGCAGAAGCTAGTTTATTATAATTGTATCATAATATGTCAATAAATAATAATAAATTTTAATTGTAACTAACAATGTGACGGAAAAGTCGAAGTCAAAATTAATTTATTCATTGAAATCACACGGATCACTTTGAAACGTCAGTTTTATCTACTGCCTGTTTTTCCGCGACCAAGCCAGGAAAGGCAAGAAAATAAGGCTGGTTATTCTTTTTAATGATCCTTTTACAACACAATCCTACATTATAACTTTTGAAACTATCATGGTATTTTAGTAAAAATTATGGAATCGGGAAACATTCAAACTCACAAATCATGGTAAATATCCCGTTTTTTAGTAAAAATTACAATCCTACATTTTTATCGAAGTAATTGACTAAAGTCAGTGGTAGGCCATCACACAGTGTATCCTAGTTTCGGTACCTACCAATTTTATCCATCAAGGAAAAACGATGTATTACCTCTAGAATCCAATAGTTTCCGTATCTACCAATGTTATCCTTCAAGGAAATACGATGTATTACCTCTAGAATCCAATAGTTTCCGTATCTACCAATGTTATCCTTCAAGGAAATACGATGTATTACCTCTAGAATCCAATAGTTTCCGTATCTACCAATGTTATCCTTCAAGGAAATACGATGTATTACCTCTAGAATCCAATAGTTTCCGTATCTACCAATGTTATCCATCAAGGAAATACGATGTATTACCTCTAGAATCCAATAGTTTCCGTATCTACCAATGTTATCCTTCAAGGAAATACGATATATTACCTCTAGAATCCAATAGTTTCCGTATCTACCAATGTTATCCTTCAAGGAAATACGATATATTACCTCTAGAATCCAATAGTTTCCGTATCTACCAATTTTATCCATCAAGGAAAAACGATGTATTACCTCTAGAATCCAATAGTTTCCGTATCTACCAATGTTATCCTTCAAGGAAATACGATGTATTACCTCTAGAATCCAATAGTTTCCGTATCTACCAATGTTATCCTTCAAGGAAATACGATGTATTACCTCTAGAATCCAATAGTTTCCGTATCTACCAATGTTATCCTTCAAGGAAATACGATGTATTACCTCTAGAATCCAATAGTTTCCGTATCTACCAATGTTATCCTTCAAGGAAATACGATGTATTACCTCTAGAATCCAATAGTTTCCGTATCTACCAATGTTATCCATCAAGGAAATACGATGTATTACCTCTAGAATCCAATAGTTTCCGTATCTACCAATGTTATCCTTCAAGGAAATACGATATATTACCTCTAGAATCCAATAGTTTCCGTATCTACCAATGTTATCCTTCAAGGAAATACGATATATTACCTCTAGAATCCAATAGTTTCCGTATCTACCAATGTTATCCTTCAAGGAAATACGATATATTACCTCTAGAATCCAATAATTTCCGTATCTACCAATGTTATCCTTCAAGGAAATACGATATATTACCTCTAGAATCCAATAGTTTCCGTATCTACCAATGTTATCCTTCAAGGAAATACGATATATCCAAATGATTATTAATTATTAATGTAACAGTGAAACACAATAAAATTCATTTCTATAGTCATTTTAGCACGTAGGTAGGTTGAGTTTGTGGTGTGTGTGTGAGTTTGCTTGTGCAAATTTTTGTATGTGATTTTAAAATAACTCAAATGGTAAAAAAGTAGTTTTGTGGTAGGTATTGTTTTTGTGCTACGATTGTTATCATACCTGGAAGGAATGAATACCTACCTATAATACAGGCTCGGCCTAGTTTAGGTATACATCTTTGTATACATCTATGATAAGCTCCAATGCCTACCTACTTACTCAATAAGCAGGTACCAAACATAAGAAAGTTAATGCATACCTCATTTCTCTGGCGCTGTGGGAGAAGCCTAAGACACAGAAGGTTGCGGGTTCGATTCCCGCTGTGGGAGAATTGTTTGTATGATCTGAAAACATTTGTCTCGGGACTGGGTATTTTTTTATGTATAACATGTATGTATTTACAAAAAAAAGTATATAAGTAGTATATGCTCTGCTTAGTTTGGGGCTAGGTGGTGCTGTGTGAAAAATGTCCAGTATTATTTATTTATTTACATTTATTTATCTGTGATTTTTCTCAAAATTATTATTAAAAATATAAATTATTAATAATTTATTTTAAAAAGTCGAATTCTTATTTTCATCTAGCTCATTTATTTCGGAGATAAATGAGCTGCACTCATCAAAGATAACATAGCCTATACCGATTTTAATAAATCAACTAACTATATAAGTAGTATATCAGTCATGTAGTTCCCATAATACAAGCTCTGTTTAATTTGGAGCTAGATGATGCTGTGTGAAAATGTCCAGCATTATTATTATTGAAATTACGCAAAACTGTATCGGTTAATTACAAAACACAGTAATTGTTGATTTATCGATATATTTTAATTTTAATAGTTTTGATAAGCTTTGCATCACGGAAAATATTTAGGTGAAAACCACCAACAAAACGTGAAAGTCTGAAATTTTGCAAACAATGAGCAATGAGGGGCTTAGCTTTAGAATATTTATTACTAGTTTCTGCCCACGGCTTCACCCGCATGGTACCCGGATAAAAAGTAGCCTATGTGTTATTCTGATGTATAAGCTATATTACTGTAAAGTTTCATCAAAATCCGTTCAGTAGTTTTTGCGTGAACGGGTAACAAACGTCCAGCCTCAAAAACTTTCACGTTTATAATATTAGTAGGATTAAGGGTCGACTGATGTAAAGACCAAGATCAAATCATGTGGCAGACATCTGAAACATTAATTTATTATATAAATAATAGTGTTATCTTAACCTTGTTTTTTTTTAAGTTTTACTGTAATTTTAGTTAAGTTTATGTCTAGAGTTCTGTATTTTTAGATAATACGATTTGGTACATTTAGTAAAAAACATATTTCAATTTATCGATGGACTTGCAACCTGTTACGTGGAATAACAAATCTAAATATGAGTGCGTGTTAAAATAATGTTTGGATGTGCCTCTGACTACCTACTTGGCTTATTTTCGCGAATCGTGAACCGATTTTATTGATCTTTTCTTTCAAGGGTAAATTCAAGGGTGGTCCCATATAAGTTCAAGGGTGGTCCCATTGGGTGAAAATATTAACTTTTATCAACTTCCCGTAACTTGAAACCGGTTTTTTATTTTTTTGTTCTTTGTTGATAAATTCGGAAGTGTAATCAATTACTTTTATAAAGTGATCGCCAGATGTCACTGAAGGCGATATTAGAAAATGTCTGGATATAGCAAGTAGCTTATCGAAGGAGGGGAGGGAAAAGCGGAATCTGTAAAAAAATATTTTTCACCTTGGAAACCATCAACAACATATGAATGTTTCAAATTTTGCAAACTGATATTGGCCTCGATTCTGTAGTACACTGGCTAAACTAAATTTAAACTATCGCTCTCTTTTACTGACAGTGTACGCAAGAAAGAGATTATTAGTGTTGTGTGTTGCTGTCAAATCAGTTTACGTGCCGCTTTTCTTCGTGTTTATAATCAGCATGTTTTGATATCACGACTAAATTTGTATGGAAAACTTAAATCTGACAAATTTAACCGCACTAAAATTGTAGCTATCTCTTTCTTGCTTACACTATCAGTAAAAGATAGCGATAGTTTAAATTTAGTTTAGTCAGTGTACTACAGAATCGAGGCCGTTGAGCAATACGGGGCTTAGCTTTAGAATATTTATTATCAAGGGTCGACTGATCTAAAGACCAAGATCAAATCAAGTTGATAATATTAGTAGGATTCTGACTTTACCAAGTAGGAATGTATTCATAATGATTTTAGAAAGTCTGGGTAGAAAATAGTCTAGTTTAATGTCTCGGCAAAATATCTAGGTTTGTTAATAAAAAAATGTTATATGACTATTATCATCATCATTATGCAACCGAGATGGCGGACGAGTAGCCAGTTACAGCAAGAGGTGCGGGTTCCATTCCCGCAGCGGGTCAATTATTTTTATGTCTGCAGACATATGTTCCGAGTCTGAGTGTTGTGATACCACGGTACTCGTAGATCCTGATACCCCCGACACAAGGAACACTAGTGCCTACACTAGGACCTGGCCACAGTCAAGACTATGTGTGTCTGTCTACGACTGAAAGTAAGACGACTGACAAAAAAAATGCCTAAAAAATCTTGCAAATTCAGAAGGGTACAATCCAATATAAGAAAATAATCATGTCACAAACTCAATCTTGACGAACCATACAAACTTACAAACCCTTTTAAAGGGGTTTCGCACAAACGACCTCCCTTACACCTAATTTTCACAAAAACCTATTTTGACAAAATTGCAGATATAGGTTTTTACGTTGCGGCGGTCGAATCCCTTGTTAAGTTTTAACACAGCTCAGTAAATATTCAGCTGGGTTATTTTTATTAGCTTCATTTCCTGATGTAAAAATCTAAGTCAGTTCCTTAATAAACGGTCACAGTCAAAATTCATTTATTCATTAAAATCACAAGGATCACTTTGAAACGTCGATTTTATCTACTGCCTGTTCCTCCGCGACCAAGCCAGGAAACAAGCTGAACCACTTAGTTTTTAAGATACTGAAATTGCATTTTTTTAGTACATTCCCGATGATTTAATTACATCTTATAACCTATATGATATAATTGGTTAGTCGGTCGGTAGAAATAGCCCAAGATCATTCGCCATAACACTCTTTGGGAGAGGTATTGGTCTAGCGATGTACTCTACCTCTATAAGCGAATTTTGACGATAATAATGATTATAAACAGTTTTTTAAGGTCAAAGATCATATTTATATCAATGAAATGAAGTTATTTGACCTAAACTCATTCTGAAATCACTTTGCTTGTCTGTTTTAATGGCTATGAATAACTGACCAGTTGTCTTATTTAGTTTTCTTTTAACTTATTTGACAAAAGCAAAGTGTACTGTGAAGTTCCTACGTTATATAAATATTAATAAATAAGTATGAAAATGAGTATCGTCTCTGTATTTGCTACATTTATGGAGAACACAGTTGTTGGTATGCCCTCCATTTGCAAAGGGGAAGATCTTCCACCGAGCTGATCTAGAACACTCCGATGGCCATCTGTGTATTGTATGTGGAAGCTCTTCGCATGTTCGTTTTCTTTGCTCTGCGTTGATGCAATGTAACGTAGCCCAATCATGTGGCGGGAGATGACACATTCACGCTGAAGTGTTCCAACTATCAGTTCTCTTCACTGTGTCATCGGTAGGAGGTTTTATTGGCGGAGGATATTGTTATTTTTGTACATTATTCCGGGACGAGCGAGGCATTTTAAGAAACTTTCGCGAATAAAGTAAGATGTTTAGAAGATGGAAGAGATTAATTTTGCCTTTCGGACTTTTATGATAAGGTTCGGAAGTTTTGTTGGGGCAGAGATTTTGTTAAGAGGCTGAAATCTGTAATACCGGTTAGCTTGGATTTTTTTAGCACTTTAAGTTTATTTTGTGGGAGTCGGAAACCAAACGTTGCATGAACGAGAATTTATTCATATTATAAAAACGGGAATTTCCGTACCTACCGCACTATCGGTGAAGGCACCGACTAAGTTTCGACTCATTCCGAGAGTCTTCATCAGGGTGAGTGATTGACAAGAATTTAATTGTTACCGAAAATAGATTAAAAAAAAAAGTTTTTTCAACAGAAAATAAATTCAAAGTTACCTCTAAAATAACACTTGCGACAAAAGATCCCGCATAATATTAATATAATTTACGAAACAAAGAAAGACATTATAAGAAAATGTTTGTTACATATTTGCGAAAATAAATAAACCAAAAGCCCGGTGGGTTTTTTTGTCAGCCCGGTGTTTTATATAAGCGTCTTGTCATGCGTACACTGATATTATAAGCTTTATTGCAATGTCAATGCGTTCAAAATTTGTATAGAATACTTTCTGATACGAGATTTGGCAGCTGACTTCGCCTTAAACTTTTAATACTTATCTTGTAAATTTACGAGAATACACGTCGCTCGCGTAGTAACCGGATATATAGTACAGCTATAAAAAAAAGGTGACTGTGAATTTGTATAAAAAGGCGTAGTTCCAATCACACGTGCAGTCACTTCAAGTGACGTATCAACAGACCACGTATCCACATCGCAGCTTCCAATAAATGTAACCGACCTGCCTATTCGTAGTTTTAAATCTTATTTGAAGAATAATCTACTGAAGAAGGCTTATTACACCTTAAATATCTATATATTGAAGACAAAACTACATGACCCGATGTCGTCACTCCGCTCCCTCGTAATTCTTATTCTTATTCTTTATTGTACACACAGATAATACAGACAAAAGACTTACATATAGGACATGTATAAAGGCGAGCTTAACCCTAACAAGAGTTTTCTTCCAGCAAACCTTTGAGGATAGGGACAGCTGATAAATAGCGGTGGGTACGTGTACACAAATGGGGGAAAAATATCACCGTCACCTTACTTGTCAAATTGCATATCTGTAGTAACATATTTTTTATGAATAGGTAAATCATTATTTAAGATTCTACTTTCACTTTGAGAGCCTAGTGTCTAGACAAACTTAACATAGGTTGTAAGATACTACTCAATTTTGTATCTACTAAGTTTGTTAAAAAAATAAATCGAATCTATTCACACGCGACCATTACCTGACGTCAGTTTTGCATCTGTGGTCCGTCTGAAGGCACCCTTAAAATCCATACTTTGCTAATATAATATCAGTAGCAAGATTGATTCCTACTAGATACAAACGCAAAAATTTGTGAGTTTGGATGTTAGTTTCTCTTTCCCTTAAAAAACTACTGAACGGATTTAGATGAAACTTTAAAGTAATATAGCTTATACATCAAAATAACACATAAGCTATTTTTTATCCGGGTACCACGATATGATATATTAGTTTACACTACGCCCCTATTGTTGTCAACTGAAGTTACTCCAGCTTTTGTACAGCGTATTATTTATCACCTCCGTTATACGCCCGAGTAAAGTTCTTTATCTTCCTGTGGGATTCTGAAAGTAATTCTTTATCGGCGGAGTACTATCGCCTTCACTGCCGCATGGCCACCTCTCCACTTTAAAGTTGAACCAGCGAATCAAAGGTATAATCAATAGCTAGTGTCAACGGATTTGCCTTAGTGGTACTCGGATAAAAAATATCTCTCACCGTTAAGCGTTCTCAAAAACGCGTTCGCTCGATCGTTTAATACGAGGTTTTCAAACGAGGTTCTGTACTCAACGACACCTTGTTTCTCAACCATCTTTCTGTTGGTCTTTTTGACACGGGCTGTATCTTTTTAACATTATGTGCCTCATACTCAAACAAATACATAATCACCAAAAAGAGAACCACTTTTAAAGTGGATTAAAAACAAGGTTACATTTCATTATGAGTGTCTAGTGTCTCAATGAGTTCTCTCTGAACTCTCAAGTGATCATTCGGTGTGAAAGCGATAGTTCGTAGTATTCGTAGTATTATCTTATTCTGTGTTAGGGATAAGGAATAATGTAGGGCCTATTGTGCCCCTGAGGGAGTGACAGTGATAATTTATTGATAGTTTTGGGATGTTGATAGTTTGCGAGTGTTTCGTTGGGTATATTTTGAAGTTTAGATTTTCGTAACATTTTCGCTTCTGGCGCCTTTTTATTTTATGTCACTGGTTTTTAGTCAACTTTCCAGACACCAATAGATAATGGCACCAATTATCATGTACACCAACTATACTTAATTAAAACTGTCTCTTTTACCGATAGTTCACGCAGAGAATCGCCGCAAATGTGTCTTAAAAAGAATTAAAAAAAAAGAATTATCAAGATATATCAGTTTGTTATCTCACATTCTCTCTGTAGGTAATGGACGCTTGTATATTATTATAATATATGTGGATAAAAGTGATCGTAAGTATGCAGTTGTTGTGAACATTAATGGTATGGTAGGTACCAAATATTATTTTATTAAACGTATTGTTTTCTCCTCGGAGACCAAACTTGAAATGTACTTATCTTATATAGCGTAATGTAGTTTGAAATATTTTATTTTTGTAGAAAAAATAAATGATTATTATAATTATTAACTTAAAATGGTAAAAATAAAACCCGTCACAGTCAGGTAAAAAACAATATCCCCAGAAACATTTATACATACATAAAGTTGCCTGTTACCCGGAGGCGTACTCAGTTCTACTTGCTACTATCCTGGCATATCTCATTTGCTTCATTCATCCTTATCACATTCTTCATCCAAGCTCGTTGGTTTAGAGTAATCTTGACCTGGCCTTTCTCCAGAACGTCTCCGATTTGGTCAGAATACGTTTGCCGAGACCTTTCCATTCACGCTCACCCCAAAAAACAATTCAAAAAGTCTCAGCAACCAAAGCGTCGTAATATCACTAATCACCTTGGTTCAGCCTGAAAAAGATATCTATAGACATTGTATAGAATTGTTTAGACTTTGTTGTAAAAACACTTTTCAAATCAAATCGCAAATTCACAACGAAAATTCTATCGTCATTCCTCACTCACTCACATACACAGAGCGGGTATTTTTAAACAGCGCTCGTAACGCCATTGAGGTACGATGTAATCGGCAAATGGACCTCCTACGGCTTTGTATAAATGAATACGGGGCGCACAGCAAAGTTGACAACAGCTAGAAACGTACTGGACCCATAACCTGCTAAGGGAGGATTATGTGAACCAATTCGCAGCACTACACCTTCTGACAATTGGCAAGATCAGCGGAGCTTCATTACAGCGGAAGAGGAATAAGAAGAAGAAGCGTATTTCTCGGAATAACTGCGGTATCGCACCAACCGGACCGAGTTCTATGCATTTTTTCATTTGCATTTATAAATTTTTTTCAAGCATTCTCTTGTTTTCTAGAATAAAATTCAGTGCTTTGAGCGTATGAATTTTCAATTAAAAATAAGTTCTTAGTTAGGTTTAACCTTTTATTTACATAACCAATTGTTTCTTACTTACAAACCGTGCATGTGATGTTGGGCCTGTAATTGGTTTCTCATGTAGCATAAGACTTACTAGACTTTATACCTTATAAATTTTGTATTCATGTGTAAACTATTGGCTTAATAAATAAAATAAAATATGCTGCGTTCGGCGATTCCCGTGACTCCGATATACGTCCTACATCAAGGAAGAGGATGTGGAGGAGTATTTGCGCGTGAAGAACAAATTCAGCTCGAGGATCGAACAATTGGAGTCCAGCCACAGAGTCAGCTTCAACCCCTTCGTGGTGAGAGTGCCGATCGAACATTGTCGATCTTCATGAAAGAAGGATCTGTGGCCTAAGGGAATCGTCTATCGACATTTCCAGGGTCGGTCACCGAACCCAGCCGCGCACACGTCGAAGTCAATACGTGCTAGATAAATAGTTTGTATTTAAGTTTTAATTCCTTTATTCTTTATTTTTTGACGACCTCTGTGGTGCAGAAGGCGAAGGTCCGCCTGAGACGCAGAAGGTTGCGGGTTCAATTCCCGCAACGGGACAAATGTTTGTATCTGCAAATATTTGTCTCAGGTCTGGGTGTTTTCTATGTATATTATGTATGTATTTACAAAAAAAATGTATATAAGTAGTATATCAGTCATGTAGTTCCCATAATACAAGCTCTGCTTAGTTTGGGACTAGATATACTACTTATATATGACTGATATACTTATACTTATGACTGATATACTACTTATATATATATATATTTTAAATACATACATATTGTACATAGAGAACACACAGACCCGAGGCAAGTATTTGCAGATCATACAAACATTTGTCCCGCAGCGAGAGTTTAATCCGCAAATTTCTGTGTCTCAGACAGGCCTTCACCCACTGCGTCACAGAGGTCGTCAAATATTGTTTATATAATTGTCTAAAATTAACGTTTATTATTATTATTAAATCGGCTGTTATGTCGCTAGCCTGTGGCTCAGTATAAATGGATACGCTAGGTGAGAATAGTGTCAGGTATACTCAGGTCTGGGACTGAAAGTAACCCTTTCCCCGCTATAATTGGCGGCGGAAAATATTTCAAAATATTGTTTCTTACTGGATTTTACCAGGGTTAGAGATATACACTAATATTATAAAGACGTGAAGTTTGTATGTTTGGATATAAATAAATAATTAATGCTGGACATTTTTCACACAGCATCATCCAGCCCCAATCTAAGCAGAGATAATGGGAACTACATGACTTATATATTAATAATAAACTTATTTTGTAAATATTATATACATAAATACATAGAAAACACCCAGACCAGAGACAAATATTGTAGATCATACAAAGATTTGTCCGGTGGGAATCGAACCCGAAAACTTCTGCGTCTCAAGCAGGCTTCCGCCCACTGTGCCATAGAGGTCGTCAGGTATAGGAAGTGGTCCCGGATTTAAAAAAAAAAATCAGGTTGGATAAATTCTGTATATTATCCCTTCAAATAAAATGGCTGATCATGGAGACCAATTTTGCAACGTAAATCGACGATAAAACGTTACGAACGCTGCCTTAACGATAAGATTTACTTTCCATTGGCTACTTTTTATCCGGGTAATACCCGGGTATATTACACAGGCGAAGCCGTAGACAATATTACTAGCTACTCTTTCCATAGTTTATGTTGTACGTCAGTTTTTGAATCTGCGATTATTTTTGTAAAATACCCAATCGTCATTTGCATGATCCTGAAAGCGTGGCTCACTGGCTCTCTGTGTCGTGTGGTACCATGGTACCAAAGTACTAAGAACTGGAAGAAATATCTGGAACATGAAAACAACTGGTTCCTCAGTAGGAATAATATCGAAATTACTGACCAATGACGATGTAAAGTCACCTTCGAGATAGTTTTCATACTAGTTCGGGAGATGATAGAATGCAAAACTATGTTAGACAGGGTTTTTAGAAACAACTATAGTTTTAGTTTAAGTCTTAGTATAGGAAATGGTTGTCTGGAACAAAGCGCTGTTTGCGATAAGACTACCAATTGTAGAACATATGTATTTTTGTAATAGTGCTTATCAGTCCTTAATCCTACTAATTTTATAAACGTGAAAGTTTGTGAGGATGGATGTTTGTTACTCTTTCACGCAAAAACTATTGAACGGATTTTAATGAAACTTTACAGTAGTATAGCTTAGACATCAGAATAACACATAGGCTACTTTTTATCCGGGTACTACGCATGCGAAGCCGTGGGCAGAAGCTAGTAAGGTATATTATTATTACTAAATAATGTATATTTTTATGTATGTTTTGAGCTAGTTAAGCACCTTGATAATGCGGGAGTGAATAGCCGGCTGCGTCGCAAGAGATGCGTGTTTGATTACCGGTGCAGATATTTCTTCCCGCTCTGAGTGCTGTGGTACCGAAGTACTAATAGTTTCTGATACTCATGACAGGGAATCCTTATGGGTTCAGGACTTTGTACAGTACATTTAGGTGTTATTTTTTTATTCGCATGCATTTGTAAAAACCGTTTTTTCACACAAACCATGGACATGGAAAAAATATTCTCACCTGATAGAAATCGTTTCGAATATCGGGCCGGATATTTCAATCTGAAACCGGAATTCGTTATGGCCTCCCCATTGAGCCAATGAAGCCTTAATTCGGACAGGTGCTGTCGTCTCCTAATAACGTTACTTTTCAGATTTCATCTCATCTCATTTATCATTTCTTTTGTGAAAAATATTTTTGCTTCCACGAGTATTAGATGGCGTCTGCTTTTATAGATACTTGATTAGATTAGGGGTACTTAGGTGGGAGGGATGGGGTGGGGGGGGGGGAGTAGTGGGGGGGGGGGCACAAGCCTTCGAATTCTTGGTTCTAGGGCATGAAGGTTTTTTCGCGATGTTTTCCTTCACAATTTCGAGCATGTGTTAAACGCAAATAACTTTTTTCTTTTCCATCTTGGATTTACGATTCATTAGCGTGAGACATTTTTAAATATTTTGCAGTTCTTCGCCAAGTTCAATTATACTAATATTATAAACGCGAAAGTTTGTGAGGAAAGATGTTTGTTACTCTTTCACGCAAAAACTATTGAACGGATTTTGATGAAACTTTACAGTAATATAGCTTATACATCAGAATAACACTTAGGCTACTTTTTATCCGGGTACCACGCGGGCAAATCCGTGGGCAGAAGCTAGTGATATATACCGGTAAGCTACCACTCGTTTATAAATAATTCTGTGAAAAATTAAACTTCGATCGAAAGCTTTGTCTTAATTTTGAACCCGTAGCAATCTGCTACGACTCTCGTAGCAATGTGCTACGGGCGACGTAGCAATGTGCTACGGGTGGCGTAGCAATGAGATACGTTTCTGTAGAAACACGGATTTATAAAAAAGTATTTATTACAAAAAAAGCAACGTAGATATCGGATTTGACATGAAAAGAACAAATCTTAGGCTTATGATTCTAAAGATTAAGTACGGGTTTTCAGTAAGTGGTAGTCAGAGGCAAGGCCAATCAATTATATTGCATACTCTCACTTTTTGTATCAATTATAAATAAAATAAAAAAGTTTTGTTACTTTTATTTGAGTATGTAGTTCCCATAATACAAGCTCTGCTTAGTTTGAGGCTAGATTATGCCGTGTAAAAATGTCTAGTTTTTATATCATAAACCGAACGTTTATTCAGTATGGTCATAAACACGAATTTAGAGCTTGAATTATCAGTAAAAGAGAGCGATAGTTTAAATTTAGTTTAGTTAGTGTACTACTGAATCGAGGCCAATATTTAGCTTATAGAGGTATACTATATTAACCTACAAGTTCTAGCTTGTAAAAAACGTCGTATTAATTGTTGTAAAAAACACTTAATACGACGTCTTGTTAACTTAAAAATGCAATTAAAATAATAATATAATAATGGACATTTTCCACACAGCATCATCTAGCCTTAAAGTAGGCAAATCATAATCATAATAATCATAATTTTTATTTATCTTTTGACATGTTACATGCACTTAGAAACGTCAAACACAAAATTACAAAGTAGGTACTTAAGGTAGGTAACAAATGTAACAAATCAGATATGAATACGATTATTAGTTAACATCACAAAACAAATGTTTATCAGCAAAAGCTTCGTCAATTTTATAATAGCTTTTAAATAATAATTTTTTTTTTACATACTTGTAAAATTCAATGTCACTCTTATTTCTTATGTCAATAGGAATAAAGTTATACAATTTAATGCTTGTGTTATGGGAACTACATATCTGATATAGGTACTCCTTATATGCATTTGTTTTTGTAAATACTTACATATTATACATAGAAAACACCCAGACTCAAGACAAATATTTGAGGATCATACAAACATTTGTCCCGCGGCGAATCGGACCCGCAACCTTCTGCGTCTGAGGCGGGCCTTCGCCAACAGCGCCACAGAGGTCGTCCAATTTCTTTTTCAAACGAATCCTCTTTACTTTTGTATATAAACATAAATGTTACGATATTAACAATAATATTATGTGTACCATTTATTTAATGCTCACTATATAAACTTACCTGCTATGACAAGTACATCTATCAGCGCTAGGATTGCCAAGCTGACTAAGCTGGAAACTTCGTCCCAGCGCACCTGGAATTAAAAAAAAAATATTCATATAATATGATCCCGGTAATATTAGTCTGAAAGCTGTGAGTCCAAGACAGCAAGCTGTTATTTGGTGTGGTTTAAGGGTATGGTCTGAGGGTATGGTCCGAGGGTATGGTCCGAGGGTATGGTCCGAGGGTTGGTCCGAGGGTATGGTCCGAGGGTATGGTCCGAGGGTATGGTCCGAGGGTATGGTCCGAGGGTATGATCCGAGGGTATGGTCGGAGGGTATGGTTTGAGGGTATGGTCTGAGGGTATGTATGGTCTGAGGGTATGGTCCGAGGGTATGGTCCGAGGGTATGGTCCGAGGGTATGGTCGGAGGGTATGGTTTGAGGGTATGGTCTGAGGGTATGTATGGTCTGAGGGTATGGTCCGAGGGTATAGTCCGAGGGTATGGTCCGAAGGTTTGTATGGTCTGAGGGTATGATCCGAGGGTATGGTCCGAGGGTATAGTCCGAGGGTATGGTCCGAGGGTATAGTCCGAGGGTATGGTCCGAGGGTATGGTCTGTGGGTATGGTTAAGGTGGTATACCTGGTCATGTAGAGCCGCGCAGGCGGTCGCGTTCAGTGGCATATTCCGCCCCCCGCGCTCCCCGCGACCGCGCGACACATCGCCCGGGCTTACGTGCCGAGATACATCACTTGGGCCGACTCTGAAACAAATTTGAACATTATTGACAACTTTGAAAGCAATATAAACGAATGCAATTTAATTAAACAACTTAACTCTGATATCTGACTCGCTTTGATGAACGATCTGAACGAATGCAATTTAAATAAACAACAAATCTGATATCGGACTCGCTTTACTAATTAACTAATGTATATGAATACTAGCTTCTGCCCACGGCTTAGCCCGCGTGTTACCCAGATAAAAAGTAGCCTATGTGTTATTCTGATGTACTGTAAAGTTACATAAAAATCCGTTCAGTAGATTTTGCGTGAAAAATTAAGAAACATCCATCCTCAGACACTTTCGCGATTATATTATTAGTAGTATCTTCATATAAAAAATTGTAAATGTGTGATCTTTACAGCCGTTTTGAAGATTTCATCCACCGAGTTCAACAAGTAAATTGATCTGCATTAGATTGAACTTATTTGTATGTCAACTTTTCTTTTTGACAACTTATATTTGCGTTAGCATCCCTAGTAGGTCTGTTATTAATATTATGTTTTAAGTTTGTACACTATTCAACACTAATGATAAACCATTCAGTTTATTTTCCGAGACAAGCGTTCTAAGTAGGACACATACGTCAATGTAACGCCACCCTTTAAAACTATTATGGCTGCCGTTGACGTATGTGATAGGGGTTTCTTAAATAGGGGTGTACAGGATTATTTTACTCAGACTGTTAATTTGAGTCGTTATATGAAATAAAATCTCTCATACAGCTTTTTAAATGTATATCAAGGCAAAAAGGTGCGCGATTACCGTCGGCTATTGACATCTGCAAAATCTGTGGCATTGTTGATGATTGCTTGCTTCGAAGGACTCTCAGTCTTTTTTTTGTATAATCGGTTGCTTCTTAGTCTTTTCTTTCATTGCTTATCCCTATTCCTGATATCAAGGATCACTATTAAAATGGCAATGGGGAACAAATCACTTTCACATTCGACCTTAACTTTCCCATTTTCAAATTTACACTTTTGAACTTTCCCAAGCCTGGTAAATTGAGTGCCGTTGTCTCGTTCCATATCTTTTTTTAGTATAATCGGTTGCTTCTTAGTCTTTCCTTTCTTTGCTTATCCCTGTTCCTTATATCAAGGATCACTATTAAAATGGCAATGGGGAACAAATCTCTTTCACATTCGACCTTAACTTTCCCATCTTCAAGTTCTACACTTTTTGAACTTTCCTAAGCCTGATAAATTGAGTGCCGTTGTCTCTTTCCATATCTTTTTTTAGTATAATTGGTTGATTCTTAGTCTTTTCTTTCTTTGCCCATCCCTATTCCTGATATCAAGGATCACTATTAAAATGAAAATGGGGAACAAATCACTTTCACATTCGACCTTAACTTTCCCATTTTCAAGTTCTACACTTTTTGAACTTTCCCAAGCCTGGTAAATTGAGTGCCGTTGTCTCGTTCCATAGATATTTGTGTAGTGTTACGAGATATGAGTCACCTCTATACACTGACGTCAATGAAAGTCAATACACGTAATTACCCTAGAAGTTCACAGACCACTAAAGTTGGTACAATGGAGAGTGGATATTAAACTCGGACTAGTTCTATTTGAAGGCTAAACAAAAGCCGCAGTGGGACGAGCAATTAGCGAACTGGACAGTACATCCCACACGGGTATTACACAAGGCATGGGATATTCGCCTTTTTTATACCTCTTAGATGGAAACAGCAAGAATAACATACGGCCCACGGCACGGAAAACAGGCATAATTACGGTAAGATGCTACCGTTATTTATGGATGCTGGCAACACCAGAAGTCGACCTTGGAATATAACGGGTGAAAAGTCTCATGTACTTGTAATTTCACTGATACCCATACACTTTATGGAACATTGCTGGAACATAGTAATGCGAGCACCTAACCACGAAACCTCTGGCATTAGAAGCGTCCATAAGTTACGATAACCGCTTACAAACAGGTACCCTTATTTGCCACTTTAGTAGAATAAATTGATTAATTGCATTTTTTTTTTAATAAAAATACGTTTTACAAAGTGCAATTCTTATAAATATTAATTTTGTTAAAATACTCCTGAAGGCGCCACAGCCTGCCCACTTATATGTAAATGACTAACTGTGCCACGGCCGACCTCGGCCCCTGACCCTACCGTGTCGCAACGCTCGACTGCGCTTTTACTTCGTTTTCGCTTAGCGTTCTTTCTGTAGCGTGATGATAATAGCCTTTAACGTTCCTCAAGAATTGTTACCAAATGCAATTTCTTTTTTCTAATCCGACTGGTAGGTACTTCTAGAGATTACCGCGATCAAAAAAAATGGAAACAAACTTTTCAGCTTTATTATTAGTAAAAGCCACGGCCATCCACGGCCCCCGACCGACATTTTCACCCACCGGTCCGTCGCATCGCCCACACTATTCTTTTGTTCGGCTCCTAAAGTTCGTAGCGTGATATCTATAATCTACCTTATGAATTGGGCTATCGAATGCAAAAATAACTTTCAAATCCGACTGGTAGTTTCAGAGATTAGCACGTTTAAAAAAAGCTCTTTATGTTTATTATGAGTACCTATTTAGTGTATATGTTGTACTGTATATAGCTATACAGGGTGTCCCGGAATGTGTATATAATGCCGGAATGAGGTCATTGACACCGTGGTGGGGAACATTGTTTGTTCTACGACTTTTTGGATTTTGAGTGTGACGTGACAGTGACCTCTTGTGACGTCACACTCAAAAGCCAACTAAACAGCTGTTTAGTTGATTTTAGGGATGTGCTAGGAGCAGGTAGTATGGAAACTTTGATGGTTATTTCATAAATGAAAAACATGGAAATCCAAAAAGTCGTAGAACAAACAATGTTCCTCACCACGGTGTCAATGACCTCCTTCCGGCATTATATACACATTCCGGGACACCCTGTATATAAAATTGTATTTTCATTATCATTAATAAAACCACAACAACCTATGCTTTCCCCTCTTACCGCCTTAGCGGTACCAATATCTTCTACCTCTAGAACCTTTTACTACCCCCCTGAAGGCCTCCAGCGCCCACAAGGGGGCGTTATCATCCACTTTGAGAAACAGTGCTATATAGCAACAAAATGGCTACATCTGACGGAAAAGAAGATATAAAGATAAACTTTTTATTTTGTATTCCATTTTACAGGACAATATACGAAACTCTCGATTTTCTCGCTGAAAGCCTAAGTAGTTAGTAGGAATTCTACTACGAATAATACTAGGGATACTACATATTCACAGATTCACGCCGTATTCCCTGACTTGAGCCACACAACACAGTTGCCGTATTTCAGAGTGCGTTTGTAACCACAGATTTAAATGATTCACTATCTCATTATGCTTTAATAACATCAGTGAATCAAATTCGAGTAATTAATGTCTAAAGTTAAAGCCTGTGGATGGAGGTAGGAAAATGCTTGTGGCCCATTTACTGGATAAATAGATAGATAAAACTTTATTATAAATAAATAAATAATGCTGGACAATCCATACAGCATCATCTAGCCCCAAGCTAAGCAGAGCTTGTGTTATGGGTACTAGATGACTGATATACTTAATGCAATACATTACATAGATAGTTTTTATTTATTATACATAGAAAATACCCAGAACACCCGGAACAAATATTTACAGATCGTACAAACATTTATCCCAGGGCGGGAATCGAACCCGCAACCTCCTGTGTCGCAGGCGGACCTTCGCCCACCGCGCCACATCGGTCGTCGAATTTATGTGTATATTGTATTACACATAAGTAGCTAATCGTGGAAGTACAATGAGCGATCTTACCGCTAATAGGGATCTCTTTCAGACAGCTGTTGGATGGACGAGTACTATTTTTTAGATAAATAATTTCGTCTTTTTCGATTGGCACAACAATATATGAAGGCTCATAAAAAAAACACGAAGCAGAGTTTGTTGTCTGATTCTTCTATGCTTGAACGCACGCGAGGAATTCACTTTAACATTTTAAATTCACGTAGTTTTTAAGTTGACTTTCACGGGAATTATAAATATACTTATACATATAATTTATAAACTATATTTTATAATATACCTACAAAAATACTCATGTTGTGTATAGATATAAAATAACGGTATGATCAATAGTCATTGCATCGGACAAAGGCATTAAAAAAAAAAAAAAAAACTATTTTCGACGAACTCCGTGGCACAGTGGGCGAATACCCGCCTGAGACGCTGAAGGTAGCGGGTTCGATTCCCGCCGTGGGACAAAGGTTTGTATAATCTGCAAATATTTGTCATGGGTCTGCGTGTTTTCTATGTATAATATGTATGTATTTACAAATAAAAATGTATATAAGTAATATATCAGTCATATAGTTTCCATAATACGAGCTCTGCTTAGGGGCTAGATGATGCTGTGTGAAAAATGTCCAGCATTATTTTTTATGGATAGCTTAACTGATCGTGATTACTTCCAGATGGAAGCGCTGAATGGCAATGCCAATGCGTTACCCCAAATAAGAGACTAAATGATCTGCCCATGTAACTTCAACTTGCTGATTCTAAGAGCTATGTATGCAGGTGACTTTAGGTCTTATATGCGTAAGTATAAGTAAGTATATGCTCGTTTCGGATTTTATCACGCAGTGAAATTCCAAGCCGTGTTGGCCTAGTAGGCAGTACCTCGACCTCCGGAAGTCGTGGGATCATACCCGGTCGTGCACCAATAGATTTTTCCGTACGAAAAATTGGTATGTGCATTAAAACTCAATGCGGTGCAGAAACACATCGCGAGGGAACTTGAATGCCCTAGAAACGATAATACAGCCATCGGCTAGTGTTCCAATAAGCGGCGATGGGCTTCCAACCTGTCACGTGGAATGCTTACTTGCAAAACGCGGCCATGTGCCAAATGTAATACATCTATCTATACTAATATTATAAAGAGGAAATATTTTTTCTTTGTCCGCCGCGACTTTCCCTGCTTTACAGAGCGGGCGTTGCCGAGGAGCGGGAAGGCTTACGTCTATGAGTAACCGCTCGGCTCAGTCGCATCAGAAAGTATGTACATAATATGTTTGTTACTTCTTCACGCAAAAACTAATGAACCGATTGCGATGAAACTTGATAGGTACATAGCTGTTACCTATTGCTGTTACTTTATCCTGATATTCCCACGGAATCGAAACTTACGCGGATGAAATATACATCTGACTATCCCCTATTTGGTATCCTCAAACATCTACGCACTGAGTATGTATCTATGGGTATCCATCATGCGGAGTGCAGTAGTGGGCGTGTTTATATTTTCCAGCACGGCTTCCGATAACCAATCTGAATAAAATAGGTTAAAGACCTATCGTTTTGTGAACGGGAATTAGTTTAAGCCCGACCTATAAAACCTTCCATAAACTGCTATCAAAACAATATTACAAATAAAACGGGATGCATGTAGAATGCTGTATTATTTTGAGCACGTAAATAGATATAAAACCCCTACCATTGTTTTCAGCATAAAACAGTCAAAATATCTCCCTTTTCTGTCACAAAACAAAGTATATTTTTTTCCCGTTTGTGTACACGTACCCACCGCTATTTATCAGCTGTCCCTATCCTCAAAGGTTTGCTGGAAGAAAACTCTTGTTAGGGTTAAGCTCGCCTTTGTACATGTCCTATATGTAAGTCTTTTGTCTGTATTATCTGTGTGTGTACAATAAAGAATAAGAATAAGAATATATTTTGTTTTTTCTTTACTGTCTTTGTACGCTTACCAACTTCATCAATTCTCTCTGTCTATCTTCTCAAAGGTTTGTTGGCAGAAACTCTTTTTTAGGATTAAGCTCGCCTTTGTAAATGCCTTATCTAATATTTTTCTATATTTCTGTGAACAATAAAAAAATACAAGAGAACATGTTTAGTTCCAAAAACTATGGTGAATTTGATTATTCATATTGTAAAAACGGAAATTTTCACGTATCGGTGAAGGCACCGACTAAGTTTCGACTCATTCCGAAAGTCTTCATCAGGGTGAGTGATGTGTACGATCGCTCACCCTTATGAAGACTCGTACGTAACCAAACATGGTTACCGTAACAACGCAGTTTCTACTATAATATTATAAACGCGAAAGTTTGTGAGGATGGATGTTTGTTTCTCTTTCACGCTATAACTACTGATTTTGAAGAAACTTTACAGTGATATAGCTTATACATCAAAATAATACATAAGCTAAATTTTATCCGGATACCACAAGGGCGAAGCCGTGGGCAGAGGCTAGTCTTCAAAAATCAAAACTGTTTAGTTGACGTAGATCCGAGATAGAAAGGGGTAGACAGACTATAATTTCAAATTACATTACGACTTATAATGAAGATTTTGATTTGTTTAAAGTGCTTTTGACACAACTTTTCATTAAAATTAAACGATAAAAATGCTTTTTGTAAAAACTGTTAGTTAAAATTCCACCATTTATATTTGCGAACAATACATAAACCGGAAAACCTTGATTGTCTTTCCCAATTTCATTTCTTTCCCTATTTGAATATACAATAAAGTTTGACCCGCGTTCGGCTTTCTCGAAATAGTATTGGATGGTTCGTGCTACTGTGATAGTGTGAAACCTTGGCATGGACAACATTGACTGGGAAAGGAAAATACGAACATGCAAATCACTGACTAACAATAAATAACTGATAACAAATAAACTGTAGTTCATTAATGTGTGGATAGTCCACTTAATTAATACTGAAAAAATCACGACTTTAGGACAGTTGGAAAATTATCTCTTATCACTTCTTAAATAAATATATAATACTGGACGTATTTCACACAGCATCATCTAGCCCCAAACTAAGCAGAGCTTGTATTATGGGAACTACATGACTGATATACTACTTATATACATATTTTTTTTGTAAATACATACATATTATACATACATTCTTATTACATTAGAAGCAAATTTCAGTATAAGGTCGTAAAGCATGGGTATTAGATTGAAAGGTAATCGGTACAAAGTAATCTAATGTTTTAATGAACCAGTCAATGAGTAAATGAATCAAAATACTTTATTGTACACCATAGGAAAAAATAATAGTTTTACTTTAGGTTTTTGAATTTATGTTAATATATCGGGAAACAAAATTAAAAAGTCGTAAGCCTTAAGAAATATCATTTTGCTTCTTAGTTCGTAAAAAAGTTGCGTTTTTCGAATCATGCCATTATTGTTACTTTGACAGCAGCATTGAAAGGGTGTTATCAGAGGCTTTCGAGGTTACCGAACAATGAAAATTGATCACAATAATCGTAAACATTAATTTTAATTTATTACACTAATTGGTGCTCTAAAAGGATATTGTTGCGTTCCAATTTTTTCATATTTTAACCTGAATCAGTTAACATATCTTTAGATCGTTTGCAACGGTCTTTAGATAGCTAACTATTTATATTGTTGGATATTATAAAAATCATGAATTATTTAAGTTATATCTCGGCTTTTCAAAATAATAAAATACACCTTTTAAAACTGGATCTTAGTTTGAAATCCACACAAAAGGCACAATAGAGAGATATATGCACGGGATATATCTATCCAACAATGCGAAAGGGCGTGTTATGATGAATATACTATAGACCAAAGCTCTTGAATAGAGAATGAGTTGATATTCAGAGAAAAATGAGTGCGGTTTGTATTAGATCTTAGAATATAATTTAATATTGGATTAAAACATTGTCTGAGGAAATATATAAATACAAGATGAGAAAGTTTAGCTTTGTCAATTATGTTATTATGTGCTTATGGTACTAGTGAAACGCCTGTTTATATGATGCCTACAGCTACCTTCTATCACTGCATCGGCAGAGGATTCGTCCTCACACCTTAGACCACTGTTTCTCAAAGTGGACGATAACGCTCCCTTGTGGGTGCTGGAGGCCTTCAGGGGGCGTTTGAAGACTTTAGAAGATATTTATTTTATTTTTATTTATTTTTTATTTACATATTAATTAGGTACAATAGTTAGTTAGTAACATATTTAAACCTATGTTAGGTTTGTCTGGACACTAGGTTATTGAGGGTGCTAAAGGCGGTCTAGAGAGGAAAGCATAGGTTGTTTTGTTTAAAAACTTTGGGCCCCTCTAGGTTTTATTTATTCTCAAAGTGGGCGGTGGTAAAAAATAGTTTGAGAACCTGTGCCTTAAAGCCTGAGTGGTCGCGTACCGTGGGCTGTTAGAGGAGCATCCTACGAACACTTAAATTATGGAATGATCTCCCTGCTGAGGTTTCACTTGGGACTGCAATATGAGTTGCTTCAAAAAGGATTTTTTTAAAGGGTCGGTGTCTATTACATCAAATTCGGTAATCGATGTAGATTCGATTATTATTTTTATCCACACTCCCGTATAATTGTTTGCCACCTTGGTGGTATAAAAACTACACACCAAAAGGAACAAAGCTTTTATATCATTTAAGTTTCTAAGGCTGATCATTGTATCATCTTTCCGATTCGTCCTTTATTTGGCTCAAACAACACCTCATCACAAATACACAACCGTTTCTTCCGACCGCTCGTTTGCGACTGACGCGATGACGTGACGTAGGCGCATGAGACAACACCAATACATTACAATCATCATTTTCATAGTTGTTCACACTTCAACCAGTTCGGTTCGTGACTTCGCTTCCTGGTTAGATTATTTAGCGACCTCTGGGGCGCAGTGGGCGAAGGTCCGCCTGAGACGCAGAAGGTTGCGGGTTCGATCTCGCCGCGGGACAAATGTTTGTATGAACTGCAAATATTTGTTCCGGGTCTAGGTATTTTTTATGTATAATACTAGCTGCGCCCCGCGGTTTCAACCGCGTAAGTTTCGATTTCGTTGGAATATCGGGATAAAAAGTTACATTAAAGTATTTTACTGCTACGTAAATAGATGATAAAATTATTTATTTGGATAAAAATTACTACTACGATACGAATGTAACCAACTTTTGTTTCTACCCGCGATTTAATTAAATTTTAGAACACAAAAGCTGCTATTGTGACTTAACTATGATAGTTAGATATATTCCCTCGAGGACTTTTTTGTAGGTAATAATGAGTACTTTAATAATGTAGTACATAATTTTTATGTATCATCAATAGTTTTCTCAGCGCACGCCAAATAATGAATTTTATTGGCAAAATTTTGGTTCTCTATTTTTTTTTGAAAATAAAATATAGCCTATGTTATGATGATTTAGCTTTCATTTGGTGAAAAAATGGTTAAAATCGGTCCAGCAGTTTTGGAGCCTATTCGATACAAACAAACAAACAAAAAAAGTATAATAAAATTATTATAGTATTCGTTTAGATGTAAGGGGCTAGACTGATGATGCTGTGTATTTATTTATATATCAAATTACATATTTGTAGTTATATATTTTTAGGACTAAGTTAAGAATTATTATTCTAAAGCATATTGTATTATTTTACGATTTTTGCTTGTCACTTTTCAGATCTTATTTATTTTTTCTTTCACAATAAATGAAATAGAAGTGGTGCCAATCGATTGGATGAATGAAGAATAAAAAAGCTTTCTTCTCTTAGTTATCTTAAAAAAAGGTATGACTTCAAGCAAGGGTGTCTAGAACATTACCTCTGACTTAAAGACTCCATGTACGTAGCATCTTCGTGCGCGGCAATGGCCACACAGCCTTATTTTTGCTCTTATCTTTAAATAATCCATAAATAGCTTCCAAGAAAGTTTTATTAACATAATCGTATTACAGTTCCTTACTTTGGAAGCTGATAAGGATTCCAATCTCATTATTAGCCACTTTACATGTTAAGCGCCTTAAGGACTAGATAAAAGGCTTAAGGGCAGGTTCTTTCGTTAAATTGACAGTTTCGGATTTTGCAATCTCAGCTCTCTTGGCGTTACATCAAAAATTTAAACTATAGTGATTAGGAAAAGGAGCTTCTAAATAGTCTTGAACGACGAATAATGACTCCGGGTGTGTGGTTCGATCGGATAATGTTGTGTTTTTTTTCCAGTTGGTTTGCGAAAACCTATTTCATAAAAAGCCCTAAGCCGTATTTTTGGTTATGTTTTGTCCAACGTGCTTAAAACGGTGAAGGAAAAACATCGCGAGGAAACCGGGATGCCCTAGTGCGGTTATATAGCGTTCCAATAAGCGGCGATAGGCTTGCAACCTGTCAAGCGGAATGACGTAAAACGTAGCCATCTGCCAAATATCCTACTAATAATATGAGGATGGATGTTTATTACTCTTTCACGCATAAACTACTGAACGTTTTTAATGAAACTTTACAGTAATATAGCTTATCAACTATTTATGTAGTTTGGGGAACATTGAAAAAAAAACATCAACATATGTTCTATTCAATTTTTTTGTTGAATAGAACATTTTTATATATGACTTATTTTTATTTATACCTAGCCTCAGCCCACGGCTTCGCGGGGCACCCAGATAAAAAGTAGCTTATGTGTTATTCTGATATATAAGCTATATTACTGTAAAGTTTTATCATAATCCGTTCATTAGTTTTTACATGAAAGAGTAACAAACATCTATCCATTCATACAAACTTTCGCGTTAATAATAGAAGTAGGATAAGATAGGATTATGCTTCTGACCCATACTTGCAAACACGGATCTTCATACTGTTTGTAAATCTGAGTATGTTCATCGAGAGTGTATAAAACTATTGTTTTTTTTTTTAATCTAGATAAAGCCACCATTCAGCGCGATTAACAGTAGGATGGATGACTTTTATCGTCTGTATCCTATCTTCGCGTTTTATAAACAATAAAAACTAGTACTTGGTGAAATAAAAATGCCAGAGCAAATGCGAAATTCTATTCATACATTCTAGGAAGAACTTCCGCTTCTGGAATTTCGCTTTGTAAACCGACATATTTTCTGCTGCTATACACATATTTTGTCCTAAAGGCATACAAATGTGAGAAAACTTCAGCGTATTTGTGCCTGCAATATAAGTTAATATAACAGCTCCTTATATTGTAGGCACAAATTATGTTTGGGATGAGGACGACCATTTTTTTGTCTGTAACGAATTCTACAAAACTGTTTTGGAATGTTTTATACCCGCCAGGACAGGAGCCCGTATCGTATATGTCAAATCAAATCATTTATTGTTAGTGAATTTATGTGAGTGTTATATAGCCTATGTCTGCCGTGACGGGCCATTCAGAATATTTTAATTTCAATTTCATTTATTCATGCTTCATCATCATCATCATCAGCCTATATTAGTCCACTGCTGGACATAGGCCTCCCCTAATGAGCGCCATAGCGCCCTGTCTTCAGCTTGCCGCATCCAGCATCTGCCTGCAGTCTTTCGCAGATCGTCATCCCACCTGGCCGGAGGGCGTCCTACACTACGTTTGCGGAGTCGCGGTCTCCACTCAAGAACACGTTTACCCCAGCGGTTGTCGGTTCTTCGCGAGATATGACCGGCCCACTGCCACTTCAGCTTGCTAATTCATGCTTAATGTCCTACATACAATGGTTAAGCTTAGATCTCCAAGCAGGTTGGTAGGTAAATCAGCCCTGTCAGGGCGGGTCATTCCCACCAATGCCAATCTATTGGTCTCCAAATTATAAATTCCATACATGGGTTCCCAAGCAATCCCAAATCATTTTTAAAATAAAAATAATGTAGTTTTCTTTCCCAGTCAATGCCACGAATGGTAGATTGGTAAGTACAGTTAACAAAAAAAGCGTAATACTATGTTTTTTTCGTTTTCCTACGAGTAGGTACTCAATCTATATATTCTCTCACTGTGTTTTTGTAGATCTCTGTTATTGGAGTATATATGTTTTTGACGTTTTCAATACCTTCTTCTTTAGATGCTTGTGATACTGACTTGAGCTGATCTTGGGTACACAAATGACGATCTTCGTTCAGAATGAGGTAGCTAATATTTTTACAATTAAACACAATATAACATTTAAATGATAACAATGGTGAATTAGGTAGGTATACAAAAAAAAAAAACAATAATCATAAAAAATTACAAAAATTATATTAATTGTCAATATTAAAATACTTATCTAACTAGGTAGGTACTTCAATAATCAATGTCAAAGTTTTGGGATTTCTATAGATCAGTAGGTACGTCATATCATTGGTAAAGGTTTTTTTTTAATCGGATGAGTAGTTTCGTAGATTACCTCCTACATCTAAAGTTACCTCTTTATAATACTAGCTTCTGCCCGCGGCTTCTCCCGCGTGGTACCCGTAAAAAAGTCCATCCTCACAAACTTTCGCGTTTATAATATTAGTAAGTAATAATATTAGTATAGAAAAAGAATACATACATACAAATGTTTGAATATTTCAACAATCCCAGAGGTTTTCCAATTAACTCGCACGTAATGGACGCTTCGCTCCACCGAGCCCGACTCTTATCGATGCGAGCGCAACACTATTCCTTTTGAATACAACACTATGCACAACACTATGTAAATGGTACTGGAAGGTCGAATGTTTGTTACTAAAAGTTTGTGTTACAAACAAAATAAACATACTCAGGACGTAGATCGTTGAGGATACCAAGTGAGGAAAGTCAAAGACACGCCCTAATATTATAGTTGCCATGCCTATCTCCGCTTATTGGAACACTAACCGATGGCATATGCCTTCGAAATTTTATTTCTAGGGCATGCCGATGTTTTCCTTCACCGTTTTGAGCAGGTGTTAAGCACACATAAATTAACTTTTAACACAAGGATCAAATCGTTCGAAGCGATAACGATAACGCCTTATTAAACTAGCTTCCGCCCATGGCTTCGCCCGCGCGGTACCCGGATTAAAGTAGCCTATTTGTTATTCTGATGGATAAGCTATATTGCTGTAAAGTTTCATCAAAATACGTTCAGTAGTTTTTGCATGAAAGAGTAACAAACTTTCGCTTTTATAATAGTAGTAGGATACATCAGAAAAACACATAGGCTACTTTTTATCCGGGTACCAAGCGGGCGAAGCCGTGGGCAGAAGCTAGTAATCTATATTACTGTAAAGTTTCATCAAAATACGTTCAGTAGTTTTAGCGTGAAAGAGTAACAAACATCCATCCTCACAAACATTCGCGTTTATAATATTAGTAAGATTTATTTATATATTAAAATCATCTCGATTAGGGGGTGGCATGTTCTATTAAGAACAAACCCTATAAATAAATGAAAAAAAAACACCCGATAAGGAATATATGTGAGGATACCAGCCTAGATTGACTGATTAGCAATTTTGGTGAATAAATAAATAAAATAAATAAATAATGCTGGACATTTTCACACAGCATCATCTAGCCCCAAACTAAGCAGAGCTTGTATTATGGGAACTACATGACTGATATACTACTTATATACATTTTCTTTTGTAAATACATACATATTATACATAGAAAACACCCAGACCCGAGACAAATATTTGCAGATACAAACATTTGTCCCGTGGCAGGAATTGAACCCGCAACCTTCTGCGTCTCAGGCGGGCCTTCGCCCACTGCGCCACAGAGGTCGTCAAAATAAACATCAGTTTCAGCGAATTGGACTGCCTGGTTATATCGTCAATATCTAACATCAATCTGTCAATTCTCATTACGGTAATGAAAGAGCACTATATCATATCTCACACATAACGATGCTAGCTGTATGTTATATACATTAATTATATATAAGGGTACTTATAGGTGTTATGTAAATATGCAAAATATTTATTGTAGTGATTAATTTGTATTTCATGTTTATTATGTATACTTACGTCCTTTATCTTTCAGTAACATCGAAATGATCTGGAGAGAACCTGAGGTTATCTGGAAGAAATCGCTTTCAGATTTAAGACCATCCTATGTGCATTTATTTTTTGTTCTTCAATGCTTTGTACTGTAAAATGGTGTTATCCACAATAAAGAGTATTATCTATCTATCTTTCACAACACTATCTGTCAACATTGGCCTCTTATCGATGCTAGTGCAACACTATTTGTTAACATTTAAGTATGTAATGACCTCGATTCTGTAGTACACTGACTAAACTAAATTTAAACTATCGCTCTCTTTTACTGATAGTTCAAGCAAGAAAGAGATAGTTACAATTTTAGTGCTGTCAAATTAGTCAGATTTAAGTTTTCCATACAAATTTAGTCGTGATATCAAAACATGCTGTCTATAAACACGAAGAAAAGCGGCATGTAACTGATTTGACAGCAGCACACAGCACTAAAATTGTAGCTATCTCTTTCTTGCGTACACTATCAGTAAAAGAGAGCGATAGTTTAAATTTAGTTTAGTCAGTGTACCACAGAATCGAGGTTATCATTTATCGTAAATCATAAATCTTTATTTCATCAACTTCTAGAGTTGTAGAAGTTGAACTTCTAGAGGTGTAGAAGTTGAATATTCTCGAATATTCGAGAATATTCAACTTCTACACCATAAATGAAAACATTGACGATGACGATATGAAATAAATAGATATACATTTGTTGACATGTTTTAGATGATTTTTGTTGCCTTGTATTTTTTTTTTGTTAATTTATCTGATGAATATTTGTATATTAAAAACTTAGTATGGTGATACGTTTACTAACCTATAAATTTTATATGTCATTTTACCTCTGTTCTGTATAAATAAATTGTCTGAATCTATTCATATTGTAAAAACGGGAATGCGCCGTGCACTACGCGTAGTGCACGGCGCATTCCCGTTTTTAAAGCGACGCGACGCGGAAGGAGAAAGTCGCAACCACTCACCCTGATGAAGACTCTCGGAATGAGTCGAAACTTAGTCAGTGCCTTCACCGATAGTGCAGTACGTGAAAATTCCCGTTTTTACAATATGAATAGTCAAGTTCACGATAGTTTTTGGAATAAAATTGTCTGAATCTAAATCAATTCGAATTGATTACTTGGAAGTTGTTTGTCCAAAAGTTAGATTGTATACAAAAACTCTTTGTCTGTTTTATTGAGACTCTTCTAAGTAATACCCAGGTTGGCGCAGGTGTTAAATTCCGTGTTCTGTTTTGTTTCAATAGGGTTTGGTTACAGTGAACGAGTATAAAAAACATGATATATACTGATAAAAAGTATTTGTCATATTTTCGCCGTCACTAAACATAATTAAGTTATAAATAAATAAATAATGCTGGACATTTTTCACACAGCATCATCTAGCCCCAAACTAAGCAGAGCTTGTATTATGGGAACTACATGATTGATATACTACTTATATACTTTATAAGTAACTACTATTTATGTAGCAGTTAAATATTTTTAATTCATTCGAATTGGACATTTAATTTTGAAGTTACCACGAGTATAAAATCTAAACTTACGCGGGTGAAACCGCGGTGCACAGCTAGTTATCAATATATCAGTTAAAATTTATATGAAAATTTTACGGATATAAAACGGGATATCTTTAGAAAACAGACAAAGTTTATCAGGAAGAGAATGCTGTTTAACATTAAGTTAGCAAATGACCTTTTTTTTGTTTTATACTTAATTCGGCTAACAAGCGCTTAGCCCACATGTTGATAAGCGGTTACCGTAACGCCATAACCGACTTAACCAGGCTTCAGTGATCATTCTCGGTTTGGTTTTCGTTTTTCATTTAAGAATAAAAATACAGTGAAATACAGATCGTGAGGTCACCCACTTCTTAGGTCCTATATGAAAATCAGCGCTGCTTCGCCTTGGCGGACCTTGGAGCCTTGGATAAGCTGAGATAGGACCTTTTCGACTCATACACACCATTGCAGCATAGACTGCCCTCGTTAGCACTGGTTAGCACCCACTTATTGTACCTACTCTTCTGTATTTACTGTGTTTCTTTAATTGTTTGTCTTTCTTTTCATTTGTACTTGTCTGTGTCGAAAAACTATCTATCCATCTACAGGCAAGCAAACCACGTAAATAAGTTTCAAAATATTCGCTATCACTGCAACTTCGTTCAACTGAGCGTTTAACTGCCCATAAATAAATTAGTTTCAACAACTCCCTTGCCGCTGGCGATGATGTTAACTTATTCTTCGTGTTCCGTTTGCCTATTTAAAGAGATACATTTCGTTTATTCGTGTAAGATATATTGTTTTTCCAACATTCGCGTTAAGATAACATAATTATAAGTTTAACGGGTCTATATCGCGTTTAAAAATCATCAATATATATAAAACTGTTCAGTTACTGACTGGCGGATCAACGCACAGCCTAAACCATAAGTCCTAGAAGCATGAAACTTGTAGGGAATATTATCTCATGGGGGTGCAATAAGAAAGGAATTTGGAAAATTCTACCCCTAAGGGGGTGAAAAGAGCTGAAAACCTTTGTATGAAAAATCGTATTCCTTGAACTTACATTCTTGAAACTTCATATAAATATTCTTCAACCCAAATGATAAAAGTCTTATATAATTATTTCCCCAAAATATCCCTCAAAGGGGGTGTCAAGAGGTGAATCAACGCACAGCCTAAACCAAAAGTCCTAGTAGCATGAAACTTGGAGGGTATATTCCTGTTATGATGTAGGGGTGCACTAAGGCAGAAATTTGGAAAATTTTACCCCTAAGGGGGTGAAAAGGGCTGAAAACCTTTGTATGAAAAATCGTATTTCTTGAACTTGATTTTTGATGCACCTATCAATTAACTACCCTACGCGAGTAAAACCGCGGGCATCGGCTAGTCCCGAATATAGTATGTTCTAACGTCGAGAAAATAATAAAAAAAAGTAATAAAGACCCTTTAAACTTATTTTATTTATAGCCCTTTTTAAGTTTTGTTAATGTCTATAATCCTTTCCTCTTATCTTCGTATTGAGCAACTCTCGTCCATGTTCTACCACCTGTCTTTACTATTTCATCATTGCATCTCTGAAATGGCCTTACTTGTTTACGTTTGCCTTAAGAGACGTTGAACTTATAATGATAAGATATAAATAATAAATAATGCTGGACATTTTCACACAGCATCATCTAACCCCAAACTAAGCAGAGCTTGTATTATGGGAACTACATGACTGATATACTACTTATAAACATTTTTTTTTTGTAAATAAATACATAATATACATAGAAAACACCCAGACCTGAGACAAATATTTGCAGATACAAACATTTGTCCCGTGGCGGGAATTGAACCCGCAACCTTCTGCGTCCCAGGCGGACCTTCGCCCACTGCGCCACAGAGGTCGTCAAATATATTGTTTATTAGGCGTCAAGTTACTTTACTTATGAGTGAAGAAACGAAATGATAACGATTTTTTGACGGCATCGATGGTGTGGCGGAAGAGTAGTTAGCTGCTAAAAAAGAGGTACTGAGTCAACCCCGTACTAGGGGTACCCCTACACTCTTACAGATTTTTCGAAAAAGAACTCAATACGAACGAAGTCGTGCGAGTTCACTAGTTTCGAACAGAATGGCTGTGTAGTGAACGCATGCTTGTGGTATATAATTCAAAGCAGAACACCTGTCCTTATCGATTTCTGGCGGCCTTGGTGCTTCCCACACATGCCCAGGCAATTACGAGTTCAGCATGTGCTGGATCGAAGTCTTTCTTTGATGATCTACCCTTCACCACACTGGTTTGTTATAACAAGATGACCAAACGGTTCTTTGCAAGAAGCTACTTATTTGACGGCCTGGGATCTAGACAAATACCACTTTCTGTTAGCGTTAACGCGTTAGCTGCGGAAATGTTAGGTGACAGCTGCTAAGTTTTACCTTGATAAATTCGCGTTAGCGTGAAAGGAAAAGTAAGCGTGAGGTATTTGTCTAGACCCCTGAAGTTTTGAGTATCTACCCTTGTTTAATATAACAACATTCATAATTAATGACGAGCTCTGTGTGGCGCAGTGGGTGAAGGTCCGCCTGAGACACAGAAGATTGCGGGTTCAATTCCCGCCGCGGGACAATTATTTGTATGATCTTCAATTATTTGTCTCGGCTCTGGGTGTTTTCTATGTATAATATGTATGATCTGCTTAGTTTGGGGCTAGATGATGCTGTGTGTAAATGAATGAATAAAAATACTTTATTGTACAGCTTTGGAATAAATCTCTGTATGGAGAGAGTTTTCTATTTGCATATTCTGCAAATATTTATACCGGATCGGTTTGTTGTGGTAGTACTGTTCTCGTGGTTCCTGATACCCAGGACACAGGGAATCCTAGAGTGGGATCAGAGCTGTGTGTGTCTATTGGGTGTTTAATTATTTATCTATCCATAAACGGTTTCACGCTTACACACCTGTAATCCCTCTGATACCCTTATTTCACTCCGCAACTCCGGGGATGATCCTACCCTTATCCGTGTAATTAACTTAAGAATTCAACGCCGGATTTCAGCCGGGGGAATCAGAATTAGGTGTGGCATATAGTACTTTACATTGAACGATGGATAGGTAGGCTTTCTTTTGATAAGGCTTTCGTGCAAGCAATGGATGAAACATTTTTGTATCTACCTTTTATATTGACTAACAAACAAACACGCTCACAACTGTAATCCTCATAATGGACATTCAGAGATTCATAGTCGGCGTTAATGTTTGAGGGTACCAAGTAGGGATAGTCGTAATGTTATGTTTAAATGTGTCTCTAACTACCCTCTATTTGGTTCCCCTTAAACATCATCGCACTGCGTATGTATCTCAGGATGTCTATAATGTTTGTTTTATGTATGTCCAGAATTTCCGAAGCGATGCAATGTTTCTCCAATGAAGAGAAAACAAATGTTCTTTTCTTCGGTATGTAAAAAGTATGTTATTATTATTAAGTTTTTAACTATTCTGTAACCCTTGATGAAAATGAGCCTTCAAAGATATAACAGTTGAAATAAATGAAAATAATATTTATAAAACTGGACATTCTCACACAGCATCATCTAGCCCCAAATTAAGCAGAGCTTGAATTATGAGAACTAACATGACTGATATACTACTTATATACATTTATTTTTATTTATTTCAAATCAAAGGCTTATGCCTGGGGCAAATCAGGCATTAGTGGAGCCAAAGCTAACACTAAGAAGCCCTTTGTACATTGACGGCGTCTGATGTTAACTATTGGAAATATGAGTGATATTGTAGTATATCTTATGGGATAGTTGCTGGGCTATGTAGGATAAAAACGGTAGATGAAACACCTGTCAATTCTTACTGAAATTTAGATTAAATTATAGGTGACAATTTGCTGCTAAACGGGCCCTGTAGGATGAAAACGGTAGATGAAACACCTGTCAATTCTTACTGAAATTTAGATTAAATCATAGGTGATAATTTGCTGCTAAACGGGCCCTGTAGGATGAAAACGGTAGATGAAACACCTGTCAATTCTTACTGAAATTTAGATTAAATCATAGGTGATAATTTGCTGCTAAACGGGCCCTATAGGATGAAAACGGTAGATGAAACACCTGCCAATTCTTACTGAAATTTAGATTAAATTATAGGTGATAATTTGCTGCTAAACGGGCCCTATAGGATGAAAACGGTAGATGAAACACCTGCCAATTCTTACTGAAATAAGATTAATACATAGGTGATAATTTGCTGCTAAACGGGCCCTGTAGGATGAAAACGGTAGATGAAACACCTGTCAATTCTTACTGAAATTTAGATTAAATCATAAGTGATAATTTTCTGCTAAACGGGCCCCATAAGTGCCGGCAACGATAGGCAGCGTAGAGGCAACGTTGGTGTGGACGGATAAAGGGTGTCGAGAGTTGCTGCAGTTTCACTAAACGCTACTCCCGTGCTTAATGCCTTAAACACTTCCTCCCTTGGATAATAATTTATTTTATTACTATTAATATTTGTTTCATTGTTTTTATTTTTTGTCTACTAACATAGTACCGAATTATTTTATCCTTTTTACTTAGGTACCAATATGGATCAAACTAGTTTCTGCCCGCGGCTTCGCCCGTGGTATGTTGATAAAAGTAGCGTATGACCTTTTTTGCACACCCCTAAAGGGTAGTTTTGAAAAAAAAATACATTAAATTTATTTATACCAAGTTTTGTGTGAATCGAACCAGAAAAAATCCATACAAACTTTATAACTCTCTTGCACCTATTTTTAACACCGTATTTTTTAATTTTCAAAACTACCCCTAGGGGTAGTTTTGAAAATTAAAAAATACGTATTTTATTATTTATTTTAAAATTTATTTGTACCAAGTGAGCGAATCTAACCAAGGAATATTTTTTTCCATAGAAACTTTACCACCCTGCTTAACCCCCATAGGGGTCGATTTTTGAAAATTAGATCAGCCTATATGTTATTCCAGAACCTAAAATATCTATATTCCAAATTTCATCAAAAACGGTTCAGTATTTACGGAGATACGTGGTAACAAACATTCACTCAGAACCTTTCGCATTTACTATAATATCGAAATTGAAATTTTGTAATTTTATTTACGCTCTAAATAGCTCGTAGAAATATCTCACACGACACCCTATAAAAACTTAAAACACGAAGGAAAGCATAGTTAAAGTGTAAAAATTGCCTTCATTTAAAACAATAGCCCGGCTAGATAATTAAGTCCGTCGACTTCGGGCTAGACAATGCTGGTACTTAGTACACCTATATAGAATGTGCCTTAGTTTTTGTTGAGAGGAGCGCCGGCTGTGGAAAAAAATTTTAGATGATTTTTATAAAAGCTGTTTCGTAGGCGTTGATACGAGATTGAATGAGAAAATATGATTGAAAACTAAAGAAAAAAAAACCTTAAAAAAAAAGATTCTCAGATACTATACTCAGAATGATAACCTCTGTGGCGCAGTATTTTGCGTGAAAGAGTAACAAACATCCATCCTCACAAACTTTCGCGTTTGTAATAGTAGTAGGATTTTAAAACAAAATACATCTACATTATTACATACATATAGTCACGCCTGTTTCCCAGATGGGTAGGCAGAGATCAAGGATTTCCACTTGCTACGATCCTGGCATACCTCTTTCGCCTCATTCATCCTCATCACATTCTTCATACAGGCTCGGCGGTTTAGTGTACTTCTGACCTGGCCTTTTTCTAAAATCTCTCCAATTCGGTCAGAGTACGTTCGCCGAGGCCTTCCTCTACCAACTATCCCATTCACGCTCGCCTTGTATACTTGTTTTGTTAATCTACTTTCGTCCATCCTTTCTATATGTCCAAACCATCTCAACATACCTTTCTCAACTCTCGTTACTACATCTTCATTCACTCCACACTGCTCTCTTAGCACGCTGTTCCTCATTCTATCACTCAAAGTTACACCACACATACGTCTCAAAGCTCTCATCTCCATCTCCACTGCATTCACTCGACTTTTCACTACATTGTTATTTAGCTTTTAAATTGTTATGATGGATTTTATTCCAATGTCGAAACTTAGTCGGCGCCTTCACCGATAGTGCAGTACGTGAAGATTCCCGTTTTTACAATATGAATAGTCAAGTTCACGGTAGTTATTTATTCATTGTAATCACAAGAATCACTTTGTATCGTAGATTTTATCTACTGCCTGTTCCTCCGCGACCAAGCCAGGAAAGAAAGGCAAGAAATAAAGCTGGTCAAGGCTGGAACCAAGCGGTAGGTCACGAGTTTGAGTCCTACCGATTTTGAATTTTCGAGTTAAGAAACCTGCGTTGGATGAATTGCCCATACAAACGCAATACCATAGTCATTTGTAATTAGAGCTTATTTCCACCATATTGTGTTAATATTTGCATTTGAATAGTATTTATCTACGTACCTTGCTATATATTTTTTCAAAATACATACCTAAAATGAAATGTAAACGAATCGCATTTTGGATATTTTTACGTCATACGTGACATGTTTTCTTCTAATTTGTTTCGTATTAAAAACAACAATACCTTACGTATCGTTTGGTTAGGTACATAGATTATATTGTCTAGTTACAGAATAACAACACAATGTGAAAAATACAACATGTTTTAATTCATCTTTTTTGGTATTACGGAACACACCTAATTTATAACAAATTCTGAACGGCTAATATTGCCATCGCGCGACCGACCACGGGCGGGCCTGCACCAGTCAAAAAGATATATATTTTTGGACGCGCGTCGATTTTAAGTTATGAGCGCTGTACGCCGGATCCTTAAGTAATTATAAACTCTTGGAACATACCCTACATGTTTTGAGATATATAATTACGGTCTTTTACCGAAACACATATGATGCTTGTCTGTATTTTAAACACTATGTAAAACAGATACATACTCCGATCGACTTAAAACACATAAACTACCTACTATTAGCACCGTAACTGCGGCGACGCCCTACAATTTTTTATTTAAAAAGTTGACGCTGATTGTGGATGACCTATTTTATGAGATAGTTTTCGTACTCCCGCACCGACCGATGTGTGCTCTGAAAACATTTTCAACCGACATCAAAGCAGGAGGTTCTCAATTTGACTGTATTTTTGTGTTTATGTCACAAAATCTTTGCCAACTGTGAAATTATTTAATTGATTTGTTTTTTAATAGGTAAGGAATTCTTTAAAGGTAGGTAGTGTGGGGAACAGAGCATTGGTTTTTTTTTAGAATTATGCTATTTATCACCTACGCAGCGATAACAAAATAGTTACCGACGTACTTAAAAGCATTTTAAATCGTGGTTATACTGAGACTCAGACTAGTTCTTATAACAGATATTTTGAGATGTGGTCTTTATGTACCTAAAGTAGCAATAAACATTTCATATCATCTATACTAATATTATAAAGAGGAAAGATTTTTTGTTTGTTTGTTTGTTTGTATCGAATAGGCTCCGAAACTACAGGACCGATTTTAACCATTTTTTCACCAAAGAAAGCTAAATTATCAAGAAGTAACATAGACTATAATTTATTTTCAAAAAAAATGAGATTTTTAAGAAAATTGCAATAATGTAACCCAAAGTAGCAAAATTTTGCCTATAAAATTTATTATTTGGCGTGCACTGAGAAAACTATTGATGATACCTACATAAAAATGATGTATTACATGATTAAAGTACTCATTATTACCTACAAAAAAAAAAAAGGAAAAAAATCCGTAAGGGAATATATCTTACTATCATAGTTAAGTCACAATAGCAGCTTTTGTGTTCTAAAATTTAATTAGATCGCAGATATTCCCACGGAAACGAAACTTACGCGGGTGAAACCGCGGGGCGCAGCTAGTTTCATATAAATTTATAAAAAAATACCATAAGTATGATAAAATAGAGAACGAAATTATATAATGGATTTTTTATAAACTTAGGTTATAAGTAGGGTTTCATTATTTCTTGAAATAAAATTTTAGTGGTTGTCTGGGGCCTTTGATTCAAGGGGGCGATATCATTTGTTTTGATTGTAGTTGTTTTGATTGAGTGTGACTGTCTAAAATTGCGGGGGTGATTCGGCTACCATGTTATGAGGTATCATCTTATATATCTTTCATATTGTAAAAACGAGAATTTTCACGTACTGCACTATGACGAAGGCACCGATTAAGTTTCGACTCATTCCGAGAGTCTTCATCAGGGTGAGTGATCGCAACTTTCTCCCTCCGCGTCGCGTCGTGCACTACGCGGTGCCGCACGTTGTGCGCGGTTATAAAAGCGCGCGGGTGGAGGGGGGGGGATGGTGTTCGTAGCGTTGTTGTAACTACTGGTGGTAGGGGTGCTACATCGTCTACGCTACTGCTCACGTCGATACAATAACCTATTCCTGAAGGAGCCAGACAAGCCACGCTCACTGTGGCAATGTCAGATTCGACTCCCGCGTTATCATGCAGTCCATACAGACATGACTTTCAGGCGGGGGGTAAAGCCCATCGACGGTCTCTGTTAAAGTTTGGTAGACGACCTATCTCGATAGCTTATCTCTTTATTAGATAGATATAGAACATGCTTTCTTGCACAACATAAAAGAAGTTTATAAAATATAATAAACTAGCTTCTGCCCACGTCTTCGCCCGCAAAGTACCCAGATAAAAATAGCCTATGTGTTATTCTGATGTATAAGCTATATTACTGTAAAGTTTCATTAAAATCCGTTCAGTAGTTTTTGCGTGAAAGAGTAACAGACATCCTCACAAACTTTCGCGTTTATAATATTAGTAAGAAGATGAACGTCTAACAGACACACAAATAGTCCTGATAGGACAGGACTGACAGGATCCCCTGTGTCGTGGGTATCAAGAACTACGAGTATTGTGATACCATAACCCCCAGGAAAAGCACTGGCGAGATTAATGCTACATATAATTTTCTTCCAGCTAACATTTATATTATAAGGAGTGGGCGGTAGTGTGTGTGTACAAGATAACAAAAAAAGATATAAATGGTATATATAGCTTAAATTCTTTATCAAAGTAATATAGGTTCCATTACTTTGAAAAGTATAAACTTAATCGAAAACCATTTTCTTCTCAGCGGACGCTGAAATTAAATTATCTCTGAAGTTTATTTATTAAAACCGTTTAACTAAAATAAAACAACGCTGAGTTTATGTCTAATTATACTGCACAGCAATATTTTACGGAGCTGAAAACTAATTTACATTGTATTTATAAGAAAAAACAACAATTAACGTTTTATTACAAGCAAAACAAAAATACCCACTCAGGGATCATAAAATAAAAAAAATGCTGGACGTTTTTCACACAGCATCCATCATCTAGCCCCACACTAAGCAGAGCTTGTATTGGGAACTATTACTGATATACTACTTACATACGCTTTTTTGTAAATATATAAAAAACAACCAGACCAGAGACAAATATTTGCAGATCATACAAACATTTGTGCCACGGTGGGAATCGAACCCGCAACCTTAGGCGTCTCAGGCGGGCATTCGTCCACTGTGTAGTAGAGGATAAACGCGAAAGTTTGTGAGGATGGATGTTTGTTATTCTTTTACAAAAATAACTACTAAACGGATTTTGATGAAATTTTACAGTAATATAGCTTATACATCAGAATAACACATAGGCTTTAACCTAGGTGACATGCGGGCGAAGCCGTGGGCTGAAGCTAGTTTTTAAATAATATCAAACAACTTGTCATGTCTTGGTAACTCGTTAAGTAAAGTGGCTCTGAAAAGAGCCCCTTAGAGCAGGCGATGCATCAGCGTGTCCCTGGTGTTACAGATGTGAACAGGTCGTATGCCTGTTTGCCTCGACATAACATTAAAAAAGAAAACCTTTGATTAGACCTGCTAAGCACCAAATTATTTATAAAGTATTTTATGTAAAATCGTTTTCAAGTTTCAACACCGACTTGAAAAATAGTCATCCTCATAAGTGTACTTATCAATAAACTTTGAAGTCATTTCGAATAAACTTCTCATCCAATTCATATTTAGGCGACAAAAGGTTCAACAACTTAACGAAGTTGCTAAATTTCGCTTCGCTCAACCGAGCGGAAGAAAAAGAAATTCAAGTAAGCAGAATATCAATCAAGGTATTTCTCCTTTCACAAGGGCATCAATCAGACATGAAAAATAACATAACTCAGCCCTCCGAATTGAGAACTCGTTTCTTTTAAATCGGTTATGAATATCAATATATCATAATCGTGCTACACCCAACACAAAGAGATGGTTTCACTATAAAACCAACTTAATATTAATTATTTCGGTAACAATATCAAGATAAACAATAAATTAATTTTGGTGCTATTCAATTAATACCAAGGGCCGTAAGGCTTAGCCTCCAGATAAATATATTATGACGGCATTTCACAAGAAGCGATATCTCTCGCCACTTGATGGAGTTACATCACATGGTACCAAAAAAGTGGTAAATAAAAGTTTTTTTGTGATAAACGTACATCTTACGTACAAAGTAACGACCTCTGTAGAACAGTGGGCGAAGGCCCGACTGAGATGCAGTAGGTTGTGGGTTCGATTCCCACCGCTGGACAAATGTTTGTATAATTTGCAAATATTTGTCTTGGGTCTGGGTGTTTTCTATGCATAATATGTATGTTTTTATAAAAAAAATATGTATATAAGTAGTAATCAGTCATTTAGTTCCCATAAAACAAGCTGTGCTTAGTTTGGGGCTAGATGATACTGGGTGAAAAATGTTCAGCATTATTTATTTATTTAATAGGTATGTATTTAAAAAAAAAGGTATAATAAGTAGTATATACGTCATATAGTTCCTATAACACAAGCTCTGCTTGCTTTGGGGCTAGAAGATGCTGCTTGAAAATGTCTAGCAGTTTTTGTATGAATGTGTATTTATTAAAATCAGTGAAAATTAACTTGGTTCGACTCATGTTGACGATTTTAAATGCTTCTAGTTAAATCATTCAGAGATTTTCTTGAGCTTCGCTTACTCGATCGGTTATTTGATTTTTTTAACAAACATCGCTTCGTTTCGTTCGTCTCACAGTGGATCACCAGCCCTGCTTACCTGTAGCGATAGCAATTGTTAAACTGAAGTGGCCCTAAAGAATATTTTCATCGAAATTTAATTATGCGAACTCGAGAGCCGATGAAAAAACGGAATTGCTCAGAACCCTCTGAGATCTAAATTGAGTTACAGCAAAAAAAAAGGTTTATTTGTATGGATCATTTTAACTGTCTACGTAGAGTTCATTTAGTTTTTGGGATGGATTGGTTTAGTTCTTTCAACAGCTCCACCTGTTGGTAAGCAATTAACTATGGACGCTTTCAACATCAGAGGAATCTTACCTTTTTTATTCCAAAAAACTCTCGTGAACTTGACTATTCATATTGTAAAAACGGGAATTTTGAAGGCACCGACACGTACTAGTAGTGCGCCGTGCACTACCAGTACGTGTAGTGCACGACGCGTCGCGGAGGGAGAAAGTTGCGACCACTCACCCTGATGAAGACTCTCGGAATGAGTCGAAACTTAGTCGGTGCCTTCACCGATAGTGCAGTACGTGAAAATACCCGTTTTTACAATATGAATAGTTAGATCAGAGGTATCACTCACGCGTTGACCCTGAGACAAAACGGATGAAAAGTTTCATGATGCTTGTAGGCATCCGGCGCCTACAAGCATCATGGTGTTGTGACCGGCGCCCATACCCTTCAAATCATAACACAGCAATCCGAGCATTCGGATCTGTTGGCGGCAGAAAATGCTAAAGTGGTAGTACTTTCCTGGACGAGCTCTATTACAAAGTTTTCTACTACTAGTTGGCATACATCCATAAATTCATGTAAATCCATTTTAACTTCGGTGGCGCTGGCTGGCGAGTAGACGGCTGCAACTCCAGAGGTGCGGGCTCAACTTCCGCTTCGGGACAAATGTTTGCATGATCTGCAGATATAAGTTCTGCTAAAACTCCAGAGGTGAGGCTCAACTTCCAGTTCGGGACAAATGTTTGCATGATCTGCAGATATAAGTTCTGCTAAAACTCCAGAGGTGCGGGCTCAACTTCCGCTTCGGGACAAATGTTTGCATGATCTGCAGATATAATTTCTGCTAAAACTCCAGAGGTGAGGCTCAACTTCCAGTTCGGGACAAATGTTTGCATGATCTGCAGATATTAGTTCTGCTAAAACTCCAGAGGTGAGGCTCAACTTCCGCTTCGGGACAAATGTTTACATGATCTGCAGATATTAGTTCTGCTAAAACTCCAGAGGTGAGGCTCAACTTCCGCTTCGGGACAAATGTTTGCATGATCTGCAGATATTAGTTCTGCTAAAACTCCAGAGGTGAGGCTCAACTTCCGCTTCGGGACAAATGTTTGCATGATCTGCAGATATAAGTTCTGCTAAAACTCCAGAGGTGAGGCTCAACTTCCGCTTCGGGACAAATGTTTACATGATCTGCAGATATTAGTTCTGCTAAAACTCCAGAGGTGAGGCTCAACTTCCGCTTCGGGACAAATGTTTGCATGATCTGCAGATATTAGTTCTGCTAAAACTCCAGAGGTGAGGCTCAACTTCCGCTTCGGGACAAATGTTTGCATGATCTGCAGATATAAGTTCTGCTAAAACTCCAGAGGTGAAGCTAACTTCCGCTTCGGGACAAATGTTTGCATGATCTGCAGATATAAGTTCTGCTAAAACTCCAGGTGAGGCTAACTTCCGCTTCGGGACAAATGTTTGCATGATCTGCAGATATTCGTTCTGGATCTGGGTGTTTTGGTGCCACGGTACTCGTAGTTCCTGATACTTACGACACAGGGAATCCTAGTGATTGTTTGTTTGTCTGATACCACGTGTCTCCGTAATGCCATAACGGATTGTAAAGCGGTTGTTCGCAATCGATTTTTGTCTCTTAAGGAGTGTTCTTTGATATGCCTTATCGTTATAAATCACTAGGGGGCGCTGTTGGAAAATGCTGGACATTTTTCACACAGCATCATCTAGACCCAAAGTAAGCAGAGCTTGTATTATAGGAACTACATGACTGATATACTGCTAAAATTCATTTTATTTTTTGGTAATATAAAAGTAAATATTATACATAGAAAACACTCGGACCCGAGACAAATATCTGTAGAATTGAATCGAACCTTCTGCGTATCAGGCGGGCCTTCGGCCCACTGCACCACAGAGGTCGTTAAAGATGATGGTAAAATATGTCAAAGCTTCGAAATTTAGTAAAATTTAATGAGGGCAAACTTTATTCGACATGTTTTTTAATTTTCAAACAAGCATTTTTAAATTGAACGTGAATTTGCTCTTAAAAACCTTTTAGTAAAACTCCACTGAAAGTGGGATAACCCTATTGTGAAAGCCAAGCTATTTTCAGCTAGGTGAATTTTCTTACGAGACTGAGTAAAAGTATTTTGATAAAATTATTTTTGTCTTTTTACATTTTTATCTATTTAAGTTAAGCTTAGTACTTAGAGTTTTAAAATGACTTACTCGAAATAGAAGCACACAAGTGTAGCTAAAAATTCGCTTAATAAAATATATTATAACACTTCACTTTATATGTGTGACCTCTGGGTTCGATTCCCGCTGCGGGACAAATGTAGATAATAATAAATAATATAGATAAGCAATAAACATAACTAAATAATGCTGGACATTTTTCACACAGAATCATCTAGCTCCAAACTAAGCAGAGCTTGTGTTATGGAAACTACATGATTGATATATTACTTATATGCATTTTTTTGTGTAAATACATACATATTAGGCATAGAAAATACCCAGGCCCGATACGAATATTTGAATTTAATTAGATATCTACCTATAAGTTATATATATCTCGATGTTGTATTTTTCAAAACTATATTACTAGCAACATGAATAAATAAATATATATAATGATGTAAATTAAAAAAAATATATAGTTTAGGTACTATTTGGAAGTTCAAATTGTACCTAAACAGTATTTTTTTTAATATTTACACATTTTGAAAGAGTATACCACTTCTCCGAGTTTTGCATTTTATTGAAAAATTTATGTTAAAACTTGAATACGACCTCAATTGGTTTGGAGGACGACCTTGACCTTGCCAGGCGGTCAAATGTGGTCGAGAGGCTATAACATTTCACAATAAATATGACGACCTATCTACTCGTCTCATGGCAGATCAAACAAGGGATATCATTCAGACTTATCAGTCGTTTACCTTTCATACAAAAACTTTTTCGATTCAAACGTTAATTTAAGTTTACCGAAATTATTCTCAAATATGATAGTGGTATTAAGTAAGAGTGAATTGACCTTTTTAAAAATGAGTTAAGAGCTAAAAAAATCATAAAAAAGTTTTCTATTTTATAGATATGTATCTATCTTTTAGACATTTATCTACCTAAAGAGGAGAAGAGAGAGCTTTTTAAAGTTAGAAGTAACTTTTCAAAGATAAAATAAAACTATTTCTTTCGCCTGTAAGTTATTATTAGCAAAAAGGCTTAGCAAGGTTTTATAGGCTCTTTCTTGGTCAGCCTGCGGTAGATCTGTGAGGTTCTTGAGGTATGGTGACCCTGAAAAGGGCCGACTAACCGATGAAAGAACCAACGTGGTGAAAGTGACTGCATCTTTTTTGCACAGTAGAGGCATTTTTTACTCTTTTCTTCTCTCTCTAATAGAATATCTAGAATAGGCAATGCACGTATAACTTTTCCCTTGTTATTTATAAAAGTGCTTTAGCTAGTCCAAATCTTCCAGGCTTCGTAACGCGAGATGGTTTGGCGTAAATTCACTTTAAAAATTTATATTTACGTAGTTTTTAAGCTGACTTTCTATAATATGCCCATTGTGATTTCAATACATAAAAACCTTTTTTTTTTGTGACTTTGACTGTTTCGTAGGAACCTAAATGAAGTTATTTTTATTCCTATTTTTAACTAACTAAGTAAATAACAAACAAACAATGTAACCAAATCTTGGAAGTCAATTTCACCTGCTTCTAAGTGTCGTATCGAAATGAAACTTTTTATGTATTATGTAGTTCGGATGATAATACTATAATTTGTTATCTTGGAGCTATCTGATAATGGAGCCAGAAGGTGAAACTCTTCAGTGGCTACTAGCAGATACCTCGAGTTTGGGCTCATATGATTCGTTTTGAGGCCAATAGATAGGGCTTGGTAATAATGGTCTGATGGTGGAGGCTGGAGGTGGATAATAGAATTATTTTTTTTAATTTTTAGTGCGTGATAAAAGCGTGTTTTTTTGTTATTTTTAAACTATACATTTTATTTCAGACAGCATCATTCATACCGTCCTAGAGCATCTACGAGCTACGGTGCGTAGACCATGCTACGTCGTAGACATTTAATACATACATTAGACATTTAATAATATTTATTGAGCGAGCGAATTAGTTAGATTTTTAAGTCAATTTAGATGAATCGGCATTGTTTTAATAATATATGTATGATATTCATAAAATATAAAATGTGAAGAGATTACACAACACACCCTACAGTAATGACATATGCCACTGATACTTGGTCGCTAACTTAAGTTCTCAGAAAAAAAACAGCTTATAGTCAGTTATTAGTCCTGATCCTAGTCCCTAGTGTGGGACTAGGATTCCGTGTATCGTAGGTATCAGGAACTAAAAGCACCGTGATAACACATCACTCAGGTACCCGGCTAAAACAGAGTAACAAGCGGCCGAAGCCGTGGGCTGTAGTAGACGATAATATAGAGAATAAACATTTGTTCCGCGGCGGGAATTGAACTAGCAATCTTCTGTGTCTCAGGCGGGCTTTCGTCCACTGTCCCGCAGAGGTCGTCAAAATATTCACATAATATAAACATATCAATAATAATATCCAACGCCCCTCCAAATCCCACAGAGGCTCATTTGCGTAACATTAAGTTTTATAATAAAACTGAGTCATTTGGACGAGACCCAAACGCATTTTGATTCTGGGTGCCATTCCAAGTTTATGCTAATGCCAAATTTTAACGTCCATCTTTGCCAAATACACAAAAAAACCTTAACTGTCGCATCTTGGTCTTGATGCCCGTAATGTAGCGGTATATGTAAAATGCTTAAGGCCCGGTCGAACTGATGTGGTGACTTTGGAGGTGGTTGTTACAGTGGTGGTACAGTGGTGGTGGTGATGGTACAGTGATGGTGGTGGTGGCAATTTTGGTTAAAGACTTGAAAACTCGATACATTTTCTGTCATCGTGTCAGATTGGTCATAAAGAAACTGGCATGCTCTAGAACCAAAAAATCGAAGGTATGTCAGTTCATCATCATCTTCTTGTCCTTATCCCACATTACATGGGGTCGGCACAACATGGTTTCTTCTTTCACTCTCCTCTATCAGCCGTCATCTCAGTATTCACTCCTTTCTTAACCATGTTATTCTTCACACAATCCATCCATCTTTTCTTTAGCCTACCTCTGCTTTTATTTCCATTCGCATTTATATTTAACATTCTTCTTGTAATATGACATTCTTCTCTCCTCGTGACACGCCCATACCATGCTAACCTATTGCTCCTCAACTTTTCCGTCACGGGTGCTACTTTCAAACTTCCCCTGATATACTCATTCCTCATTTTCAAGGTGCCATCAGTTAGTGTTCCAATAAGCGGCGATGGAATTGCATCCTGTCAGGTGGAATACTAACGACTTGCAAAACGGTATGTGCCAAATGTAATGTTTGGACGTGCCTCTGATGCACGGACGTACTCCACTTGGTATTCTCAAAGATCTATGCTCTGAGTATGTAACGAGACTTTCCATCATCGGGTTTTATTATATTATTATGTATGTTATATTTGTTTTTCGTATAGAAACAAACAAACATACCTACTAGTAGTAGTATAGCTAACTATTACCAAGTAATTTTATTGTTCACTTAAAAGTATGTTATAACAAGGTACCTACCTTGTTACTTTAATTTCTTTGGAGTGTGCGCAGTAAATTTACGAATCGTAAAGTTATACAAAGTGTACAAGTTCGCAAGGGTCTGTTAACATTTTTGGGCCATGTTTTAGGGTTCCCGAGTCGAAATGCTTAAACGACAATTATTAAAATAGGTATATCGATCTGTCTGTGTGGTACACTGCAATTATTTAATTAGGATTATGCATGTGACTGCAAAAAACCTGCAGATGATTTTGTTATTAAAAAATAAGTTAAAAAAACCCTCAATTATTTTTGATATGTGAAGCCTAAGAAAATATTTTTAAGTACATCCCTTCAAGTAGAGTACCTATCATTGAAAAATAAAATAAAGACCTGTTTTGTGTCTAATATATAAGCAAATATTTACAAACTCTGAAAATATCAGGTAGTTATATTATGGGGCCTACTTTTAATAAAAAATAATATTTTACTCGTAATTTTAAATCTAAATAAATACGTCATAGCATAGAAAAAAAAACACCAAACATACACAATATAATCCTGACTCTACACTAGGATTATCTGCATCGTGGGCATCAGAAAATACGAGTACCACAAAACCCAGTTCTGGATCACATATCTGCAGAACATGCTAACATTTTTCCCACAGTGGTAATCGAACCCGCACCTCTTGCATCGCAGTTGGCTACTTGAAATGATAATGAAGACAAAAAAAATAACGGTAAAATGGCGATATGTACAATAAAGAGTTTAACTTAATGCAGGCCAAGCCACGGCGCGTCCCACTAACTTATAAGATCGTTGTGAGTGCAATTTCATCTCGAACGCAAAATTTCAAAGTCAAAGTTAATAGGATTTATTCATAAAAATCACAAGGATTCTATAGAAACTTATAAACTCCGCCAATTTAAAATTTAAAAGTTTATGTACGCCGATTCTCGCTCGAAACCTAGAAGAATCAGGCAACACACTCTGCTTGGCTCTAAAATAAAAACCAAGCAGAGTTTACTGCCTGACCCTACTATCTGCTATAGTGTGGTGCGAATCGATTCAGCGCCTAGGCGTAATGTCATTGAAAGATTACGTCTTACAAATCACGGAACCCTACAATAGTTACGGCTCAACACGGGCTTAGACTGTTTTATTATTTTATGTCCCAACAGCGATATTCCAAGCCTCATTACAGATATAATAAGGCAAGTAACAAGGGACTCTTTAGAAGTACTGTGGGGGAATAAACATGCATTATTTATAAACGTTTAAGTGATACCTAACGTTTTGCCCGTTTTAGAGAGGTAAGAATCCATACTGTTTATGGATTCTTGCTGTAATTGAGTACTTTTAGGTAGGTTTTTTGGTCCTCCTATTAGTAAGAATAATACTATAAATATCGAAGTTTGGATATTCGGTTGTTTGTTGCTAATAACCTCTGTAATGACTGGATCGATTTGGATAAAATTTGGAATAGGCTTTGTTTGTGACCTAGAATAACACAGTCTTTTAATAGGTTTTTTAATAACTTAAAAACATGGTTGTGTGCCAATTTTGAACGTGCCTCTGACTATCCCCTACGTAGTATTCTTAAAGATCTACTCGCTGATTATGTATCTGGGGATGCCCACGAACACGTGTTCAGAGGTTAGTTTAACATAAAAAAATCAAATTAAATTTGCTTAAAATATTAACAGTCTCCTAATTTTTATCTGTTGCTAACAGATAAAAATTAGGAGACGTTAACATTTTAAAACTTTTACCATAAAAGACTCATGTCAAATCAAAATGTATATGAAAACCAGCTGTCAAATTGATATGTTACTTAGTACCTATAGTTTCTAAGTATGGTTTCGTAGTTAGGTAATTTTTATTATAGGTCCCTTCTTATTTATTAGGAAAATTCCAACCTTAGTGTAACTTAACTTAAGACCAATATTGTATGTCCAAAACGGGCAAGCTGATGAAACAAAAAATACCACCTATATACACAGTTGTTGCAATTCATTTTTTTTTTTACTTTACTTTACTTTACTTTACTTTACTTTACTTTACTTTACTTTACTTTACTTTACTTTACTTTACTTTACTTTACTTTACTTTACTTTACTTTACTTTACTTTACTTTACTTTACTTTACTTTACTTTACTTTACTTTACTTTACTTTACTTTACTTTACTTTACATCGGTAGCTAGGTACTATGGCTGAGTAGATTCCATTCAAATATTGGTGAGTGCATGAATGGCCGCCTGAATGAGATTTTAAATGAACCTCTTTTAAAATACCCTCTGAAACTCCATCATGTGAAACCTCATGTGAATAGACACACTCTATAACTTTACTTACATAGAAGAGGCGATGATGAGGCAACTTGTCTGTTTCGAATTGTTCAGCAACATATAGGGTGACCGTCAGAGAGAACTGTTAGGGAAAACTGTTAGGGAAAAAACAACAAGCTCAACAATGTATCCTCTAAGATGGACTCAAATTAATAGTCAGTGGGTAGATCTTTGAGGATACCAAGTAAGGGGTAGCCAGTGGCACATTATATTTGGCATCGCGTTATACAAGTTGTTAGCATTCCACGTTGATAAATTGCAAGCCTATCGCCACTTATTGGAACGCTTACCTATGGCAAATGCCCTCGAATTTGTTGCACGAAAAATTGCCACATCTAATTAAATATCACAAATGACGGTCTTATTTTTTTTAATACTTCTAAAGAGTTAAACAAACTAACGGTCAACCTGGTGGTAAGTAGTTACCGTAACCTATAGTAATACCAGGGGTATCACTCACGCGTGACCTCCCTGAGATATCAAGATGAAAGATCTCATGTGCTTGTGATTTCAACGGCAACCTTACCCTTCAAACTGGAACACAGCGAAATATCTAAGGGTCTTAATTCTTAATTCTTTTCAAGGCACCCATATTTCCATATAAGGTAATAGGTAATAGGTTTAAGCTGTAATTAATTATTTCCCTTACTGTACATAAAGTAAAAAGAAACAAAAAAAAACACCGAGAAATCTAAGCTTAGCTCGTTTAAAGTTAAAGTTGGAAACTTTTTTCTTCAGAATTAGCTAGCCCTTACCCGCAGAGACAAGGTTCAGAATCGAATGTAACAACGAAGCAATCAAAGTAGGAAAAGTAGTTCTCTGAATAATTAATGATACTTATCTGGATATTAAGTAGCCATAGTTAATAATTATTAAGTTAAGTTAATGGTCGTTTCTTAGTCATCCTGCGCTGGTTCTGTGACCAGATTGAGTTATAGTTATAGTTTTAGCGACCAATAGGGAAGAACTAAATACAGACAGAAAAAGTTCTAGTGACCTGGAGGGAAGAACTAAATACAGACAGAAAAGGTTCTAGTGACCTGTAGGGAAGAACTAAATACAGACAGAAAAGGTTCTAGTGACCAGTAGTGAAGAACTAAATACAGACAGAAAAGGTTCTAGCGACGAGTAGGGAAGGACTAACAAAGAAACACGCTCACGACTGTATATCATTATTAACATCCTCAGATACATACTCAGTGCGTAGATCTTAAAGAATACCAAGTAGGGTGGTAGTCAGAGGTACACCCAAACATTACATTTGATAGCAGTCCACGTGATAGGTTGCAAGTCCGTCGATGCTAATTGGAACACTAACTGTAGAAATGCATTCGAATTTTTGGTTATAAGGCAAGCCAGTTTACTCACAATGGTTTCCTTCGCTGATTTAAGCGAGCACATCAATTGAAAAATTATTGGTGCAACGTAGTTTGAGCCTATGATCTTCAGATCAGAAGACGGAGTATAGATCACTAGACCAAAGCAAACTCTCCAACCAACCTTGAAAACCCAAAAATAAATGAAAAACGTTCTACCTTACCTAAACGTGCACGGCCGAGTTCAAACCCATGACCTCTGGATTGAAGATCGGCTGCCCACTAGGCTCTCCAGAGAAAGGAGAAAGGTAAAAGGATCATGTGTGCCTGAAGACAGGTGTTCTGTCAAATTGCCAAGAGCTAGTAGGTAAGTACGTACCTGATCCATAAAATAGATTCTCTATAACGTTAAAATCATCGGGTCGACGCCGTATCTTGAAAATTGAGAATTTTACGCCCAGGCGCTGATTCTCAAATGTCGCATTCGAGATGATATCGAATCTCACAATACCTCATAAATTAGTGGGACGCCTCGCACCGAATTTTTATTATATTTAACAGACACTAGCAGATGTAGTTATCGAATAAAACGTAGTTTATGTATTACTCTAATATATATATACCACAAAATAATACCTATTACTCAATCTAATTTTATCTGAATCGGTCCAGTCGTTACGGAGTTTATTAGTATTAGTTTTATTTGTAGTTTTGTATTTTTTTTTGTAAAAAATTTAAGTTGTGTGTTGTAAATAAATAAATTATAATTACTATAATACATAATTTCATTTATTCTTTAATAATTATTGTAACTATCATATTCGGAATGACTTAAATTACATTTAAAACATAAAATGAAAATAGCACAAAAATGTAAACAAGTAAAAAAAATATATAAATCTATCACATCATGTTAAAAATTCATATTGGAACTAAATGACTGATATATTACTAAATATTTTTTTTATAAATACATACATAGAAAACACCCAGACCCAAGACAAATATTTGTAGATCATACACACATTTGTCACGCGGTAGGAATCGAACCCGCAACCTTCTGTGTCTCAGGCGGGCCTTCACCAACTGTGCCACAGAGGTCATCTACATTTCATTCATTTACAGTTAATTCAAACATCTGAATAAACTTTTTCATTATACATAATATTATTATAACATTAGTACAAAGTTGGTTTCGATTGATACATGCTTCAAAATTTTGGTATAACGCCATCAGGGGAAATTATGGACAAATAAAGGTATATTTATGATAAAAACAAATGTTATTAGGATGATTCAAAATTAAATGAGTTATTTTTTGTATAGCCTTTTCTAGCATACGACATTTTTTTCGAGAATAGTCCCTGATCGACGTTTTTCGATAAGGAATCGTGAGATTGGAAAACGTAGACGCAGTAAAGTTGATCTTGGAACGAGAGCCCCCTCGAAACACCTTCAATGTATAGATTTGAGATCCTTGATGAAGAGATTAGCCTTAAAGATTAAGAATTTCAGAGTGGCTGATCTTAGGTCCAAAATAATTTCATTAAAAGTATCTCAAAAGGCTTCGATGGCGTAGAGGGTGAGTTAGCCGGCTACTCGTCTGATACCATGCAAGAGGTACAAAGTCGTTTCTCTCACATTACATAGTTTGCATGTCCTGCGCATAATTATGAGGTGTTGATGGTAAATATACGTATTTAAAGGAGTTATGTATCTAGTCGCACATACTGTTTGTTTTCCGAATAAAGTCATACTAAAATATTATAAACGCGAAAGTTTGTGAGGATGGATGTTTATTACTCTTTCACGCAAAAACTACTAAACGGATTTTGATGAAACTTTACAGTAATATAGCTTATAATAAATAGTCTACATAGTCGTACATAGTCTACTTTTACCGGCGTTTTATTAATTTCACGTTATTAGAAGTCGGTTTTTTGACATTGAATGTCTTATTAATTACTCTTATATTTAACTAGCTTCTGGCCACGGCTACGCCCGCGTGGTACCCAGATAAAAAGTAACCTATGTATTATTCTGATGTATAAGCTATATTACTGTAAGGTTTCATCAAAATCCGTTTTGTAGTTTTTGCGTGAAAGAGTAACAAACATTCATCCTCACAAACTTTCGCGTTTATAATATTTGTAGGATATACTTAGTAGGATTTTTTGGTTATCATTTTATCATGGATTTGAAACCCGGTCATGCACAATGGGCTTTTCCTTATTAACACGTGCTCAAAACAGTGAAAGAAACATCGTGAGGAAACCGGCATGCCCTGTAACCAAAAATTCTGAAAGGCATATGCCTTTCAGAATTTTTCTTACAATCGGTTACGGATCTTATAAAATAGCGTCTTGTAACTTGTCACGTCGTACTAGATATAATGTTAACGTTATAAAAAAACATCCAATCTGGACCCGCTTTTCATCCCTTCAATCAAAACATTAAACAACCCCAATAAGAGGTTAAACCCTTGATTCGGAAATCATAAAACATACCCTGCCGATGCATAACGGGGCCTTTTTTCATCCCCAATTTCAACCCGTGACTCGCCACAAGATACGAGTTCTAATGTAAGTTCTAGGGGGTAGTTTAAGGGTTGGATGGAGAGCGGGATATATTTTAGATGTTTATGTGAATAAATTCATCAGATGACTTGAGATTTCATGCCTCAGACCCGCCATTATATTAGGGAATATTGGAGCTGTAAACATCGTATAGATAGATAAACTCTTTAATGCACAACAAAGAAAAATAAAACAGCCCAGGAATTCATAAACAGAAGAAACAATGGTCGATCTTATCGCTTAAATCGATCTGTTTTTAGATATATTTCGATAAATCTTTGTGTTATATTGTGGTAAGCATTCCAAATAATAATATATAAAAAAAACGGCTGACCAATTTAAATGAAATTTGGAAGAGGTATAGTTTGTGATTTGAAATGTCACTTAGGCTAACAATAGACATAGGCTACTTCTATCAGTGTTCCATACGAGCAAAGCCACGGCTACTTGTTTATAAAATTTACTATTTCACGAAAAACTTAGCTAAAATGTTAATAGGTGTTCTTGGTGAAGAAGCATTGAGTCATTACCGTTAGGGACTCCGAATAAAATGGACTGCGGGTCCCTAGAGACACTTCAAAAAATAATATTATTTTCATTCTTAGTAGGGACTGTCCACACCTTGTTGCTTTGTTGCTATGTAAATTCTATTGCTCTTTGTGGAATATCTGGTCAGTCTCCTTACTTTTGTATAATCCTACTATTATTTAAACGCAAAAGTTTGTGAGGATGGATGTTTGTTACTCTTTCATGCACTATTGAACGAATTTTGATGAAACTTTACAGTCATATTGCTTATAAATCTGAAAACCACATAGGCTACTTTTTATCTGGGTACCACGAGGGCGAAGCCGTGGGCAGAAGCTATAGTAATTCATAAAATAAATTTGGATTTGAGGGTAGGTTTGCTAAATAAAAGTGGCTACGCAAAAGCGTATGCATTAGGCTGGACTTCAGAATCTCACAGTATTTTATAGTGAGGAAATAAGATCGCTCTCCTATCTACGAGCGGTCTCTCAACCCGGACAGTATAGAAGTCTCCTAATATTTTTTTTTTTTAAAGTCGTTACTTCAAAGTGTCTTGATTAAGCTGGTGAAAGCCTCAATTAGAAGATAGTTTGTGAAAGATTTCAAAAGAAACCATTAAAAACTAAAGAACTATGAATCGCCTGATGAAAATTTGCAGATATTAAAAGGTAGAATAAATTATTCAACGTGTATATCGCTTCATACTTCTAGGCATAAGTAACATTTTACAAAGTAACAATTAATATTAAAAGATATTGATGAAGTTTATATTTATTTACATTTATCAGTTAAATAGCTTCTGCCCACGGTTTCGACCGCGTGAGCCAGGACGTGGATAGTGGAATGCCTTTTTATACATTTTAACTTTAAAAAGTTTTTTTTTAAATTTATTTTCGACTACTCATTTAATTGTAATAGGCTTGTTTAATGAAAGGTGTTTTCACCATACTATAAATGAAGTGTGACTATGCATTATTCTGTGTCATCTCAGTGACAGCTGGAGTCGGGTCAAACACTAATTGTACAGTCAGACAACCTTTCAGATTAAAATGCCCACTATTTAGAAATTAGACGGTAACTCGATTTAAGTTCGAAGAACTTAGACATCTGATGCTTTAAGATTGATGAGCTTTTTATTTTTATGGGCCAGGGTGTGTGAAGGTTCAGTTAGTATTTTTCTTAATACCAATGACTACAGGGTGGAAAAAAACATAATGAGGAAACTGGCATGATTTTAGAACTAAAATCTCGAAAGCTATTATTGTCCTAATAAGCGGCGATGGACTTGCAAACTGTCACGTGGAATGCTACCTTCTTACAAAATGTGAGCATGTGCCAAATATATCGTGCCTTTAACTACCCCTACTACACACTGGGTATGTATCTGAGATTATCCATCATGGGAACACAGTCGTGAGCGTGTTTTTTTATTAAGTGTACTAGTGAATTATTTGCTTCAAGGAATTTTACCTTATAGGGGGCAACTTAAATACATAGTTAAACTACTTGTTTTTTATATTATAAATAGCTTCTGCCCACGGCTTCGCCCGCATGGTACCCGGATAAAAAGTAGCCTATGTGTGATTCTGATGTATAAGCTATATTACTGTAAACTTTCATCAAAATTCCATTCCATCAAATTAAACATCTATCCTCACAAACTTTCGCGTTTATAATATAAGTAGGATAGAATAGCCACAATTTTTTTTTGGTCCAGGCCCAAAAGGTCTTTCGCGCTTTCGTGAATTTGAAAAAGGCCTATACCATAGAACAGGAATGAATTACGGTCAGTATAATCAATTTATGGAGTAGATAGCAACCTAATAAGAGCTCTGAAATCTATCTATAATCTATCTATCAGTGCTTGCGTAAGGATAAACGTCGTATACTGGAAAATTAGGCAATCAAAAAGAGTGTTAGACAGGGATGTGTAGCGTCACCGTCGCTGTTCAATCTATATAAGAGAGATAGCGATAATAATGCTCCTTTAAAAGTCTTTATAGTCCAAGAGATGACGACATAATAACGTCATCGCCTCGTCCCGGCGATCTAACGACAGTTTACACAAACTTAATTAACTGTCAAGAAAGTGCAGTGTCGTTATAAGATAGCGCCGCACAAAGCTTAGAATAACACTTAATTAAAAATAATAATAATGCTGGACATTTTCACACAACATCATCTAGTCCCAAAATAAGGGGATTTATGGGAACAACATGACTGATACTTAAATGTTTTTTGTTGTAAATACTTACATATTATACCTAGAAAAAACCCTTAATTAAGTTAGCTAGTAAAACTCCTAGGTCAATGGTATATATTTATGTACCTCCTAGGATATATAATTCGTTATAACCTACACATATTCGTTATAGTATAATTATAGTAACATCGGGAGGTTTATAGTTATTTAACACTAGCTGCGCCCCGCGGTTTCACCCGCGTAGGTTTCGATTTTATACTTGTGATAACTTCAAAATTAAATGTCTGATTCGAATGAATTAAAAAGTGTTTAAATCCTACATAAATACCCTTGATGATAAAAGTATTTATTTAAATAACAATTAATACTACGATACGAATGTAACCAACTTTTGTTTCTACCCGCGATTTAATTACATTTTAGAACACAAAAGTTACTAATGTGACTTAACTATTACAGTTAAGTCACATTATTAAGTTACACTCACTAATATACTCTCTAGGACTTTTTTGTAGGGAATAATGAGTACTTTAATCATAAACATAATTCTGAATTTTATAGACATAATTTTGCTACTTTGGGTAACATTATTGTAATTTTCTTAAAGATCTCTATTTTTTGAATATAAATTATAGCGTATGTTACTTCGTGATTATTTAGCTTTCTATTAGTGAAAAAATAGTTAAAATCGGTCCAGTAGGAGCCTATTCGATACAAATAAACAAAAAAAATATTTCCTCTTTATAATATTAGTATAATAATATAATAAATAATGATTTGCTCGTTAACGAGATTCTGACTTTTTATGATTTCTTCATCCTATTTTAATTAAATCTATTTCAAGCTTAACTATAAATTAAAAAAGAGTTACTTAGCAAATAACATGATCAAACTCAAAGTTGCAACGACCTTCCGGATTCCATGTACCTACCTACCTTCTTGTGTATTATTTAAATACCTGTACTCAACTGTGTACATAAGAGCAATAAATATAATAATAATATTTATTGCTCTTATGTACACAGTTGAGTATGTACAACGATTATGAATATTTTTATTTAAAAATAAAAGGTCAGCCGAAAACCTGATGAAGTCAAAGTCAGTAAGAAGTTTATAGAGTCAACTTACAAACCAAGATTTTTAAAATTATAGATTAAACCTAAGTGAATTTAGGCCGATTCCTAAGTCACCGAGTTCTCAGAAATAAGCGCTTTAACTTTGTGAAATTTACCTGAAAACGCATGCGACAAATTGATAGTGTTAAGACAGATTGGAATTAAAATCCAACATTTTGCATAATGAATAATAGGCAATTTGTATGGACAAAAAACATAGAGTGGACATGAACTAAACATACACACAGACTCAGTATACTCACGCCTGTTTCCCAATAGAGTACGGATTTATAATTTCTACTTTCCATGAACTAAACCTGCTATTATTATCTGAGAACGTTAAGTTTGATAAGTCATATTTATATTTAGTCGATAAGATAAAAAATAAAAAAAAGCTCTATTTTCACTTCATTCTTTGAGAAAATGTGGTAACTTATGCCTAGCTAGATTAGGTAACTAAAATATCCTAAAAAAAGTATAATTAGAAATGAGTGATCAAGTAGTATAAGGACCAACTAGAGCGGTGAAAGCCTCCTCCAAGTATTTCAATGTGAAAAAGACAAGGATATCTTTCTGTCTTTCGCTAATCTTGGCCAGAGTTTTTTGGATACTAATGTGATATCATCACACCACCATTAGGACGGTGTTCAAATGGTTTTGTCCCGTGGGATCCAAGTTTTGCCGACAAGTTTAAAATATACCTTTTAAGTATCTACACAAAGGAAGGTATTTTCCCTGAAAGGCTAACCTTATTTATAAAGTTTGATAAAATAAAGAGGAAAGAAGTGACGATCTCGATTCTGGTGAGTAGCTGAGTCGCAAGAGTTCGATTGAGTGCGGGTTCATAAAAATATTAATTTGTTTATGAATAAAAGCGATAATCACAATGTTAATACTAGAAATAAAGATAAACTCGCTGTTGCCACTTGTAGACTCCATAAAGTTAGTAAATCGTTTAAAGGGCACGTGTGTAAAACATAATTAAACAAAAACTTTATAAAAAGGCATACTATAAATTATCTGTTATTTAGATGACAAAAACTCTTGGGATTGAAAATGCTCCAACTCGAACCTATTGTTTTGTAAAAGGATCATTAAAAAGAATAACCAGCCTTGTTTTCTTGCCTTTCTTTCCTGGCTTGGTCGCGGTGGAACAGGCAGTAGATAAAAACCGACGTTTCAAAGTGATCCTTGTGATTTTATTGAATAAATGAATTTTAACTTTTTCTTTGGTCGTTTCTAGTTGCGGGACAAATGTTTGCATGTTCTGCAGATATTTGTTCTGGGTATTGGGTATCGTGTTACGATAGTGCTCACAGTTCCTGAAACCCAAGACACAGGGAATCCTTAACTAGTTCACAACCAAAAACCAAAACTAGTGTGTTTTTGCTTGTAAGTTGTTTTTTAATAAAACTCTTTTCAACAAATCTAAGCATGAAGATATAAGGTTAAGCCATTAAAACATGTTTGGTTTCTATCCCTCAGGGTCATATGTCCCCACCATTCTTTAAATATAAAGAGCACTAAAATCAAATAAATATTGGACAGCTCTTTTATATAATGCTCTGCATATGAATTAGTGAAAACTTTATTTGATGATGTATTCTTTTGTAAGTTTATTTAAAAGTGTAATTGTTCTGTTTGTTTACCAAATAAATAATAAACATGAGGACCGCCACTGCCTAAGAAAACAGGGAAATAATTGTTCTTATAAGTCTTTATTGTACACAGAAATAAAACAGAAATATTAAACAAGATATTAGGTGAGGCATGTACAAAGGCGAGCTTAACCCTAAAAAGAGTTTTCTTCCAGCAAACCTTTGAGGAGAGATAGAGAAGTGATAAAGTTGGTAGGTGTACAAAGTCATGAAATATACTTAAAATACCACTATATTTTAATAAACTACATATTATACATACGTACTTGAACTACCTATGAATACACATACACCGAAAAAAAATACGATATCATCATATTAATACATAAATACAAATAATATATATAATACATAAAGTACCTAACCTAAGCATATTACAGAGAGAGATAATGCTCTTTCACTTTAGATTTTAAAATGTTCAGCGATGGACTGGCTCGGATTGCATGAAAAATAGTTGAAATAAAGTTTTAGAAATAGTAGAACATTCGTCCAGGAAATTGTCATAATTATATCTGCCGTCAAGCAGTGTTCCAATTTGAAGAGTATGGCTGCCGATTAAATTACAGGTACATGTGACTTTTTACCTTTTATGTCTCAGGGTCAGTGTTACCTCTGCTGTTGTAAGAGTCAATAGGTTACGGTAACCGCTTACCAACAGACGGGTCAGTAAGGCTGTTAGTACGCCCGCGCTTGCGGCTCATCTGACCATTATTTAGCTGTGCCACGGCCGTCCTCGGCCCCCGACCCACCGCGTTGTATCGCCCGCCCACGCTTCTTCGCTTAGTGTTTTGTCTTTTTATTTTTTATATTTTTCGGCTCCTAAGGGCTGTAGCGTGATGTTTAATTAAACATAACATGGTTATACCATCCTCAAATATTGGACTCAAACAATATTTTTTTAAATCCGACTGTTCGTTTCAGAGGTTAGCGCGTACAAACAAAAAAACAAACAAAGTCTTGGCTTGACGACCTCTGTGGCGCAGTGGGCGAAGGTCCGCCTGAGACGTAGAAGGGTGCGGGTTCAATTCCCGCCGCGGGACAAATATTTGTATGATCTGCAAATATTTGTTTCGGGTCTGGGTGTTCTCTATGTATGTATTTACAAAAAAAAATGAATATAAGTGGTATATCAGTCATGTAGTTCCCACAACACAAGCTCTGCTTACTTTGGGGCTAGATGATGCTGTGTGAAAAATGTCCAGCATTTTTTTTTTATTTATTATAGATTGATTTTAGATGAAAACTAAAAAAATGTATGCAGATTCCGCAATGAACCAACAGCCTCCGCAATGAAAATTGTCGAATCAACGGGACAGGGTCCCTCGTTATCCCAATTATTATAAAATCAACAATACAACGAGACGTTGAAACGTCAAACTGTCTCCGTCAATTAAATCTATGTTGTTTATTAATACGAATTAATACTCTAAAACAGAGAATCCTAGTATAATAGGGGACTAGTAAACAAATTTTATTTGCAAAAAACTGATGAAAACTGTTTAAGACCTACTTACCTCCTACCTACTTATTGAGTGTTGCATTTACCTAGTAAATAAGTAAATGAATACCTCGAGGACAATTAAACACCTAGCTAGTTTTGAATGTAGCTATGTTTTTTATTTTGTAAATAAAAATAAGTTTACAGGCAGCGGTTAGAGGAAAAGCATATAGGCGTGCAATGGGAGGAGGTTAAAAATCAATTAGAAGAAATTGCTCTCTAGCTAGAGACCGTACATTGTATCATACAGATTTCTGGGTTGCCATAGTCCATAAATTTCTCATTTTCCCTTTTAAATTAAGCTCTTAGCTTTTAGGGAAAGCAGGTGGGTACTTTACCGTAATTTTCACAATAATTATGTCCTTGAAGCATTCATTTTTTAATCTCTGAAACGCTAACTCTGTTATGGATAAAGTCAGTGTAGCGACGACGGTATCCTACTGCAATTATAAACGCGAAAGTTTGTGAGGATGGATGTTTGTTACTCTTTCACGATAAAAGTACTGCACGGATTTTGACGAAACTTTACAATAATACAGCTTATATATCAGAATAACAGATAGGCTACTTTTTATCTGGGTACCACGCGGGCGGAACCGTGGGCAGAAGCTAGTACTATTATAAAAGCGAAAGTTTGTGAGGATTGATATTTGTTACTCTTTCACGCAAAAAATACTGAACGGATTTTGATAAAACTTTACAGTAATATAGCTTATACATCAGAATGACACATATGCTACTTTTTATCCGGGTACCACGCGGGCGAAACCGTGGGCAGAAGCTAGTAAGATATAACGAGCCTTTTCTGACATTTGAGAAACATAGCGAAGAAGTGTTTTAACCGATTTAAAAAAAAAGGAGGTGCTCAATTCCGCTGTTTTTTTATTGGGTATGTTTGTTACTTGATATCTTTGCCAATTGTTACTAACCGATTTTGATAATTCGTTATTATACATAGGGTATAATTTAAGGGTGGTCCAATATAAAATTTATGAAAAAATACTACTACTAAGGGTGAAAGAATGGGTGACGTTTTATCAATATCCCGTTATTTGGAGTCGGTTTTTTGACATTTAATATCTTTTAAATTATAGATACCTCCTTTCCTTGTGAAAGACTTTATCCGGTACCCCTTCAAGCCGGAATGTTATGTTCCGGTTTGAAGGGGTACCGGTGAAATTACAGGTACTGAGAATTTTCACCCTCTTTCTACCCGCATTGTTATGATGACCCCGTAAAGATTTAATAACTGACGGTGAAAAAAACAAGTATAAGACAGGTTAACATTTTGCCATTTTGCTGCACATGTCACATCTAGGAAATATTTTTCTGTTTGTATCGAATAGGCTCCGATTTTTTTTTCACAAATAGAAAGCTAAATTATCACGAAGTAACATAGGTTATAATTTATTTAAAAAAAAAATAGAGAATTTAAGAAAATTACAATAATGTAACCCAAAGTAGCAAAATTTTGTCTATCAAATTCATTATTTGGCGTGCGCTGAGAAAACTATTGATGATACTTAAAAATTATGTACTACATGATTAAAGTACTCGATATTCCCTATAAAAAAGTCCTCGAGGGTATATATCTAACTATGATAGTTAAGTCACATTAGTAACTTTTGTGTTCTAAAATGTAATTAAATCGCATTTTTTTTGGTAAATGCTCGCGTTTTGCAAGTGACGCGTTAGGTGCATGACCTGGTTCGTACCCACTACCTCCGGATCGGAAGTCTGGGTGCCGCCTATTTTCGGTTACCTCTGACATTCTTAAAGATAAGATTAAGATAAAGATAAATAATGCTGGTCATTTTTCACACAGCATCATCTAGCCCCAAACTAAGCAGAGCTTGTGTTATGGGAACTACATGACTGCTAAACTACTTAGAAGTATATGCTGTTTTTGTAAATACATACATTATTTACATAGAAATCACCAAGACCCGGGACAAATATTTGCATGTACAATCATTTGTCTCGCAGCGAACCCGCAACCTTCTGCGTCTCAGGCGGGCCTTCGTCCACTGCGCCACAGAGGTGTCTTAAGCCCATCACACACAATGAAAATACTATAATATATATGTTATCTTCCACAAATCGCCCACCGTACAATTCAATGGACCAACACACACAGTGAAAATAATATATATTTTACATTAGAGTATCTTAAGATACTGGCCGATATACGAACGACATCTTAACATACCATCAAAGTCAAAGTCAAAGTCAAAATTCATTTATTCAATAAAATAACAAGGACCACTTTGAAACGTCGGTTTTTATCTAGGTGCCTGTTCCTCCGCGACCAAGCCAGGAAAGAAAGGCAAGAAAACAAGGCTGGTTATTCTTTTTAATGATCCTTTTACAAAACAATAGGTTTATCAACAACGACATCTTAAGATATTTAAATATATATAAACATAAACAGCGATATTGATCTTAAGATAAACTACAGAAGTACAGATTGTTCTCGTTTTTATCCTGTCTATGCATGCATTTAGCCCGTGGTTTTCTTAAGTACACGTTAAATTTATTTTCAGAGAGATCTTGGTACAGATTAAATTCACCTCGCTGTTTTCTGGTTCATATGTGGTACCCAGATTTTAAGATTTTTGCTCTCCATGCTACATGATTATCGAATTCACTGTCCCAATCGTCATCAGACGAGCTATCAAGTAAATCTAGCAATATCAAGTTTTGTACGCGTTTCATTGCAAAAACTGAATACTCTGTATAAGGAACCAAACCTGCGACTCGCAAGACGACTTCCGATAGACTGACGTAGTTGTGATATATTATCATACCTTACCTGTGTGTGGTCGGTTAAGATAATAAATATTATAGCGTCTAATGTATCTATATTAGATGAAGATAATATATATTATAGCGTCTAATGTATTTATATCTTCGCTGTGTATGACTCGCTTTAGATCCACTGTCTTTGAAATCTATTCGGTCCTATTGGCCCTCAAATAACGTCTGTCGCTGATTGGTCAAAGACTGTTAGCCTTTTCCTCACAAAGTCGAATAATATAACACGTAAAATGCTTTATCCCCTTAGCGGCTTTTTTTAGGGAGACTGTACGCTTGTTTTGGACACTCAAAGTTATTTTCACGAATTTTCCTTCTCGCAATACACAAAAAACCACCCAACAGGCACTCATGTATAATTTTAACCATTCTATTTAAAACTATGTATAATTTACAACAAAAAAAAACTATATAAGAAGTATATCAGTCACGTATTTCCCATAATACAAGCTCTGCTTAGTTTGGGGTTAGATGTTGCTATATATAAATTAGCAGCATTTTAGTTACAATGTTCTCTATCTACTTTCAGGCTACGTTTTACGGCTTTCAGCTTACAATTTTATTTTATAATACCTACTTAAATAGATAACAATCACACCGCCCATCTTACCTAGGAGCAGTTACCGTAACTTATAGAGACACTTAGAACATCAGAAGCGAACTCGAGTGCTGCCGACCCTAAGACATAGCGGGTGATAAGTTTCATGTGTCCGTAATTTCACCGGCCACTCAACCCCTTCAATCAAGAACACGGTAATGTGAACATTACTGCTGGGTGTAGTTCTTAACCGGACTTGCCCTTCACAAGGAGCTCTATTAGGTACTTCTTTCAATACTTAATGACATTTTTAGGGTTTCGTCATTAATAGTGCCGAAGAGACCCTATTAATGAGTCTGCGCCGTCCGTATATTACAGTATATTATGTATTTTTCTCATCCGTATATTAATGTAGTTTTACAATATTTATTATTATTATTATAATATTTTTTTTGTTCCAAAAACTATCGTGAACTTGACTATTCATATTGTAAACACGGGAATTTTCACGTACTGCACTATCGGTGAAGGCACCGACTAAGTTTCGACTCATTCCGAGAGTCTTCATCAGGGTGAGTGAACGCGACTTGCTACCTTCGCGTTGCACGGCGTAGTAGTAGTGGACGGCGCAACGCGGAGGGAGCAAGTACGTGAAAATTCCCGTTTTTACAATATTAATTATAATAATTATCAGATTTACGATATATTTTGAAATGAAATTAGTATGATTTATTGTCTGTCTAGTTTGTCGGGTAACAAAACTAATGAAATAAATAGATTATTGTGTCTTTTGTAAGTGATTTCTTCACCTTACGACAAATTTTTATTCTAAATAAACTATATCTCAAATCAAATCAAATCAAATCATTTATTTGCAAGAATACATATTTTATAATTAAGGAATTCAATAATATAATGATTGCAAATGTACTCAGCCTGCATGCAGGCGTGCAAATATTAAAAATGTCATGCTAATTTATTTATATTATTATAAGTAACATATTCATCTAGGCTATAAAAACAATTACACATTAACCATTTACTTAAATTTCTCTTAAATATAATTCCATCTAATGCTTTAAGTTCTTCAGGTAATTTATTATAAATTGTTAGACACATATTATAAACATTTTTTTTATAGATACTCGTATCTTTAGAGCAAAGAGGTTGATACATTAGGTTAATAAACCTGGACCGTTTTTGTCGAGTTATCACTTCGCTGCGTTTTTAAAAATAATTTCAAGCTTTATCACAGTTAAGAAAAGAGTTACTTATTAACCCACACAATCGAACGTACCTACCTACTTTCCTATGTATTGTTTTAATACCTATTTTATACTGTCCATATGACAGCAAAAACAAATATGTAATGAAATATGAAATACCTAGCTTGACTAGCAAGAAAGTGAAAAATAAATTCAGACTAATTTTTTACCGCAAATAAACTCCTAAGCTTGAAATAAATTCAGCAAGTTAATGCATTTTCACATAGCGTGGTTACGTGAGCACGTACCATCATGTGGATTATTTGCAAGTTTTGGCCTTCATAAGCTTCGTTATTTTAATTTTATCGGAATGTTTGCTCAGGACACAGTTTCTAGAACTGTTCAATTCAGACGGACGATTCAATAACCACGCTACGGCCACACGACATCAGTAAATAAGGTGAAATAAGTGGTCGGGTACGAATTCATCATCATCATCATTATCATCATCAGCCTATATTAGTCCACTGCTGGACATAGGCCTCCCCTGTCTTCAGCTGATGAGCGCCATAGCGCCTGTCTTCAGCTTGCCGCATCCAGCATCTGCCTGCAGTGTTTCACAGATCGTCATCCCACCTGGCCGGAGGGCGTCCTACACTACGTTTGCCGAGTCGCGGTCTCCACTCAAGAACACGTTTACCCCAGCGGTAATCGGTTCTTCGCGAGATATGACCGGCCCACTGCCACTTCAGCTTGCTGATTCGTTGAGCTATGTCGATAACTTTGGTTCTCTAACGGATGTATTCGTTAGGAATCCTATCCTTCAGAGAGACTCCGAGCATAGCTCTTTCCATAGCTCGCTGAGCGACTTTGAACTGGTGGACCAGCCCTATCGTGAGTGTCCAGGTCTCAGCTCCGTAGGTCATGACGGGTAGGACGCACTGGTACGAATTCGTATAAAAATAGTTTAATAGTTTGGGGCAAGATGATGCTAAATTTTTATGTACAGCATCCTCCTTTGGGCGGCAAAAAATAAACACCAATAGTCTTTGACTTTGACTTTTAGTTTTAGTTATAATATGGTCTTTAATTCGTTTACCCTTTTTTTATTAACCGGCTTCAGAAAAGGCTCCTCATTTTTTTAAGCCAGTTTAAAAAAAAGTTCTCATAAAAAATGTTACGTTAAAATTAACGGTCCACCAACAACGATAGGGTGAACAGCTTCATGTTATTTCACTATCCATCTGTAGTTGACGTAGAGAAAAAAAAAGAAACCAAGTGTAAAATCCACTTTCCTCTGTACCTTTTATCCGTCGTGGGCTTTTTGCTGACTGTCTTAGTTTTATTTATTTAGGGTTCCGTCTCTTTGCACGGATTAAATGTTTGGCCACACCGGGTCCTTTTGACGAATTCATAAAATTAGCAAAGTTTATTACGACCAAATTTTTTATCGCAAATTCTTTATTTTTAAAATATACACATACTTTTGATACTTATTGCGTTTTTAATGCGTAAAATGTTTAATAATTGGTAAGAATAGTAACTTTCTAATACATCTTGGCACAACTACAAAACTGAAACGGAAGCTAAGTAAAAAATAATAATATCGTATGCCAACAGGTAGATAGGCATACGATAGCTGCACTTAATGTAGGTACTTACTACCTAGTACTTACCAGGTAATGTTTGGACGTCTGAATAGCCCCCCTCCCCAAATGTCTACTATCTGTAGAGTATGTATCTAAGGATTCAAACTTCAAACTCACAAATCATGGTAAATATCCAGTTTTTTAGTAAATATTATGTTCAAAACCATGATAGTTTCATAAGTTGTATCTGAGGATGTTCATCATGGGGAATACAGTAGTTAGCGTGTTTGTTCTTGTTATATTAAAAATAGAACAATAATCACGTTAAACATTGCATATTAGTTTTTTTAATCAGTTGATCTGGTGAATAAGACAGCAACGACTTTTTTAATAAACTCATAATGTTACGAACGAAAATATTTTTTACCTCTTCCTTAACAGGATTATAAAATTTTCTTTTAACAGATACCTTTTCTTCTTTGAAATAGGTCATTAGATTTTTTACAAAGCCTCTGACTATCTTAATTCTATTTTATTTTGTATTTTGAAAAAATCTCTATTGTATTTGACAAAAGATTTGAGTCATAGCTAAGCTAGGGTTGGGTTGGACAAATAAAAAACCTTTCCACAGTCCAGCTTTAGCCTGATTATTATGGATTGTCACCCCTTTTCAAGCAGTCAAAATTAAGTTATTTTAATTTTGACTGCTTGAACATTAACAATACAACGTAACATAAGCGTTACCTTGGACCAGCACTCTCTATGATATTCTTGTCTGACATACATACATGAACTCACTTCTGTTTCCCGGAGAGGTATTAATTGACCACTGATTTCCTCTTGCTACGATCCTGACACATCTATTTTGCTTCATTCAGTCTCACCACTTTCATAACTAGTTTAGGGTTATCTTGACTTTACCTTTCTTCAATTTGTTCAGCGTACGTTCGTCATCAACCCTTTCCAACTGTCCCATTCACGCTTGCTTTATATACATGTTTTGTGAATCTCCTTTCGTCAAATATGGACCTTTCCAAATGTAAAAACCAGCTTAGCATACCTTCCTCTATTCTTGACACTACATATTCTTTCACTCCACAACGCTCACCTATCATACTGTTCCTCACTTTATCTTTTAAAATAAAGCCCCATTTACTTGATTGGCTGCTTATAAAGTCATATTGTGCCCTGTTCACTTGATTACCAATTATCATCTTCTTCTTTCTCACATTTGTGACTCAAATTATAGAACGGTATTCCGAGGATATGCTAGATCAATGATCACAGAAAATAGGTGTTATTAATTGAAATCAGAAGTTTCATATAGAAACGTCAACTTAAAATAAAATAAATAACAGCTTGTAAGTATATCTGTTCTTTACTTTAAAAGGTCAGCTCAAATCAGAAAAGCGTTTGATAAGATATTTGATTTCGGTCCAATATCAGGCAAAACAGTTTCCTATCAAAACTCTGAGACGAAATCCAATTTCCATGAGTATAATACACTGGAGACATGTTACATATCTTTGGATCTACTACAGTAAGTGGATTCCTCGCGGTCCGATTTTGCAGTGCGGTGATACGGTTAGTTTAGTGTGTCATAACGTGAACTTCTGAATCGGAAGATGAAATGTGGGTAGATACGTCTACTGCTCTCATGTCTCCACAATAGCTACATAATAATATACTCCAGTTAACCCGTTAACTGGACAATGGGTTGTTGTTGCAAGACATTTAAAATATCAGGGAAATGGTAAAAAAGGTAAACCCGATAAAGACCCAGATAAAACGTATAATTCTTATAAACTTTATAAAAAATATTTTCAAAACATAGTCTTTTTTATTTAGATTACTCAATTGAATTATGAGATCAACAGCCAATAATCAAAGGCAATCAACGAAACCCTGAAATAAATTAAATGCCTTCTATCAAATGGAGCGTAAAATCTTTTGTACAGAACCCTCGCTAATGAAACATGCTCACGCATGACCGGCACTATAGCCGTTACCCTTTTGTATCATCGCGGATTTGCAGAATACCCTGATAATAACGATGCCACAGAATAAGCGATAGCTACTACGGGTAGAAATCTCACTCAAGCAGCTAATTATTTATTGGGGATTTTCTTTTACGATCTCTGTGGCGCAGTGGGCTAAGGCTCACTTGAGACGCAGAGGGTTGCGGGTTCCATTCCCGCCGCGTGACAAATATTTGTATGATCTGCGGATATTTATCTCTGGTTTGGGTGTTTTCTATGTATAATATGTACCTATGTAATAACAAAAAAAAGAAAACATATAAGTAGTATCTCAGTAATATAGATCTCATAACATAACCTCTGCTTAGTTTGGTGGTAGATGATGATCTGTAAGAATGTCCTGCATTATTTATTTATATAATTTATTGATTTTGCTAGAAAATTTGACAATAAATAAACAAAAACCCTAAAAAGCATTATCCCACACTAGGATTTCCTGTGTCGTGGGTGTCAGGAAGTCTGAGTACCACAACACCCGGACCCGGAACAAATATCTGCAGAACATACAAACATTTGTACCGCAGCGGGAATCGAACCCGCACCTCTTGCTCGCTGCGCCATCAAGGTAGACTTTACACTGAAAAAAAAATCCTTACAAAATTATCCAATAATCGCAAATAAAACATACATTCCATATTGCAAACGCAGATATGGTCTCATTGCATCGCGGGTAACGATTTAAAATTACACACATCATCATCATCATCATACCTATAGACATCAAGTGACAGAGGCCTTCACGATATAATCCACGACGAACGGTCTCTAAAGTGACACACAGTACCGATACCGGCTTCATTATTTGAAATGAGTATAAAGGTAGGGTTGTATGACCCTCTTTTGGATGAAAGAGTTTTTTATTAAAATATCCGGCGGTATGGTGACATTTCGCATGCCATAAAAAAAAACAATTTCGTAGAGAGATGCTCAAAATCTTTGTGCGTAGTTTGTGGCAGGCCAGCCTAATTAAACTAGCAAAATGGCAATGAGAAAGAATGAACTAAATTTTACAAGCTTACCAATGACCAAAAATTATATTTGAAGGTTTTAAAAGAAAAAAAATATGAAGAATAACTGTATTTGGAAAATAACAAAACTGAATGAACAGATTTAGGTTGTTAATTTACTGTCATTTTGTCATGTAATTGTAGGTAAAATTAAAATTAATGCCGGTATAAATACAGTTTGAAAAAGTTTTGGCTAAGTGGGCAGAATCCCGACTTCCATTCCGGAGGCCGTGAGTTCGAAACTCGTGCGCCTATGGATTTTTGTACACGAAAAAAATATGTGCTCATTAACATGTGCTCCAAAGGGCAAAGGCAAAAAAAATCGTGAGGAAACTGGCATGCCTTAGAACAAAACATTTTAAGGAATGCGCCATCAGTTAGTATTCTGATAAGCAGCGATGGGCTTGCAACCTGTCACGTGGAGTGCTAACTTCTTGCGAAAACGTGGGTATGAGCTTAATGTTATATTTGTACGTGCCTCTGACTACCCCTTACTTGGTATCCTCAACGATCTACGCATTGAGTATGTATCTAAGGTTGTACATCATGTTTTTTTTAGATTTTCCTAAAAACTAAAGTAATAATTTAAGTAGGACTTAGCAATCTCAGCCTGGTAAAAGTGCCATTGTCTCGTCCCCATAGCCATTTCACTCGTGTAATTAGGAGCACATTAGTAGTGACTTAAATGGAAGAACTAATCAGTTACGTGTCTATTTGCCCTCACACCATTTTATGGTACCTTTTTTCCCACCAAAAATCACATTTTATCCTGCACTTCAACTGTCAATCGCACTCACTAAACTGTCACATATGAAAAAAGTTTTTAATTGCATTCACTCTCGAACGAACTCAAATTAAACATACGATTGACAATCAGTTGATTGTTTGTTGGCGGGAAAATGGTTACAGCTTTACTTGTTAACTGTTGAACAGCTGTCTTCAAATTCATTTCCTGATAATTATGTCATTTAAAAATTGACAGAAGCAAACAAAACAGGTTTGGCTACACAACTTTTTAAAAATATTTTTAAAGTAAGGTTGGGTAGTTGAAGTTTTAATGGTGTTTAATTGTTTTTTTACCCCACCTATTTGGAAACCAAGACGTTTTGTTCCTTGATAAGTGCGAGCCAAATAGATATTTCCTCTATTAAGGCACACTATGCCGCTGGAATGACCGCCGGCCGATTTCCGCGCGGGTTTGCCGTCGGCATTAGAAGGCCGCCGGCACAAGTCGCAAAAACTGGCAGAAAGCCACGGAGAATCATTTCGGTTGTGACAGTATCTGATGCTAGTGATGTGCATTTTTAACCAATAATTGACAATTTGATTTGGAATGCCGAGAGCGAATGCCGACCAGCGCCCGCGCACCGCTCGCTGTCAAACCCGGCGGCCGCCGTGCCGTGAGTATTACCGCCGGGTTTGACAGCGAACACATTTTGCCGGCGGGTATGATACTGCCATGCCGCCGACCATAGACTCATAAAACGAGACGACGAGCCCGACGTCATTGCTGGTGACCATACCGCCGGCAAAATGTGTCGAAGCAAAACTTTTACCGTGGGCAGTAATTAACGAATCTTAAAATTTTTGACGTGTTTTTCATCGTCTATTCTAGCGCTCGTAGTGACTTGTGATGATAAACTTACGAACCATCCCTGAAGTCACACAAATCGATAGCAATAACCTACATTTAATCGGATAAGCCGTTTCAAAGACATTTAGTAACACATATCGTCGGGCTCTTTACGTACTTTGAGTCAACGTAAAAATTTCTCGTGTGAAATAGTTGAGAATATTTAGTACAAATCAAACATTCCTACATAATCGTAAAATAGGTAGAGTGACTCGGATGACAGAAGTAGGAACAGTACAGGTTGTGTAGGACAGGAAGTACTTCAGTGTTCAATTCAAGCTTGACACCTCAATGCCTCAGTGTTCACTACTTGCAAGGTACCTCAGTTCAGTTCGCCTCTGATCCCATAAGGTATTCAAGCGTTAAGATACGCTACAATACCTGGGAAACAGCATACTTAGTACTATAGTGCTTAAGACTAGCAGAGTAATGTTTGAGGTACCTATAGGTCGATTAAAGAGCTTAGATCGTAAGAAAATTGCAAGGGAGCGATTCAGTCAGATAAAACATAAAAGCAAAATCATTCTGTTTATCTCCATACTTTTTAGACTTTATTTAAGTTTCTGACTATTACTTTTTTCTATAAATGAGTCTCGTTCATTTACGTTCGATTGGCACCACACTAAAGCTGAATGAAGGATCATCAAAAAAATAACCAAGCAGAGTTTGTTGCCTGATTCTTCTATCAGGCAACAAACTCGCAGGCATGGTTCCTCGCGCGCGAGGAACCGGCGTAAATTCACTTTAACATTTTAGATTCACGTATAGTTTTTAAGTTGACGTTTCTATATGATCCTTGTGATTTCAATGAATAAAAACCTATTGACTTTGACTTTGACATATTGGTATAGAATCAGACTCTGAGTATGAATATGATAATGATCATATTCATACTCAGAGTCTGATTCTTGTAATTATCTACTTTCGGTCAACTTTTAAACTAAATTTTGATGTTTCTCTTTGGAAATGGTCAACATATATGAGCAGAATACATCAGGAGACAACGGAAATAACCTCCAATTTTGTAATTTATGAGATCTAAGCATGATTTAATTTGAGTAATTTCACTATGCGAATAAAATAAAATAAATAATGCATTTTTCTTATCTAGCGTTCTAGCTTGTAGTATGGAACTACATAACTGATATACTACTTATAGTCTTATATACTTTTTTGTAATTATACTTACATATTATACATAGAAAACTGCTGAATGCTGAATATAAAAAAATATAAACACCCAACAGTCCTATACATAGTTCTGACCCCACACGTGTCGAAAATATCAGAAATTACGAGTACCATAGTACCACAGCGCCCAGACCCGTAATAAAATATCTGAAGAATATGAAAATATTTGCGAGGAATCGAACCAGCACCGCTTGCGTCCCAACCTCGAGGTTGTCGATGTTGCCTAACTTAGTAGACAATGCTAAGATAGCACGTTATGGTGCTTACTGCTCTTAGACTCAGTCTATCTTTGCTTATGGGATCTGTTGGCTTAGAGCCCACATTTCTTGGCAGTAGGTGATGTAGGTATGTACCTACCTAACTGTAAGTAACTATTTGATAATGGTTAACTGAGATGCAAATTGGAAGACGAATCTAGTAAGTCAGCTAGCTTTCAATTTAATTTTTCATTTGATTATGCGATAACAAAGCTCCTTTTATGGAACAATTTCGATTTTTTTTTTATCTTTTACGAGATAAAAAAAATCACGGGGGTGCGTGTGATTTTATTTCATTAATTTGTTTCTATATTTTTCTAGAGATTGTTACAAAAGTAGGCATTAAATGGATCGGACAGCATTTTTAATCATGCAAAGTATCTTCAGAGTTTTGATCAAAACAGCTTAATAAAAAACGTGTTATGGTAAAATGATACCTCGATTTTAGTAACACTGAATTCAGGATTATCTATCAAAATAAATAGCTAGCCTAGAAAAATGAAGGATAATGGTTTAAAAATTTAATTTGTTGGTTAGTTAAGATTGCCTAACCTACCTGTTTACTTCAAAAGCGTTTACTTCGTCGTCTCCTGAAGCACACAATTTCACCCTTCACAACCACTGATCAATCTGAAACCAAACAAACAAAACTACTTTATTTTATTTTATTTATTTTATTTTATTTTTATAAAATAAAATAAACACATACACACGACTGGTAATCCCTCATCATCCTCATATAAATAAATAAATAATGCTGGACCTTTTTTCACACAGCATCATCTAGCCCCAAACTAAGCAGAGCTTGTATTATGGCCTTATGCGTCTCAGGCGGGCCTTCCACCACTGCGCCACACAGTTCGTTATAACTAAATACATAACATAAGATTGGGTTCAACCGTTATGTACATTTATTAAATAATAAAATAATTATTATTTATTTTAGTTTGGGGCAAGATGCTGAGTGAAAAATGTCCAGCATTATTTATTTATTTATGTATAAGTACATTCATGTATAGGATAGTATGTGCGAGCAACAGTCAGGGCGGTTCAATCAGAACTGAACATAGAATTATATTCCCATTAGTCTCTTTATAGATAGTGGCCTCGATTCTGTAGTACACTGACTAAACTAAATTTAAACTATCGCTCTCTTTTACTGACAGTGCAAGCAAGAAAGAGATAGCTACAATTTTAGTCCTGTCAAATTAGTCAGATTTAAGTTTTCCATACAAATTTAGTCGTGATTTCAAAACATGCTGACTATAAACACGAAGAAAAGCGGCACGTAAACACTGAATTGACAGCAGCACACAGCATTAAAATTCTTGCTATCTCTTTCTTGCGTACACTATCAGTAAAAGAGAGCGACAGTTTAAATTTAGTTTAGTCAGTGTACTACAGAATCGAGGCCAGTATCACTTATAGTATCACTAGTGGAGCGCCCCCTCCTTTTGCCATGTTCAGTTTTCAACACGCTTATAAGTAGCTTCGCTTGTAACTAACAAACAAACAATGTAATCAAATTTTGGAAGACAATGTACGAAATAAAACTTGCGTGAGTAACTTTTACTCTGTTTATTTTTGAGAAAATATTACATTCACAGGAAGTTCGAAGAAGAAAAAACATGGCAGGAAACAATTGCCATAATACAAAATATTGCATAACCATAAAGTGTTTTTTAACCTTATTGTCTATGCTTTAGATTAATCTAAACAGACAATATTAACTTATTTCTAAGTGTCGTATCGATATGAAACTTTGTGTATATATGTTGTTAGGATGACAATACTATGATTTGGTATCTTGGAGCTGATCTGATGATGGAGCCGGGAGGTGGATAGTGGAACTTACTAGTAAACCCCTCGAGTTTTGGCTTATATAATTCGTTTTGACAAGAGTAAAATAGATTGGACTTGGTAACGAGGGTCTGATGACGGAGCCAGGAGGTGGACAGTGTTTTTTTTAATATTTTTACTGCGTGATATAAGTGTGTTTTTTTTAAATTACTCATTTATTTTTTCCTATAAACTTTATTCGCTACATTTTCTATGGATGCTATCTTTTCAAAGTGCACCGATACGGCCGATACGGCTGATATCGGCCTTTTCACCGAAATGGCCCATATCCCGAGGTGATAATATGCTCTTATCAATGTGCGTTGCAGTTTGGAGTTACTCGTAAATCCTACTATTATTATAAACGCGAAAGTTTGTGAGGATGTTTGTTACTCTTTCACGCATAAACTACTGAACGGAATTTGATGAAACTTTACAGTAATATAGCTTGTACATCAGAATAACACATAGGCTACTTTTTATCCGGTACTACGCGGGCGAAGCCGTGGACAGAAGCTAGTACAAGAATAAATAAACGTGGTTCCGGGCTGACATGTGACCTTTGATCTGTGCGTTGATTATCAGTCAGTCAGCAAGTCTGCATCGATTTTATATATCTTAATAGATTGCCTCTGGTCTGTGTGACATCGACACCCTCTAACGAGTCACGTGATCAATGACGTCACACTAATTAATGACGTCACACCATTCAATCTAAGTAGACTTCGTTATGGAGGCTTTGACTAACTGCATATTGGCTGAATAGTCGGGTAATTTGATAGTGTTTGCACGGGTTGTGTTTAAATTCTCAAAGTCAAAGTCAATAGGTTTTCAAAAACAAAACAACTTCACCACTGTATGGGGAATACAGGTGGACCTCCTCAGATACATACTCAGTGAGTTGATCATTGAGGATACCAAGTAGGGGTAGTCAGAGGTACGTAACATAATAATTAGGACATGCCCGCGATTGCAAGTTAGTATTCCACGTGACAGGTTGCAAGCCCATCGCCGCTTATTGGAACACTAACCGATGTCACAGGCTTTAGACTTTTGAGTTCTAGGGCAGGTCGGTTTCCTCACGATGTTTTCCTTCACCGAAAATGATGTGGCTATATGTATCACATAATGTTCAAGCCCAAGATCTCCTGATCGGAAGTCGGGGTGCCACCCACTAAGCCGACATAACTGCAGTTTCTGTCGCCTGTACTCTAAAACCGGAAGACACGTTATCCAGCCTTATTGCTTCACAGCAGAATTAGATAAACAGTTTGGTTCGCAAAAGAACAAGGAAATTCAAAATTATTTTAGGGTGGTTGAAGTGACGCGTGACCAGCGAGCTGGCTCTTATCTGGGCCAACGTATAAGCATTGCCATTCAGCGTGACAATGCAGCCAGCATTCGGGACTCCAGATCACAACCAGACGTCTGAGTTGACATATCTATAGATAGTTTGCAACAGACTTCAGATAGCTAGCTGTTTAATCTGTATTTTTTTGTATGTTCTATAAAAAAAGCTAAGGAGAAATCCAGAGCAATATCTCGCCCGCTCCGTGTCTCGGCGGCAAAAAGCAATGCTTGGGATAATCAAATCTGAATGATTTAGTTAGTATATTTGGTCAGGATAGATGGGAGATTAAACTGTTTAGTAGTTTCCTTTCTGGTGTTACATAGTATAATAATTGGCATCGTCATTTGGGTGGGTTCGTGAAGTCACCGACACTCAATTGGTCTAAGTCACAGGTTCTCAAACCTATTTTTCCCACCGCCAACTTTGAGAATAGAAAAATCTTAGCCCCAAAGTTTTTAAACAACACCTATCCCCCCCCCCCCCCCCCCGTTAGGACGGTCTAACCCCTCTAGACCGTCTTAGCGCCCCCAATACCTTCTAGAGCCTTCTAACGCTCGCACCAACAAGTGGGCGTTATCGCCCACTTTGAGAAACAGTGATCTAAGTAATGAATATAAAAAAATATATATAGAAATTATAATATCGAATGCTTATAAAATTACAAAAGTCAGTTAAAAATCGCTTTTATGAATGATAAATATATATTTTTTAGTTTATACTAGATAAATAAAAGTTTAGTTGATAAATAAAATCTGATAAAACCTGGCTAGGTTGCTTCCAGGCAGTTCGAAAAATGACTGATTCCGTGAAAAAATGTATGTGCATATTAAAACGCGATCGAAACGGTGAAGGAAAACATTGACATGGCGGTGATGTGCTTGCAACCTGTCACGTGGAATGCTAACTGTTTGCAAAATGCAGGTATATGCAAAATGTTATGTTTGAACATATTGCGTCTGTCTACGTCATAAGGTATCCTCAAAGATCTAAGCACTGAGTATGTATTCGAGGGTGTCTATTATTAGGGAATACAGTCGTGAGCGTGTTTGTTTTTGTTTTGTATTGACGTAGGTACCTACTTACACCAAGGTTTTCTACCGGGGTATTACCGGAAACATAAAAACCATTTTTTTAACCCAAAAATCTTCTTTGTTTTCGTACTATCAGTTTGATCGACTTGAAATCTATCGTGTGGACTCTCTTTGTTGCTTTAAACTTGATTTGTGAATGAAGTATTGAGTTTGAATTCGCAACTTCGAAAGGACAATGTGATTTTGGACGCTTTGGAAGGTTGAAAATCTTTAATGACTTTTTCTAATAATTTATAAAAAAGAATGAATTTTTGTGTTGCCAAGCCTCAGAAAGAGGTTATACCGTTTGATGATTAAGTTCCTACGGAGTAGATGATTTATTATGTGATTAAGTAGGCAATAGTTAACACATGCTTACTTAACTAGGTACACTAATAATCCTTCAGTAAATGAGTTCAGCTTGTTCAATCGGCACCACACTATATATGAATGAAAAGATCATAAAAAAACCAAGCAAAGTTTATTGCCTGATTTTTCTAGACTAGGTCGCGCGCAAAGAATCGGCGTTCATAATAAAAAATTAAATGCACGTTGTTTTTAAGCTGACTTTCTTTAAGATTCTTGTGATTTCAATAAAAAAAAACCTGTTGATTTTGACTTATATTGAGAGGCAGAAGAGACGAATATCGGGCTCAGTGGCCTGATGTCGGCTGATGACGATAACGTAAATTTTGAGAAAATTCTGGTTTTTTTTACAATATTAATTAAAAATAGTGTTAAAAATATTTGTTTTAAACTTCTACCCACACTTTGCTTAAGTGATACCTGTAGAGCAAATTGCTTATGAATATATCCATGTTAGAATTCACGACGTATAAATCCATAGTTATTATGGATTTATACTAAGACCGACTAAGTTTCGACTCATTCCGAAAAGGGTTTGAAGTGTGCCGGTGAAATTACAGTCACTTGAGACTTTTCAATCGTTATGTCCCAAAGTCGGCTACGCGCTAGCTATATCTTTGCTGTTACAAGCATAAATAAGTTACGGTAACCGCTTACCAGCAGGCTGGCCGTATGATTGTTTGCCACCTAAGTTGTTTTTTTTTATATGAAATTGTAACGTTAATATTAGAGGTCATGATATGTTAATCAGCACACGCAGACGATGTCGCGGGAAACAGTAAACTCTTCTATAGTTGTCAAATAAGCCCGCGGGCTTGGTGACGGTATTTATGGGCTGAGTTGATCAAGAAAAACCTTAAAGTGATCTACTGAGCCCGCGGGCAGAACAGGCTGTGGGCTGAGTTGATTATAAAGAGGAAATGAAACGCCATCTTCAAAACACCTAACTACCTATTATCTACGCGTGTGTTTCCAACGGCTTACTTCCCTCGCTCCAGGCGAATCTTTGATCTAGTATCGCGTAGGACGTGTAAATAATTCAGCCCGTTGTTACTAGCTATTACCGTTGTATTACTAGCTTCTGCCCACGGCTTAACTCGCGTGGTTCCCCGGATAAAAAGTAGCCTATGTGTTAATCTGATGTATAAGCTATATTACTGTTAAGTTTCATTAAAATCCGTTCAGTAGTTTTTGCGTGATTGAGTAACAAACATCCATCCTCACAAACTTTTGCGTTTATAATACTAGCTCCTTTCCACGGCTTCGCCCGCATTGTACCCGGACAAAAAGTAGCCTATGTGTTATTCTGATTTATAAACTATATTACTGTAAAGTTTCATTAAAATCCGTTCAGTAGTTTTTGCGTGATTGAGTAACAAACATCCATCCTCACAAACTTTTGCGTTTATAATACTAGCTCCTTTCCACGGCTTCGCCCGCATTGTACCCGGACAAAAAGTAGCCTATGTGTTATTCTGATTTATAAACTATATTACTGTAAAGTTTCATTAAAATCCGTTCAGTAGTTTTTGCGTGAAAGAGTAACAAACATTCATCCTCACAAACTTTCACGTTTATAATACTAGCTTCTTTCCACGGCTTCGCCCGCATTGTACCCGGATAAAAAGTAGCCTATGTGTTATTCTGATATATAAGCTATATTACTGTAAAGTTTCATTTAAATCCGTTCAGTAGTTTTTGCGTGAAAGAGTAACAAACATCCATCCTCACAAACTTTCACGTTTATAATACTAGCTTCTTTCCACGGCTTCGCCCGCATTGTACCCGGACAAAAAGTAGCCTATGTGTTATTCTGATATATAAGCTATATTACTGTAAAGTTTCATTTAAATCCGTTCAGTAGTTTTTGCGTGAAAGAGTAACAAACATCCATCCTCAACTTTCATGGTTATAATATTAGTAGGATTTACTTCTTCCTTTGTCATAGAGTGTTCTGAATATTTTGCTCTTATTTTATACAAACCACTCACTTTACGGTCACAGTTATTGGCTAAATCTAATGTACAGAGTTAGGTACGTGATTTTGCGGTGCTTTCTCACGGCCAAAGCTACGAGTACATATGTTTTTCATGTCCAACTATTAACAGCTGCCTAACGGAGAAAGATTTTTTGTGCAAATTATTCTCGTGTGTGTCGTATTATGTAGGACGTAACACAAGAGGAGAATCTAATAAAATAAATAAATAATAGCTGGATATATTTCACACAGTATCATTTAGCTCCAAAGTAAGCAGAGATTGAGTTATAGTAACTACATGACTGATATACTATTTATATATGTACATATTTTTTTTGTAAATATATAGTACTAGCTGCTGCCCACAGCTTCGCCCGCTTGGTATCCGGATAAAAAGTAGCCTATGTGTTATTCTGATGTATAAGCTATATTACTGTAAAGTTTCATCAAAATCCGTTCAGTAGTTTTTGCGTGAAAGAGGAACAAACATCCTCAGAAACTTTCGCGTTTATATTATTAGTAAGATACATAAAAAAATCCTAGATCATGAGACAATTATTTCCAGATTTATGCATTTGTCCCTCGGCGGGAATCGTAGTCGCAACCTTCTGCGTCTCAGGCGGGCCTTCGTCCACTGCCCCACAGAGGTCGTCAACCTATGGTAATTTCCCCTTTATTATTGTAATGATAATACACTTCCCACACTGGTTATTTCAGGGTCATACATACATTATTCCTGTCTGACCGATGTTTCCTGGATTTCTGTATCTTCCAGGAGTTATTATTGGTTCTTTTGGGACAAAATCTAAATCAGTACATTTCAGTTTGCTGGTCCCGTAGGATTTATTTCCTTTGTGCTCGATCGCAAAATTTTCTAGATAAGCGGATTCCAGTTGTACCTACCTCGGAGATACTTTATCTTGAATTGGAAAGTATATATATGAAAAAAAATATTAAAATATGACTGAAAATAAGAGTGCATGTAAAATCTAAGAGCCGTGTTGGCCTAGTGGGTACCTCGACGTCCGATCTGGAGGTCGGATTTGAACGCGGTCATAAACCAATGGAGTACCACTTAAAAACGCTATGTGCGCAGTAACACGTGCTCAAAACGGTGAAGAAAAACATTGTGAGGAAACCGGCATGCTGTAGAACTAAAAATTCGAAGGCATGTGCCTTCGTTTAGTGTTCCAAAGACCGTCGCTTGCAGCTTGTCACGTGGGATACCAACTACTTGCAAAACGCGATGGATGTTTGTTACTGTTTTACGCAAAAATTACTGAACGGATTTTGATGAAACTTTACAATAATATAGCTTATACATCACAATAACACATAGGCTACGTTTTACCGGGTACAACGCGGGCGAAGCCGTGGGCAGAAGCTAGTAATATTATAAATGCGAAAATTTGTGAGGATGGATGTTTGTTACTCTTTCACGCAAAAACTACTAAACGGATTTTGATAAAACTTTACAGTAATATAGCTTATACATCAGAATAACACATAGGATACTTTTTACCGGATACCACGCGGGCGAAGCCGTGGGCAGTAGCTAGTTGTAGATAAACGGCGTAAAATTATGTTGCCCTAAAATTGAGAAAATCCTTTTTTGAAAAGAGTAACCTCTGTCACATTTTGAACTTTGCAAATAGACTTTCTCAAGGCTCGAGCTGAGTGCACACTAACGAATTTATTTCTTGGAGTCGCTCATCAGCGATGCTAATGTATGCGACGTGCATACGTTGCCTAATGTAAACTGATTTCGGGCATGCAACGCTAAGGTGCTTTTGCCGCTGAAAATGTTACGAGGGTACGTGTTTTCTTTGAAACGGCTACGAAAAACCTGACACCTCAGAAAAAAACGAATTATTCCCATCTATCACCCTGCTCTGTCGCCCTAGGGTGACAGTTGGGAAAAAAAGTTCCATCTGTCCTCTTTTTTGCAACGGGGGGACAGATTTATGATGGAGATTCTCAGATTCATACTCAGAACGCAGTTCAGAAATCTATCTCCTTCACAGTTTTAAGCGTGTAGCACATAAGTTAACATAAAATATGGTACACGACCAGGTTCGAACCCATGATCTTCAGATAAGAAGTCGGAGCACAGCACTAAGCCAATATGAAACGATCTACCCTTGAGAATGAGATACGGTTGAATGAAGCGAAAGAGGATCCACCTACTATGTAGGACTTAACAAGCTGATGATGGCGATGAAGATGGTATAAACGAAGTATAAACTTCTCAGAAACTAGACCGCTCATCCTGTAGAGGAACCTAAAGAAAACAGTTCTAAAGTTAAGTCCTATATTACTAAACAGGCATCTAACAAATCCTGATGATGGCGATGAAGATGGTATAAATGAAGTATAAACTTCTCAGACACTAGACCGCTCAGTCTGAAGAGGAACCTTAAGAAAACAGTTCTAAAGTTAAGTCCTATATTACTAAACAGGCATCTAACAAATCCTGATGATGTCGATGAAGATGGTATAAACGAAGTATAAACTTCTCAGAAACTAGACCGCTCATCCTGTAGAGGAACCTAAAGAAAACAGTTCTAAAGTTAAGTCCTATATTACTAAACAGGCATCTAACAAATCCTGATGATGGCGATGAAGATGGTATAAATGAAGTATAAACTTCTCAGAAACTAGACCGCTCAGTCTGAAGAGGAACCTTAAGAAAACAGTTCTAAAGTTAAGTCCTATATTACTAAACAGGCATCTAACAAATCCTGATGATGTCGATGAAGATGGTATAAACGAAGTATAAACTTCTCAGAAACTAGACCGCTCAGTCTGAAGAGGAACCTTAAGAAAACAGTTCTAAAGTTAAGTCCTATATTACTAAACAGGCATCTAACAAATCCTGATGATGGCGATGAAGATGGTATAAACGAAGTATAAACTTCTCAGAAACTAGACCGCTCAGTCTGAAGAGGAACCTTAAGAAAACAGTTCTAAAGTTAAGTCCTATATTACTAAACAGGCATCTAACAAATCCTGATGATGTCGATGAAGATGGTATAAACGAAGTATAAACTTCTCAGAAACTAGACCGCTTAGTTTGTAGAGGAACCTAAAGAAAACAATTCTAAAGTTAAGTCCTATATTACTAAACAGGCATCTAACAAATCCTGATGATGGCGATGAAGATGGTATAAACGAAGTATAAACTTCTCAGAAACTAGACCGCTCAGTCTGAAGAGGAACCTTAAGAAAACAGTTCTAAAATAAAGTCCTACATTACTAAACAGGCTTCCAACCAATCCTACAAGAAGTTGTATTAGCAACTTGCAGTAGCAAGTTGCTAATACAATTTACAACTTGCTACTGCAACTATAAAGACAACTTGCAACTTAAGTTGCAACTCCAAGTTGAGACGGAGACAAAACCGCACATTCGAGTTTATAGTTAAGCTATGAATTGATAGACCGTGGATTAAAAATTCATGTTAAACTTTTGCGTACAAAGGCTTACCAAGAAGCATTTAGAGAGGTATATGAGATGATGTGAAATGTGAAAGTGACGCTTTTTAAAGCCTACTGTCAGTCACTTTACATGAGCAGCCTGTGGGTTGCATATCGTCGGCTAGCTAACAACACCGCTCAAGTCGAAATTTTGTGATTTTGATTTTGCGCTTCGGTTCACCAATACAAACATTGCATTTCAACCAATCACAGTTTCAATTTCAGCGTTAGCGATTTCAATTATGTGGACTTGTGCGGAGTTAATAAAACAGTTTTTTGCTTCTCCTGATAAGTTAGGAAAATCGATTTACGCGGTGTTGTTAGCTAGCCGACGATATACAAAAAGGGCGTACAACGCTCTGCGTATTCAGTATACGCTCAGTATTCACTGACGGCGTCCACGCCATCATGAGAAAGCGCTTCGCTTTTGAAACGCTTGCGCGGCAGCCAGAAGTCCCACACCATTCTAAGCACACTGGCGGGACTCTCCGTTTATTGGGAACTGGATAAGCCTGCACAGGCTCGTAGGCGCTGCTGCCCCGATCACGGACGGTCCCAAATGTCCATGTATGGGCTTGCATGTTATCTGTCTCGTTGTGTTATTTTAATTTTATAATAATTTAAATTGTATGTTTAATACGGCATCTTACGCTGGCTTATTTACTATACAGTAACCCGTCTCTGGAATCATATCCAAACCGTCTTCCGTGAAGCTTCCTCAGTTGAAGTGTTCAGGGCTAGAGTCTATAATCACTTCCTCGGTGGAGACAAAGATTGAGCAATTTATATATATATTATTTTATTTTTGTAAGTATGTCCTATATATTATATTTATATATAATTATCAATTATTTAGGTGTATTTAAATATTTTCGTTACTTAATCACTACATATATTATCATTTTTGTTTTAACCATTCTGTAACACATCTTTTTTCACAATACACAAAAGTTATCTGGAAAAGAATGCTTCTTAGCATTAAGTTCGCCTATGTACTACTATTTCGTGCAGTAAATAATTTTCTATCTATTTATCTATGTTATTTTAGTAATTATTAATTTATATGAGCTCTGTGTCTTAAAATAAACAATTTTTTTTTATATGACTGGGGGCGAATTATTTTTATACAAAATTACATTTTCGAGTGGAAGAAGTAGAGTTCCTTTTGAAAAACCGTCAGGGGAAGTACAGTATTGCTCGCGTTGCTGTGTTCAAGGTGCCGATGAAATTACAGGCACATGGGACTCTTCAGATGTTATGTCTCAGCGATTGTTTTAGTCTTTGATTGTCGCCCGTCAGTGCCAATCTCATAGGGGAGAGGTCACATGTTATCAATATTTCAAGCCTCAAGTACTTTATAATCTAGTATCAATATAATCTACTTACAGTTCATTTTCTATCAGCTCATGGTGAAACTGGTTTATCATCGATTATTCTTCAGCGAAATATCGATTTGGATATTGAAGAGTTCCAGACTAGATTGGAATTTGTGACTGATTTAGAAATAAAAAACTATACCAAATACTAGATGCACAAGTACCTAGCTAAATTTGGTAGTATTTAATCTCATTCGTATAAAGAAAATATGGGTCCTTTAGCACCCAGGAGCAATTTAGCGTCAAAAATCTTGGGTTCTGTAGTACCCAGAAGCAAACTAGCGGGAAGTCAACATTCAAACTCTGAGCGAGCACTCAAATTAACTGCAATGATCTATGGTTACGGGTACGGTTTTGTAACTACCTATTAAAATATAACCACTTTAAGTAATTTCTTAAAAGGTCTATGACCAGATTAACTTTATTTATTAGTTTAGTTTGCGAGTTTATAATTTACTAGTTGTTGCCCGCGGCTTCGCCCGTGTGGTATGTTAATAAAAGTAGCATATGACGGACTCCAGGCTTCAAACTATGTCCACCAACTTTTGAATGAATCAAACCAAGAATTACAATTTATATAAAGTTTAGAACTCAATTGCACACTGAAATTTTTCATAGAAACTTTAGCGCCTATCTTACCCCCTTTAGGGTAGATTTTCGAAAATTTGATTGTGTCTATGTGTAATTCCAGATCCTAAACTATCTACATTCCAAATTTCATCAAAATCGGTTTAGTAGTTACGGAGATACGTGGTAACAAACATTCACACACACACACACACAGACTTTCGCATTTATTATATTAGTAGGATTTTCTGTCTAGCAAAGTTACAAAGAATGTATATTGTTAAAATATATACTTAATATTATAAAGAGGTAAAGTTAGTAAGTTTGTATGGTATGGTAGGTAATTTCTAAAACTACTCATCCGATTTTAAAACTCTTTCACCAATATTCAGAATGGACATTGACTATATATTATCCCGTTCAAATAAAAGGGCTTCTCATGGACACCAATTTTGCAAAGTAAGCTAACGAAAAAATGGTCAAGCGAATCAAAAATACTTTTTATTGGCTACTTTTATCCGGATACTACGCGGGCGAAGTCGTAGACAGTAGCTAGTTTGATATCCTACTAATATTATAAACGCGAAAGTATGTGAGGATGGATGTTTGTTACTCTTTTACGCAAAAACTTCTAAACGGATTTTGATGAAACTTTATACAGTAATATATAGCTTATACATCAGAATAACACATAGGCTACTTTTTATCCGGGTACCACGCGGGCGAAGCCGTAGACAGTAGCTAGTTTGATATCCTACTAATATTATAAACGCGAAAGTTTGTGAGGATGGATGTTTGTTACTCTTTCACACAAAAAATACTGAAGAGATTTTAATGAAACTTTACAGTAATATAGCTTATACATCAGAATAACACATAGGCTACTTTTTATCCGGGTGCCACGCGGGCGAAGCCGTAGACAGTAGCTAGTTTGATATCCTACTAATATTATAAACGCGAAAGTTTGTGAGGATGGATGTTTGTTACTCTTTCACACAAAAAATACTGAACGGATTTTAATGAAACTTTACAGTAATATAGCTTATACATCAGAATAACACATAGGCTACTTTTTATCCGGGTACCACGCGGTCGAAGCCGTGGGTAGAAGCTAGTTATATATAGATCGAGTAGCCTTGAAATAGAGTTCCTACCTTTGTTCGTTAATCGGATTACGATTTTTCTCTTTGTCACCCTGATTTATCTTCTATTAAAATAAATATTTAAAGCGTTGATATTGTTGTTAAGAGCATCACTTGAGGCTTGACCGATTTGGCTATTTTTTATTTCAAAGTGTTATAGTCCAAACATAGATTTTTGACAACCACACAAAAAAAAAAAATACTAGTGTGACGCTCTCGAACACTGTAAAGTTTATTTCTAAGTTTATACCTCTAGCATCAGCGTGAAAACTGTTGTTCTTTCTAAGTTTAATGTTCACAACTTGCTCTGGTATAGTTAGTTCCAAAGTTTGTAAAAGTGGCACGGAAGTTTTTAGTGAGACTTATTTTTCAAAGTTTTACTTTTTAACAGTTGTAAGAAATCGATATATGTATATATATTTTATATATATTGCAAGGGCATTTTCATGTTCTTTCTAAGTTTAATGTTCACAACTTGCTCTGGTATAGTTAGTTCCAAAGTTTGTAAAAGTGGGACGGAAGTTTTTAGTGAGACTTATTTTTCAAAGTTTTACTTTTTAACAGTTGTAAGAAATCGATATATGTATATATATTTTATATATATTGCAAGGGCATTTTCATGTTCTTTCTAAGTTTAATGTTCACAACTTGCTCTGGTATAGTTAGTTCCAAAGTTTGTAAAAGTGGGACGGAAGTTTTTAGTGAGACTTATTTTTCAAAGTTTTACTTTTTAACAGTTGTAAGAAATCGATATATGTATATATATTTTATATATATTGCAAGGGCATTTTCATGTTCTTTCTAAGTTTAATGTTCACAACTTGCTCTGGTATAGTTAGTTCCAAAGTTTGTAAAAGTGGCACGGAAGTTTTTAGTGAGACTTATTTTTCAAAGTTTTACTTTTTAACAGTTGTAAGAAATCGATATATAAATATTTTATATATATTGCAAGGGCATTTTCACGAGACTTAGTATGATGGCATCGGTTATGGCATCGACATTGTTTCTCCCCATTCCGAGAGTCTAAATTCAATTATCTAATTCATAGGAAAAAATAATACAAATTGAGACTCTGGGTCCGTGGGGAGCTGGGGCCCTTCGCTTTTTCAAAATACTTTTGTGGATGACTGGTTGAAGCGACGCGTAAACAGAGAGCTGGCTCTTTTCTGGGTCAACGCATTAGCATTGCCATGCAGCGTGGCAATGCGGCTAGTATTTTGGGAACGCTTCCGTCTGGTAGTGATCTGTATCAGTTGAGCTATCTATAGATCGTTTGCAACGGTTTTTAGATAACTAGCTATTTCATCTGTATTTTTTGTATATACCTACTTGTACATAGTTGTATAAATAAAAAAAAAACAAGATTTTATAATATCCCTCAAGTTTAAGAAACATCCTAAGAATTTCGACAAGTCTGGTAACAATTTTGTGGCTTACTTGGTACAGCCCCCACGAACCAAGTGGAAGAGCATGGGTTCGAGTCCCACTAAGTTGAATTTATGAGATACTAGCTTCCGCCCACGGCTTCGCACGCTTGGAACCCGGATAAAAAGTAGCCTATGTGTTATTATGATGTATAAGCTATATTACTGTAAAGTTTCATCAAAATCCGTTCAGTAGTTTTTGCGTGAAAGTGTAACAAACATCCATCCTCACAAACTTTCGCTTTTTTATAGTAGTAGGATTATTAAATCTGGTAGTTTCTCTTTAGGGTGGATTAACATTTTAAATCACTTTTAACTCTTCCATCAAGAAAAATCGGAGTCATCCAATAGCATACCTCGGTGGCGCGGCGGGTGGGTCACAAGAGGTGCGGGTTCGATTCCCACTGCGGGAAAATGCTTGTACGTTCTGTAGATATTTGTTCCGGGTCTGGGTACCCCGGTACTTGTAGTTTCTACACGACACAAGGAATCCTTGAGTGGCGTAAGTACTATTTTTGCGTCTACTGGGAGTTTTCCATATATTATTCATTTTAGCATTTATATATTTTTTACTATAAACAACTTTTTTTTCTGGCTACAAACGCAAATGGACATTAAGGGTAACCTGCCTGAGGAGACTTGTGATAGACGCTTACGATGATAAAGGTCTGCTTGCTAAGTATATGTTTCCTTTCTAATCCTTGCTTGATAAAAAAATTATTGACTGCTTATGGTTTGTTTCATTATAACCTGGTAATATAGTAACGGTGTCTTGATAAGGTAACGATAGGGGTCTAGAAAAATACCTCACGCTTATTTTTCCTTTCACGCTAACGAAAATTTGCCAAGGAAAAACTTGACAGTAGTCACGTGACTTTTCCACAGCTAATATCATTCCCATACAATTGAATCTTTCCGTAGGCGTTAACGCCAACAAAAAATGGTATTTTTCTAGACCCCTTGGAGTCGGAGGTGATAAGGTTATTGGTAAAAGGTAAATGGATGTATTTACGTAAGTGTGTAGCGACGAAGTAGGTAGACATGAAGTAAGCCGCTCGGTTAGGTAGGTAGCTACAGACAGGTTCAGAGAAAAGTGTTTTCTCCTATTCCTTGGGCAAGGTCTTCACTTTGTTATAATTTCAAGGCCTTGGTAATAGATACAGCTGATGATGGAACTGCTCTTATATACAATGCGAGTAGTCACACTGTCTCCGTCAGTAGAAAAGCTGACACGATGTTCAACTAAATTGATATGAAATGTCTTGGCCGGGCGTGGTCTGAGTGAACAGCTGATGAGGTAAGATGGTATGAATGAATGAATGAAAAAACTTTATTGTACACCTTATGATATAAACAGTTTTTTAAAAGACATTATTTAATGTCTAAAAAGCGACTACAAATGACGGAAAATTGATAAAAAGTCCAATATGAAATTATATCACCCATTTTTTCAACTAAAGGAGTGTGATTTTTTTCATAAAATTTATATAGTAGTTTACCACCATCTTATAGTATACTCATAAAAAATATTTTAACTCTGTTCAAAATCGGCGAAGAAATCGCGTTACATAGGTACACACAAAAATAAACAAATATACGATATTTGCTATACGTTTGAGTCTCAACTTGAGACTCGTCGTATATATATACTATAAGGGTGGTACCATATAAATTATACGGTTTCTATCCTGCAGCTCTCTATCATCGGTGTTAACGATATTTTTTGACTACGAATGCCACTGTTTCAAATAAAAAACAAAATATAAATCACCCACAAAAATGTTTCGGCTAGTCGTGTTTCTGGCTAAAAAAATATATCATAAAATGATCATATTTTTTTAAGTTTTGCGGGAAAATTAGCAATAGCTCAGGAATAAACTTTGAATCATCTCGGAATCATTCTTTAAAGAACAACAAAATAATTGGCGAATCTATCAAGTAACAAATACACAATTATTTTATAATTGTGTATTTGTTGTATTTGTGTAACAAATACACAATTATTTTATAATTGTGTATTTGTTACTTGATATCCCGTTATCAGAATAATGATTTATTGGTAAAATACAATGAATCAATTGATGCTTTGACAATTAGTTGCCTTAATTAAAAAAAAAAGAAGTTTAAGCTACTCTTTCTAAAATGTATGCATAAAATGTTGGTTATATTAAAGTCTAATTGTATGTTCTTACTCCGTTTTTTCTTGTAATTTTAATTATTTATTTTTATCTAATTGCGATATAAAAAATAACTAAAGGTACTCAAATATTGTAATTAAATAATAATTGTATTATTATTTACTTCACAAAGTAAGTACTTACTGCTTTTCACTGACCACAATGTCTACCTATCATCTAGCTCAAAACATTTTGTGATTTATTATGTATTTTAAAATGATTGTAATAAATATATTACAATCATTTTAAAATACACACATAATAATATATACACATAATAATGTGTACCCAAATAAATAAAATTCGCAGTTGATAGTACGTAAGAGTGAATCATCTCTGTCATCTGCGGTCTGCAGTCATATTTCGAATAGTAACTCGCTCGTAACTTAGACCACACGTAACTCCCCATGCGTGGAGATTTATCATTATCTCGCTAGAAGACATGGCGGTATAAAACCCAGTGAAGTATGAAATAAGAGCTGGGTTACCATAAGCTGAGGTCACCTACCATTCCGGCTTGATGTATGATGATTATAATATTCGGAACTGAGGTTTTGTTAGGCTAGGTTGAGCGTGTCGAGCTGTATTTTTCGGGGTTGACCTGTCAGATATATTATAGTCTGTGGTCGTGCTATTATATTTATGGTAGGCCACCATAATAGACTAAGGCTGAAGTTTTCCAACAAAATAAACGGCCGGTCTAGTCTAACGACCGATGTGGCGCGGTGGGCGAAGGTCCGCCTGCTACACAGGAGGTTGCGGGTTCAATTCGCGCCCTGGGACAAATATTTGTACGATCTGCAAATATATGTTCCGGGTGTTCTGGGTATTTTCTATGTATAATAAAAACATATCTATTTATGTAATGTATTGTATTAAGTATATCAGTCATCTAGTACCCATAACACAAGCTCTGCTTAGCTTGGGGCTAGATGATGCTGTGTGGATTGTCCAGCATTATTTATTTATTTTATTTTAACCATTGATTACGATGACAAATTCCAATGAAAATATGGGTAAAAAAGCTTTGATTATTGTATTGGTGAATTGGTATTGTTTGTATGATCTGCAAATTTATGTATTGGGTCTGGGTGTTTACTATGTATACATATAAATACAAAAAAAAAAATAGTTGTTTATCAGTCATGTAGTTCTCGTATCACAAGCTCCGTTTACTTTAGGGTTAGATGATGCTGTGTGAAAATGTACAGCATTATTTATGTCTATAGTGTCAGTCAGTCACAAACTATGCCACCGATATCTACACTCGATATTTACATGTGTATAGCTGAGTCACAAACACCGATATCTACACTCGATATTTACATGTGTATAGCTGCGTCACAAACTATGACACCGATATCTACACTCGATATTTACATGTATAGCTGCGTCACAAACTATGACACCGATATCTACACTCGATATTTACATGTGTATAGCTGCATCACAAACTATGACACCGATATCTACACTCGATATTTACATGTGTATAGCTGAGTCACAAACTATGACATCAATATCTACACTCGATATTTACATGTATAGCTGCGTCACAAACTATGACACCGATATCTACACTCGATATTTACATGTGTATAGCTGAGTCACAAACACCGATATCTACACTCGATATTTACATATGTATAGCTGAGTCACAAACTATGACACCGATATCTACACTCGATATTTACATGTGTATAGCTGAGTCACAAACTATGACACCGATATCTACACTCGATATTTACATGTGTATAGCTGAGTCACAAACTGTGACACCGATACCAATTTCGACTGGCCAAAGTTCTTATACTAGTCAGTAGTACAATAAAATTGTGACTCTCCCGATCCTAACAGGACAATTCCCGAAAATATAAAGCATTTTTCACGCAAATGAACACACAAATATATCATCCCAGCCATTAAGCTGTAAGAGTAATGAATATTTCTAGGTGAGAATTTTATTTTAAGAGCGAGCAGTGTTCATCTATTTCGACGAAGGATTTTTTTAGTCTTTTTTAAATAAAACTTATGTTATGGGTTAAACTGTTTGTTGTTTATGACCCTAAGGTAAAGTCAAACTGAGGCCCTTTACGTAATTAAGAATTAAGAAAAGTTACGCACAAACAAAGTTCATAAAATGATGTTTACTTTTAAGATTCAATCTATAGGTTTCTGTTCACGTTTATGACACTTCAACGTACATTACTCTGTAATCGTGGCATTTATGCGTGACATTGTCACATATGTAGACGGTATTTAATTTTGTCAATGCGGCGAGTACTCATAACATGTGACTCGTAACGTACATAAGTCAGTTTTCCAACTTTTTTTATAGGTATCAATATAAAGGTCTTGATGAGCTGGTATCAATTTTTTATACTTGTTATAATTAAGCCTTATTTTCATATAAAATAATTTTGCATTGACCGGGCCATGTCAGAGCCAGAAGCCACTTTTGTTTGGCTTAGCATGTCTCATGTTCAGACCTCATTATATCAAACGCTCTACCTTATATTACTCCTCTGTGAGTCACTTATCGTCTTCCATACCAGTGGTAGGGGTCGGGGGATTACATGGCAATTACTACATATACTGTGACCAGCAGGAAAATTGGTTCATCGGGAATTATTGTGACATGTACCCACCTATTTACGAAGAGATTCAAACACCACGGAAAGTCATCAACATCAACAGCCTGCGGAAGTATAGTGGTGGCTATGGCATCCCCTAAAGAGTGCCATGACGAACGATCTTACTAACTTTTCTTGCGATTATTTATTCTATGACATGACGCAGTTAGGAAATTCTAGTCTTTCTGCAAAGTATTTTACTATTAAAGGTTAGATTATATAGATATATGAACTCTTTATTGCACACCAAAGCAAAATACAAAAACACGAGCATTTATAAGCATAAAAGGTACAATGGGCGGTATTATCGCAAAAAGCGATCTCTTTCAGACAACCTTTGGATGAACAGAATAAAATGGAATCAAAAGTCGCAAATGGAAATAAGGCGGTGTACGAGTAAACCTGTAGTAAATTATAATATTAATAATATAACATAATTATCCTATAGGTACCTATAATATATACACATTATTAATTATCTAATTAATTTAGTTTATTATTCAGTTAATAAAACAGATATACAACAGCTGTTGAAGTGACGGTAAAAACAGAACAAATTTACATAACATCAAGTTCAAATTATTTAATTTTATTTAGTTTATTATTCAGTTAAAAAACAGATAAATAACAGTTAAAGTGCTACCAGTAAAACAGAACTTACTATTTACGTAACATCAAGTTCAGATCTAGTTCAGTTCCCAGAAACATGTTTACATGTCATTATCAGCCAAGACACAATGTTAAGTACCTACACGTAACAAGAAAAAAAAAACAATTAAGAAGTAATTAAAACTTGGGATACTTAGTATTCATTAGTTTCAGATCATATTCATCCATACAATATTATAATACACAAACTAACAAGATAAAAATAATTAAATCAAATGTCACAAGAAAACGATAGATTCTTAATTAATTAAAACCTTCAAATTATACTTTCTTATTACTGAGCAATAACTAGATGATATGTTGGAACGTAGGTGCCCTACTCTAACCTCATACAATATGTCACTGTCAGTGAGAGGTGTTTTCTGTTCGCTCTCTCTGTCGATGGCTTCCGTGGGTGGCTTTGCAATAAAGTGAAACAAGTACATAATAAATTACTTTTATTATCTAAATTGACCCTAGAAACCCTTCATGATACAAGTTTTGAACACAGCTCCTTTCCTCTCAAATATCGGATGAACGACGGTTCACCTCATAAATACGTTTAAAACATGCGGAAAGTGGGATTGTAGAAAGAGGTTTTAGGTTTAGGAGAAAGAGGATTATCTTTTTATTCCAAAAACAATCGTAAACTTGACTATTCATATTGTAAAAACGGGAATTTTCACGTACCGTACTATCGGTGAAGGCACCGACTTAGTTTCGACTCATCCCGAGAGTCTTCATCAGGAAAAACGGGAATTTTCACGTACCGTACTATCGGCGAAGGCACTGACTTAGTTTCGACTCATTCCAAGAGTCTTCATCAGGAAATCGGGAATTTTCACGTACCGTACTATCGGTGAAGGCACCGACTTAGTTTCGACTCATTCCAAGAGTCTTCATCAGGAAATCGGGTATTTTCACGTACCGTACTATCGGGGAAGGCACCGACTTAGTTTCGACTCATTCCGAGAGTCTTCATCAGGAAAAACGGGAATTTTCACGTACCGTACTATCGGTGAAGGCACCGACTTAGTTTCGACTCATCCCGAGAGTCTTCATCAGGAAAAACGGGAATTTTCACGTACCGTACTATCGGTGAAGGCACCGACTTAGTTTCTACTCATCCCGAGAGTCTTCATCAGGAAAAACGCGAATTTTCACGTACCGTACTATCGGCGAAGGCACCGACTAAGTTTCGACTCATTCTGATGAAGACTCTCGGAATGAGTCGAAACTAAGTCGGTGCCTTCGCCGATAGTACGGTACGTGAAAATTCCCGTTTTTACAATATGAATAGAAGTATTATCATTTAACAAAATAATAACAAAAATGTGATAGATCGTTTGCAACAATCTTTAGATAGGTAGCTGTTTCATCTGTATTTTTGTATATACCTAAGTAGGTATACAAGTGTATAGATAGATAGAAGATATAAAATACTTTTTGCCCACCAAATATTCCAACTTAATTAAATGGTACAAACTTTAACATTGTTGTACAATGCGCGGTCTTATCGCTACTTAGCGATCTCTATCAGACAACCTTTGGATGGAACGGACTGTACGAAAGATTACAAGGTTGTAAGTGGTGTACCAAATACTATGAAAAACACTATATATTATTTTACCTACATAATTACTTACTACACAGCATAATACCTACATACTATCTATCTATAATATGTATGTATTTGCAAAAAAAAAAAAAAAAGTATATAAGTAGTCATGTAGTTCCCATAATACAAGCTCTGCTTACTTTGGGGCTAGATGATGCTGTGTGAAAAATGATCAGCATTAAAAAAAACTATTAAAATCTATAGAAATCTTCGCTCTTCTGAAACTCCACAGCTTCATACTCCTGGGGCCTAACCATCAAGTCTTATTGCGATTCATTTTAGGCAAAGATATCCCGTTTTGCGAATGACAAAGCTTTAGCTACGTCTTAGAGTCCTCAATCGCAAAGCGGAAAATGACCTCTTTGCCTGAACTGAATCGCAATAAGACTTGATGGTTAGGCCCCAGGTCCATAGTTCACAATTTTATGGTAACTCCTTTACAGTACGACTATGGAACGCAATATCTTTCTCTATTATTGTGGGTTTTTTCTATGTATAATAAAAAAATATCTATAAATAATAATAAATAATAAATAATGCTGGACATTTTTGTACACAGCATCATCTAGCCCCAAACTAAGCAGAGCTTGTATTATGGGAACTACATGACTGATATACTACTTATATACATTTTTTTTGTAAATATATACATAGAAAACACTCAGACCTGAGACTAATATTTGCAGATACAAACATTTGTCCCGTGGCGGGAATTGAACCCGCAACCTTCTGCGTCCCAGGCGGACCTTCGCCCACTGCGCCACAGAGGTCGTCAAATCTATCTATGTAATGTATTGTATTAAGTATATCAGTCATCTAGTACCATAACACAAGCTCTGCTTAGTTTGGGGCTAGATGATGCTGTGTGGAAATGTCCAGCATTATTTATTTATTATTAAAATTTATGGGATCTACTCGTAACATTGATTATCTACAAGTTGTGAAGATAATTTCTGTTGACAAACAGACATACCTACCATATTATAGCAACTCCATTCGACAAATTATGTAGTAACAATTAGACGACATTGTAGCTGATCGTACACAATGGGCCTTTGTTCGTCTTTACGAGCGATAAATCTGCGGGAATCGAACCCGCTATTTTATTGGCGCTCTTTCATTTGCCGTGTGATTAAGCAAGCCAGGGTGGAGGCTACAGCTAGGTCAGTTTTTAACATTGTTCCCACACTCTGTACCTACAGACTTTGTAAAAAACGCAAAGGGTAGTTTTGGAAAAAATAAAAATATGTGTTTCATTATTTACTTTAAAGTTTATATTTACAGAGTTTAGAGTGAATCAAACAATATTTTTTTTCATAGAAACTTTAACTCCCTATTTAACCCCCTTAGGGGTCGATTTTCGAAAATTAGATAAGCCTATGTGCTATTCCAGATCCTAAACTATCTACATTCCAAATTACATCAAAATCGGTTTAGTAGTTACGGAGATGCGTGGTAACAAACATTCACACACACACACAGACTTTCTCATTTATTATATTAGTAGGATTTTTACCAACAGACATATTCCTGAACCCACACTAGGATTCCCTGTGCCGTGGATATCAGGAACTACGAGTACAAAGGTACCATAATACTCAGTATGGGGTAACATAATACTCAGTATGGGGTACCATAATACTCAGTATGGGGTAACATAATCCTCAGTATGGGGTACCATAATACTCAGTATGGGGTAACATAATACTCAGTATGGGGTACCATAATACTCAGTATGGGGTACCATAATACTCAGTATGGGGTGTATGGGGTACCAAAATACTCAGTATGGGGTGTATGGGGTACCAAAATACTCAGTATGGGGTACCATAATACTCAGTATGGGGTACCATAATACTCAGTATGGGGTACCATAATACTCAGTATGGGGTAACATAATACTCGGACCACAATACTGGGTATGGGACTACGGGTATTTACTAAGCATTCGAAATTTGATCACGTGACAAAATTTATATGTCAATGCTTTACGAATTTTTTGGTCGAAGAATATTACTTGGCTAACCCCTCAGAGAAGATACAGCTAGGTCACTCGGTCTACTGTACAAGCTTCCTTCACACTGTACTCACTTTGCGTCAGGTTATATGGAGCTAACCACATGGGATCGATCATCTCGAATTAGTTTTATACAAATAGTGCTTGTTAAAAAAAATATGTGAAGAAATAAGTATAACTGAACATATCGTGGAGTATTTTTAACAGAGTATACCCACTATCCGTACAAGAAGAGCCAAAATATTAAAAAAAAAAATAATGCAGGAAATTTTCACACAGCATCATCTAGCCTCAACCTAAGCAGAGCTTGTATTATGGGAACGACATGACTAATATACAACTTTTTTTTTTTTGTAAATACATACATTTTATACAAAGAAAAAACCCAGACCCAGACAAACATACTTGACCAGACTTTGTACATGTAATTTAATTCTGCCTTTTTGTAATTGTTTATTTGTGTGTACAATAAAGAATAAAGAGAGATAAAGAGAAATATTTACATTTGTCCCGCGGCCGGGATCGAACCCGCAACTGCGTCTCAGGCGAGCATCCGCCCACTGCGCCACAGAGGAGGAAGATTTGTTTTTGACGTTTTTTATTTACTGTCATTCTAAGACAGCTATCACTCAAATGGCACAAATCAAATATAAATAAATATTACGTTATAGATTATTGGACATACTCGTAAAAGTACAAATTTTAAATGTACTGTGTATAGTTATTTTAATCAAAATATTTTTTTACTTTACTTTACTTTCTAAACAGGCAAAATTAATATTTGCCTGTAAAAAAAAAAATTGTCTTTTTTGTCAAGACTTTTGCTTTCTTATAAACTGTTATTTTCATAACCGTTTTTGAAATTGTTTTTTTTTAAGCGTAACCCACACTTAGTAGTATACACTAGGGAGAGGTGTCGAGTTCGTTTCCCGCTCAGATTATTTATTTGGAATATTAAAAAAAAATTAGGTATTTTCCAAAGAAATGTTTAAATGATGAGCCGTGAAAGCTTAGTTAGATTTTCATCAAACCACGCCTTAAAAACAAAGTTACAGTAATATTTTTATTGTCTAAGTCCAGTATTGTAATATTCTTAAAATATAACTTTTGAAACTATAATTTGAACATATTTTTTACCACAAAAAACCGGAATATTTACCTCCTCGAATAGACCCTCCCGTAATCATGGTACAAGTAAAAACAATATTATTATTATTTTATTATTTTCAGCACTCAATGTCCCACTGCTGGGTAAAGGCCTCCCCCTACTCCTTCCATTCGTTCCTTTCCTGTGCCAAAATGGGCCAATCTGCTCGGAACTTCTTGAGCTCATCTCTCCATCTCATTTCCTGTCTGCCGCGACATCTCCGCGCAGTGTCAGGGCACCACTCGGTGGTAAGCTTGGTCCATTGCTCGCCTGACATGCGACAGACATGACCAGCGGGCCAACTCATGGCTATCGAGATGGCAATCAATTTTGACACTAGTTCCTTATTTTAATGACCCATCCATCCAAAAAACGGAACGCCCAATATGAAACCAATTTTGTTCATTCGCATTGTCCATCTTTGGCTCATCCAGCTTACAAATTAGCGTGGTACGATTAATTCCATCGGATTATACCAGCCATGGGAAATTAGTGCGATCGCCCCGCAGCCCAGTCGCATATGAGCTTGGCGGCTTTCGTCGCTACATCGGCAATTTGTGTTCCAGTAAAAATTATATTCTTAAAATATTTTGCTACAGCAAAAACTATCGTGAACTTGACTATTCATATTGTAAAAACGGGAATTTTCACGTAATGCCGTGAGTGCACGGCGCGACGCGGAAGGAGAAAGTCGCAACCACTCACCCTGATGAAGACTCTCGGAATGAGTCGAAACTTAGTCGGTGCCTTCACCGATAGTGCAGTACGTGAAAATTCCCGTGTTTACAATATGAATATTTTGCTATAGGTTTCCTGACACTACTATATTCATCTGTAATATCAGACCCACAGATAGACCCTTTCAACGTGCGCTGGTCACTGGTTCTAAATCACTGTTTTCATGTATTATTTTTGGAGTGACCTAGCTGCATTGCACTGGCTGTAGGAAAAGGGTATAAAATAATAATAATAATAATAAATAATAATAAATAATGCTGGACATTTACACACAGCATCACTTAGCCCCAAACTAAGCAGCAGAGCTTGTATTATGGGAACTACATGACTGATAAACTACTTATGTTCTGTTTTTTTTGTAAATTCATACATATTATACATAGAAAACACCCAGACCCGAGACAAATATTTGTAGATCATACAAACATTTGTCCCGCAGCGGGAATCGAACCCTCCACCTTCTGCGTCTCAGGCGGGCTTTCGCCCACTGCGCCACAGTGGTCGTCTAATGCGTAAGAGGCAATAAGGTTTTTATTCAGGACCGTGCGATCAATTTCTGTGTACACGGGCATGGGCTCCGCCATATTGTATATTACACATGCCTGTTATGTTACTCATAATATTTAATGTATACAATCAATACGGACTTATCGCTTTTGCCGGCAATTTCCTCATTTAAGAATTATGGCAGTTGTCGGGATTCGGTTTTCCGGAAATTCCCACAATTTTATTTTATTTTTGTAGACTTTGCTAATCCATATTTTTTTTTTCAGGAAAAATGAAAACCTACCTCAAATAACGGGAAGTTTATAAAAAGTCCAATATGAAATTTCATCTCTTATTTTTCATCCTTAGGGGTGGAATTTTTGCATAAAATGAGTATTGGAAAATCTTTAAAATATCCTACTAATATAATAAATGCGAAAGTCTGCGTGTGTGTGTGTGTGTGTGTGTGAATGTTTGTTACCACGTACCTCCGTAACTACTAAACCGATTTTGATGAAATTTGGAATGTAGATAGTTTAGGATCTGAAATAACACATAGGCTAATAACACATATTATATAATTTCCAAAAATCGACCCCTAAGGTGGTTAAATAGAGCGGTAAAGTTTCTATGAAAAAAAAATAATAATGAAACACGTATTTTTTATTTTTTCAAAACTACTCTTGTTGGGGGTGTGCAATTGAGTTCCAAACTTTGTATAAATTGTAATCCTTGGTTCGATTCATTCAAAAGTTGGTGGACATAGTTTGAAGCCTGGACACGGTCATATGCTACTTTTATTAACATACCACCCGGGCGAAGCCGCGGGCAACAGCTAGTACCAATAAAAAAGTATTATTCAAATTGGTTGTCGCTTTTGCGGCTTCAACTTGACATTTCTATCGATGACGTGATTCTTCTGTCACGAATTATGCGATTCGATATAATATTCCGCATTTTGCAAGTAAACGCGGGAATATTATGCCAAATATAATATTTGGACGTGCCTCTGACCACTCTATACTTTGTACCCTCCAAGATCTACGCACGAAGTATGTATCTGAGGACATCCATCATTGTTATATATTCGTGAGCGTGTTTGTTTGTTATGTTTTTTATTTAGTTATACGGAATTCCTCAAATCGAACTGTAACACATAATACAACTCCAAGCATAGCTCTTTCCGTAGCCAGCAGCGCGACACAAATGAGATTACGCAATACCGTCCCAACATTTCGAACAGCGCCATCTATTCATGAATTTGGTGTTAATTGAAATCTAGGTTAGCCAATAGCTTCAGAATAGTAAAACCAAAAGCAACATCGAATTTCATTGGCTGGAAGTTGGCGCTCGGACACGATCCATGAATTATTCAAAGGAATCACTTGAGGTAAATACCTACAGTCTATCCACAAATTTACCCACCTTGTATTGGAGGAAATTCTCTTCACCCTTATAGTTTACTTAGGTTTTTGATAACGCTGCAATTTTAGGGAGTATGTTGTTTAATTAAGTATGTTGTGTAAATAAATAAAAATAAATAATGCTGGACATTTTCACACAGCATCATCTAGCCCCAAACTAAGCAGAGCTTGTATTATGGGAACTACATGACTGATATACTACTTATATAATTATTTTTTGTAAATACATACATAATATACATAGAAAACACCTAGACCTGAGACAAATATTTGCAGATACAAACATTTGTCCCGTGGCAAAATGAGAATCCCGTGGAAGTATGAGATGTATGTATACAAAAAATATAGATGAAACAGCTAGTTATCTAAAGACTGTTGTAAACGATCTTTAGTTAGGTCAACTGATCTAGATCAATACCAGACGGAAGCGTTCCCAAAATGCTAGATGCATTGCCACGCTGAATCGCAATGCTAATGCGTTGACCCAGATAAATGTCAGCTCTCTCTGGGCCTTACTTTGACCAGTTGCCGTGAGTATGTTTTATATTATAGGTAATTATTACTAACCTGTGTGTGTTTTGTAATCTACCGCAGCGCAAGGAGACGATATTGTGTTTGGGATAAGAGACTTCCAAGATAGTCCTTTCGATACAAGGGGGACCAATTTTTTCAAGTTTAATAAAAAGACTGGTCTTTAAATGAATTGCCTACTGGCTGGATACTGTTGAGGAGAAAAAAGTCACTGAAAAACATTAAAGATTAAAAAGTTTCCTTGACGTAGGCACATATTCTTGCTTATTTTCTCGTGTTGGTAAGAAAATGTCAATACAAAAAGTACCAATGTTACTTGAGTTAAAGCTTTATTTAAACATTTGAATAGCTTTGAAGTGATATACCTGTTGATCCTGTCTAATTGTCTAACCTGAGCTTAACATTCAATAGGGATGATAATAATATGGATGTACCTACCCTGTCCCTCTGCATAGCCAGTTACTAGTAGAAAGGGGACACAAAGCGCAAGAGTTTATTAAAATAATTTATTCGATGGTTCTCATATGTTAATTAGGCAGGCGGTAAAAATTAGAAAATACGTTATATAAAATGAGAGAAAGGCTGGCGGTACAATTGTGATAATACGTATGGTGAAAAATAAAACCGGTTCATAGCCATATCGAGTACCAGGACGGTGCATAATGGGATGAAAGAAGACAAACAAAATAAAGAACATGAGAAAGCTCAGGCTGGCAAGACTTTTTTAAACGTTTTTTTCCTTGTCTGTACCTACCTGATCTAGCTGTGGATGTTTACACAAATAAGTGACTTGCCAGTGGCTTAAGTCTTGTTGCTTAAACACATTGTACAGTTAAGGCCCCATCAAACTAATGCAGTGGCGGTGGCGGTGACGCGGTGGCGGTGACGCGGTGGCGGTGACGCGGTGGCGGTGGTAGTACGCGAACTTTGACAACCATTTAACAACTATTTCCCATTGATCGCCACCCGTAAGTTTGACCAGGCCCTAAAACATTGGTTTGAATACAGGAAGTAACAAAAACCTAAGACAGGCGTATTTCTATAGCCTATATTGCCAAAATATAATCCAGCCCGTTCTAACAATAAAAAATATATTTAAATTTTTATTTTGGCATACCATTACAAATATATATCTTGCGAAAGCTGAATTATCACATGCCGAACCTTTAAAAAAATCAACTTAGAAAACACCCAGACAAAATGTTTAAACGGATCCATTTGATCAAAGGGATCAAAAGTTTAAACATTTGGTCAAAGGCTCTGGGTGGTTACTATGTAAAATATGTATAAGCAACATACTTTTTATTAGTACTCGGTCGATACTTTTATTATTTATTTAATTCTTTAATGAATACTCCTTTTCAATTAATGAGTTCACCTTGTTCAGTTGGTACCACACTATAGCTGAAGAATCATAAAAAACCAAGAAGAGTTTGTTGCCTGAATCTTCTAGGCAAAAACGCGCGCGAGGAATTTTGATTTCGAAATTATAATTTTGAATCCACGTAGCATAGATTTCAAAATTTATATTAAAAAATCCACGTAGTAAGCTGTCTTTTCTATATGATCCATGTGATTTCAATACATACCTAAGGATTTTTACTTTAACTTTGACTTAAAGAAATACGTTTCAGACAGATTAAACTGAATTTGATGGTTGGCAGAGATGGTATTGTTTTCTATAAGGTAGGCGCATAGCACTATCGGCTAAACCCGGGCTCCGCACTGCGTACATATCTGCCATATCTATTTGTACGTCACATTTGCTGTATTGTTATCGACTGAGATTGTCCGTTCAATCATCTACAGTATTACGTTTCAAAGCTTTTAGACTTCAGATCGAATAAAACTACAATTTTTACATAATTTTCCATTGTAATTCTCTCTTGTACCATCTTGAAGATTCCCGCCCTCCTATTTCTTATAGGATATTATCTTACGCCTTCTATTTCACAGATAATATATGATCACCACATGAAAATGTATTCTGTCAAACTCTAAGTAGGTTGGATACTAGATATTTTGAACTGCGTGGCGCCTGGATGATGCCCGCTGCTCCAAAAAGGTTAATAATAGGCACTCATCAACATGGACAGGCTAAGGCAATAATAGGATAGAGTACATTACAAAATTATTAATGTAAGAATTATAAGTTTTTGTCTGTTTTATACCTATTTATTTCATTTGGTGCCTATTCAAAATGTTTGACGAGTCAAGATTGTTATGCTTACCATTAAGTAAATCTTACTATTAGTAATGTGTATCCTCTTTGCCAATGAATAATTCCGATTCTGATTCTGTTTCTATTATCATGGTACTCATTGTTCCTGATGCTTACTATATAGGGAATCCGAAGTGTGGGGTCAAGACTATGTACATACATCTAAAGAAGTTTGCGAACATTTTTTGAAAAGTTAAAATATTTTCCCTTTACCTACAATCTCTTTTCCATAGGAATTGATTTAAATTAATTTATACATTAAAACAAATTGTTCGTATTCTAAATATTGTATCCATTTACAAGGAAACAATTCGTTTTATAATTTTTAGTAATATTTCAATATAGCAAAATATATGTTACGTTTTCATACTGATCGAAAACTTGTTTTGATTTGAATACAGGGTGTCAGTATTGTTATCACCCACTTTTAATCAAGCAAACTTCATATTTGGTTGTTTTTGAGGACCAGATACCAAGATTGGGCAGAAGCAAGATGTCTTTTGTGCAAATATAATATTTGAAATTGTGTATTATTGAAAGTTACACTTTCGAGATGGAATACAATACTTAATTATATATAGGTGAACTCATTGGGTTATTGCGAGAGTAAATGTGAATGGTATCAATGCTGGACAGAATCTAGGATCTTTATCAGTAGTGTTAGTCTATAGGATTGTCTAGGTCAACCTGAGAATGCCTAAGCTTCATGTTTCCCCCGTAACATAATAGTGACGCTACCATCCAAACTCGAACAAAGCAAAAACTAAACGGGACAAAAAATGCTTTACAGGACAAAAGAAAGAGAGAAAAGATTGCAATCTGCAAGTAAATGAAAAAACTATCCAAAGAAAAACTCAATAGATTCTATCGTTCTAGCTGTTTCGCTTAGCGTGCAACTTTAGGAGGAATAGTTTCAATTCAATAGACAATGTTTTTTGAGTTTCTTCATTTTTATGAGATTTGTAACAGTATTGTACTTACTACAGGAGCCGTGTTGGCATAGTGGACGGCACTCACTTTTTATTTGAGTTTATTTACAACTAGCTACTGCCCACGGCTTCGCCCACGTGATACCCGACTATAAAATAGCTGATGAAAAGTAACTCCTAGCGTTAAGGCAAAGGTTAAGGTTCAGGTTTGTAAGAAACACATTCGCGTGACCGTTATTTAGTCGAGAAAAATAGGTTACGATTATTAAAAAAAAATAGCAAAAAGTATTTGCTGTGTTTGAATTTGTAAGCAACATATTATGTGGTGTACAATAAAAAGTTATCTATCTATCTACGTTGCAAAATTGTCTCCTCAAAAAGCTCTATTAACGAGATAATGTACAGTCTTTATCCAACCTAAAGGTCTATTCTTAATATTGGTGAAAGAGTTTTTGAAATCGGGTGAAAAATTTCGGAGACTTCCTACTATAGCCAAACGTACAAACTACCTTTTTTATAATATTATTAGTGAAGATTCAAAACCTCTGTGTCATTAACTGGAGTTATAAAATACTATTCCAGCTAAGATAATAAAAAGGTTAGATAATATACAGGGTGTCCCGGAATGTATATATAATGCCGGAAAGGAGGTCATTGACACCGTGGTGGGGAACATTGTTCTACGACTTTTTGGATTTCCATGTTTTTAATTCATGAAATGACCATCAAAGCTTCCACCATCAAGTTTTTTGATAAAATCAACAAAACAGCTGTTTAGTTGACTTTTGAGTGTGAAGTGACAATGACCTATTGTGACGTCACGCTCAAAAGTCAACTAAACAGCTGTTTAGTTGATTTTAGGGATGTGCTAAGAGCAGGTAGTATGTAAACTTTGATGGTCATTTTATAAATGAAAAACATGGAATTCCAAAAAGTCGTAGAAAAACAATGTTCCCCACCACGGTGTCAATGATCTCCTTCCGGCATTATATACACATTCCGGGACACCCTGTTTATATAAGGTGTTTAAATGAAGTAGAGTAGAATAGGGTTTTTTATATATTAGGTGTAATTGACCACGGATCGTGGGTAACCCGGTCGTGTACCAATGTATTTTTCCACTGGAAAAATATATGTGTACTTTAATACGTGATCAAAACGGTGAATGATATGGATTCGTGAAAAAGAAAACCGTTTTTAATAAACGTTTTAGTGCAGTATGTTGTAGAGTTCCTTACTACATGTTTGGAGTTAAACGGAACAGCATTAGTAAACCACTTGAACCCAATTTCCGTGCTAATAATGACGTACGAGCAAACAACAGTCGATCTGCAATAGATTAATGCATATCATTTAATATAGAGAGCATACAGATGCTGCGTGCTAAAGTTAAACCAGATAAGATGAAATTGTAACGTTTTACAATGAAATTGTTATTTGGGGTTTAGGTCCAACCAACACAATAATGGGTGGTTATGTCCTGATCAAAGCTTTATGACATATGTCAATAAAAACAATGGTTAGAATTGATTGTCCTTACATTATTTGATGCAAGTGTTAACTTATATTTAAGGGAAATCACCAAGTTGTTATCCCAAGAACTTAATTTAAAATTAATCGCATAAAAATACAAAAACTGCATTAGAACCCGTAAAATGGATGATTTATTCTTGTTTCTGGAACATTTAACGGAAATCATAAAGTTGTTATCCAAAGAATTTAATTTAAAATTGACCGCATAAAAATGCAAAAACTGCATTTGATGCCGTAAAATGTATGATTTATTATTGTTTCTGGAACATACTCTTTGATGTCAAGCAAGGTGTTGATTTAATGAGTTTTTTGACTTTCCTATTTATACCGATACCAGTGAAATGCCTCGTGCCTTGGTCCGCTTTAAGATTCCATACAAACTTCATCTAATCTACCCGCCCTGCGCACCAAAAGAGTCCTTGCTCTCAAAACCCTCAAAATCTCAGGGCTCTTATACCCGTCCATAATCTCTAAAAGCAGAGATTTTGACACGTCTCAATGGCAGTTTTCTAATCTTGCCACCGGGCACAGAATGCATAGTAGTACTACGTACAGAATAGCCACTCGACCCCTCCCGCCGATCCGTCTTACCTCAACCTACCCAGAGTTCAATAGAAACTTTTTCTCTAAGCAGAGGCAGGTAGTAACAGCGTTGTATAGTAAGATTATTAACAAAATCTTACGGATGGAGTGCGCGAAAGCATGCCATCATGCTCTGGTGCTATGAAAAATTAAATGAACATTTCTAATTCACCCACACATACAACGGCAGCGCTCACACATACCTTGCATGTGTTGATTACGGAGCGATTGTTTCATACATATATCTGAAGTGGCTGAGGTGTGCAATGGCACACCTCAGCCACTTCTTAGGAGCTGACATAGTTTAGCGCATATGGGGAACGTTGTAAGCTATACGATGATCGTCAGTCAGTCAGTAAGTCAGGTGAGTCACGCAAAGATTTTATATATTTAGATTTAAGAGCAGATGGCCCTGAGGTGTTTGGATTATTCTAATCTTTTGTTTGATTTATTTTTAATTTTTTAAAAGCGATTTCTAATAATATCAGATGGGTATAAGATTGTAAAGTTTGAGGGCGTTGAATCCAATTCATATACTTTTGCATACAAAAGCATACATACAAACAAAATGCATACAAAGGTCACACTTCCCGTAAGAAATATCAGATAACACAGATTTCCAATGAAATAATTTCCGGTGGCGGTGGCGGAGACGGTTGCGACCAAAGGGAAATGGTTGTCAATTGCTTGTCAAAGTTCACGTAAATTATTGATCGCTGAAATTATCGTTCGACGTGCCCGCGTAAGCTTGCCCGGGGCTCTAGGCGTCCCTTATGACTCAGATAACTTAGCCCAAATCTTTACTTAAGTTAAGGGCAGGGCAAAAGTATTGAAATGAGCATCACTTAAAATATCTTCATACTAATCTTGTAAATGAGATTTAATTACTACTTTTATATCTTACTTAGCTTTTCTTACAGTTTTATTATCACTTTTATTTTTATTATTAAATTACACATTATTATTTTTTTATACTAGAACTTTTTGTTCATCAGTTTTTACTACAGAACGCTTGGGCTTAGTGATATTTTTCTGTCTCAAAGATTTTTATGAAAAATGCTCCAACGCCTAGATTTTTCGCAGCGTTATATCTAGATAATATTACTAATGTTTCTGACTCAACTAGGGAATTTGTATTTAAAACTAAGGGCTTGTAAAATAGAAAAACTAGCTAAGTGCGAGTTGACCATAGAACTAAGGATTCCGTACTAACACACGATTACGTTATTACGATATGCAAAGTTTTTAAATACTCTGAGATTTTAGCTTTATTCTTTTCTATATTAATTACGGTTTACGTACTGATTACGCCCACAATGGGTATTAAATAAATAAATATACTCCCAATAGACACAAATATACTCCTGACCTCGTACTTACTTTCGTGTCATGGGTATCAGGAACTAAGTGTACCGTGGTACCACAATACCCTGTCCCGGAACAAATATTTGTAGAACAAGCAAATATTTGTCCAGCACCGGGAATCGAAACCGCACCTTTTTCGTCGCAGCTGCCTACTGCCCGCCGTGTCATCGAGATTTTCAAATCAGAGTCGTGAGTGTGATTGCTTTTGCAAAAACTAGCTACTGCTCACGGCTTCGCCTGAGTGGTAGCCGAATAAAAAGTAGCCTATGTGTTAGTCTGATGAATACGCTATATTACTGTAAAGTTTCAACAAAATCCGTTCAGTAGTTTTTTGCGTGAAAGAGGAACAAACATCCTCACAAACTTTCACGTTTATAATATTAGTAGGATATATTAAGACGATGTTATAAACGTGGGAAATGCCTGATGTGGGCTGAACAACTATTTTATTCAAGTCCCGTTAGCACTGTTTGGATACGGAAACCCAAAAATTATGAAGACAACAATTTTAGTCAGTCACACTACTTTATTCAAGTATTTATCGCGGATGTGTCTTAAATAACAAATGCCTACTTATTAATTCGTCGAGGAAAGAGTGGAAAACGTACGAACATTAAAATCTCGTAAAATTTCGTGCTGCGGTTTTTTCGTCTGAATGTGACTGAAAAATAATAATAAACACATTTTCTTTTCTAATAATAAACAAACCCATTTCAGTTTTGGCACGTACATTTTGGAGTTTTATGACGGGTATTAATGTATTGTTTTTTTTTTGTTTCGCTTGATAGTTAGTTCACATACCTAGTGCTTAAAATATCTACGACAATTATAACGAGAGTTTTATATTGCGGGTAAACATTTTGTTTAGTTTATTCATTTATTCAATAAGATTTTTTTATATGAAACACAGTCGTTAATCGATAAATCGAATCGATTTATTTGTTTTTTAACAGCAGTATTTACTTCATTTTCTTCAATGAAAAGTCGTAGACATAAAGTTTTTACCTGTTACATAGAATAAGCAAACAAATACAAAAACATACACTATTTATAAAAAAAAACTTAAATCTTTTCTAATTGACAGATGCTTTTATAATATTGACGATTATCTAGAACAAGCTTAGCAGTAAATTAATTTAATTGTAAATAATAAAATGAGATTGAAAACTGACATTAAATCTAAATTGACATGAAATAATATGACGATTACGGATTATTATTTTGTTGTTAATAACAAAATAATGCACTTATATCCATCTCCTAAAGTACCTACTTTGAATACCTACAATGAAAATAAAACCTCGGTCTGCCGCCGTACCCTAATACAAAGTTCATTTGAGAGACTTAACTTTATTTACTGTAGATATTAATAACTAGTTTGTTTACGCAAAACCTCGGCCTGTCTACCTATCTGTTGCTATACCCTTAGACAGGGTGCATGTGAGATACCTACCTATAAACAACATCTATGTACCTACCATGTGAAAGCAATAAATGTATTGAGTATTGAGCAATTTCTATACATATTCTGAAACAGCCTCTATTAAAATTTCCTAGCTAGGCCTAGTACAAATTCAGTTAGAGCCATTCAGGGCTATTTCAGACTGCGCTGCAATCGATTACCGACGATTGGATTGCGTGCTTAAATCAACCGTATTGCGTCAAATATGAGAGCATAGAAGGGCCTGTTTATTTTGTTTGTATCTCAAGGTGTACAATAAAGTATTTTCATTCATTCATTCGTTCGTTCATTCATTCATTCATTCATTCATTCATTCACACTATGATTCCCTGTATCTCGGGTATCAGGAACTACGTGTGTATTGTCTTCATAATTCGTCTGAAATGTTGAATTATATGGAAGTAACAATGGATTTTGAAATGTCACGTGACGCTGTCAAGTTTTTCCTTGACTAATTTGCGTTAGCGTGTAAGAAAAATTAAGCGTGAGCCTCTGAAATAGGCCATTTCTTTCAATTTTAGCTCTTCCAGAACGGTTCATGGCTTTAATATCCGTGTTGGTCTAGTGGACTGTATCCTGACTTCGAATCCAAAGGTTCTGTGTTCGAAAACGGTTGTACAACAATGGATTTTTCAATGAATGTGCTCGAAACGATGAAGGAAACATCGTCGTTAGGAAACTGGCATGCCCAAGCACCGATTGCATGTGCATTGGTCACATCGAAGTTGCATGTGCAAATTCGATCGCATGTGCATTGGTCACATCGAAGTTGCATGTGCAAATTCGATCGCATGTGCATTGGTCACATCGAAGTTGCATGTGCAAATTCGATCGCATGTGCATTGGTCACATCGAAGTTGCATGTGCAAATTCGATCGCATGTGCATTGGTCACATCGAAGTTGCATGTGCAAATTCGATCGCATGTGCATTGGTCACATCGAAGTTGCATGTGCAAATTCGATCGCATGTGCATTGGTCACATCGAAGTTGCATGTGCAAATTCGATCGCATGTGCATTGGTCACATCGAAGTTGCATGTGCAAATTCGATCGCATGTGCATTGGTCACATCGAAGTTGCATGTGCAAATTCGATCGCATGTGCATTGGTCACATCGAAGTTGCATGTGCAAATTCGATCGCATGTGCATTGGTCACATCGAAGTTGCATGTGCAAATTCGATCGCATGTGCATTGGTCTAATAAGAGGCGATGGGCTTTGGACCTGTCACGTGGGATGCTAATTTCTATGCAAAATGCGCGGACATGTGCCAAATATTTATAATGTTTTGGACGTGTCACTGACTATCCCCTACTCGGTATACTCTTCTCCAAATCTTTTATGATTATAATTAATATATAAATTAATTACATTTCCGTAAAAGGATGTCGTCTACGTGATTGCAAATCGATATCTCATAATACTAATAATATTTTAAAATATTGCGTAGAAGAAAAAATAATAATTTTACAACGAAATCATCATCATCATCATCATCATCAGCCTATATTAATCTACTGCTGGACTAATATACAACGAAATATACATACTAAAATAATCTATTTTCTAACACTCTACCTCGGGCCTTAAATCCTACTCCTACCTACTACGTTTAAACGCGTATGTTTGTGAGGATGTTTGTTACTCTTTCACGCAAAAACTACTGAACGGATTTTAATGAAACTTTACAGTAATATAGCTTATATATCAGAATAACACATAGGCTACTTTTTATCCGGGTACCACACGGGAAAAGCCGCGGGCAGAATCTGGTAATACATCATTTGCCCATTTGTGAGATTCTTTTAATATTATATTTTTTTAAGTGTGGAGCAAAGCTAAACCTAGGAGAGAAGAGTGGCCGGCTGCAATATAAGAGGTGCGGTTTTTATTTCCGCTTCGGAATAAATGTTTACGTGTTCTGTAAATATTTGTTCCGGTCTGGATATTGGTACCACGGTACTCGTATTTCCTGATACCCATGACACAGGAAATCCTAATGTGGGGTCAGGTGTATGTGACAGGTGCTTAAATCTGTAAACACCTATCTAGATTTGTATCGCGTGCGGTGTTAAAATATTTGCAGTGTTTCCGAGATTTTGTGTACAGACAGAAATACAAAAAACATGTATTTATTTAGGACACCCAACAGATATAACACAGTAAAATACTGTTGTCTTAAATTATAACCCTTAATTTAATTTAAGGATGTTTCTGATGTAGGATATAGTGGGTACTCTTTGAAACATTTAATTTTTTCCCTATTTTGTGCACACCCATTAAATGTCATATCTGCTGTTCTTATCTGCTGATCTATGCCACAGCGCTACTGGGTTAGTTAAGGCGCCGCCACATGCGATACAGAAAAGGTGCTATGAAACTGTCAAAACTAATTAATTAGGTCGCATAATCTTTTAGTTTTAAGCTATTGGATGTAGCTTTAGAATCTGGATTATAATAAACAATTAAAAGAATATTCAACAAATTTTAGAATATAGGTAGGTACTGAATGCCCGCCCCGCGTCTTTTTTTTTCTTTATAACACTAAGGTGGCAAACAATTATTACATCCATATTGTAAAAACAGGAATTTTCATGTTCTGCATTATCGGTGAAGGCATCGACTAGGTTTCGACTTTCCGTGACTTTCTCCTTCTTTGTCACGCAGTGCACTGCCGTGCGTGTAAGTTAGTTTTAATCGACTTCTTACCACTCTTCATTACAGAATAAAATTCTAAGTAGCATTAAGTTCGCCTTCATAACCAAGCAGAATTTGTTGCCTTATTTATCTAGGCTAGGTCGCGCGCGAGGAATCAGAGAAAATTCACTTTCAAATTTTAAATTACTTGTTTTTAAGTTGAAGTTTCTCTACTAATATGATCCTCGTAATTTCAATGAATAAAAACCTATCGACTATATATTTTTTTAGGCAGTAAATTAATTAATTATTTTATACTTTAAACCAGACGCCAATGACCTAGCAAAATATTTTAAAAATTCTTTATTAACAGATATTCCCATTTGGAGTTTTCAAAAGTGCTATCGCAAACCATAAATATCTCTTCAATTTCCATTTTTTCACCCTTAAAACCCTCGCTCTTTGAATAAATCATCTCTCATTGGTGGTTGGAGAGTTTTTAAACAGAATTCATTCCGATGAAAGATGGACTTTATTTCGGGGGCAGAAAATTAAAAATTGGGGCTGGTTTTTGAAAGGTAACTGTAATTGGTTGAGGTGATTCCAGTTGGGCCTGTTCCCTGGTCCCGGATATGCCTCCCCCTTTTTTTTTTGACTGCGTGTATGAATAGTCTTTTGCAGGTTGATGACATCGTTAAAGTCGCAAAGGTCCTGTGTGTCTCGCACACAAATATGCAATTGAGTGAGACACAGACTAGAGGCTGGCAAAAACGAAAGGACTGTCAATGCTGGGTATAGGCCATACCCAGCAGTGGGTGACTCTGGGCTGAAATTATGATGAATTAACAGACCTTTACTGTTAAGCCGTATGTTCAAAATCTTATTTGAATCACTTAATGCGAATAAATTGTTCTACAATTATTATGATGCAGTTTATTCATTTGTGAATACTCTTGTATTGAACACACATTAAGCAAATGAATATACGGCAAGGAATGAAACACACTACAATCATCTGTCAACTCTTAAAAATACATCTGAGTCTCTTCAAGGTAAGAGTGAATATATTATCTTCTAGACCTTCATGCTCCATCGTCGGCTTCCCATTAGGTGGGAAGTGATGATGTGGCCGACGTCTATTCTTTATTTAAAACAAAAATGGCATGACTTAATGTAACGACACAAAAGGTTTGCCAAAAATTTCCATACAAAATAATGTCACTAAATCAGCAGCAACTATATTAAAAAACAAAGCTCTAAATATAACGCCCGGGCGATTAATCAAGTCTTCAAAGCAATACGTTCTATTAACACATCGACCTATTAAATAGGACTCAGACCACGGCATTGGACCATTTGTATGCTCATTCTGTGACCGCAAATGGACTGCGGTCGAGAGAACTGCGTAAATTGGGTCCTGAAGGGTTGATTATTTCATGGGGGTTGAAATTAAAAAGGCAATCCTTATTGCGGTTTTAGCCGTTTATGGAAAGTTACGTGAAAAGTGAGTCGATACCAAAGATTATTACGAAATTTACATTAATTTGTTTCCCAAAAGCAGCGTGTGATAAAAATTAAATAGAACGTTAGCCCCATGTTGGGCGCCACGATAAAAGCTAAAGAACTGTGTAGTTTTGCAATTTTTTCACGAAAACAGTTTATTACCTTTAACAAAAACAGTTTATTAGTTTGTGAGACAAGACAATACGCAGTACAAGTTATATCTTTCGTTTTCTCCGATCAAACAAAAGATAAGATTTATCTACCAGAGATACACCTTTTAAGTTTTTATGGGGCGAATACACGCCGTTATAAAAAACGCCCACGACTGTATTCTCCTTGATGGATATCCTCAGATACATATTTAGTGAGTACGACATTGATGAAACCAAGTAGGGGGTAGTCAGAGCTACGTCCAAACATTATATTAGGCACATAGCCGTAGTTAGCATTCTACGTGACAGGTTGTAAGCCCATCGCCGCTTATTGGAACACTAAGTGAAAGCACATGCCTTCGAGTTTTTGGTACCAGAGCATGTCGGTTTCCTCGCTTTGTTTTCCTTTGCCGTTTTACGTGTTAATCAAATCAAAAGTTTATTTTTCAGACAACACAATCCATTCTATTAATAGAAACTTAAGACTATTTGTTAGTAAATTCTGCGATGTTGATATGTACATAGAGACATTTTTGATTGGAAATGATCAAACAATAAGATTATATAGATTTCACTGACTGACCACTCTCCTTACAAAACGTCTCCAAATAGGAGAGGTACACCTCTCCGTAACTGTTTTGAGGATACTGTTTTGACTGCCACGAACTCTACTCATCAGAGATACCGTCTTTTTAAGGATGATGGCATGAAAATAGCGGTGGGTCCTCAGCACGTGTGGCACCACTTTTGTAGCTACAAACTTTCTCGAAACGAGGCCTCACTCTTTTCGTTTGGACGAGCTAGCACACCTGCACACCAACACAGTTGCACAATCGTGCTAGGCGCGAGCCGAGCCGCGAAGATAGATCGTGTTGGCTCACACAATGCACCTCGCACATAGCACTCCACTTCATTATCACACCACACAACACGCACAGTGCACACTGTGTTACTAAGACTGCCTCACTCAACTACGTTCAGAAACTGCCTCGCCTCAATTGTGGTACTTCAGTGTGCTGGCTCTCACGATCCTCGTTTTCAAACAGTGTGCTACCCATGACTACAAGAAAACCATCTGTCCTAGTCTGCGCGAACGTCTCTGAGGCACTACAAAAATGCGGCTGCCTCAGCAGTATCCTGAAAGTATTATTATATTGGACTAATGCGCCTATATTTTTTTTTTAATAGAAAAATCCATTGGTGCACGGTTGGTCGAACACACGCCCTCCACATCGTAAGTAGGTAGCATCCCTAAAATCTAACACGTTTACACATAAAAAATAGGACGACAAATGGCTTCCGAAAATTCCCAATAACGACTACAGCCTCTGCATCTCATTACAATATGTAAATTCATGTTTACTGACGTTTATTCAAAAATGATGGAGCGTTTTTTATTAGATTTTATAAAATATTAACCTCTGCCCACGTCTTTGACTGCGTATTACCCGGAAAAAAGTAGCTTATGATGTAAAACCTAAATGTATTATTACTGTAAAGTTTCATCTAAATCCGTTCAGTAGTTTTTGCGTGAAAGAGTAACAAACATCCATCCTCACAAACTTTCGCGTTTATAATATTAGTAGTATGACAAAAATTGTAGACGTTTTTAGCAAAAAATAATAGGCAACGATATGAGTTATTAGACGGCTGAGTCACAAGAAATGCGGTTACGATTCCCGGTGCTAAATAAATGTTCGCATGTACCTATTGCACATATTTGTTCCGGGACTAAGTTGTTTCACCACGGTACCCCCCTGATACCCACGACACAAGGAATATTAGTGGGATCAGGACTAGGTTTGTGTCTGTTGGGTGTTTATTTGTTTATTAACCTATAATAAACTAGCTCCTGCCTACGGCTTCGCCCACGTGGTACTCAGATAAAAAGTAGCCTATGCATTATTCTGATGTATAAGCTATATTACTGTAAAGTTTCATCAATATCCGATTAGTAGCTTTTGCGTGATTGAGTAACAAACATCCATCCTCACATACTCTCACGTTTATAATTTTAGTAGGATGTATTTTCCTCTAGTGTTGTTGAAGTTTTTGGGTTTCTATTACATTGTAGGTACAGATAATAATGATAGAAGTTGCCGGTCCAATAAAACTTATTAATCTAGTCTATGAAGATCATAAAATGTCGTTTCGGAAATGTTCTCCAGCAATTAGATAAATGTTGGCAATTGAAACTAAGGCGGTCTTCTACAGTTAAAAACCAATCATTCCTAGCTTGACAAAATAGGTAGGTATCTACGAAAGATGATCATGTTATACCCAAAAGTACGATATCTTTTAAGAAATAGATAAATGGTGCCAATTGATACTAACGCTGTCTTTACAATGTCAAGCCAAACATACCTGGTTGATTAAAATACGAATGATGACTTTGTTACCAAAAGGACGATATTAAATAAATAAATAAATAATGCTGGACATTTTTTCACACAGCATCATCTAGCCCCAAACTAAGCAGAGCTTGTATTATGGGAACTATAAGACTGATATACTAGATATATACTTTTTTTTTTTGTAAATACATACATATTATGCATAGAAAAACACCCAGACCTGAGACAAATATTTGCAGTATTGTTCGAAAATGGTCTAGAACTAATGCCAGTTAGCTAAAGGGAAATCCACAGTGTCAAGCCAATGCTAGGCCCTTACAATAAACCGATGTTGGCGTTAACGCCTGTGGAAAAAGTGAATTGTATGGAAATGATATTATCTGTGGAAATGTCACGTGACTTCTGTCAAGTTTTACCTTGACAAATTGGTGTTAGCGTGAAAGGAAAACTGAACGCATTTATCTAGACCCCAGGCCTCATCAGATAGATGTCAGAAAAAATATTTGTTTACGTCAAATTCTATTATTTTTTTAATGCAAGGGATATTTTTTTAGTTATAAACTTTGTCTTTGATTTGACGAATGCTTTAGTCGAAGTATAAATCAGAATATAATAATAATAATGAAACACCCAACACGTACATAGTCCTGTCCCCACACTAGGATTCCCTGTGTCGTAGGTATCAGGAACTACGAGTACCGTGGTACCATATCAGCCAGACCCAGAACAAATAACCAAAAATACAAATGTCATTTGTCCCACAAAGGAATCTAACCCGCACCTCTTGCATCTCAGCAGGCTACTCGCCCAACGCGCCTCTAAGGTCATCAAATATAATGGGATGTGCTTCTGACTACCCCTACTTCTATACCTCTGACAACCTCTGTGACGCAGTGGGCGAAAGTCCGCCTGAGACGCAGAAGGTTGCAGAATCGATTTCCTCTGCGGGGCAAATGTTTGTATGATCTGCATTCATTTGTCTCGGGTCTGGGTGTTTTCTATGTATAATATGTATGTATTTACAAAAATATATATATATAAATAGTATATCAGTCATGTAGTTCCCATAACACAAACTCTGCTTATTTTGGGGCTAGATGATGTGTGAAAATGTCCAGCATTATTGATTATTTATTTATATAGATCTACGCACTCAATATACATCTGAGTATGTCCATCATGGGGGGGGGGTGTCATCATACAGTCGTGCGCGTATTTATTTTTTTGTTTTGTGTTACTTCGTAACCTGGAAAAATATAGGCAACTTTTATCCGGGTACCGCGCATGCAAAGCCGTGGGCAGAGGCTAGTGTATCAATAACCGTTGTTAGCTTGATAGTGTAAACGAGCCCTTATTCGTTAGTTGTGTAATAACACTTGCGGCTTAATAAGCTTCTATTCTGGTTTAATCTCACTGAAAATGGGTCTGAGTATGGTACGATTTGGTACAAAAGTGTACCAAATTATGAACTCTGTACCTACTTAATTTCTAATGAACCTATTATTATCATATCACTTATACGGAATGGGTAGTTAGCGTTTGCTCGTCTGTCTTTCCCGAAAAAAACTTTTTTTTTAGTCCTCGTGTTTTTTTTCATCACACAGCTCTTAAGGAATGATAACTTTAACCAATAAAAACTTTTATTAACAAGAAAAACTTTTTCTTTTTTTTTTAAATTCATGTCATAATACGCAAACGAGTACGTGGCAGCCCTAACAGCATCCTGAATACGTTATCAGACAGGTGGGATTGTCCAATAAGATGCCGTTAGATGCATCTACCTCTACATAACCATCAAATAAACTTCTTGTGTATGTATTTTTATTAATTGTGTTTTATGTGTATCACTAACATTAGTTTTAAGTATTTAACTGTACCACATACTAGCAAAAACTATGGACGAATTTGTCTGAAATAAAAAGTATATATTTTATTATAAATTATTTAATTAAGGATTTGCATTTTATTTACTTAACCAATAAACTGACGACAGTCACTAAACTAGAAGATATAGGTCTAAGATTATTAATCTGTCTGTTGGCAATCGGTTACCGTAACTTATGGATGCTTGTAACAGCAGAGGTGACCATGAGACATGGGTGAAAAGACTCATGTGTTTGTAATTCGAAAGCCCTTGAAACCGGAATACAGCGAACATTACTGCTTGGCCGTAGAAATTGCATATACAGGGTGTCAGGGTCGTAAAAGGTCATTGTGACGTCACACTCAAAAGTCAACTAAACAGCTGTTTAGTTGATTTTAGGGATGTGCTAAGAGCAGTTAGTATGGAAACTTAGATGGTCATTTCATGAATGAAAAACATGGAAATCCAAAAAGTCGTAGAACAAACAATGTTCCCCACCACGGTGTCTATGATCTCCTTCCGGCATTATATACACATTCCGGGACACCCTGTATATTACCCCCATACCTATTTGGTATGGTACCTATTCTGGTATAATCATATACTAGGTCCTGACCCTGACACTAGGATTCCCTGTGTCATCGATACCAGAAACTACGAGTACCGTGGTACCACAACACTCAGATCCCGAAAATGCAGAACATGCAAACATTTGTTCCCCAGCGGGAATCGAACCTGTACCTCTTTTGTCTCAGCCGGTTACAGGTACACCGCGCCATTGAGATCATCTATCTTAGAGGATATTTCTTTCTTAGTAATAATATTATTTAATTAAGCGATTCATAAGTACCTTTATTATTCATAAACAATTGCATGCCTTTTTTTTATGATTAAACATAATGGATCATTATTTAAATTGATTTTTAGATCCTATTGTATTTAAAATATGTTTGCAAAGAAAGGCAAGGTAATGAGTAACTCCCATCTTCCCTGATGCATCCCTGGGGGGCAGACGGGGTAAAGTTACATCGTCTCCGGTAACCTCGGCGCTGGCTTTCATCGGGGTAAATTACACAGATCAGGTATTATCTGTCCCAGTATCAGAGGCACAGCTTGGGATCCAGGGTCTCTCAGCTAAGAAGTCTGACAGAAACCATGAAAATTTACTAAGTAATTTTTTTTCTTGGGTTCCGTACCTTAAAAGGAAAAACTCTCAGGATCACTCCGTTGTTCATCCATCCGTATGTCTGTCAAGATCCTTTTTCTCAGGAACTCGTGGAAGTATTAAGAGGCCTGCGTTGGATGAATTGCCCATACAAACGTAATACCATAGTCATTTGTAATTAGAGCTTATTTCCACCATATTATGTTATTATTTGCATTAGAATAGTATTTATCTACGTTACTCTATTTTTTTTTAAATACTTACCTAAAATGAAATTTATCGAATCGCATTTTAGATATTTTTACGTCATACATGATATGTTTTCTTCTTATTTGTTTCGTATTAAAAACAACAATACCTTACTTATCGTTTGGTTAGGTACATAGATTATATTGTCTAGTCACAGAATAACAGTGTGAAAAATACAACAAGTTTTCATTCATATTTTGTGGTATTACGGAACATCACCAAATTTATAACAAATTCTGAACGGCTAATATTGCTATCGCGCAAACACGGGCGAGCCTGCATCAGTCAAAAAGAGATAGCTATATTATTGGACGCGTTTCGAATTTAAGTTATGAGCGCTGTACGCCGGATCCTTAAGTTCAAATTAATATCAAATACGTAGGTCTACGATCGCTTGGAGTACTAAAAATATCAAGCTTCTAAGTCAACGCAATATAATACGGCCGTTTATGAGACATATTTTGATACTCGCAAATAAATCAAAACGGGAAGTATTATATCTTTTATTGAACGAAAACGGATTCTAGCTCAACGGGAAGTAAGTACTTTCCGTTGAGCTAGAATCATGAATTTTGGCAAGAAGATCTGACTCCGAAAATCGGTAATTTGTAGTTTTATCACATAAAAAATTCGTTTGCGATTACAAACTTAAATTTGCAGTTAGAGAAATTGACGGTGACGTATATCGATATATACGTCAAATACGTATAACCTGTGAAGGAGCACTTGTATCAGATAATTAAGGAAGATTATAAGATCGTTCGTCGTTCGCCGAGGAGGCCATCAGGAGTCTAGAAAAATGACTCACGCTTAGTTTTTCTTTCACGCTAACGCAAATTTGTTAAGATAATACTTGGCATGTTTTTGACTTTGACTTTGATACAATTCAATCCGCAGGCGTTAACGCCAACAGAAAGTGGTATTTGCGAATTCGCATCAGGTAATAGAGTTAGGTGAATCTAACAGGTAATTTTGTATAATAGGTACCAGTTTTATTATTATTATTAATTAATTTCAGATCATAATTATCCATATAATATTATTATACACTATACATATCATGATAAAAAGAATTGAATAAAATGTCACAGTACATTTAAAATTGAATAAAATAAAATAGCGGGTTTTGTTAATTTTCTCATATTGCGATGATAAACTGTCAGGGTTTTTATGAATAAAATATATAGTATACAGAGATATTTAAATTAAAATAGGTAGATATTATATTTTAAAGCCATTTTTACGTAGTGGGCGCTACCTCGACTTCCGATCTAGAGGTTGTGGGTTTGAACCCGGTACTGGAAAAAATATGTGCGCAATTAATACGTGATCAAAACCTTGAAGTAAAAAATGGAACCAGCATACTCAAGGACAAAAACTCGAAGGCATGTGCCATCGGCTAGTGTTCCAATAAGCGGCGACGGGTTTGCAATCGGTCACATGGAATACTAACCACTTGCGAAACGCCGGTATGTGCGAAACACAATGTTGGGCGTGCCTCTGACTATCCCCTACTTGGTTTCCTCAAAGCTGCTTTGAGTATGTATCTGAGGGTGTTATCATGGAAAATACAGTCGTTAACATATTTGTTTATTTTGAAGATTAAGAAAAAAACTGTGTTCACGGTTTGTAAATTTAAAAAAAATAGTGAAGAAGTTGGTTCCTTACTAAGTTCTGTTTACTACAACTCAATATAGACTAGTATAAAATAACGTTTTTTTTTTTATATTGAAGGTAGGTAAGTTATTCTAAATTCCGTTTATGTAATCAAAAAATATTTTGATCTATTTTTTTCAAATACAAGTAACTCGTTTCTGAAATTAAATGAACTGAAATTTATTGCAAAAATGTGGTATAAATTACATAATATTATGTCAGTTAAAAATTGGTCCAACACATTTCGCTTTCCAAAAATCTTTTACAATATAAAAATAATGTTCCTAACGTGCTGTTTATTCAAATACATACTTAATTACTGAAAATTCTTACCTCGCAATAATATCCTTTCACTTTAGAATACACTTGGACACTCACTTTAACAAGTAACTGAAACACGTTTTTAAATAAAACTTAGTTAAAATAATCATGTATTAAAAATACACACTTTTATAACCAGTCCAAAAAACAAAAAAAATATCACGTAATCGATTTTTATTAAAAAAAAACACTTTTAACACTCAATCCAAAAAATATCTTACTAGTCGAAAAAACTAAAAACTTTATTTATGGCTACCTCACTCGATTTTTGAAATGTTCAAACGCCGTACGAAAGTTTTCGCGCGGTTTCTAAAGCGAGCGGTCTCTCCGGTAGATTTGCCGCCACTGAGCGCGGCGCCCGACGCATGCGCCAAGTATTTTTAGTGCTGACTGTACCTGCGTTTTCAGATGCAAGGGTTAGGGGTGAAGGACTTAGGTTTAGCTATTTTTATAGTAAGGTTAAGTTTTGCATCCGACTTACGGAAGAAGCGCTACCTACCATGGCTTGCCTAAGGCCTTCCAATTAAAATCGTAAGTAGATGACGTTTCATTTTACTATGAAAACTTTGATGTTCTTTCAAGAAAGAACCAAGAAGGCTATGACTGTGATAAGAATCCGTCTATTCATATTGTAAAAACGGGAATTTTCACGTACCGCACTATAGGTGAAGTCACCGACTAAGTTTCGCGTAGTGCACGACGCGACGCGGATCACTCACGCTCATGAAGACTCTCGGAATGAGTCGAAACTTAGTCGGTGCCTTCACCGATAGTGCGGTACGTAAAAATTCCCGTTTTTGCAATATGAATATTCAAGTTCACCATAGTTTTTGGAATAAAAAAAACTCTTCTCTATAATAACGTTCTATATATATTGCAAAAACGGGAATTTTACCGTACTATATAGGTGAAGGTACCGACTAAGTTTCAACTCATTCCGAGAGTCTGCATCAGGGTGAGTGATCCAGTCTTCTGATTTTAGTAATCTGTTTATTTTTTCGGTGCATCTAGCTTATGCCCTGCCGATTCTTTCCTTTAGGTCCTTTCCAGGTGGTGATCAGTTTTTTTTTTGGCTACGTGTCCTACCCAAAGTGGCAATCACTTCATTCTAAGTGCGAGCTCTAGAGTGTCTGTGAAATTTTTGATCTTAATTTCGTGTAACGTATTTAATCAACCAGTCTTTTTTCATCGTTTTTCGTTATATGACTCTTTGGCATTTGATGATTATATTTAACTGTATATACTAAATATAATCATCAAATGCCACACAGCTAAGAAAATAAAAATCTCATGTTTACATACAAAAAAAAGGTATAAAAAAAAGGCTTCAGTTGTACTGAAACGTTGGCAAAAATTGGATTTACTGCTTTTTCAGCATATACTTTATTTATTTATTTAAGTATTTTCATTCATTCATTGAATGAATGAATGAAAATACTTAAATAAATGAATGAATGAATTCATTGAATGAATGAATGAATGAATGAAAATACTTTATTGTACACCTTAAGATACAAACGAAATAAACAGTAACACATATGATAAAGGTACAATGGGCGGTCTTATCGTTTAAAAGCGATCTCTTCTAGACAACCTTTGGATGGAGAGGAATTTATAAGATTTTGAAGTGGCCGGGGGTGTACTTTATACTTAAAAAATACCCATATTAAAAACATTACAATTTCACTTGCGAAAAATTTTTATAGAGGTATAGGAGTAGGTAGGTACTAAAAGTATAGGTCATTCTGAGGTAGGTACAAGTAAACGGTCTTGAACAATATGTTAAGCTAGTTTATTTTTAAATGCATTAAATGAGCTTATTTTTTTTTAAATTTCGGTAGTATATAACCTACGAAGGCAAACAGTTATTTTAACAGCTGTTTGCCTTCGTAGGTTATCATTTTTTACCGTAAAATGTTCGGTAGTTTGTAAATTTGGCCGGAGGAGATAATTTCCGTGAAAGAATTTCAAAATTTTCTCTCACCAATATTTATAATAGACTTTCGGGTGGGCATAGGACAATATATTATCCCGTTAAAATAAAAGAGCTTTTCGTGGAGACCAATTTTACAACGTAAGTCTACGAAAAAACACTATTTACGCTATTTTTTTTTTGAAATGCGTTTATTACGAACTCTGCCTTAACGGTAAGATCTACTTTACACCGGTTATTGTTTATTCGAATAGAAAGCAGGCGAAGCCGTGGGTAGTAGCTAGTATACTATAACCATGTACTTTCGTTAGTACATATACTGACTGTAAAATACAGACACTTTGATCTGAGAATGCTATTTCTAAATTTCTGAAAACTCACGTAAAATCAACAAAGAGCTACTGAGTTTCAGTGAAAAGACAATATTGTGTAAAAACGACTGAAATTACGCTGAAAAGCTGATTCACCTGAAGCAATTCTGGCGGCTTATAAATAAGATCTTTTTAAAACATTTTGGATTCGAGCCTCAGAAAAATGAAATGAACTGCAAAATAGATGAGCAGTTCCACTGGTTACTGTCAAAGTAAGGATGTTGGACAATGTTGGCATTGGCTGATTAAAATAGAATGTTAATTGATTAAAACAGTACAATAAGCTCGCGTACATACTGGATGTTGGACAGTAAGTACGCGAGCTTTGACAACCAGTTTGATCGCCACCGCCTCTGTTTGGCCGGGCCCTTACTTTGATAATACATTCGTATCAAAGACAGGCTCGACCAAGAATAAAAAAGGATTTTCATTCGAACCACATCATAATCACACTACAGCTGCAAAAATGATGCCATATAGTTTTTTGTATTTTAAAATAGGTCTAATTTTGTATGTATTTTTAATAAGGCTCTACGCGTGCAAAACCTTTGATAATAGCTAAGAAAGTAATGTAAGTAAGTAAGTAATGCTGGACATTTTCACACAGCATCATCTAGCCCCAAAGTAAGCAGAGCTTGTGTTATGGGAACTACATGACTGATATACTAGTTATGTACATTTTTTTTTGTAAATACATACATATTATACATAGAAAATACCCAGACCTGAGACAAATATTTGCAGAGAACCCGCAACCTTCTGCGTCTCAGGCAGACCTTCGCCCACTGCGCCACCAAAGGTCGTCGGTAGTATTGTATATAGTATTTTTATAAAAGCAAAATATAGTATTTATTGATATTTTTTGTTATATATTTGTGCTCCTCGAGTAAGACTCAAGTTAATGGGATAAAACTAGTTTTGTTAGTGAATTTTACGGCTACTCGCTCATCACACCATCGAGGTCGTCATATATATATGTCAATAGAGTGTACGAGGTACGTACACTCTATTGACAGTGGATGGTAATCGTTTACTCTCTCGTAATGTTTGCGTATTTACCTCAAAAAAATATTAATAAAAACCACTAGCGAATGTCAACATTTACCAGTTTTTGCTTTGACTGCGACGCGACGTCTCCATCAGAAAAAGTAATTGGTTTCCCGCAAGAGCCTCCTGATTTAATCAACTGATTCACTGATCTTGAAATTAAGTTTCCATAGTTAAAGTAGTAAATGGTTTAAAATAGATTTGCTGTCAATTTTTTTTTGAATGGACAAACAAAAAATACAAACACACTCACGACTGTATTCCCCATGATGGACATCCTCAGATACATACTCAGTGCGTAGATCTTTGACAATACTAAGTAGGGGGTAGTCAGAGGTACGTCCAAACATCACATTTGGGACTTACTCGCGTTTTTTAAGGTAGTTATCATTTCACATGAAAGGATGCAAGTCCATCACTGCTTATTGGAACACTAACTGAAGGCACATGCTCTTAAATTTTGGATTATACGGCATTCCGGTTTCGTCGCGATCTTTTTCCTTCAACGTTTTGAGCTAGTCAATGAAAAAGTTAAAAAAACCGGTTTCAAAAAATCTGAACCTAGTTTGAGTTTCAATTTGGATATAATTATGAAGCTTCTATCAGAGGACACCATCCAAATGGTAATCGTGCTGAAAGTTGCTAGACAAAAATCTAACATTTAAGCTGCGTACACATTTGTGACGAACATTACCTATTCAGTGGCCGTGACGGATACGCGTGACAAAGTCACAACTGTAGATCGTAATGTTTCATGATAAAAGAATATTGCAGCGACTACAATTTATTTATTATTATGATGGCTAACACAGGTTACAAAACTAAGAACTTATGCCTAATATACTCATATTATTGTCTAAAAAAAATAATTATCTTTTAGTAATAGTTTAACAATTAATTGAAAATAAAATATAAATAAACACCATAATAAATACACCACAAAGAAATGTTTATTGAAATGTCACAAGGATCAGTGACCGTCACAGATACGCGTGACTAAGACACAAAGGTGGACAGCATTAGTCACACGGGCAACTTATTTTAAATTGTTACAAATGTGAAACGTTCTTTAGTTAATTTTATGGACTGACATATTTAACAATCTTGATTTAAACATTCCAGTTTAAACTACCTATTGTGAGTTTAGTCGTTAAATTATTCATTTTATTGTAGATCTAAGTTTGAGTAAGAAACATGAAGATATAAAAGATGCAGTAGAGATGCATGTTCAAGCATAAATTGCTTTTTTTTTTTTGAAAAAGCTTCGCTTTAAGACAATCTATACTAATATTATAATGAGGAAAGATTTTTTGTTTGTTTGTTTGTACCGAATAGGCTCCTAAAGTACTGGACCGATTTTAACCATTTTTTCACTCATAGAAAGCTAAATTATTAGGAAGTAACATAGGCTATAATTTATTTTCAGAAAAAATAGAGATCCTTAAGGAAATTGCAATAATGTAACCCAAAGTAGCAAAATTTTGCCTATAAAATTCATTATTTGGCGTGCGCTGAGAAAGCTATTGATGATACATAAAAATATGTACTACATGATTAAAGTACTCATTATCGCCTGCAAAAAAGTCCGTGAGGGAATATATCTAACTATCATAGTTAAGTCACAATAGCAGCTTTTGTGTTCTAAAATGTAATTAGATCGCGGGTAGAAACAAAAGTTGGTTACATTCGTACCGTAGTATTAATTCGTATTAAAATAAATAGTTTTATCATCAAGGGTATATAGCAGGAAAATACTTTTTAATTCAATCAATCGGACATTTAATTTCGAAGTATAAAATCGAAACTTACGCGGGTGAAACCGCAAGGCATAGCTAGTATTATATAATATAATTACAATGCATTTGTTAACTATTTCTCGCTGACTTGCCAGAGTTTTTACCCAAATGATGAATACACAATGCTGATTTGTCGTCTGTTTGGTGTGTTGCAAATAATTGTTGTGTACCTAGTCTTATCAGACGGTTTATCCAACACACTGATACATCTAATTTTCAGTCTATTTTCAAGTATTTATCGTGTTAATCGTATTATTTTCTTACATGTTGCATGGAGGCTGACTAATTGCTTTTGCTGACTTGCCTATGTTAAGGAGTACAACCATGGGCAAAAGCTAGTTATATACATATAACTAGTTATATATATAACCAGACGGACGACGGACTAGTTATAATATTGTACGTTTTTACATGTTACCTTGTGGTGTACAATAAAGTATTTATTTTTAAAATTTCAAGGCACTTTTCTAAAAACCTTTCACAGTAATTATAAGGGATTGTAAAATAAAATATTATTCGACCTTCGCTCACCTGAGAATCCATTATCACAATTTGATTTAAACACCCGAAATAAGGCACTCCCTTGATTAAACCAGGAATTAATCCTCTCTTGTTTTGCGATCGTAAACAAACTGTTTACTTATGTAAATTGAGCTGTGTGGATGTACCTTAAGTTATGTCGTGTCACTGTGCGGTGCGTAGGCGGTGCGGAGTTCTGTCGCATCGTTATACAGGATTAATGGCATTTTGAGACGCTCAACTTATTATTTGATACCGCGTTTACATATGCTTCATTCGCGTAATGTTGATTACTTAGACTAAGCTGGGAAAGCGTAGTGGAAATACGTTTTTAAAAGAAAAATTATTTGATTTAAAATATATATATAGTTTTTGTGTTGCAGAAGAGGGCTGTTCGAGCAATTTATAATATGGGCCCCAGAGAATCACTTCGCGAAAAGTTTAAAGAAATAAATATAATGACATTCCATTGTCAATACATTTATGAAAATATGATGTATGTTCACAAAAATATTAATTTGTTTAAGAAAAAAAGCGATAATCACAATGTTAATACTAGAAATAAAGATAAACTCGCTGTTGCCACTTGTAGACTCCATTAAGTTAGTAAATCGTTTAAAGGGCACGGTGTACGCTTTTATAACAAACTCCCAAGAGATATACAAAAATTATCAATTAACAAATTTAAAAACGTAATTAAACAAAAGCTTTATAAAAAGGCATACTATAAAATATCTGATTATTTAGATGACAAAAACTCTTGGGATTGAAAATGCTCCAACTCGAACCTATTGTTTTGTAAAAGGATCATTAAAAAGAATAACCAGCCTTGTTTTCTTGCCTTTCTTTCCTGGCTTGGTCGCGGAGGAACAGGCACCTAGATAAAAACCGACGTTTCAAAGTGGTCCTTGTGATTTTATTGAATAAATGAATTTTGACTTTGACTTTGACTTTGCAGGTGCCAACTTAATTACGACTGAGCTCTCTCTCCCATGATCGTACTTAATCTAATGCAACGTCAGCCAATCTGCACCTGCCTGAACGCGTGGGCGCTTCTTTATAATAATCACTACTAACGATTACGATAAACGTATTGACGACCTCTGTGGCGCAGTGGGCGTAGGCCCGCCTGAGACGCAGAAGGTTGCGAGTTCAATTCCTGCCACGGGACAAATGTTTGTATCTGCAAATATTTGTCTCGGGTCTGGGTGTTTTCTATGTATAATATGTATGTATTTACAAAAAATAATAATTATATAAGTAGTATATCAGTCATGTAGTTCCCATAATACAAGCTCTGCTTAGTTTGGGGCTAGATGATGCTGTGTGAAAAATGTCCAGCATTATTATTATTATTATTATTATTACTAAGCTTAAGCAGCTGTGAAGTTACTACGATTGGTAGACACTAGTACCAAAACTACTTCGTACTAATCTGTATGGATATACCGTTAATTGGTTTATTTGGCACATGTACACGTTTTGCATTGTGCCTTCGCCCGTTAAATATTGGCGCCTATTAACCCAAAAAGTCATAAGAAAACTAAAATTTTGTTACTTTTCTGTCTCTGTTGACAAAATCTCCGAATCCATCCTTTATTGTCAACACAGAAAATACAGTAAAAAACTTAAATAATAGGACATGTACAAAGGCGAGCTTAACTCTAACAAGAGTTTTCTTCCAGCAACATATGAGGATAGGGATATCTGAATAATAATAAATAAATAATGCTGGACATTTTCCACACAGCATCATCTTGCCTCAAACTAAGCAGAGCTTGTATTATGGAAAGTAAATGTCTGATATATTAATTATATACTTTTTTTGTAAATACATACATATTATACATAGAAAACACCCAGACCCGAGACAAATATTTGTAGATCATACAAACATTTGTCCCGCGGCGGGAATCGAACCCGCAACCTTCTGCGTCTCAGACGGGCTTTCGTCCACTGAGGTCGTCGGTATGTGAATAATAGAGCTAATTGTAACATACTTACCTATATACCTAAATATATATAATATATATATCACTAAAATTATACATACCTTAAACAAAACCAAAACATGAATATAAAAAAATGTCGTACTCTACTATATTCAAGGAGACACATTTGTGTCGCTACAAATGTCCTATCATCAATCTCTACCGGTCAGTGATGTTGATGATCACCGTTTACGGTGCCAGCGTCACGATATCGTGCCGTCTATCACCGCCCTTAGTTGTAAAACTTTTGCTAAACAAACGGTGCGAGGTTTTGAAATGTTTGTTGGCGCAATGTTATACGATGTTTAACAATTTTGAAGGGAATAGCTAAGTGCGAGTATGCCTCGTGAACTAAGGTTCCGTGCCACTATACGATATAAATAATAAATAAACGACCAACAGACACATACATTGTACTGATACCGCATTACGGTTCCCTGGGACGTGGGTATCAAGAACTACGAGTACCGTGATACCATGACACCCAGTCTCGGAATATCTTGTTGTCTTACAAACAAACATAAAAACACACATTCATACAAAAATCTAATAAATTATATACAATTATGACGTCTTGTTAATTGTTAATAATTAATGTAGAAATCGCTTTCATCGATATCACATTAACATTATACGTGTCATTGTTTTTTTTTAATTTTACATATTAATTTTGTATGTTGTACTGCAATTTGATGTTGTGCACACTAGAGTTTATCTATCTATCTATGCTGGAACAACCTGTATATTTTTTAATATTTGCATAACAAATATGACTTATCAAAGGCCCGGTCAAGCTGACATGGTGGCGGTGGCGATGGCCATTCACGCAAAATGACATATCGTCGGCTAGCGAACAACACCGCGTACATCGATTTTCCTAACTTTTCAGGAGAACCAAAAAACTGTTTTATCAACCCCGCACAAGTCCACAGAATTGAAATCGCTAAAACTGAAATTAAAACTGTGATTGGTTGGAATTCAATGTGTGTGTTGGTGAACAGAAGCGCAGTGAAAAGATCTATCCAATGGCATAAAAATGTCAAAACCGCAAAATTTCGATTTGAGCGGTGTTGTTAGCTAGCCGACGATATACTTGACAACCATTTCTGTTTCTTGGTGTGAACGTAGGTAATTCCCAGGTGCCTATAATTCCACAAACTTCCAACATATAAATCCCAACAACCCTTCTAAAATCCTTTATATATCTAGTTAGCACCAAGTTACTGATCGTTCGGGTCACGTCCAAGTAAGTTAAGTTAATTTAAGTCAGTGTTCTTGGATTCTCTTTCAAAGCTTAACAATTATTTATCTTATTGGGGTCTAATTCTAAATGATTAATTGAATAATTCCGCACGAACTATGAAGTTCTAAGAGAACTTTATGCTAAATTATTCTAAACTAGTCATCTTGTACGTGTGGCATGTCAAGTGAAAACAATGAATCTATAGATAACTAGCTTCTACCCACGGCTTCGTCCGCGTGTTACCCGGATAAAAAGTAGCCTATGTGTTATTCTGATGTCTAAGCTATATTACTATATAGTTTCATTAAAATCCGTTCAGTAATTTTTGAATGAATGAATGAATGGGAACACTTAAGTATACACCAGAAACAAATAACAAAATGAACAAAATATTTTTCTTATTCGCTGTTTTTGTCACTTAGAATAACTTTTCTTCTACTCATCATTGTGATTGATTCTTGTCTTTATCCCACATAACGTGGGGTCGGCACAACATGTTTTCTTCTTCCACTCTCCACTATCAGCCGTTATCTCAGTACTCACTCCTTTCTTAATCATGTCATTCTTCACACAATCCATCCATCTTTTATTTGGCCTACCTCTGCTTTTTTCCCATCCACATTCATATTTAACATTCCCCTCGTAATATGACATTCTTCCCTCCTCATGACATGCCCATACCATGCTAACCTATTACTCCTTAACTTTTCCGTCACGGGTGCTACTTTCAAACTTCCCCTGATATACTCATTCCTTATTTTGTCCATTCTAGTAACTCCACACATCCATCTCAACATTCAAATCTCAGCTGCGTGTACTCTTCTTTCATCAATCCCTTTGGTTGTCCAACACTCCGATCCATACAATACGAAGAACTTTTCTTCTACTATAGAAAGAAAAACAAATTTAACTAGGACGCAAAAAGGCAGCTAGTATATTATTTCTTCTCTTTCGTTGTTAAATGAAAGAAAGATTCGTAAATGGCGTCCACAAGTCAGATGACTTAGTTGCAGAAAGGCTGATCTGATTGGATCCAAGTCAGCTTAAAGGTTGCGGAATGAGAGAGATCTTTTAGGGACGCCTATGTTCAGAGCAGTTGAACATAGGCGAAACAGAACATTGAACAACATTGAAACAGAAAGAACCGAAAGTGGTCGTTGTTGGCATTAACGCCTGCGGAAAGATTCAATTGTATGGTAATGAAATTACATTAGCTGTTGAGATATCACGTGATCGCTGCCATGTTTTGCCTTGACAAATTTGCGTTAACATGAAGTATTTACCTAGACACCCAGGCTACAGGTTTGTGACGCCCGTACATGAAACCTCTTTAGAACAGCGGGTATCAGTTAGCCAGGCGACAGGCAGTTCAAGATCTCCAGTAGCCAACCTATTTGGATTCAGTGCACGGCGCGACGCGGAAGGAGAAAGTCGCAACCACTCACCCTGATGAAGACTCTCGGAATGAGTCGAAACTTAGTCGGTGCCTTCACTGATAGTGTAGTACGTGAAAATTCCCGTTTTTACAATATGAATAACCTATTTGGAGTTTGGCAGAATGACATTTTGCATGTGGAGATAATGCTCGCGGAATAATATATATTATCTGTGAAAGAGCCTTTGAGGGCGGGAATTTTTGTGAGATTGGACAGGAGAGAATTACATTAAATTATGTAATTTTATTCTGAATTCTAAAAAGCGTTATAGGTTATAATAAAACTTTACGATAGAAATTATGCAAACAGTAAAATTTTAACAAGGCTGGATAAAAATCCAGCGTCAATTTTTCCCACGGCTAGAATTTATCCTACGAAGGCCATTGTTGTTTAAAACAAAGATAGGAAAAACATTTTTCGCGACCAATTTTTGTGAAAGAGATGTTTTATGAAGATACCGGACTTATTTCAGGAATTTTTGGTAACGGTAACGGTTATTAACTTATAAATCATTAACGAACAAAACCTTTGTGAAAAGTTTACACTATATGCACAATGGGTGGTCTTATCGCTGAGGATATTTTTTTCTAGACCTGATCAAAATTTGTGGACAGTTACGGCTTGAAGCACCGACGCTGCACCTACAGGGGAAACTTTGTAGTTATCCAAGCCTGTCCAATGATTGAAGTTACATAGTACAATTTTATTGACGTGAGATGTTGTTTAACTTATTCAATAGTTATTTAGTTTTTAAAGTATTAACCCACACTTAGAGAAAATCATAATTTTATAATATCCAAAAAATATCAACCAATAATATACCCCAAAAATTTAGAATTTCAATTGGTAACGGTTTCGTGGCAAAGTTGGTATAGCACTAAATAGCCGCGTTAGTAGGCCAATATCAGTAGTAATCTCACTACAGTATATCGATTGGTTCCATAATAAGCGCCTTTGAAATAAAACACCCTAAACCCGAACCATGATTAATGGTGAAACCCAATTGCAGAGAAAATGTTTATGTAGGTAATACCTTCCTTCACCTCAGTCAAAGAATGAATAATATACAATTGTACAGATCAGGCTTGCTTGCCAAATTTGTCTACAAGTCCAATAAATGACGCATTTTCACTTGGAAAAAATCCTCCACTGATATAACTATACCAAGATTTTAATTTTTTGCCCTTAAATGATTTTATTCATTCATAAAAAAATATTCAGGGTAGCTTGAATATTTTTTTATGAATGAACTACTCTCTTGAAACTCGAAACAATCAAAATTCAATTCTAATCTAATCCAGATTTGTTATTTTTATTTTTTCCAGCCTGTGACATTTCTATCGTTAACTCTACTCAAATCTCGAAGGTCAACGTCAAAATAAAACCAATAAATAGCATAGTCGAAGATTATGTAGTAATTATTTTGATTGGATGGAATCAGTGCACTGAATCTTTTACACTTATGTCCTTCTCCTTCTTATCAACACCGGTCATTCTCCTTCGTGTAAAGGCCTAACTTGTAACGTAACATTAGCCTCGATTCTGTAGTACACTGACTAAACTAAATTTAAACTATTGCTCTCTTTTACTGATAGTGTACGCAAGAAAGAGATAGCTACAAAAAAAAATATCTTATGAACGTTGAAACTTATTTTAAGCAACTTATGCGAACCTATTTAGAGCGCTTCCATCTGGTAGTGATCTGGATCAGTTGACCTATCTATAGATCGTTTGCAACGGTCAGGAAAGCAGATAGTAATCCTACTATCCTATACTACTATTATAAACGCGAAAGTTTGTGAGGATGTTTGTTACTCGTTCACGCAAAAACTACTAAACAGATTTTGATGAAACTTTACAGTAATATAGCTCATACATCAGAATAACACATAGGCTACTTTTTATCTGGGTACCGCGCAGGCGAAGCCGTGGGCAGAAGCTAGTTTATTCATAAAGAGACAATACACGTCATATTCACAGAGTACCTAACTTTTGTTTGTACATAGTTGTATGAATAAATGTACATTTTAACCGACAAAAATAAAGGAACGGTTATGTTGTTTGTATTGTTTGGTGTAGCTGTTCAGAAATAACTTTATGATCTTATAAGGTAACGTCCTTACTCAGAAATAAGCATTTTACTGGTTTCATTGTTTTTCATTTTAGGAAGATATTTTATTTCAATATTTTTTTACCTGCAACGACCGGAACCTTTATATGCCTTTACCATAAAAGGTTGTTTTAGCTTTTACTTGTCCGTTTAACATTTATCTTCGAAACAGCTTATCGGATTTTAATAAGGTTAAATTTATGTTACTCGCTCAATAATAAAAAATCAAAAAGTGTGAGTGGACGGTTCTTTCTAGGAATGAAAATGATATTAAATTTGAAAGTGTCGTTAGGGCCCCGCAGTCCATTTTCTACGCAGTCCCTAACGGTAATGTCCCATAATCCTACTACTATTATAAACGCGAAAGTTTGTGAGGATGAATGTTTGTTACTTTTTCAAGCAAAAACTACAGAACGGATTTTGATGAAACTTTACAGTATTATAGCTTATACATCAAAATAACACATAGGCTACTTTTTATCCGAATACCACGCGGGTGAAGCCGTGGGCAGAAGCTAGTAGGGTAATATTTGCATGCTGTCTTCACCTATATCGCTAGGCGCTCGGTTTTTATTTTGTAACATAATTTAAATTATTTTTTGCGTACATTATGTTGGTTATCCTTGAGATGATATATATATATATATATATATATATATACATAGTATATAGTATATATATATATATATATATATATAAGGTTCTTTGCTAACGATTTGCATGTTTTCAAAGATTTAAATATCACCAAGTGTCGCTAGGGGGTGCTGCTATCGATAATGATATATCAAATTCCAAATATATGTATTGTAGAGGTATGTCTATGCTAATAGAGCAGAAGAGTTTTTCTTCAGTTTTTTTTGTTTACATGCTAATCTTTGGATACCTGTCGGATTTGAAAAAATATTTTTGCTTTTGATAGCCCAATGAATTGATAGTAGATAGATTTGATGTAGATAGTTAACACGCCCTTAAGAGCCGAGCAATTGAAGTAATAGTACGGACGGGCGATGCGACGCGGCGGGCTGTGGGCCGAGGGCCTAGTGGGCGCTAACCCCGATCAATATAATATTCCAATCTGAAGGTCATGAGTTCGTACCTGGTTGAACGCCAACATTTTTTTCCACTGATAGAATTTTAGTGATTTGCTCATTAACACGTGTTCAAAGCAGTGACGGAAAACATCGTGAAGAAACCAGTCTGACCTAGAACTAAAACTTCGAAGGCATGTGTCATCGGTTTGTGTTCCAATAAGCGGTGATAGGCTTGCAACCTGTCATGCAGAATTCTTGCAAAACGTGTTAACGTGCCAATAACATTTGGACATGCACCTGATATTCATTTTGTGGATTATAGTTGTGAGCGTCTTTGTTTGCGCTATGTAGTTTTGTAATTTCCATCCACGAAAACCAGTTTCTACCCGAAAACATTTCTAATTCTACAGCTGACTGCTCTAACCTTGATTTATATTTAAATTTAACCGTAAAGGTGTTACGGGGCCATTTCGACCAGTATCTAGACAAAATGTCCATGCAAATGTCAAAGTGAAAGCGCTAGCATTTTTCGTTGAACTGACAAATAACCCAGCATGCTTAGTTTGAGCACCAAGACAGTGGTTTCATGGACAGAAAAGAAGACAAAAAAACTATTTTCTCTTTCATACAAGAGATTGATTGATAATTTAGTTTTATATCACATTGTCAAATTTTTTATCTTGGATCACGGCTGTCCCCTTTGAAGTTTAATCACTCGCTGCCATCAACGGCCAATACTAGTTTGGACCGCTGAAAGTTGCTAGAACTGAATTAGTGAAAAAACTAATAATTTTTATTTTTTCAGAAAATATACACAGAGAGCAGAAAAATGTTCACGTCGTCCTCTAAAGATGAGAATATACCGTAATAACTGATTTATCATTCTAAAGATAAATAAAAACCTAGTATTTAACTTTCAGAAACAATAGGTTTTTTCCACTTCAGATGAATCTCAATTTAATTAATAAGCCCAGTGAATTATTGCCATTCAACTTGGCAATGCCGCCAGCATTCTGAGCATTTCACCAGCTGTTAACGATTAGGTAATTTAGATAGGTATGTATTTATAAGTTTTACGATGCATGCAAAAAAAACAATTAAAAATGATTACTCACAAAAATTATTCTCACACATTAGTAAGTACCTCTAGATTACATTTTATTCTAATATATTTAATTTATGTATTAGACGCGCGACTTTCGACCAAGTTAGCGCAATATGAGTACGCTCGTGTGACCCTTTGTCTACAGGTAGGTACTCGTTCTACATTACCTAATTCCTGTAACCGAGTTTACAGGCGAGACGATGCGACGTGATTCGTTTGTCTCGGATTAAAGACTAGGGATTTTCGAACGTAGAAATTTACTGCTTTCCTGCTGATGTTTCGTTAATCGTTTCGAGGTCCTTCCTCATGAGCATCATCTTCATCACGTACTTTACTATTCTCCTGCTGACGTTTCGTTGATCGTTTTGAATCCCTTCCTTGATAGTAAAAGTACGTGGTATGGTCGTAATAATCGGTTTAAATATTCTTTATTTTCTCAAAGAACATAATTATATTTCACGTAAATAAGAAAAACAAAACTTTTAAGTACTTATAAGTATCTACTTAAATTTATATTTTAGCACGAGTGTGCTTACTTGCTAACATAATGTACTTACCTATCTACTAAAAATCAAAAGAAAAAAAACAGAGAAAATAAAGGAACTCAATCTAAAACAACTTAACAAAATTATCTATGAACAAAACTTACCCATTCGGTATTTGGGCAGACACACACTTAATATATTCTAAATAATATTCTAAAATGATACCAAACCATGATAACTTCAACTCTATGGTAAGAATTGTTTTATGCTATGTAGGTATATTTATCTGTAGAGTTTTATTACATTAAAATCAAATCAAATTCTTTATTTGCAAACATGGGTCACAAAGAAGGAAGAATGGTAAAGCACCGTACATGTTTTGCCTAAATCGAGGGCATGCAAATATACATATAAGTTACATTCAAGTTAAGGTGTGATTAAGTGCTGAAAGTCATAAAGTTTATCTACACTATTATTATAAAGAGGTATAGTTTGTAAGTTTAGGTGTAGGACGTAACTCGAAAACTACTCATCGGATTTCAAAAAATCTAAAAAAATAATAAAAATGTATTTTCAGGATATGCTTAAGCTATATACTATCTTGTTGAAATAAAAGGGCTTTTCTTGGAAACCAATTTTGCAACGTAAGTCGACGAAAAACGGTCGAGCGAACGCTTTCTTAGCGGTGAGACTACTTTTTATAGGCAATGCTGTGGGCCCTAGGCCACGTAAAAATTACAATATTAAAATCTTCTTCTTTCTGATAAAGTTAATACTAATTACCTTTTTACAAAAATGTAAACGTAGACATTTCAAACAAAAATTAAATATTTTGCCTGAGAAATAAAAAAAACACGCTAACAATCGTAATCTCTACGATATAAATCCTCAGACATACTCTGTACGCATATCTGTGAGGATAAACAGGTACTTAAATCGCTTAAACTAATCCCAAATAATACGTTTTACTTATAATTGCTTTTCTGTACCCTAGGGGCTTAGAAGACCTCTTAAATTTATTGTCATCGCCTCGAAGCAGGGTTGTACTAAGGGGATCAGTTAGGGGATTGTAACGAGACAAAACATTAATATCACATCCCACCCATACATAATAATAAAAGTTATTACAGACGGCACAGTTAAGTAAACGTACAAGGTAAATATTTTTTATACTACTAAAGTTGCTAACAAACTTAATGCCCACCTTGTGGTAAAATGGTTACCGTAGCCTATGGGCGTTAGCAATACCAGAGGTAACACTCACGCGTTACCTCCCTGAGATATTAAGATGAAAGATCTCATGTACCTGTAATTTCACCGATAACCAAACCCTTCAAACTAGAACATAGCAATGAGAATATTACTACTTGGCAGGAGAAATAGGCATATCGTAAATATAAATAAATAAAGCAGAGCTTGTATTATGTTAACTACATGACTGATAAACTACTTATATACATTTATTTTGTAAAAACATACATATTATACATAGAACACCCAGACCCGAGACAGATATAAAGAGTAATATATAACTAAAATAGGTACATATAATTATATAAAACAAAAACTAATTTATCTAGCATGTAATGACTGCGACGAATATGTTTCACAAGTGACAATAGGCTTGCTGCAAGCCTATGCCACGTGAAATACTTGCAAAACCACGGGAATGTGCCATGCCTCTAACTACCCCTACTTAGTATCCTCAAATATATACGCACTGAATATCTATCTGAGGATGCCCATCATGGGGAATGTAGTCGTGAACGTGTTTTTTTTTTTGAATCTTAAAAAGAGGGCACCCATTCAGGTCTATCCTAGCTCCCTCTCTGGGGCAGGTATTGCGTAAGATAAAAAGTTCTGACCGTTTTTTTGCTTTTAGCGCGTTTAAAGTTTCGATTCAGGAGATTAGCGAAACATGCTTTTAGGAGCTTTTATCTTAAAAACCATTTATATCCTACGAAGGTTCCGTATTGGCCTAGTGGGCTGCAACCTGACTTCCGATCTGAAGAGCGAGGGTTAAACCCAGTGTACAGTTTAGGATTCCATTCGAAAAACGTATGTGCGTATATACATGTATTCAAAACGGTGAAGAAAAACATTTCGGAGAAACTAGCAAGCCGTAGTACTAAATATTTTAGGGCGTGTGCCATAAGTCAGTGTTCCAACTAGCGGCGATGGGCTTGTAAAATGTCACGTGGAATCGCGAGTTTGTTTTAGTTAATAGGTCAGACAAAAACCGGTAAATTAAACAAATATTATATCTTCCCGAAAGGGGTTGATTCTGCCCAGTATAAATAGATTAGTATTTTAGGATATTATTACGATTATACCACGTACTTTATTTACTATTCTCCGTTTATAAAAAAGGATCTAAAACGGTAAACGAGACGTCAGCATATGAGTAGTAAAAAACGTGGTATAATATCCATACGTTTTAATATTCAAAAATGATACCAAGACTCCATCATTTCAATGTTATGAACAAGTGTACCTGAAGATACCCTATAATTTAGACAATTTAATTTATTACCTACGTTCACCCCCAACAAGGGTCAGGGGTTTTCAAGGTTATTATACAATGTTTGACATTTTATTTAATTTCACTTGTTTGTATATATGTGTAATTATAATTATTTGATCCATCTTAATTATTAATCTTCTTACTATCCTTCCTACTAATATTATAAAGGTGAAAGTTTGTGAAGATGTTTGTTTCCCTTTCACGCAAAAACTACTGAACGGATTTTTACGAAACTTTACAGTAATATAGCTTATACATCAGAATAACACATTGTAGGTAGGTATAATAACATTGTCATTTTTTTCTCAATGATTGTATTATTATTATTATTATTATTATTTATAGAATTTTTATGTGATTTTCTATGTATTTAGAATTGTATTAGTTACATTATAAATTTTAAAACATTGCACGTCCAATAGGGCAGAATACATTGTCATTCCATTACTTTATAACATGTATTTCATGCAATAAATTAATTTGATTTAATTATCTGGGTACCACGTGGGCGAAGCCGTGGCCAGAAGCTAGTAGATTAATTAAGGTTAGCGCATGTGGCTTAAATTCTCGGTAATTTGAGAGATGTCAAAACATTGAAAATGCAACTCATGCGTATTAAGCATTTCTTTAAACACCAGTGACCTACCTCGGAAGTAATGGGAATTCATTATGCTAATTCCATCGAGGCTGTTTTCGATGCCCTCAGCGATAAGGTAAACAATAGATTTTTATAGAGATCGCATAATTATGGCTTTGTTAACTAGAAACTCGATAGCCGGCTATGAAGTACTTAGGTATTGTACCTACAATCTTTAATTTTATCTGTTTTTCTGAAATTTCAAAAAATTACAATCCTTCTTCCTATTAATATTATAAATGCGAAAATTGTGTGTGAATGTTTTTTGTAGGTATTTCCGTAACTACTTAACAGATTTTGATGAAATTAGAAATGTAGATAGTTTAAGTTCTAGAATACTACATAAGCTAATATATATTTTTTAAATTAAAAATCAACCCCTAAGACGTTAAACAGGGTGGGAAAGTTTTTATGGAAAATTTTATAAGAAATACAATTTTCCAATTCGCTCAAAACTCGTTATAAATAAACTTTAAAATAAATAATAAAACGGGGAAGGCGGTGTCCAAAGGGGTTCTAAAGTTTTTATGTTTTTTTTTTGGTTTGATTGGTTTTATTTACTCAAAACTTGGTGAAACTTAACTTAGACGTAAATGATGTAATACATTTTTTTTCATAAATACTCTTAGGTGTGCAATATTACTAAAGTCAGAAAGTTAGTATTGTTTTTTTATTCCCGAGTTTGATTCTCTAACAACATGGTAAAAATAAACTTTAAAGCAAACGACAGAGTTAAAGTACCTATTATCTATTCAATCATGACAATAAATTCTACAACCTCAAAACTTCAAAACTTTCGCGATCATTATGGAAGATCAATCGTACAGTCATAAGTATCATGGATACTTACTACAATAAAGGCGAAAGTTTTTAAGGATAGATGGATGGATGGATGAATGTATATTTGTTACTCTTTCATGCAAAAACTACTGAACGGATTTTTATAAAACTTTACAGTAATCTACCGTAGCTCTACTTACCAGGGACGTATGAGTGGCTATCTCATACATCAGAATAACACCATAGTCTACAATTTATAATGATATTGTGTGATTTGGCCATCATGTAAAGATCGGACTAAGTATCAATTAAGTCAGTAAAATTATATCGGCTAACCACTGAGCTATTTGTGATGAAATTTAATATGGACACAGTTTGTAGCCTGAAGAAGGTCATGCACTACTTTTACCAACATACCACGTGAGCAAAACCGTGGGCAGAAGCAAGTATACAGTTTTTTGAAAATCTATTTTAATGAAAGATATTTGACGTTCGTTTAAGATGATTTTGGGGGTTTTATAACTAGATTGTATTTGTCAAAAAGCTAAATTGCGTTCTGATCTGTATTTATGTAAATTTTAACACCCTCATCATGATCATTCTATAAATTTATCAGCTTGAAAAAAGCTGTCCGCCTTTGTTTAGTGTTAGAAAAGGACAGGGCTAGAGATATCGAGCTAATAAAGTAGTGAGTGATCATGTGTATATATGGATGGTTTTTTTTTTATACTCGACTTTTCTGTATATAGCACGATCTAAATTTTGATGAAATGTACTTATGCCGTCTAGTTATAAAACCCCCAAATCGACCTTACAAAAATTAGACATTTTACTGTTTCTAAACATCAGTTTTCTGTAGCGTAATAGATGGAGAATTACCCCTTTGCAGCATTTTTACCCTACTACGCACTTAGGTACAGTTCTTAAATTCAACCGACATAAAAACATGATTCGCATTTCTTAGGTTTATTCACCTCAAGCCCCTCCAAAGCTGTCTGCAAAAACTAGGTAAAAATATTTTCAGAAAAAAAATCCGTCAAGCGTACGGTAAAAAATTTATTCGGAGAAATCCTGCGTTATCCCCCTAAGATGGGGGAGGTTGGGAATTACACCGCTATAATTTAACTTTCAAAGCAGATTTTCCCCTCAAATCCATATTAAACCTTGTAACCTCGCAGCCTAAGTCGGTTTTTTCTTGGCGTAGTTGGTCAGAAACAGTGAAATAAGACGTGACTAGATTTAAATTTGAGCGTGTTAGCATTCGATGTATGTGTTGAGGAAGGATTGTCTCAAATGATTTTATCCTGTTCAGGCTTTGAAGGGATTTCACGGGTAAACTGAAGTAAATAATGTTATAATGTTTGAATTTATTGGTGCACGGCCGGGTTCGAACCCACAACCTTCAGATTAGGAGTCAGATTACAGTCTATTAGGCCAAAACGGCTTCCGTTGGCTGTGATATAACAACAACGGAAAGTTGATATAAGTAAAGTGAAAAAGTCTAATATTAAATTTCACTCATCATGGGGTAGTATTTTTCCATAAAATTTATATGGGATCACTCTAGAAGTATCATTAAAATTGGATAACCTAAACACAAAAAATACAGACGAATTGTGAACCTCATCCTTGAAGTTGGTTGAAAACTTAGTGAACCATCACCTAACTCCGCGTTGAAATGGGTGTAAAGATTTGACAGTCCATCACTTATACTCAAACATCGCCACGCCTTCGCGTATCTGATGACCGCCATGGGGGTGAGACCATTTTGCACCCCTTTTTGGGGTAGGGGGTGCAATAACAGTGTTTCCTAGATTCTCTCGTGTCGGTACACGCTGGCATGATTTGTCGCCGGAACCTTTTATATCTTAAGTACTACATTAGGGGCGGCAGACGGGCGACTATCGCAGTGGGATATTTTTCAACTATATACTATTGCAGTGAGAAATGCACAGAGGTTTACATATGTGACGTCATCAAAGGCCGTCTAAAATATGATATTCTATTATATTTTCAATGTTGTAAAGGGCGTTCCATAAAAGATGAACAGGTGTACAAATCTTGTTTTTTTTTTTAATATTCCTTCATTCGTTTAGCTTTAGATCAATTCAATAGTATTTTGCGTACATGGATGACTTGTAAAAACGCCACAAAGTGTCTCCCGTCGGCACAGTCCGCTATCAGTGACGAGCCCAGTGACACTGGCGAGCTCCAATTTTTCCGCATCATTTAACCTGTCCCTTGGATTTACGGTAAAGCCTCCGGGACCCTCACTCCTCATAACAAACTTAGTCTGCGAGTTACGGACGAATGATGTTCGAACTGCCTATTAAGCATGACGATCCAAGACGATTTTGGACTTCCGAGAAGATATTTTTTTTGTTTCTCTCTTTTATTTGACGGAATAGATGACAGAAGTAGTTTTTGTCTTCTTTTTAATAAACAGTACGTTGTCTGGAGTGCTCAAGCTAAGCGGGCTAATCGCTAAGAGCATGCGTTTTGACAATCTCAGTATACTCGTATAAGCTCTTTGTCAATGAACGTTTCCTTGAACTGAAGCGGTGTCTCGCCTCAACAGCATGTTTGTTACTCTTTCACGCAAAAACTACTGAACGGATCTTGATAAAACTTTACAGTAATATAGCTTATACATCAGAATAACACATAGGCTACTTTTTATCCGGATACCACGCGGACGAAGCCGTGGGCAGAAGATAGTAATATTATAAACGCGAAAGTTTGTGAGGATGGATGTTTGTTACTCTTTCACGCAAAAACGACTGAACGGATTTTGATGAAATTTGACAGTAATATAGCTTATACATCAGAATAACACATAGACTACTTTTTAACCGGGAACCACGCCGTACCCACGCCTTAAGAAAAATAAATACAATTTGACAAATCTTTCAAGTACAATGAGCGGTCTTATCGCTTGAAAGTGATCTCTTCCAGACAATCTCTGGATGGAGAGGATTTAATAAATAATAATAAATGCTGGACATTTTTCACACAGCATCATCTAGCCTCAAACTAAGCAGAGCTTGTATTACGGGAATTACATAACTGATATACTACTTATATACTTTTTTTGTAAATACATTCATATTATACATAGAAAACACCCAGACCCGAGACAAATATTTGCAGATCATACAAAAATTTGTCCCGCGGCGGGAATCGTTATTTTTCAAAATTCTTAAAACTCCGATGTTTTCAATCGTCTATCACACCGCCCCCTAGTGGTGATAAAACTTATTTAAGAACCAACTAAAAAAAATAAAAAAAAAATATTAAACTTTGGCGGTTTCGCCAGTTTTTTTTTGGTGACAAGATTTCTACTTACTCGGAGGCTCCCGAATCGTGGGGGCGAAGGGTGCTTCCGTGTGAGGAGGAAACGCTGACGGATACGGCAGCGGCGCGGGCGGCGACTGCAAACAACAATACAACATAACAATGTAAGCAAATTTTATTTTTACCTGAAACGAATATGAAATTACTAAAAATTTATACAAAAAAAATATAAAATGGACATACATTTCATACCTGATATTGTGGCGAGTTGCAGGTGCTCGAGTGCTCGTCTATGGATCCCGAGAGATTGTTGTTACTCTCCACTCCACCTGGAATAAAGCATGTACTCTCTTGTAAAAAAAAAACCAAAAAAAAATGTTAATAGATAAATATAAAATACTTCTTCCAAAAACTATCGTGAACTTGACTATTCATATTGTAAAAACGAGAATTTTCACGTACTGCACTATCGGTGAAGGCACCGACTAAGTTTCGACTCATTCCGAGAGTCTTCATCAGGGTGAGTGCGACTTTCTAGTGACTACGATGTAGTACGATGTAGTGCACGGCGCAACGCGGAAGGAGAAAGTCGCACTCACTCTGATGAAGACTCTCGGAATGAGTCGAAACTTAGTCGGTGCCTTCACCGATAGTGCAGTACGTGAAAATTCCCGTTTTTACAATATGAATCGAAAATACTTCATTACCAAGTAACACATCAGCTTAGTTAAGTACATTACTGCCCACGGCTTCGTCCGCTTACCCGGGTAAAGAGTAGCCGATGAAAGAATATTTGAAATAGTATAAGTATTTTGGTAGAATACCCTCTACATAATAAATAATGCTGGACATTTTCACACACATCTAGTCCCAAAGTAAGCAGAGCTTGTGTTATGGGAACTAAATGACTGATTTACTACCTATATATTTTGTTGTAAATACATACATGTTATACATAGAAAACACCCAGACCCGAGTTAAATATATGCAAATCTTACAAATATTTGTCCCGCAGCGGGAATCGAACCCAAAACGTTCTGCGTCTCAGGCAGGCCTTCTCCCACTGCACTACAGAGGTCGTCATCCAAAGTTACAAACTTTACCTCTTTATAATTTTTAAGTATAGATAAGTTTATCTTGTTCGAATGAAACTACACTATAGAATCAGAATAATCTTTTATGTAAACTATTTTAACATAATGTTAATAAAGTTTTAAAAGTATACAAGCAGTGGCCTATTTCATCCATGTACAATAGTAGGTAGGTACCTAGATCATAATGTAGTTACACTACATATTTTATCGGCAAACAAATTATTCAATTTATTCATCTTTTGACAAATTACATGTTTTTAGATAAGTCATTTTTACAAAATACAGATATAAGCTTCATAATAATCAATTTATAAAATATATAATCAATAATTGCAAAATGTATTTTGGATAAAAATAAAAAGGGTAATTTACAAACAAACACTTACCCCCATAATATAGTGGGTTCATTACATTCACTGATAAATAGCTTATTATAGGTACAAAAGCAGCACACACTTAACTAAATAACAACCTAATAAATACCTTCTTTGTAAAATCAAAAGCTTTATTGTTTAAAATGACTAACCATTGTTTGCCATTTTCGTACGTATTGCGCAAAGACGCTCTAGTTTACATTACAAAATGGCGAATGCATTAATTCAGAACTATACTATTGTTCGCGGTTTGGCGTAGGTTTATCAAACTGACGCGGTGCCGGTCAATACATTCACGCGAGTTTTGTCAACCACTTGACAAATTTAGATCGCCACGCCACGCCATCGCCACGCCATCGCCACGCCATCGCCACGCCATCGCCACGCCATCGCCACGCCATCGCCACGCCATCGCCACGCCATCGCCACGCCATCGCCACGCCATCGCCACGCCATCGCCACGCCATCGCCACGCCATCGCCACGCCATCGCCACGCCATCGCCACGCCATCGCCACGCCATCGCCACGCCATCGCCACGCCATCGCCACGCCATCGCCACGCCATCGCCACGCCATCGCCACGCCATCGCCACGCCATCGCCACGCCATCGCCACGCCATCGCCACGCCATCGCCACGCCATCGCCACGCCATCGCCACGCCATCGCCACGCCATCGCCACGCCATCGCCACGCCATCGCCACGCCATCGCCACGCCATCGCCACGCCATCGCCACGCCATCGCCACGCCATCGCCACGCCATCGCCACGCCATCGCCACGCCATCGCCACGCCATCGCCACGCCATCGCCACGCCATCGCCACGCCATCGCCACGCCATCGCCACGCCATCGCCACGCCATCGCCACGCCATCGCCACGCCATCGCCACGCCATCGCCACGCCATCGCCACGCCATCGCCACGCCATCGCCACGCCGTTATTTTTTGGCTCCTCAACCGACTTAAAAAAAGGATCGTCTTGATTCGTCTGTATATTTTTTTGTGTATGTTACTCGATATATTCGCCAAAATTGTGTAAAAATATATTTACAAAAAAAAAAGTATATGAGTAATTGACCAGTCATTTAGTTCCAATAATACAAGCTCTGCTTAATTTGGAGCTCGATGATGCTGTATGAAAAATGTCAATCATCACTTCTTTATTATTAAAAAAAAACTCCTTAAGGGTGCAACGAATGAAAACTCAAGGCAGCTAAAGTAGCGGGCGCTTCTCTAGTCTTCGCAATAGACGTGAACAGACTTACAAAAGCTCGTTTATCTCATGTTTCCACGTAACTCCAGCCCATTTCCGTAACAATAAACACTTCATGACCGTCCATTCGCATCTTGTAAGAGAGCGGAAATGAGCTGAGCACGTGCCTAACTATCAGAACTAACCTATTTATATCGATGGTCAAAACTATTTACTGGTGTTAAATCTGTATTTACTTTAGATGAATTTGTGGAAAGTTTTCTGAACATAATGCTGGACAAAATGATAATGTTGGACATTTTTCACACAGCATCATCTAGCCCCAAAGTAAGCAGAACTTGTGTTATGTGAACTACATTACTTAATATACTACTTATATTTTTTTTTTGTAAATAAATACATTTTATACATAAAAAACGTCGAGATAACATGGAGCAACATAGAACATAGACAAATACCTCGCGCTTAGTTTTCCTTTCATGGTAACGCAAATGTGTCGAGGAAAAACTAATGTCATTTCTATAGAGGTACAATCCAATCTTTCCGCAGGCGTTAACGCCAACAGAAAGTGGTATTTGTCTAGACGCCCTGTAGCATATATTTCATTTTAAAGTAAAAAAGATGGAGGCAGGTGATCGCAATCACTCACCCTGATGTAGACTTTCGGAATGAGTCGAAACTTAGTCGGTGCCTTTACCGATAGTATATGAAAATTCCCGATATACACTATGAATGGTCAAATTCACGATAGTTTCTGAATCTTATTAAGTAATTTCGAATATAAGTTGTTAAAATTGTGAAAGAATAAATGTAATTAAATTAAATCCTACTAATATTATAAACGTTTGAGTAACAAACATCCATCCTCACAAACGAAAGTTTGTGAGGATGGATGTTTGTTACTCTTTCACGCAAAAACTACTGAACGGATTTTGATGAAACTTTACAGTAATATAGCTTATACATCAAAATAACACATAGGCTACTTTTTATTCGAGTACCACGCGGGCGAAGCTGTGGGCAGAAGCTAGTATAAATATATTTACTTAGCTACCTGAGCCTGTAGAATGGAGCTCTTCGGCCGAGCGATGCAAAAGTTGTGATATTGAAATATGCGATCTGATGTAGACTTACAAATCAATAGATAGCACAGTCTAGAAAACCATCATAATTAATTTAAAAAAACACGCTCATAACTTTATTCCCTATGATGGACATTCTCAGATGCATACCCAGTGCATACTTATATTTGGCACATGCCGGCGTTTTGCAAGTACTCGTAGTTTGCATTCCACGTGACAACTTGCAAGCCCATCGTCACTTATTGGAACACTTACCGATAGTACGTACCTTCGAATGGGTTTTAGAGTATTTCAGTTTCCTAACGAGGTTTTCCTTTACTGTTTTGAGCATATACACTCGAGAGCAAAAATTCAGGGTTTTCTAAAAAAAACTTAATATATCTAAAACCATCTCCGATTACGCTTCGAGAGTTCAAAATTGCGCTGGGTAATGGGAGAATATTCCCCAACATTGGATCAGAAACTTGGTGTACAGCATATCAAAGCACATGACCGCAGTATTGGCAGCACGATTATGTAACACAAGGTACTAAAATTTAAGAAAATTTTAGTACTTCGTTTTGTCTCCCTTTTTAAGATAAAATTTGTTAGTTTTTCCTTAAGTAATTGTTTATAAATAAAATACTTAATGGCAAATATATTTAATTACTTTTATTTTAGGGCGAAGTGTCACTATTGAAGTGTCTATCAAATACAATTTATTTCACTAAGCTCTAGCATTCATAGTTTCTAAGATATGCCAGTTTTATAGATGACCCGGAAATTTTTGCCCTTGAGTGTACATTTTTCGAATAGAAAATCGATTGGTGCACGAACGGGGTAGAACCCGCGACCTCCATATTTAGTAAACATCCAGCAAAAACCTACTGCTGGACGTAGACCTCCACCAAAAAGCGCCACGGCCAAGCATTCGGACCTTCAGCCACCGACTTCATCCTTTGATATTCCTCGGCATATTGGCCTTTCTTTATAGCACCTGTCGGTTAGTGGCCGCTATTCGAGAACCTTCTTTAATATTTGTCTCGGGTCTGGATCTTTTCGATGCATAACATTTACAAAAAAAAGTAGATAAGTAGTATATCAGTCATGTAGTTCCCATAATACAACATTTGCTTGCTTTGGGGCTAGATGATGCTGTGTGAAAACGTCCATCATATTTGTTATCTCCCAGCGTTGGTCGGTGCCGTGATCAATAGCCCAATTTAGCTTGTTTATTCGATTTCATTATTAATATTTTCATTTCATTAATATCTCAGGTCTGCGTCTGGACATTTAAAAGGCGTTAGCGAGGCCTGAGCCAACGCTAAGATAACTTTTTGTACGTATTAAAAAACATAATATTAACACTATTGAAAATAATGGGAAAAACATTGATAAGGAGTACATGCTATGAAATGGTTGATGAGCAACGGCTAAAGTATGTCGAGAGTTTCTGCAGTTTCACTCAACGCCACTACTGTTCTTTATGCCTATATAAATTCCAGCTGCGTGCAGCTCGCGCACCGAACAACTAAGTTATTCCTATATCGCTCTTTTCATTTCAATTCAATTTGATTCAAACTTTTTGTTTCAGCTTTACCACACATAGTAGGTATTGAAGCCATAGCATACTCGTACCAATAGCTAAAAATAAACTTACTAAAGAAAACTTTAGAGTGTATTAATGCGCAACCAAAACGATGGTTTACTGGGACACAGTCTATTCTAGATCAGAGTACGTGATGTAACTCTATGTTAACCAGTGCCAAGTAATGGCACCCAGTGATATCAACCATTTCTTTCTACTGTTGACTGCTTTTCTAGGGCACATAAATGAATAAATTCAATGCGTTTAGACTAAAGTTTAAAGTAAGTCTTTGACGACCTCGGTGGTGTGGTAGGCGAGTAGGTAGCTGAGATATAAGTGGTGCTGGTTCGTTTCCCATTAAGAGAAAAATGTGTGATACCACGGTACTTGTGGTTCCTGATAGCCACGACAGGACTAAGTATGTATCTGTTGGGTGTTAGTTCAAGTTATATAATTTTATTTCATATCCTACGAATATTATAAATATAAAAGATTTGATGTCTTTATACAACCAGACGCATCACACGTTGCCCATAAAAAAAACTAAAAACCTTCTGTTTAGATAAGTATTTTTGTTAGTTGTTTATAATCTTCAAAACGTTGGAAATACTACCTAAAGTTCTTAATCAAATAACACGAAAGCCACTTTTATTCTTTATTGTCCATACAAAATTAACAATTTAGAAAGGCGAGCTTAACCTTTAAAAGAGTTTTCTCGGGTAACATGCAGGCAAATCCGTGGGCAGAGACCAACTTGAAATACATAAAAGTCTCACTACGAAGGTTGGTTTAAACTCGTGCCTACCTAGGACGTGACTTAACGTGAATTCAGATAGTGCTTCTCAAACGTTGATTGGAAACTCTAAACGTGTCCGTAATTTCACCGGCAATCTTGTCATCGACGTTTAATCTATCAAAGTTAGTTCCTACAAGTTCCCAGACTAAAATTACTGAAAGAATATTGACTACTGGATAAATAGATTAGGTACGCCTCTAGTGTTGCACTAAGTATTTACCATAATTTGGACCTTATGTCTTGGTTCGATTTATTATAATTTCATATTGTAAAAACGGGAATTTTTACGTCCTGCACTATCAGTGAAGGCACCGACTAAGTTTCGACTCATTCCGAGAGTCTTCATCAGGGTGAGTGGTTGCGACTTTCTCCTTCCGCGTCGCGCCGTGCACTACTTATAATTATTATAATTTATTTATTTATTGATTAGGTTCGCCAACAGTTTACACATTATACAAAATTTATAAGGTATAAACTAGTTAGTCTTAAGCTACATGAGAAACCAATTACAGGAACACAACACATTGTTATGAATAAGAAACAATTGGGTAGGTTAATAAAAGATTAAACCTAACTAAGTACATATTTTAAATTGACAAAGTATAGATACATCTAGCGTAATAATGTGCTTCATCTGCACAAAAGACTGAATCTTATCCTAGAATACAAGAAGATGCTTAAAGGAAATATCATACTAACATATATGAGATACATTTAATTAAGTAAGTACATAAATGGCACGTTTACAGTCCTCCAAAAAGGGCAGGGGCACACAAAAGGTTATTTTATTGAATACTAAGAAACCACAGAACAGTAGTTTTTTCTGTGTAAATATATACTTAAAACAATCTCTTAGCGTTATGATTTTATTTTTATGAATAAGGTCAGAACAGAAAAACATAAAAGTGTCCTCACTGAGAACGGGGTATCATCAACATCAGTCCACATCATTCCACTGCTGGATATAGACACTTCTATACGGGCCACTGAGCCCGATGTTACACTCTTCTTATCCACTTTCTGCCGCCTTTCTTAAGTCATCGCTCGGAGAAAGTCGCGACCACTCACCCTGATGAAGACTCTCGGAATGAGTCGAAACTTAGTCGGTGCCTTCACCGATAGTGCAGTACGTGAAAAGTCCCGTTTTTACAATATAAATAGATAGATAATACATATACCACACCACATAAATTGCTATATTAAGTTGAAATTTAAGCTATCTATTGCATGTAAACTTAAAATAACACACAAAGAGGAGAATAAAGTTTTAGTTTTAAAGTAATTTCAACGATTTGTGGGATGCGGTCCCTGTGATGTTTTACTAGTTTATAAATTAAATTTGTTGAGAGTTTATTTTGAGGTTTTATGACTCTCCTTATTATGATTCGCCTTTCTTGATTTAGCACCAAAATAAGAATTTTATTGTCAATTTTATTGTACTCCCGAAATAAGCTTGTAATTAAGTCTGTTTAAATTTGTAAGCAACATTATGTGGTGTAAAATAAAGTAACTATTATTTATAATGGGTACTGGTGAAATCTATATTAATATTAGAAAGAAGTATAGTTTGTAAATTTCTATGTACGAGTTTATTTCTGAAACTACTCATTCAATTGAAATAGGATTCGTGAGACGTTCTGTTACGTGCCGTTTACAGCTTGTAAACGTAACGAAATGTACAGCTTAATATAAGGTGTTTGGAGTGTTTTCAAAGTATTTTTTCTACTACCAACGGCGTACTACCCATCTATTGGTAAGTAGTTAAGGGGTAGCCTATGGACGCTTGCAACTACCACGTTTAGATCTTGTTGAAGAAAATCATCGAGTGAAGACAGCGGAAGCAGCTGGTTCCCTATTAAAAACATTAGTTACACACGGCGCGAAATTACCGTCGAAGATTAAAGACGATCTGCTCAGTGCTAAAGAGTTTCAGATCTTATCTTCTAGGGAGTAGCGTGTTAAATGGATACTGTTTCCCGAAACCACTTTGCATAAGACATTTCCTGAGGTCTATTCGTATAATATTTCAGGAGTTACAATTGGAGCAGTTGGAAAGGTTAAAGAAAAAACAAAAAATATTACATCCCTCACGATTTGAAAGTAGGTCATAGTTAACTCGAAAACTGCTTCTGAAAGGTCATCATCCATTGAAACGCCTTAGAACCGGACCGGCACACAATGGCGGGTCTAGGATTTTAGTTTGGGAAGGGCTTGACTCAGCTGAGAGTAGACTTTATCCAGGATTTTGGTTTTGGAGGGGCTTGACCCAGCTAAGGTAGGCTTTATCAAGATAAACACTAAAACAGTTTTGTTTGTGTATAGTGGACCCAAATGCTTTTGGGGGAGGGCTTGAACCCCTTAGCCCCCCACTAACTGCAGCGTTCTTTCGTGTTGACGATTCGCCGTTCCACAGATTACTTTAAGATGTATTTTATGTTTCGTGAACTAGAAATTATTGCAATGATGAAGAGGTAAGGAAAGCACGAACGAGCTTCCTTCGTTTGAAAAAAATACGTCCAAGAAAGGATACGGTACGACTTCGGAGTGCGCAGAGTGGCCTCTCACTGTTCATGAGTCGCCCAAGCGCCACCAATGTGCTTGCAGCATAGTTACTGGTCCGTCGCTAAGAAGGTTAATGGACGACACCCTTTAAAAGCGATTTACAGCTTAAGGGCCGCAGGTAAATTTGAAAATAGAACAATGCTCATTACGTTCATAAATGCTACAATAACATACAATCTACATAACAAATCCTTTTTTCTATTTAAAAAAAGAACTGGCCACATTCCAGCAGTAAAATAAAATAAAATAAGGGGGGAAACCGAGAACGCATCTTCTATAAAACTGAAGAATTATATTTTTAAGATATTTTGAATTTCCTCGCATTCGTGATGATTATTCTGCTGGTCTATTGTGACTTCGAGCTGAAATGCTGATTATTATACCTCAACCTGCCCCCCAATAACACTAACAAAATGGCGATGGAGACCACTCATTTTAACTGGTAACACTAGAAAAAGGGAATAGGACTTCTTAACCTTTTAAATTTTTATTTTTTGCTAGTTTTGGACATTGATCTGTCTAGTCATCGAGCAGTTAACCCCAAGAGGCGTCATATTGAACCACACTGTTCTGTCAACAGATCAGTCTTTTAGGACTGATGTTGGCAAACACGGACATTGCCATTGTAATTGCGTCATGTTGCCTGCTGTGCTCTTATTGGTTGAAACTACAGATTCAACCAATCAGAGCACAGCAAGCGTGGCGGGACTGGCACGACAGTTGACAGAATTGTTTCCTAGCAAATTATCAAACATTGCGTCTCTTGAGGCTGTCTACTCTATGTATCTAGTTAATTGAGTGCCATAGTTTTGTTCCCGTTACCATTTAGCTAGTATAGTAAGGGAGCTGGTCAGGGGTGCTAGACAAATACCACTTTCTGTTGACGTTACCGCCTGCGAAAAGATAAAATTGTATGGAAATGTGAGATTTCCGCAGCAAATGTCATTTCTATACAATTTTATCTTTCCGCAGGCGTTAACATCAACTGAAAGTGCTATTTGTCTAGCACCCCAGGTCTGACCTAATGCCCGGTGACCAAGAAAAACTGGTGGTACGGCGAATAAGGGCCGAAAGCAGTAACATGAATGAAAGCCTTAATAGAACAGATTCAGATTAATTTATTGACCATTTCGTTATAACATATAACATTGGTAGGTCAGGTGGGTATACACAAACATTCATACTTAAAGACACATGCAAATCAGAAAATGAACAATATAAAAAAAAAAACTGGTTGAAGGGGCCATTACTTGTAAGGGCAATTTATTATACATGATAAGTCTTAAACAGATACCATGATTATAGGTTTCCACCTATTTTTCTTGAAACAATCATTTTTTCTTTATTTCTTCTGTTGTATTTGTGGATATGGAGTTTCATATGGAGTTCATGTATTTACAAATGTACTTCTAAAAGAGAATGGTAAATAAATAATCGCTGTTAGTATTTTAGTTTATTCAATGTAGACTTAAGCCGAAGTCATTCTGCAGAACATGAGTATTTCTAATGAACCTCTTCTGACAAAATAAGGACTCTTTGAACTTGAGAGGCATTTTCCTCATACTGTTATTGCATAGTTGATGATAGAATGGACATAAACGAAATATATTTATACTAGCTTCTGCCCACGGCTTCGCCCGCGCGGTACCCGGATAAAAAGAAGATGTGTTATTCTGATGTATAAGCTAAATTACTGTAAAGTTTCATCAAAATCCGTTCCGTAGTTTTTGCATGAAAGAGTAACAAACATCCATCCTCACAAACTTTCGCGTTTATAATATTATTAGGAAGGATTAGAGTTTTCTTATCAAATATGGGTTTTAGATTAAACAATGCGTAATTTGCACTAGCTAGCTTTTTGCATAGTTTATTATTGTGGCTGTCATATGACAGGGTTGCATCTAAAGTAAAACCAAAAAATGAGACTTCTTCTATTCTATCATTTATATTCCTTCTCTTATTCAAATAATTTATGGTTGTTTTTTTATCCGCATTTAGAATAATGCAATTTGCTTCAAACCATTCTTTCAGCTGTTCTACGATAACTTTACACATAGAAAAGTAGGCAGCTAACAGCTTAGTCGGTTCAAATAGAAGCGATGAAAGACATGCGTTTTTTTATACATCTAAAGTGGCAAAGCATACGGCGTACTTGTTGGTAAGTGGTTTCTGTAAACTATGGACGCTACCAACATCAAAGCTAACACCCGATTTGCCGACTCTGAGATGTAACGGATGAAAAGTTTCATGTGTCTGTAATATTACGACACAGGGAATTACGGGGTCAAGACTATGCGTGCCTCTTTTGGCTTTTTTTTATATTTTTTTGAGACTCCGGCTATGCATATTCATAACGCTTCGAGTTTTTGAAAGAATATGCTCATTGTTATTCCGTGTGCTGGTTTCGAAGTTTCAAGTAAAGTATTATTTTGAAGTTCTTAGACTATTATTTCTTAACTACTAACAATAAGAACTTGAAAGTTGTTTGGACTGAAACGGAATAGTTAAAATTTATTTATGCTTTTATCTTTATAATCCTCAAACGAAAGAGCAATATGATTGAGTATTTTAGGTATATTTTATAAAATGTAGAATAGAATAGAAAGTTATTTATTTGACAACAACAAAGCATGAAGGTAAGTTTTTAATATTTAATTCAATTCAGTATTTTTCAGTATTCAGTAAAAATACAGAATTGAGTATCTGATATTACAATAAAACACAAATAATAATATAAGTCAGAAAACCGACTTCCTCACGTGCTTACGTTATTTAGCTCGCTCGGGACGACACTCTTTCGAATAAAAAACAAAAGTAAAATGGCTCACAAAAAAATGTTTCGGCTAGTCGTGATTCCATAAGATGATGATGTTTTTTTGATATTTGCGGAAAAAATAGCAATCCTTCAGGAATAAAACTTTTATGGGACCACTCCGAGATAAGAATAATCAAAGTAACAAATATTTAAACTTACAAACGAATGAGACCTCCTTCTCTTTTTGAAATCGGTTAAAATTATAATATTGTCCATTTAGAGATACCTACGATTCAAATTACATAGTCGAGGTTGTATTTCGTTTGTTTAGTGTCTGTAGACACGTATATATACAAGGTGCCTACAGAAAACTTGAAAAGTACTCGTATGATCAATGAAATTTACAAGTTAAGGGAGCATAGAAAAAAATATGTGGCTAGGTCATATTGCTGGAGAAAATTCGACAGCCATAGAAAATATATAGCGGTGAAAAATCTAAACAGTCTTCAACACCCCCACACTGAGTAAAGTGCGATTACACTTATTTCCATATCGATATGGAGGCACGGCATAAGCGTGATTCGATTACTGGTCAAAATCACAAGTTTGGTTCGTTCATGGCCTTCAATTTAGTCTGAGGGGTATGGGAATCAAGCGATTGGGAATCAGTGTAATCGAAATTTGATGAATGGTCCATTCAAATGGGAAACTAGTGTCAAAATTGATTGACATCTCGATAGCCATGCTAGGCGTTATCGACCCACCGGTCCAGCCGACACAGTGGCGATGGGAAAAATGGCTGTTAAAGTTCGCATGAATGTACCTACTAATCACCACGTTTTTATAATGCCGCGATTAGCGATGGGTCGTCGACGTAATTATCGTAAACGAAACGAAACCGTTAATTTTCGCTCATCAACTAGTCCATCGACTAGTTGAATTCGTCGACTAGTCGATGTTTCAACTTCGATAGATTGACGAACTATCTAAACTTCGCGACGATGTCTACCAAGTCGAAAGTATCTACCTGATTGATAGTGATTATCTGACGTAGCTCATCCGTAACTTATCGACTAGGTAGGTAATCTTATTACTATGTTTCTTTGAAATCTAATAAATTTCGAAAAAATGTGCCGTAAAACTTAAAACTTCCTCTTACTTTTGATGCGAGCCTATTTGAAAAAAAATACTTACATTTTATTCAAATACAGATCAAACAGCTAGCTATCTAAATACCGTTGCAAACGATTTATAGATAGGTAATTTATTTTTCAATTTATTTCTCAAAATAAATAAAATATGGGTGTAATAATATAGGTCTATTTATATACAACAAAAAACTTGACTTCATACTTTTCCAGTTTAATTATAAACTCTTCTATGGACGTGTGAACACATGGTCGCGACGATCAGTTTAGCCGTCTACGATTTCAACTAGTTGTAAATCGTCGATGCATCGATTCAACGTAAACGGTTGATTCAACTGCGTGAACGTAGGCGGTTAATACCGTCTACGTTCACGCATCGTTTCGTCGCGTTAACCGTCGATATGGACGTAGTGGAATCTCAGTTTAGTCGTCTACGATTTCAACTAGTTGAATGAGTGACAGTGAACCGTCGATACGTAGATTCAACGTAAACGGTAGATTCAACTAGTTCGTTTATTTAACGCCCATCGCTAGCCGCGATACAAACAAAAAGACGCAGAATTATAAGACCGCCCATGGTACCTTTATCATAATGTGTTACTGTTTATTTCGTTTGCATCTTAAGGTGTACAATAAAGTATTTTCATTCATTCATTCATTCATATCAGTATAATAAGTATGTATAAAAAAGCATAAGTATTAGGTATATCAGTCATGTAGTTTCCATAACACAAGCTCTGCTTACTTTGGGGCTAGATAATGCTGTGTGAAAATTTCCAGCATTATTATTATATTATCTGTGACGCTACGTCACAGATAATATAATCATAATGCGCTAGCCAACGCAAAAGCCCATTGCAATAATATTGACTGTTGAAAATATAGTTACTAAAACAGATAAAGCAAAACGGTGCTGCTATATGGGGGATTCTATTTATCATTCACATCAACTTAGGCATAATCATAGATAAGTGCAAACGGACATGGACATAAGTCTAATCAAAGTTATGAGATTTTTGAACGAGTTTGAAAAAACCTCGTCTCTTTTAACATTCTCGTATGTGGCGCGACGAGGTATTGTGGACGAGAATAGCCTCCAGCAAGAAAATGTGAGGTACAGTCACTAACACAAGTTATACTAGTTTTTATAATAAACATCCAACTGATATATGCATAGTTCAGGGGTTTAGATAAATATTAAGGCTTACCTTTCCTTTCACGTGACATTTCCACAGCTAATGCCATTAAATAAATAATAAATAATGCTGGAGATTTTTACACAGCATCATCTAGCCCCAAAGTAAGCAGAGCTTGTATTATGAGAACTACATGACCGATATATTACTTATATACCTACTTTATTTGTTAATACATACATATTATGCATAGAAAAACACCCAGATCCGAGACAAATAAAAGCAGATTTTACAAACATTTTTCCCGTGGCAGGAATCGAACCCGCAATCTTCTGCGTCTCAGGCGGAGTAATTTGACATGGTTTATGACAAAAATAATAAATATATAATTTTTCATTTGTTTTATTTAGAGGAGGATCCAGCTAGGCTGGGTAGCGTTTGGAAAACTACGTGGAGTCTTCTCGTCATCCATACAGCAATGCTTGAAAACGAAAGTTTTCAATCAGTGCGTCCTACCCGTCATGACCTACGGAGCTGAGACCTGGACACTCACGATAGGGCTGGTCCACCAGTTCAAAGTAGCTCAGCGAGCTATGGAAAGAGCTATGCTCGGAGTCTCTCTGAAGGATAAGATTCGTAACGAATACATCCGTCAGAGAACCAAAGTTATATATGAGTTCGATATAGCTCAACGAATTAGCGAGCTGAAGTGGCAGTGGGCCGGTCATATATCGCGAAGAACCGATAACCGCTGGGGTAAACGTGTTCTTGAGTGGAGACCGCGACTCCGCAAACGTAGTGTAGGACGCCCTCCGGCCAGATGGGATGACGATCTGCGAAAGACTGCAGGCAGATGCTGGATGCGGCTAGCTGAAGACAGGGCGCTATGGCGCTCATTAGGGGAGGCCTATGTCCAGCAGTGGACTAATATAGACTGATGATGATGATGATGATGATGTTTTATTTATACAACAAAGAAGATCGGTAGGAGGGTTTCGGTAACGGTACTTCGCCAGATATCAGTTCGTGGCGAACGACACTAGTAAATACCTCTATAGTACACAGGGAAACCTAATGTGGGGACATCACTATGTAAATATGTGTCTGTTGGGTGTTTATTACATACATACATAAATACATATAGTTACGCCTTTTTCCCGGAGAAGTAGGCAGAGACCAAGGATTTCCACTTGCTATGATCCTAGCATACCTCTTTCGCTTCATTCATCCTCATCACATTCTTCATACAAGCGCGGCGGTTAAGTGTATTTCTGACCTGGCCTCTCTCTAGAATGTCTCCAATTTGGTCAGAGTATGTTCGCCGAGGCCTTCCTCTACCAACTATACCATTCACGCTCGCCTTGTATAATTGTTTTGTTAATCTACTTTCGTCCACACTGCTCTCTTAACACGCTGTTTCTCACTCTATCACTCAAAGTTACACCTCACATACTTCTCACAGCTCTCATCTCCACTGCACTGGGCGTTTATTATTATTATTTTAATAATTGCTTGTTCCACTTGTGGACGCGACTGCACCGAGTCACAAACTTGCGGCACTAAATCCAGCGCTGCTTGAGTCGGCTCCGAATGCACGGCTCGCGGTAAACACGCTTTGAGCTGCTGTTTACAAAGTGGATGCGTTCCAATTGTGATACAAACAAGAACATTTACACCCACTGCGAGCCGTTTACTTCACATCGGAGCCTTTCAATGTTACCTAACCTACCACTTAGTATATGAGATTACACTACTTTAAATAAGTTAGTTTATTTTTTATTTATTGAAGTACTAGTTTCTGCCCGCGGCTTCGCCCGCGTGGTATGTTGATAAAAGTAGCGTATGGCCGTCTCCAGGTTTCAAACTATGTCCACTAACTTTTGAGTGAATCGAACCAGGGAATATTTTTTCCATATAAACTTTATTACCCTGTTTAACCCCCTCAGGGATTGATTTTTGAAAATTTGAAAATTTAATTGAATCCTATGTATTATTCCAGAACCTAAACTATCTACATTCCAAATTTTATCAAAACCGGTTTAGTAGTTACGGAGATACGTGGTAACAAACATTCACACACACAGACTTTCGCATTTATTATATTAGTAGTATGTATAGGTATCTCAATGGAGATTTTTATTTATTTTTTAACCAGCTACTGCTCACGGATTGTTCCGCGTAGTACCCTGATAAAAATACTTTTTTATTGTGTTACTTTTTTAACGGTAAGAAACTCATTCGCTCGACCGTTTTTCGTTGACCTACGTTGGTTTCCACTAAGCACTTTTATTTTAACGGGATAATATACAGCATATTATGTGAACACTGAAGGACCATTTTAAATATTTAATTTTTGAAATCGCATGAGTAGTTTAGGAGATTATCTTCTACATCAAAACTAACTTTATCTCTTTGTAATATTAGTGTAAACTTCTTTATACAACTTTGTACAAGTAAGTAGGAACATACAAAAAAAAATGATGAAACAGCTATCTAGCCATCTTTTGCAAACTATCTATAGATAGGTCAATTTATCCAGGTCAATACAGGAAGCGTTCCTAAAATGTTCCTTTATATAATACTGGCCTCTACCTACAGCTTCGCGCGATACTCGAATAAGCTAAGGCGTTATTCATAGTCACGAACTATTTCCAATTTCATGTAAATCGGACCAGCCGTTACGGAGATTATTAGCAACAACATCCGAACTTTGCCTTTTTTATTATTAGATAGCCATCCAAATTAATGTCACTGACATAGTCCTTACCACATACTAAGGTTTCCTGTGTCGCGAGTATCAGGAACTAAGAGTACTGCAACAGCCAGACCCAGAACAAATATCTGCTGAACATGCAAATATGTGTTCCGCAGCGGAAATCCAACCCGCATTTTGTATCGCAGCTGGCTTCTTGCCCGCCTTTTCAATTCCCAATCTACTTTGATACCATGCTACTGATGTTACTAACCGTTTGACGAAACTCTCTACAGAACAAATACACCAACATGACGGCGAACTACAACAAATTACGCCAACTAAATACTGAGCTCGTGGTAAATTCCACTGGTAGACTGGGAGGAGACTGTAGGCGAACTTACTCATTCATTACCAGCTCGAGATTTACATGTGGTAAGAGACGACACCATCATCTTCTTGTCCTTATCCCACATTACGTGGGGTCGGCACAACATGTTTTCTTCTTACACTCTCCTCTATCAGCCGAAATCTCAGTACTCACTCGTTTCTTAATCATATCATTCTTCACACAATCCATCCATCTTTTCTTTGGCCTACCTCTGCTTATATTTCCATTCACATTCATATTTAACATTCTCCTCGTAATATGACATTCTTCTCTCCTCATGACATGCCCATACCATGCTAACCTATTACTCCTCAACTTTTCCGTCACGGGTGTTACTTTCAAACTTCCCCTGATATACTCATTTCTTATTTTGTTCATTCTAGTAACTCCACACATCCATCTCAACATTCGCTTTTTAGCTGCGTACACTCTTCTTTCATCAATTCCTTTGGTTGCCCAACACTCCGATCCATACAATACCCTGTGTTTTGTATGGATCGGAAAAATGGAGAAATGGACACAGGTCTTATGATCGTTTTGTAAATTTTTCCTTTGAGCTTAAGGGACATTCGTGGATCACATGTAATTCCTGTAACCTGTAAGAGACAACACCAAATAACGTAAATAAACTTTCCAGGCAACTGTTCAAGGAAAAAGTTTTATTTTTTGCTCATTTAATTTTCTGCTTCACAGACATTTTGCATGACCCCTGTTGCAAAGAAGGGGACAGATCGAACTTTTTTTACCCAACTGTACCCTAGGGGGACAGAGCAGGGTGACAGATGGGAATAATTCTTTTTTTTTTGGTATAAGTTGACTTTTTGTTATTTTAAACGAAATAACAGCATGAATAATTAAAATAAAAAAAAATAGAAAAAAAAATAATACTTATATACCCTATGGTTCAGAAATAGAAAGAAAAGCTGCCCCAGTTAAATGAAAAATGAACAAATTAATACTTAGCAAACAATATAAAGTATAATTGAACAAAAATACTCCACGCACCTTTCTGATCCATCTAGACAGTTCCAAATAGACGTAGAACTGCAGAAAAACATTTTTTTCCTATCCAAGACACATTAAAGTACAAAAAAAAAGAAGTAATATAACAATCAAGCTTAAATTGGTAATTCTATGCTAATTAGTTATTTATCATCGACCTAGTTTTATAACAAAAAGTTATAGCTAAGGTGTCCATTAACACGTATCAGATTCTCTGTCTATATTTAAGGGGAAGACAGTTGGTATGTTCATCATATGTAGCAATGACACGAACATTACATTATATATACTCAAAATGCCATGCATAATATAAAAAAAAACACTGGGTTGCCTGAGCCTAGGAGCCTGCCAAGTTAGGAGAAACTGCCAGACTGCACCCTGGCAATTTGATTATTTTATGAGCTCTCCATAAAAAAAACTGTAGTAAACTGGAATTTTACTGTTCGTGGGAGCCGATGAAATAACCTGCTTAAAAAAAATGTAAAAAGAGTCCTCGAGAGTAGACGATACATAAGCGACGCCTTAGGTGTTGCAGATGTGGATAGGTGACGGTAACCGCGTCTAGTAATAACTTAAAAAAAAACTGCGAATGATCCATGCGGCTATTGCTCATACTGGTAGGTACTCAATGATGTAGGGTTTCCACAGTACCTGCCCGATCTCAACTGAGGGAACACGGGAAAGGGCTGAATTGGCGCTCGTTAAATGAGTAATCGCGGTGACAGTGTCTTCTGCTCTGACTCTTCTTTTGTATACTTAAAAGACTATACCCTGACAAATTGAAATGTTCAGTAATCGATCAATTATATGGAGTACCTAGGTAGCTCTCTAAACCATTCGAGCAGTGTCTAAGACGTAATACACGTAATTTATAAATTGACGTTTCTATAGTTATGATGATTATTATGACTTCAATAAAAACCTATTGACTTCGACTTTGACTTTGACAATGCTGGGACATCTGAATGATAGAGAGTAGGCTGAAAAGGCTTTATTAGGCTTAGGCTTTATTGGCTTTATTTTAAAAGGCTACCCGCATCCCTCAAAACTAAAAGGTCTCTTTGAAGTCGTTAACGGGGTGAATTTCAGTGAAACCCTGCTCATTTACTAAGCATCCTTATATAATTAGCCGATACATTGTGACAAAATAGATAGGTAGGTTATATTATTTGTCCAAATTTGACAACCTCTGTGGGGCAATGGGCGAAGGCCCGCCTGAAATGCAGAAGGTTGCGGGTTGAATGCCCGCCGCGGGACATTTATTTGTATGATCTGCAAATATTTGCCTCTGGTCTGGGTATTTTCTATGTTTAAAATGTATGTATTTACAAAAAAAATGTATATAAGTAGTAGATCAGCCATGTAGTTCCCATAATACAAGCTCTGCTTAGTTTGGGGCTAGATGATGCTGTGTGAAAATGTCCTGCATTACTTATTTATTTATTTAGTTAAATTCATTATTAGATATATAATATTAATGCCGGACATTTTCACACAGCATCATCTAGCCTCAATGTAAGCAGTGCTTGTGTTATGGGAACTACATGACTAATATACTACTTATATACTTTTTTGTTTTTAATAAATACATATAGAATACACCCAGACCTGCGACAAATATTTGCAGATCATATAAAAATTTGTCCAGCGGCGAGAATCGAAAGCACAATCTTCTGCGTCTCAGGCGGGCCTTCGCCCACGGCGCCACAGATGTCGTCAACATTATATCTATGACTACCTTCTGCCAACGGCTTCCTTCGCGTAGTACCCGGATAAAAAGTAGCCTATTTTGTTATTCTGATGTATAAGCTATATTACTGTAAAGTTTCATCAAAATCCGTTGAGTAATTTTTGCGTGCTCGCGAATGTACTCCTTATTTTTTTTACACCCAACAATCACATTCATAGTCCTCACCCTACCCTAGGATTCCCGGTGTCGTGGGTATCAGGAACTACGAGCACCGTGGTACCACACTCAGGCCCAGAACAAATATCAGAAGAACATGCAAACATTATGCCCGCAGCGGGAATCAAACCGCCCTTTTGCGTCTCCAGCCGGGTACCCGACGCACCACAATTATTAAATTAATAGGTATATTAGTCTATACTAATATTATAAAGAGGATAGATTTTTTTGTTTGTTTGTTTGTTTGTATCGAATAGGCTCCGAAACTACTGGACCGATTTTAACAAAGGCTAATTTTACTTTAAAAAAATGAGATCCTTAAGAAAATTGCAAGAATGTAACCCAAAGTAGCATAATTTTGCCTATAAAATGTATTATTTGGCGTGCGCTGAGAAAAGTATTTAAGATACATAAAAATGATGTGATTAAAGTACTCATTATTACCTACAAAAAAGTCCGCGAGGGAATATATCTTACTATCATAATTAAGTCACAATAGCAGCTTTTGTGTTCTAAAATTTAATTAGATCGCCGATATTCCTACGGAATCGAAACTTACGCGGGTAAAGCCACGGGGCGCAACTAGTATAATATGAAATTGGTATGAAAGTCAATATTCATTACAAACATATTTTTCCTCATAATAATCTTAACAAGCTTCAGACGGCTTTGTGATGGAACACAAATAACATAAGAATAGCTTTTCGGATACAATTAGTTGTTTGGAGGGAAAATTACGAGGAAAAGTATCCCCAAAAGATAATAAAAACGAACCGGATGCTTATTATATAATTATGATTTATAGTGATAACAGGTTATCTACATAAATACTAGTATGTTAACACATGTGCATTTTTACTTTTTTAACTACGAGTATCATGGTTTTGAACATAATTTTTACTAAAAAACGGGATACTCGTATTTACCATGATTTGTGAGTTAGTATGTTTTCCGATATTTCGGCACAGTTGCATGTACCATGATACCACATTAGTAGTATAAAAAAAGTTTCGAGGGACATCAAATTGACAGAATTTGCTAAATTTACCAAAGTGTCAGAAAATTAACCGTCACGTCTGACACTTTCGACATCAACAAATGACATATACATTTTTCGAGTGGAAAAATCCATGTATAGTTTTAAGACAACAGCCCATGTCAATTTTCTTCACCTTTGACCTCTATCAAAAAATGATAAGATTTCCATTATATTTCAGGCAAAAGTTACTTCAGTACTGAATAAAATATTGAGCAGCATGCGTCTGCTAGATTCTTCTACAGTGCCACCGATGTGAGTGTCTATGAATTATTGATAGCTCATTCAATACCCTCACAATTGAATTAAATGGCTTCTAAGGGCGAATCTACACGAACCAGGAATCAAATAGCTTGCTGGACACTTGTTGTTTTCTCATTTTGACGGACTTGGGTCTCTTTTGATAATATTTGGTACAGGCACTTGCGCAACAGACCTCGCATTCAGCACTCCCCCCCGGGAGCACCCCCACCACTCTTACAATCTGTTATTATCCTCTCCATCCAAAAGTTGCCTGGAAGAGAACGCTTCTAAGCGATACTACCGCCCATTGTACTTTCTTTAGAATATCATTTTGAATTTATGTTATTTGTTTAAGATGTACAATAAAGTATTTTCAGTCATTCGTTTTGTTTGCCTACTAAAATACTACTAATATAATTTTTTTCTGTTCCTTTTCCCCGCTTAAACCCATCTTACATACCCTGAGAAATGTCACAGAGGTTACTCTGTGACATTTCTCACGTTCATTAGAACGTTGAAATGTCACAACTATAGATCCGTCTTACAGCCCAATCAAACTGACATTGGTGGCGATCAATTACAATTATTTATAACTAGATTTTTTTATATATTTAGACGTTGCATGACAATTAATCCCAACACGCTCTAAAAAATCATAATTAACTAACAGAATATTTTTTCACTTTTGAACTTAAGTGGCAAACAAGCATACAACCCACCTGTTGGTAAGCGTTACCGTAACCTATGGATGTTTGCAACAAGGTATCATTCGGACGGTGCTCATGAGGAAGGACCTCTAAACCTTCAACGAAACCTCAACAAGAGAAAAGAGAATAGGTATACATATTATATACTAGCTTCTGCTCACGGCTTCGCCCGCAGTGTACCCGGATAAAAAGTAGCGGATAAAACTATGTGTTATTCTGATGTATAAGCTATATTACTATAAAGTTTCATTAAAATTCGTTCAGTAGTTTTTGCGTGAAGGAGTAACAAACATCCATCCTCACAAACTTTCGCATTTATAATAGAAGTAGGATAGTAGAATAGGATTGTTTTGTCAATACATCCTTGTGAACTTTGAGAACCATTCCCCTTTGATCCATTCATCACTGCGTCTGTCTGATCGGGCCCTTATTGATAAGGGAAAGCCTAGCAACTCGCTCGTGCAGACTTCCCTACGGACACTGACTAAGTGGGGACCGCAGGAGTGATTGCTTTTAAGAGTTATATTTACATAACTTATTTAGTTAAGTTAAAGTTTAAAGGTTTCTTTTTCATTGTGCAACGGAATTACAATACTTTATATACCATACCTTTTCCTGCCGCCAAGCAGGCACAGGCAGTTTAATTCCAAACACTATCGTACTTGACTATTCATATTGTAAAAACGGGAATTTTCACGTACTGCACTATCGGTGAAGGCACCGACTAAGTTTCGACTCATTCCGAGAGTCTTCATCAGGGTGAGTGGTTGTGACTTTCTCGACTCACGGCGTTAGTAGTGCACGGCGCGACGCGGAAGGAGAAAGTCGCAACCACTCACCCTGATGAAGACTCTCGGAATGAGTCGAAACTTAGTCGGTGCCTTCACCGATTTACAATATGAATAGGCACAGGCATATGAAAGTACAGGCACATGTTTACCACGTTAGTGGTAATAAAAAATATCTAAGCAAATAAAGACCAGTGATTTTACCCGCGTCGAGACGACGTAGGAACCCGTGTATGTGCCATAACAGGTTGTTTTTGGGTATGTGTGAATGTTTGTATGCTATTTTAACTAGTACTAAGCTGATACAGGACCTGTTTGGCTCACAAGGCACAGATGCGACTAATTAGCACAATAAACTTTATCTTCAAACGATTTCAAATAAGGAGAAGGTTCTCAGTTCGTATTTTTTTATTTTGTGTATATATTACGCGATACCTTTGTGTATTGTGTGTGATTTAATTGGACCTTCTTTCGATTGTAGAGTACTTCAAAGGTGGTCACATATGAATTTTATGAAATAATCTCACCCCAAGGTTGAAAAAATGGGAGATGAAATTTCACCTTAGACTTTTTACCGACTGCCCGGCATTTGATGAAGGTTTTAATTTTTAAAATTTACTAAATATCTTCGAAACGGCTTATACGATTTAAATGCGATTTTCACTCCAAGCATGGTTTGAGATAGGTGTGATTGATCGTCACAAGTTACTAGAGGGCGCCACAATGGACGATGAAAATAACGTGAAGAGTGTTTTTAAAAATAACGTAAAGAGTACTTTAATTTTACAAAACTTGTATTTATTTTATTTCATTTTCATTTGGCCTGTCATTAATTAAAACATTAAGTCAAGATAAGATATAAATGTTAAAGCTAACTTCTATACAAAACGTTGGCATGTACCAAATTTAATATTTGGTCTTGCTTCTGACTACTCCTTACTTGGTATCTTCAAAGATGTGCGATCCATCTCACTAGATGGATCTAGAGATGTCCGTCCATCACGAAGAATACAATCGTGAACATGTTTATTTTATTTTGGTATTTTTTAGATTTTTTATCTAAGTATTTTAGTAAAATTTATAGTTTTATTCTGGCTATTATCTGGGTCAACACATTATTATTGCCTAGCATTTTGGCAAACGCTTCCGTCTGGTAGTGAACTGGATCAGTTGACCTATCTATAGATCGTTTGCAACGGTCTTGCGAAAGCTAGCTGTTTCATCTTTTTTTTTTTTGTAAATACCTACCTACTTTAATAAGAATGCCAATACAAACGAACAATAATACTAAATATATTTTTTCCATCTCTGCCTTGACTTATATTAAAACTCTTTCCTCGGTCCTTATTTCCCTCCATTGTTCACAATTTCCAAAGATTCCCGCGCGTTACGAATTGGGCAGCTAATTACGCCTTTTGTGAGGAAACTCATAATTTCCATAGTTTATTTTAACAAATAATTAATAAGGTAGCTGCGTTTAATTACCGTCTTTATAAATGACTCCATAGATATAATTACATTTTGCTCCCTCAATCGCTTGTTTTTCTGAACGATTCTTGCCATTTTATGAATAAAAACACACATTTATATATAAGATAAAAATAAAATTCGTTTATTTGTATCTATATACATAATAAATACCCTTGATGATAAAACTATTAATTTGAATAAGAATTTAATATTACGATACGAATGTAGCCATTTTCTGTTTCTACCGGCGATGATCTAATTAAATTTTAGAACACAAAAACTGCTATTGTTACGAACCTCTGTGGCGCAGTGGGCGAAGGTCCGACTGGGACGCAGAAGGTTGCGGGTTCAATTCCCGCCACGGGACAAATGTTTGTATCTGCAAATATTTGTCTCAGGTCTGGGTGTTTTTCTATGTATATTATGTATGTATTTACAACAAAAAAAAATGTATATATGTAGTATATCAGTCGTGTAGTTCCCATAATACAAGCTCTGCTTAGTTTGGGGCTAGATGATGCTGTGTGAAAATGTCCAGCATTATTTATTCATTTATTTATTTATTTATTTTATTAACTATGATAGTTAGATATATTCCTTGTGGATTTTTTTGTAGATAATAATGAGTACTTTAATCATCACATCATTTTTATGTTCATCAATAGTTTTCTCAGCGCACGCCAAATAATGAATTTTAAAGGCAAAAATTTGCTACTTTGGGTTACATTATTGAAATTTTCTTAAGGATCTCTAATTTTTTGCCTATGTTACTTCTTGATAGTTTAGATTTCTATTGGTGAAAAAATGGTTAAAATCGGTCCAGTAGTTTCGGAGCCTATTCGGTACAAAGAAACAAACAAAAAAATCTTATCTCTTTATAATATTATTATTTTATTATAATATTATATTATTTAATTATAATAATATATAATTGATACATAATAGTTGTAATAATTAATAAATACCCAAATCAAATACCATACGAAGAACAGACGAATTGGTACCTAATTTTGTGTTGTGTTGGAATTGATACAAAAAAAAAACACAACTGTATTCCCCATGACAGACATCCTCAGTCAGAAGATCTTTAAGGCTACCAGGTAGAGGGTAATCAGAGGCACTTCCAAACATTACATTTGGCACAGCCCGCATTTTTGCAAGTAGTCATTCCACGTGACTGATTACAAGCCCATTGCCGCTCGGAATTGATACGTATATAAACTAACGCCTGTTTCCCGGAGGAGTAGGCAGAGACACGGATTTTCACTTTCTATGACCCCGCCATATATTATTTGCTTCACTCCTCCATGCACGCTTGCTCCCGGTTTAGTGGACTCTTGACTTGAGTTTGTTACCTGATTCTGCGTGAATTCAAGAAACTATGCATAAATTCACTTTAAAAGTTAAGTTAAGCGTTAAACTCGCCTTTGTACAAGTCCAATATGTACGTTTTTTGTCTGTATACCCACGTAGTTTTTAGGTTTTCTATAATGATCCTTGACTTTGGCTTTATCGTTTCTCAAAGGTGTAGGTTATTTTTAGGTTAATTATTGAACGGTTGTAAATTTTCTTTTTTTCTCATTGGTGAAGTATATTTCACTCCAAAAACCATCGTGAACTTGACTATTCATATTGTAAAAACGAGAATTGTCACGTACTGCACTATCGGTGAAAGCACCGACTAAGTTTCGACTCATTCCGAGAGTCTTCATCAGGGTGAGTGATCGCAACTTGCTCCCTCAGCGTCGCGTCGTGCACTGACTAAGTTTCGTCTAATTCCGAGAGTCTTCATCAGGGTGAGTGGTCACAACTTTCTCCCTCCGCGTCGCGTCGTGCACTGACTAAGTTTCGGCTCATTCCGAGAGTCTTGATCAGGATGAGTGACCGCGACTTTCTCCCTCCGCGTCGCGTCGTGCACTGACTAAGTTTCGTCTAATTCCGAGAGTCTTGATCAGGGTGAGTGACCGCGTCTTTCTCCCTCCGCGTCGCGTCGTGCACTGACTAAGTTTCGACTCATTCCGAGAGTCTTCATCAGGGTGAGTGACCGCGTCTTTCTCCCTCCGCGTCGCGTCGTGCACTGACTAAGTTTCGACTCATTCCGAGAGTCTTCATCAGGGTGAGTGACCGCGTCTTTCTCCCTCCGCGTCGCGTCGTGCACTGACTAAGTTTCGACTCATTCCGAGAGTCTTCATCAGGGTGAGTGACCGCGTCTTTCTCCCTCCGCGTCGCGTCGTGCACTGACTAAGTTTCGACTCATTCCGAGAGTCTTCATCAGGGTGAGTGACCGCGTCTTTCTCCCTCCGCGTCGCGTCGTGCACTGACTAAGTTTCGACTCATTCCGAGAGTCTTCATCAGGGTGAGTGACCGCGTCTTTCTCCCTCCGCGTCGCGTCGTGCACTGACTAAGTTTCGACTCATTCCGAGAGTCTTCATCAGGGTGAGTGACCGCGTCTTTCTCCCTCCGCGTCGCGTCGTGCCCTGACTAAGTTTCGACTCATTCCGAGAGTCTTCATCAGGGTGAGTGATCGCGACTTTCTCCCTCCGCGTCGCGTCGTGCACTGACGTAAATCGACGAAAAAACGGTCCAGCGAATTCGTTTCTTACGAACGCTGCCTCAACGGTAAGAGCTACTTTTCATCGGCTTCTTTTTATTCGGGTACCACACGAGCAAAGCCATGAGTGGTAGCTAGTCATTCATAAAGCTTAGCTCTGGCCTCGCGTTTGTGAGCCAGTTTTTTCTTATATTTCTATTGTTAGTCCATAGACACTTAATTCTGTGATGTCAACGACTACTTTAAGGGCGGGCGGGAACCGCCCTCGCTGTGTCAAGGGCGCTATATATCTCTTAGTTATGATTACAGCAAGTTAACTTAGAATAACCGCAAGAAATATTTTTTTATCTTCTTAAACCTTTCTACCTCTATATAGCATCTTTTTTACACGCAAGGAGGGTATTTGTTACGGGCCTGGGTGTTCTGGTACCACGGTACTACGACGACCTATGTGGCGCAGTGAGCGAAGGCCCGCCTGAGACGCAGAAGGTTGCGGTTTCGATTCCCACCGCGAGACAAATGTGATATATACATTTGTCTGCAAATATTTGTCTCTGGTCTGGGTGTTTTCTATGTATAATATCTATGTATTTACGAAAAAAATGTATATATGTAGTATATCAGTCATGTAGTTCCCATAATACAAGCTCTGCTTTGGGGCTAGATGGTGCTGTGTGAAAATGTCAAACATTATTTTTATAGTGTGGGGTCAGGAATATGTATGTCTGTTATGCGTAAAAAAAGTTTTATAAAGAGTTTGTTCTACCGTGTCTATTTCAGTATTTCGTATAGATATTGTGAAAATAAACCTTTCGCCGTAGAACAAGGATAGAACACAACCACGACACGAAGCAAACAATACAAGCAATGAAACAAAACATTTCCCAGAGGTGTGTCGTAAAATCGTACCTAGCAAAATGCCTCGTTTGCACTTATTCTAGTCATGCCAGTTTGGCCGAGTTTTCATAGAAAGATAGATATATCATTTATTTGGAACTACTTATTAATCAATATATATATATTACTCAATATATATAAAACTGTTTCGTTACTGATTGGCGGATCAACGCACAGCTTGAGCACAGCAGAAACTTGGAGGGTATATTCCTCTTATAGTGTAGGGGTGCAATAAGAAAGGAATTTGGAAAATTCTGCCCCTAAAGGGATGAAAAGGGCTGAAAATCTTTGTATCCTCTTATAGTGTAGGGGTGCAATAAGAAAGGAATTTGGAAAATTTTACCCCTAAAGGGATGAAAAGGGCTGGAAATTTTTGTATTCCTTGAACTTACAGTTTTGAAACATCACATAAATATTTTTCAATCTAAATTATAAAATTCTTATATAAAATTTTCCCCAAAATACCCCTGAAAGGGGTAGGATGGTGTGTTAAGTTTGTTTAAGAAATGTTTAACGCATGGTGCAATTTGCTATATATTAGTTTGGATACTTAAAATCCAAAATAACTGAATACGTATCAAAGGTATTCAAAAAAAGCCCTTAAGGCATGCAATTATTTTTGTTGCACCTATCCTACGCGAGTAAAACCGCGGGCATCGGCTAGTTGAGTATATAACTAAGATGGTTGGACTGCTGATGAGGTGAGTAGCCACAAACTGTGATGGGACTCAGCATAAAGCGCCGCAGACCTGGTGAGGTTAGGTAGCGCGCTGATCTTCCGTCCTCTCTCAATATCAGTAGCAGATAGACTATATAAAATAGACTAAAATATACTCAGTGCTCTACTATCTTGCTCAAATTAATTTTATCGACAGCCTATAGTAGTTGGCTGCTGAAAAAGCCTCCTTTAAAGAATGGCATGACGAACAGTCTTAGGGCATTTTCATACGACTTTCCGAAACTTTTACGATGTCATCGTTCTATCGGGTCGTAGAGGCCTCTTTCTATAAATTCCTCATTTTAGAATTTATCACTTATCAAACTGACAGGTTTCATTTGAGCAATTTGTGAGTATTATCAATTAAATATTATATATGTTAATTAAAACTCCTAAATAACTAAATGATTAGCAAGATTTACATAAATGCTCCATCTAAAATCACCAGATTCTGATTATCTTCGTATTTACGCTCACCTAGTTGGCGTAAACTATAGTCAAAATTCATTCTTGTGGTGAGTAAGTGAAAACTTCAACAAGCTCTGTAAGCAAACAGACTTTGATATATTCTGCACGAGTTTACACTCGGCAGCGATTGAAGAGACAGCTATTTCATGTCAATTAATACGCACAAAAGGATCAATAAGTAGGATATTTTTTTTATAGAACTCCTTTCTTTAAAAAGAGTCGGGTAACTTATGCAGGGTGTTCATATTTTGTGTTCTATGTTATATTTTAGACGTGAGACCCTTTACTCTTTTTACAAGTTTATTCATTACTTTTCTTTATTTTGAATTTTAGATAGATAATATAATAATTTATTTGCAACTACTTATTAATTAAGTACATAATTAATATGGTTGGACTGCCGATAAGGTAAGTAGCCACAAATTGTGATGGGACTCAGTATAAAGCGCTGCAGACCTAGTGTAGGTAAGTAGCGCGCTGATCTTCCGTCCTCTCTCAATATCAGTATAGCTTCGATATATAACAAAGAATTTCTTGACGCGGTACTTATAAGCTTGAAAAAATAGTTCACTACATTTATTTACTTATTTTTAAAATAATTTGTTAGAAGTATGTGAAAAAAACCTTATCTTTTCCAATTTTTCAAAATTTTTACAACTGCTAAAGCATACCCATAACAATACCTTTCTCAGTCTGTTTCATAGAAACTGATTGTCAAGTGTCAAAAACTGACCACAGACTGTATCTGCCACCAGTGATTTTAAACAACGCGCTAAATTATGTTCGCAAAAAATAAAAAAATCATGATTGTTTTGAGTATTAATATATCATATGTATATATACATATATATGTTGTATGTATTATAAATTTAGTTAGGTTATTATTATTATAATTACATATATCGATTATTTTGCAGCCAGTTGTCCAGCGATCTTCGTGGCATCATGAAGGCCCCGTCTGAAAACCAGCGCTGCACCTGACCCTTAGGTTCTGGCGCAGCATAACGCTGAGCTAAATTGTTGACAATATTGGACAGTCAAGTAATTAGTTAAATAACCTTAAAAAAAGACTTCCGGGACTATAAGGCAGGCATGATAACATAAAGAAGTGCAGATAGGCACCTACTAATCATGAAACAGAGAACAGACGTCAATTAATAAACATAGTATTAGTATAGTGTAAAGGCAGTATCCATAATATTACAAGCAATGATCTTCTAAGGTGTGATGATGATAATGATAAAGATAAAGGGAAGGCTTCCGCTATCAAACCATTTGCGCAGAAAGCAGTAGGAGTTTAAACTTGCGTTTGAAGGTAGGCTAAGAAACAGGTTGTCGAAGCCATCGGGGTATATTATTCCAGCACTTGGTGATTTGATGGTGGAAATTACCGCGATAAGTAGTTCTATGATGCTTGATTACAAGAAGATATGCCGTTGCTCTAGTAAGATAAGATGTGAAGATGAACACGCAAATTTACTATACAATTATCTAGGATTTTCAATCATTCTTAATTAAATCATGAAAAAAAAGAAGCTAGATGTAGCTTCGGACATATTTAAAAGAGGAATGGGGTCACATGAGTTTGGGGGGTACAGTAAAGCAAAATCCACAACACGCATTTTGTACTCGTTGAATAAGTCGTTAAGTTTCATGATGCAAATGCAGTCCATAGACTAGATCACCAAAGTTTAATGCGGACATTTCGTAGGCGATTCTTGTTTTATACAGTACTTTTAGGCGGAAGAAGCAGTTTTTAACCAAACAAAGAATATGGTTTTCAAATTGAAGTTGATTATCGAACAGGATTCCCAAATTTTTAGTCTCATTAACACATTTTATGGACTGCCCTTATTAACATCTCAATTAGCTGAGACTATTTTGTTGATCTGGTTCTGGAAGTGTAATTTGGGCCGAAAATCATAAATTTAGATTTTGATGCATTTAATATGAGAGTATTGCGTTCGGTCCACAGATCTATTTTACCAATTGCCTCATTAATTTCAGATGTAGTTTATAGAAACAACAAATAAATACATTCCATTATAAAGAGTAGATGTATAAAGGCGAAGATTTTTTTTTCAGCAAACCTTTGAGGCTAGTGAGAGGTAGAGCAGATACACCTGCCGCTATTTCCCCTATAGTGTAAACAAATAAATAAATTTAAATTTGAGTAAGTTAAATTGGAATGCGGTGTTTATGTCTGGAAACCGTTAAGTATAAACATATGATTGTACATTGTATTCCCAATTATACATAATAATTTAAGTTAGTGTTAGTTGAAGCATCAGTTAATTATGAAGAGTTTAAATTAAGAAATGCATCTACATATATATAGTTGATAGTATAGGTGTTAGGTATATCACACTGATTTCGACATTGTTTTTGTGCAAAATTATATTAACGCTTGATTGCTCCACTTAAAATAATATATGTTATGGAGGTTTGAAGCATGTACCCTGCTGTAACACTGTTATATCTAGCACGGGGGGTACAGTTTTGTAACTACATATCTATTTAAATAATAACCTGTAGTAATTTATAAAAAGGTTAAGACCAGAGCAATCTTTGTATATTAGTTAATGTCTCTAGTTTATAAGTTACTCACTGTATTAGTTAAGTTATAAAGAATTAGGTTTCATCTTAAATTGAAAATAAATTATCTTTATCTTTATTATTTATTAGACCACTGAGTTAATAATTTTAAATTCAAATTCAAATTTATTTATTGACCATATAACATATAACATTGGCATGTCAGAGGGGTATACATTCACACTTAGAACTAGGTACTACACATGCAAATCAGAAAATTAACAATTTCAGTATTCCGTTACACGTTAATATGGGTGATTTTCAAAAAAAAAAAAAAAATTATGTTTAAACTGGTTGAAGGGAAGCTGCGTTACTTGTAAGGGCAGTTTATTATACATGACAAGTTTTAAACAGATACCATGATTGTAGATTTTAACGAGTCTTTTTCGTGGAACAAACAATTTTTCTTTATTTCTTGTGTTGTATTTGTGGAATTTGTAAGAGAGTGTTGAAAGACACTGTTTATAGACACTGTTTACATACGATTATTTACGTTGCAGTGTCCGTTTGTTGAACTCATTCGGATTTGTCAGTGAGTCGCTTATTTTGAGGAGTTTTCAATAAAATCTGTCAGTTAAGCAGTTTAATATCGCAGTCGTGCTGTCAGTGTGCTAAATTCAGTACAAATTATTGCAATTATTTGACTCGCGGAATCAGATTCGCACTTCTTGCGTCTTAATTCGCCTGCCACGCCACAGTTCTTATACCAATTTAGTTATTGAAATTAAATTTATTTTGATTCACAAACATCATCATTTATCATTATGATACTATTACGTGCGCCACACCTAAATTGAAGCCGCATCTAGTGTGCCAAGGGCTGAAAAGGGCCGCTTAGGATCCGTTCAAATGAGTTTTACTGCTATTTTTTATATCAAATGACAATGTTAGGTATATTTTTAGAATGATACTAACCTAGCTTATTGTAATCTTATTTAAATTGAATAACAAACGGATTGATATTATAAAAAAATACTGTATGTTGATGTAAAATATTACTTTGAAAGAAATCAGTAATCCTGATATCCTGCAAAACTTAGCAGGCTTCTATGCAAAAATTATACGAAAAACTAAGTTAAAGTAGCTACTACTTATTGCTTCGAAAAAAATCAAGGGCTCTTGTTTCGGTTTTATTTTTGGCTATATTTTATGTAATACTGGATTATTTTTACTACGCTTACAAAATAAATTCTTATTAGTCCTATAAAAACAAAACATAAACAAAAACAACCGATTTAGTAAATAATAAGAATTTTAAATTAAATATCTAGAAAAAAATATTAAATTATCGACCTCTGGTTAATCCCTTCCAGCTCCGACTTTGATTTATATTCTTATAACATTTTCTAACATGCTAATATTATCTTACGATAACAGACACAAATAACACAAAAAAACTTCAAAATGCCCGGATAACTTCGCCACGCAATATCCGAGTGTCATGCGTTAGTCGATTCAATGGCCGGCGTTAAATAGGCTATTTCTCAAATATTCCATAGACTATTGAAACAAACACTGGTTTAAATGTGTCGTGAAATAGCTTCTGGCAGTGGCTACAGACTAGACAAGTCGATTGACAGGGCCGTGCAGATTTGTACGGATCGTTGGCACTCTTAAAAACACAGCCGATCCGTACATATTAGTTGGCACCTGACGGGATTCCTTGATGGATAACATTAGTTCCCAAACTAGGATTCCCTAGGTGATGGCGTAACAATGTCCTCCACAGAAAGTAAATAAACTTAAATAAAAAAAATAATGTATTAGTTTGTAAGTAGCTGGTGGCAGTGGGACTGGGCATCAGCTGTAGAACTTGCTGTGTCTAAACGCTCTTTAACCTGTAAGACATTAACCGTAGACCATGACAAACTGCCGTAAAGCCAGTAACTGGGGCAAGTCGCTAACGGGGCAAGTTGAAACAATATTTTTAAGCCGATCGACGAATGAAGCCGGAGTTTTGGAGTCGTTAAGGCTATGTTATCCGCTAATGCGCTTACTTTAAGTCCGTTGGATAAGTTCAAGCTTTTAGTAGAAACATGTGCTTTTTATGGTTTATTTTTTATTTATTTTTGCTTCTTGAGTGTTTCTATTTCACAGCGAAAAGAGAGGCTGGTATATGCAAAAAAAAGCTCTCTATTGTAATCCATATGATGGACATCCGCAGATTTATGTACTGACATAATACGTAGATCAGTGGGTATGACTAACCAAGTCTTGGTTAGTCAGAGGCACGTCCAAACATTATATTTGGCACATGCACATGTTCTAAGTTTAAGCCAGAGGTGGTTTAAAAAGAGCCATGATTTTGTTGTTGTGTCAAATAAAACCACTTTCAATCCTTTTCTTACTTTCTATTCAATTCAATGAGTGCCACGACGAACAAACTTAAGCCAGTTCCATTCACTGACTGTCATCAGGAATATTGATTTTGAGGAATTCCAACACTGCGACGCCCGGTTCGTAGGCCCTTTGTTTCCCAGCGGTTCTCCGTTCTGTAAACTTCATGGCCTTTCAAAGCTCGCAGTTGGTACCTAAGGAGGTACCAACATTATCATAATTCACGTGTACGTTTACGCGAAACATTAAAAAGCACTTAGTAACCATTTAGTTTGCATACTGGACTGACACAGCTGAGAGAGAGCTAGCTGGCGCAAATCAAACACCACTCTTCTAGGTAATTATAGGTTCCAACCACTAATAACGCTGGACCAATAATACTGGACATTTTTCACACAGCATCATCTAGCCCCAAACTAAGCAGAGCTTATATTATGGAAATTACATAACTGATATACTAATTATAGTTATATGTACTTTTTTTGTAAATACATACCTACATATTATACATAGAAAACTCCCGGACCCATAACAAATATTTGCAGATCATAAAAACATTTGTCCCGTGACGGGAATCGAAACCACAACCTTTTATGTTTGAGAAGCGGGGCTTCGCTCACTGCGCCACAGAGGTCGTCACTGCCAGTTATTCGTTGATTTGCTGGACGTTGCGAAATGGCGTGATAAGGCCACGCGAGCTACGCCATTTGAAATGTTTTAATTTCCATCTTTATTTCTATATATTTTGTACTAGTTACTGCCCACGGCTTTGCCTATATTGTGACCGGATAAAAAAATAGCTCTTACCGTTAAGAGAGCGTTCGTAAGGAATAACGCATTAAATAAATAATTAATTAATGATTTATTACGCAATTTAGACGCATTCAAGCTATTATTTTATTATCATGTATTATGTATACGTTGTTATATAAGAGCTGTATAACGTACCTATTTGTCTAATATCCGGCGGAGGGCATGGATCAAGTTATCTGAATAGATAAATAAATTATTATTATACCATCGCACAGGTCTTAACCTAGTTTGGATACCTATGTTGTCCCAATCAGGAATAGTATTAACAAAGTACCAAAACTGTTGTACAATTTGATCTATATGTGACGTCAGTTACCGAATAAAACTTTATCTTATCTTATCTTATTCGTTTGGTAATCTTAGTATCCTCAAAAAATATATACTCAGTTGTTAGGACTGTCCATTGTAATCAAGTAAATTATTATGTAATCCTTGTAATACCTATCTATTTTTAAGTTATTGCTCAGACAATTTGTTCGAAGATATTACTAATATTAGGTACTCAATTGACTTGTTGAATATTGAATACATAATTCAACCAGTTGTTGATTTGACTAAGAATTCTGTAGCCAATCAGGGGCTTTTGTTTTTATCACGTCACGTTTAGAGTGGAAGGGAAGTGTAATGTAGAACCCAGTTGGTGTATTCGAGGCAGTCGTTGAGAAGTGTTGAACGGAGTAACAAGTGTAACGAAATATAAATCAGTGTTACGTGGTTAAATTCCACCTGATCTTCCCCAAAACAATAAATCGTCATCTTCTTGCCCTTATCCCACATTACATGGGGTCGGCACAACATGATTTCTTCTTCCACTCTCCTCTATCAGCCGTCATCTCAGTTCTCGCTCCTTTCTTAATCATGTCATTCTTCACACAATCCATCCATCTTTTCTTATATACTCACTAAATACCTCATAAATTCATCACGGAGCATGTATGATTGTGGAGTGGTGTGATGCCTCTGCTGTTACAAGTGTCCATAGGTTACGGTAACCGCTTACCAACAGGTGGGCAGTATGCTTATGTGCCACCTTGGTGGTATAAAAAAGGATACAGTTGTAAGCGTGTTTGTTTTCTTTGTTCAGAAGTGACCAAGCTATAGAGCACATCAGCTGTGGTTGCCGTATTGTTTATTCCAACGGCAACGTATAATTTCTCCTGGGAACTGGACTTTAACGTGTTTGCCCGAATTCTAACTCTCACCGCAACCACGTGACAATATGTTTGATTGCGCTCGGTGGCCACAATTACTGTTATTCACTGCAGCATTTATTTTTATGGCTCGAGATACATATTTTCAAGATCTTGGAACAATGTTCCAGTAGCCTTAACGGGTGCAGAAAAATATAACTATTTTTACAACTTCTGTGGCTTAGTAGACGCGAGGAATGCTGGTTTGATTCTCGATGCAGGACGTTAGCATGTTCAAAATTATATATTAAGTTCATGGTGTATGGTACAGTGGTGCTCGTATTTCTTTATACATAACTAGCTGCACACCGCGTTTTCATCCGCGTAAGTTTCGATTCCGTGGGAATATCGGCGATCTAATTGAATTTTAGAACACAAAAGCTGCTATTGTGACTTATGATAGTAAGATATATTCTCTCCCGGACTTTTTTGTAGGTAATAATGAGTACTTTAATCATGTAGTACATCATTTTTATGTATGATCAATAGTTTTCTCAGCGCACACCAAATAATGAATTTTATAGGCAAAATTTTGCTACTTTGGGTTACATTATTGCAATTTTCTTAAGGATCTCTATTTAAAAAAATATATAGCGTATGTTACTTCCTAATAATTTAGCTTCCATTTGGTGAAAAAATGGTTAAAATCGGTCCAGTAGTTTCGGAGCCTATTCGATACAAACAAATAAACAAAAAAATCTTTCCTCTTTATAATATTAGTATAGATAAAATAGGAAATCTTAGTGAAGAATCAATACTTAGCATGTAATCAAGGCTGGCCTTGTCAAGTTGTTAAAACTGAGTAACGTTCAGCACGGTTATCATTTGAATGAGTAAATATTAGTGTCATTAAGTTTTGAGTTTCTAATTCTTAAAATGGTTTAGGAAAACATCGTAAAGAAACCGATATGCCCAAGAGCCAAAAAGTTCTAAGACAGTTAGTGTTTCAATAAGCAGCGATAGGCTTGCAATCTGTCACGTGGGATTCTATCGGGCATGTGCTTGCCTCTTACTACCCTAATTGGTATCTATTCTCTATTCTATCTATTATAGATAATAGATAAAAAATCTCTTTTCAAGTATCAAGTATAACAAATGGCATTTCAAATATTTATAAAGTTAGACAATTGACTCGTTTATATTCATACCCTACTAAAATAAAACGATACCCCACCCCACAAGGGTGTTCACCTCGTGTTGACATGAAGCTACCTATAAAGCAATGTAAACTTGAGAGGGTTAAAGAAACCCACCAAAATAAGGCTTTTATAGACTGAGTATTTTGAATGAAGCCAACAAGTATGTAAACAAAATGTAGTCAAATTACATATTATTCAAGCGAACTTCAAGCGAACTCCACTGAAGTTAATATTGGTTTTAGTAGCTCGAGGTTAGAATAATAGTAATTATTGTTAAACAAGGTCCGTATAGCGGTTTAGCGTAAGCGGTCACTTACACCGAGTTATTTTGGCGTACGAGCGAGTGAAAGCGTGCGCGCTGACACGCACGCTATTGAGTTCGAGGGTGTAATTGATCGCTTACACCCAAAAATAGCACATAACTTGTATATTTATGAATTTCTGTGTATTTGCATTTTCTTCGGTGTGCTATTTTATTTTATATTGTACGTGTATTTTGAATGTGTGAATAATATGATATTGCGAAATGGATCTCGTGTCTGAAATAAAGTAACTTATTATTTTTACATACATACATAAAGTCACGCCTGTTCCCCAGAGGGGTAGGCAGAGACCAAGGATTTCCACTTGCTACGATCCTGGCATACCTCTTTCGCTTCATTCATCCTCATCACATTCTTCATACAAGCTCAGCGGTTAAGTGTACTAATTATTTTTAAATATATATTTTCATAACGAATGTGAAGAAATCAAAGCCTTATAAAATTAATTGAATTTTCAGAACAGTTTGTTGCTAAAGAGAACATTGAAGCCATGTACTCGCCCACCGCGCCATCGACGTTGTTGAAGAATAATCATGTGGTATCAGAAGGACGAAATAATGTTTCATGCGAAACAGTTCACGTAGTAAAAACAAGATAGCCAAGTACGAGTCGCACTCCTGCACTAAGGATTCTATTTACACAGTGTAAATGTGGCGAAAACGTATAGTTTTGGCCACATTTACATCCACTCTTTCTAAAAACAATTGTTTTGTAATGCGGCAAATTTTGAATTACTCAAGCGGCTAGGCGTTATGTAAAAGAACGGATTGCACGTTTTGACTGCGACATTAATACTATATTGAGTGTGGTCGGCTTAGATTTTTTATTTGCAGGTTTTTTTATTGTTTGCCATGATGAAAGGATGCCAAAAGTACATAAATCTAAACAAATTGGTCAAATTAAAACTTTAGTTTTTGATGTGTTAAATACTTAATAACTGTAATGTATGTATAAAAAAAATGATATATAATATTGTGTTTCTCAATTTTAAATAATGTATTTCAATCAAAAAATATTTCTAAAATTGGTTTTCACTTTTAGAAATATTTTTTACACATATTTCAACTTTTCAAAATGATCGCAAACTTTTTTTAAATTTACGTTTCAACTAGACACATTACACTTAAAAATAAACATCTTGTGATAGACATATAGACAGACGGAAGGCGTAGGCTTTTTGTAGGGTCCCGCTGGACTGGAGCTGGACGGGACCCTAAAAATAATCATCGAAGGATCACACTGTCAGAAAATCACTAAAACTTTCACTATAACTGTGACTGCTTTTTGTAAGTTTAAACCATTTTCAACCCCTTAATTTATGCTCCTACATCCCCCTAGCAGACTTAAACTCAATTACTTAGAAACCTTAGTTAGTTACTTCCCCTTTCAATGTTCCTTGTTTAATACATAAGGGCTCCAAGAAACCTTATCAGGGAAATAGTCCTGTGTGATATAAATTGCCGTGTTGACCTAATGGGCGGTATTCTGACCTCCCATACAAAGGTCGTGTGTTTAAACCCGGTTCTGCAACAATGGATTGTATTTTCGCTTAACATTATGCTCAAAGCGGTGATGGAAAACATCGTAAGGAAACCAAAATTCTCTGGAACCAAACAATCTTAGGTATATGTCATCGGTTAGTGTTCCAATAAGCGGCGATGGGCTTGCAATCTGTCACCTGGATGCGTACTACTATTCTAAACGCAAATATAATAATTGAACGTACCTCTGACTACCACCTACTGGTATCCTCACAGATTTGTGTACTGAGTATGGATCTGAGAGTCTTATTTTTTGAGAGTTATTTTTTTTCTGAAAAAAGATAATTCCATATACTTTTTTATAAAATAATAATAGCATTAAGTAAGTACCTAAATAAGTACTGGACTGGAAAAGAAAGATGGAAAATCTACTCTTTTTTTATAAAAGGGGGAAACCCTTGAACACAAAATAATAATATAATATACTTAATATGTATTTATTGATAGAAAAATAAGAAGTTTAACAGTCATTTAGTTCCCGTATTACAAGCTCTGCTTAATTTGGGGCTTATTTTGTCCAGCATTAATAATAACGCACAAAACAGATACTTAACATAAAACAAAGCGAAATGAGACGAACAGACTAACTAAGTACCAAATTTTGTGTTGCGTATACATTATACACCATATATATATATTCCACCAAAACTAGCAGGACTATGCTGACGCTTCCTATTTAGATTTCACATAAACCTGAGCGCCTGCAAAACTTCGGGATTCGGTTCATATTTGGCTTACGCAAGTATGATCATGTTTCTGAGTTTCGCAGTAAGCTCAAGTGGAGTGTGCCTTCGTTGGAATACTCAAATCCTAAATTTGTTATATAACATTACTAGCTTCTGCCCACGGCTACGCCCGTGTGGTTCCCGGATAAAAAGTAGCCTGTGTTATTCTGATGTTTAAGCTATAATACTGTAAAGTTTCATCAAAATCCGTACAGAAGTTTTTGCGTGAAAGAGAAACAAACATCCATCCTCGCAAACTTTTGCGTTTATAATAGTAGTTAGACTAGCCTCTGCCCACGGCTTCGCCTGCGTTCAGTAGTTTTTGCGTGAAAGAGTAACAAACTTCCATGCTCACAAACTTTCACGTTTATAATATTAGTAGGATTTTCAATCCCTCCACACCTTTCTATCTCAAAAAACGTTTCCAATATATTCATCTCTCCCATGCTCGATCCCTGCGCACTTCTGAAACTTTTCGATTTCTGACCTAAACACACCTCGTCCTACTATGATAACTCTTTTACTTATAACTTTTGAGGCTGCCCGTGAATTGCCTGTTACCATCAGACGTACGAAATCGTACGTATCATACGTATTTTAAAATCCTTTGTCAAGGAGCAATACTTGTCCTCGAGTCGTTAACTGTTGCCTGTCTCTGGCTTATCTTTGTATTATAAAATAGTTAATGATAGGTAAGTAGATAGTATGCTGTCTAGTAATTTTGTAATATGTAGGTAAAATATAGTGTTTTCATAATATATGGTACACCACTTAAACCCCCTTGTAATCTCTTTGTACAGTCCGTTCCATCGAAAGGTACATTATCAAAGATTTTAGTATTTATTTAAGCTGATATTTTTTTGTGGTGTAATAAAGTTTTTTCTATCTATCTATCTACGTTTCCCTTTCGGATCAGGCGAGATTTTTGTTACATCTTGCAAATGAATTACCTCGCGCGTTTCCGACCTTGAGACATAACGGTGAACGTCTTATGTTATTGTAATTTCACCGGTACCCTTACAAACCGGTACCCTCCAAATTGTAAAACAGCAATGCGAGAATTACTAGCAGCAGAAATAGGTATGGTAGTGTTTCTTTCTCGGACAAGCCCTTTCCGAAGTTCTTTCGTTATCTCTTTACTCGCTTGCATGACCTTATCGACGTTTACGTTCCAGTATTAATGTCTGGTTTGGCATCATTTTCAATATTATTTCCCACCGCAACGCACACTGCCCACAAATTATTAACAATGGCCCACTTGCACGATCGCGGTCACAAACCAATTATCTATTTCGTAAAAATAGGTTCGTAAATGATCTACATTGTTGTGTAAATGCAATGTTTTCGCGTGCCTCTGTCACCCCCTACCTGGTATCCTAAATCTATGCACTGTGTATGTATCTGGGGATGTTCATCAAGAAGAATATAATCGTGAGCGAGTGCGTTTGTTTGTTTTGATTTCAATAGGAGTCTCCCAGACCCCTGAATCAGCAGAACATTAAGACCAATCATACAACCTCACCTTTAAAATACTAATAGTTGAGAAACACAGCACAAACAGACACATAAGCCACTGGCTCCTAAAATACTAATAGTTGAGAAACACAGCACAAACAGACACATAAGCCACTGGCTCCTAAAATACTAATAGTTGAGAAACACAGCACAAACAGACACATAAGCCACTGGCTCCTAAAATACAGTTATTACTAGTACAATCTGTAACATTTTATAATGTAAAATAGATATATTTTACTTATTTAATAAACTTACATTTTGAGTGTGTTACTTTATTTTTTGTTTTGATTTCAAAAGGAGACTCCCAGACCACTAAATCAGCAGACCAATTAGAAAATCTCACCTGTAAAAAACTCATAACTAACCATTGAAAAACATACACCCCCCCATAAACTTACATTTTGAGCGTGTTACTTTATTTTATTTTTTGATTTCAAAAGGAGACTCCCAGACCCCTAAATCAACACACTAATCAGAAAATCTCACCTGTAAAAACTTATAAATATCCACTGACCCCCGCAAACTTACATTTTGAGCGTGTTACTTTATTTTATTTTTTGATTTCATATGGAGACTCCCAGCCCCCTAAATCAGCAGACCAATCAGAAAATCTTACCTGTAAAATACTCGTAGTTATCCGTGGAAAAGTATACCCGCACAAACTTATGTTTTCCAAACTTCGCTCCTTCAATTTGCCGGTTCTATTCAAAAACATGACATCCTCGGTCCCCTTTACTTATTGAAAACATAGTGCTCGTAAATCGTACCGTCGTTCCTTATACTTTAGTTTTAGGAGAGAACTATTTTTTCCTAGTCGTAAAATATTTTCATGGCAGATAGCTAGGGCGCCTACCTGCTTGCTTGTAGTGGAGTATGTACCTGATGTAGTAAAGAAACAGTGTTATAACACTCGGTACTTATATATTAGTTGACTCTTACATGAGTATTTCCGTTTTTTTAAGCAATTTCTACAGTTTGGTATCATTTTAGAATATTATAAATAAATAAATATATATTGCTGGACATTTTTCACACAGCATCATGTAGCCCCAAACTAAGCAGAGCTTGTATTATGGGAACTACATGATTGATATACTACTTAGATACTTTTTTTTTGTAAATACATACATATTATACATAGAAAACACCCAGAATATTATTACGACTATACCACGTACTTAACTATTCTCCTGCTGACGTTTCAACGAAACGTAAAAACAAATTACGAATCAAATTTATTTATTTAAAACAGAGTCCTCAGGGTCTTAGCGTGATGTTAAATCTTCCTCAAGAATTGGGCTACTGAAAGGCAAAAGGTTAATTATAAAATGAAATAATCTGAGTTCCAGACATTAGCGCTTTCAAAAAAAAAAATAGTATAGACAGTTAGGTATAGGTAATAAGTCATAATTCGCCCTTATAAGCATGCTTTTCTAGACTAAAATCACTCTAACTTTATGTTTTTTAGCTTTTACTTACAACAATCTTATTAACTTATTTGAAAATGTCCTCAATGGAAGTTACAGTCGTTAGAGTGTTTGATTTTAGTTTCTTTAAAAAAAAACTGCTTTGTTTTTCATGCACAATAGTATACAACAGTAGATGTGTGCCTCTAAAATCATTTTATGGGTCACATAAACATTTGAAATACGAAAAGACTTTGTGCCTCATTCAATAAATATCCCGAAAGGCCCCATCCATAAGAAAAACCTTTGACATTGCCCTCGATTCGGATACCAATAATTTATTTACGGCACGAGAGCAATTTCCAATTGTTTTTTCTATTCCATAAATCCATGGGTAAGAAACATTTCCGGAGGAATACGAATTTCCATTTCTTTAAATATAACTGTTTTTTCTTGCCAAGGCATCTTCTTCAAGTTTTATCTAGGATTGTTCTTTTGGTATGAAGATTATAGAAATAAATATAGGTAACACAAAAACACAATTTGACCGATCACTACCGATTTTAAAGGCTGGAAACATATCGGGAAACAACATCTAACTCACAATTTTTAACAAAGGTCAATTAATATTGTGGTCTATAATATCCATACATATTTAACAGATAGCCTTTAGATAGCTAGCTGTTTCATCTGTACATTTTGTATATACCTTTTACATACTTTTACATAGTTGTATTAATAAATGTACTTATTTATATAATTAATATTGGTGTATGTAACTTAACTGGTCGAATCGAAGTGTGGCTCTTATCTGAGGCAACGAATTGGCATTGTCATTCAGTCTGGCAATGCAGCCATCATTTGGAATCTCTACCGTCTGGTAGTAATCTAAATCAGTTAAGCTATCTATAGATCATTTGCAACGGTCTTTAAATAGCTAGCTGTTTCATCTATATTTACGTTTACACCTACTTGTACATAGTTGTATGAATAAAATGTATATTTATTTTAATATACAAACATTAAACTCTCTTTCATTTAAGTTTTTATGCGTCATGCTTATATGCACTAAAGTCCGGCGACAAAAAATGTGCACATGCCATGCTAAAATGTTTTTTTGTGCTCGGAATAATTATTTTCTCGATGAAACTTTATAACAATATAGTAAGTGAGATTAGATAGGTATTTAATCCTACAACTATTAAACGTGAAAGTTTGTGAAGATGTTTGTTACTATTTCAAGCAAAAACTACTGAACGGATTTTACTGAAACTTTACAGTAATATAGCTTATACATCAGAATAACACATATGCTACTTTTTATTCGGGTAACACGCGGGCGAAGCCGTGGGCAGAAGCTAGTTAGGTATACAGTTAAGAAAATGTTTTTATTTTAGCATCTGTAAAGTTTCATTAAAATCCGTTCAGTAGTTTTTGCGTGAAAGAGTAACAAACATTAATCCTCACAAACTTTCGTGTTTATAATATTAGAGGAATAAACTATATAAAAGCATAATAAAATACTGTTGTGTTTTATAAGTTGTACTTATAAATCACAACACAGACTATAATGTGTATAGAATTAGTGCTCTGTTTAGTTTGGGGCTACAAAAAAGAACAATTACATAATAGAAAATGAAAATTCTTCTATTCATTCATTCAGAAACTTATCCGATAGAAAGGTTTGATATAAAGGACAAAGTGATCTTTTAAATGTTGAATTTATACGGCTAGGCTAATAAAATCCGCTACACCGAAATGCGCTCACGAACGGAAATTACCAAAGTAGCTTTGAAAGCCGCCATGCTGTTGGGCTGGCCTCGTCTGCCGCAGACCAAATGAACTGTAAAGATGGCGCCACCTAATGAACTGTAAAGATGGCGCCAAAGAAAGAAAGAAAGAAAGAAAGAAAGAAAGAAAGAAAGAAAGAAAGAAAGAAAGAAAGAAAGAAAGAAAGAAAGAAAGAAAGAAAGAAAGAAAGAAAGAAAGTTATTTATTTGTCAACAACAAAGCACAGAAAGGACAGGTACACACAAAAAAATAAGAAGTGCCCGGCGCGACGCGGAAGGAGAAAGTCGCAACCACTCACCCTGATGAAGACTCTCGGAATGAGTCGAAACTTAGTCGGTGCCTTCACCGATAGTGCAGTACGTGAAAATAGTTTTTACAATATGATTAAATAGACACAATAAATACCTAAGATTTTAACAAAAACATAGTGATATAGAGTAGATTTATGTACGTACCTGCAGAGTTGAGTGGAGACCGCGACTCGGCAAACGTAGTGTAGGACGCCCTCCGGCCAGGTGGGATGACGATCTGCGAAACACTGCAGGCAGATGCTGGATGCGGCAAGCTGAAGACAGGGCGCTATGGCGCTCATTAGGGGAGGCCTATGTCCAGCAGTGGACTAATATAGGCTGATGATGATGATGATGATGACCTGCAGTAATGCTCATTCCGATTAGCAGAGTATGGGTACCGGTGAAATTACAGACACATGTGACTTTTCACATGTCTGTGTCGGCAAAGCGCGAGTGATATCTCTGGTGTTGCAAATGTCCATAGGTTACGGTAACCGCTTACCAAAACAGAGAAGTTTGTGGATACATTTCTGGCGGACTAAGCAGGCATAGCACAGGTGCTGGGTATCTGGAAGGAATACGGGGAGGCCTTTTCCCAGCGGTGGGATACCTAACGGCTATAATTAGTAATTGCACTCTTGTAGCAATTGTTCGGTGCTTGGCAACACCGCGGAGTACCGATACTCCTAGGGTCGATAGATACCTCTGACCTCTGTGGCACAGTGGGCGAAGGCCCGCCTGTGACGCAGAAAGTTGCGGGTTCGATTCCCGCCGCGGGACAAATGAATGTATGGTCTACAAATATTTGTCTCGGGTCTGGGTGTTTTCTATGTATAATATGTATTTACAAAAAAAAGTTTATAATTAATATATCAGTCATGTTGCTCCCAAAATACAAGCTCTGATTAGTTTGGGGCTAGATGATGCTGTGTAAAATGTTTTATATTTATTTTTATTTTTTATTTATTTACCTACGGCTCGCTTTAGACGGCCAGTCGCGGGTGGAGGCACAAGAATAGAATAGATATTAGTTATTAACAAAAAAAAACACATTAAAAATATTCACAATAAATAGGCAATGAAAGGTGCAAAAACTCAGCATGATACTGGTTGCAACAACCAGCGCTGGTCTTCTGTTAGAACCGTTTTTTGGGATGCGGACTTATAATATTTATAGTAAGTAGAAAATAACAAACAAAATAAAAGAGCAAAAACTAATTAAAAACGCAAACAATAAAATAAGAGCTTAAAAACAAGAAAAACATCAACAAAATAAATGAATGATACACTGAATAACATATAAAATAAAAAAGAAGAATGTACATGAGATACACTTAACAACAAATTAAAGCAAAGAAGTAAAATAAAAAAAACTAGCTACACTGTTTTGGTTTATAGAGCAGTCGTTCAGGGAGACTAGACAAATACCTCACGCTTACTTTTCCTTTCACGCTAACGCATATTTGTCAAGATAAAACTTGGCAGCTGTCACGTGACATTTCCACAGCTAATGTCATTCCCATACAAATTAATCTTTCCGCAGGCGTTAACGACAACAGAAAGTGCTATTTGTCTAGCCCCCAGGTCTTTGCGCCAAGGGTGGAAGTAATAAAGGCATATAGTACGGGAGTAGCGTTTAGTGAAACAGCAACACACTTCTCGAAACCTTTCAGCAGTTCACACCCCTACACCTTTCAGCAGTTCACACCCCTACGCTGCCTATCGTTGGCTGCACTTGAGAGGCCCGTCATCTGAATAAGTCCGAATCAGCAGGTGCCACATATCATTCCATACTCCCGAAAAAGCCCAATATTTCAATCATTCAATAAAGTATAATTTGTCTTTGTTGACATCACAATAGTGTTTATAAAATGTTTTTAATTTCAAGGCCTATTGGCCTTGTGGGCGGTATCCCGACTTCAATCCGACAATCCGGAGGTTCATATTGTAAAAACGGGAATTTTCACGTACTATCGGCGTCGCGGAAGGAGAAAGTCGCAACCACTCACCCTGATGAAGACTCTCGGAATGAGTCGAAACTTAGTCGGTGCCTTCACCGACAGTGCAGTACGTGAAAATTCCCGTTTTTACAATATGAATAGTCAAGTTCACGATAGTTTTTGAAATAAAATCCGGAGGTTGTGATTATGGAGTTTTCCGCCAGAAAAAGTGTATATACGCATTAATACGTGGTCAAAACGGTGAAGGAAACTAGCATGCCTTAGAAACAAAAATTTGAAGGCTTGTGCCCTCAGTGTTTCCATAAGCGGCGAATGGCTTGCACGTGGAATGTAAATTAATTGCAAAAACGCGGACTTGCGCCAAATGTAATGTTTGACTACCCTCTACTTGGTATCTTCAAAGATCTACTCGCGGAGTATGTATCTGAGGATGTTCATCATGGGGAATACAGTCGTAATCGTGTTTGTTCTGCCTTTACGTTTTTGATTTACCCGTTATGTTACACAAGCTTCTGTCCACGGCTTCGCCCGCGTGGTATCCGGATAAAAAGTAGCCTATGTGTTTTTCTGATGTATTAGCTATATTACTGTAAAGTTTCATCAAAATCTGTTCAGTAGTTGTTGCGTGAAAGAGTAACCAAAATCCATCCTCACAAACTTTCGCGTTTAGTAGGATTTACTTACATAAAGAATTTGAATATCTAATTCATAACCTACAATGAAAACCGATACAAAATATACAATGTACTATATACGCCTTCTAAAATGTACACGTGAAGGTAGCGGCTACCTTCCTTAATAAACGGGTAAAACCTTCCTAATTGAAATATTAAGCAGACGGATGGCGTAAGTTATTCATAAACGGGCGGTCGATGCGCAGTCGATTCCCTACAACGGAAGCACTGAGATGATTTAGCCTACTGTAAATGGTTATGTTTATTTTCTATGTATAATATGTATGCACTAGCCTTTGCTGATGGCTTCGCCCGCGTGGTACCCAGATAAAAAGTAGCATATGTGTTATTCTGTATGAGCTATATTACTGTAAAGTTTCATCAAAATCCGTTTACTAGTTTTTGCGTGAAAGAGTAACAAATATCCATCCTCACAAACTTTCGCGTTTATAATACAAAATGTATATAAAATGTGGAAAGTTAATTGTTCTGTCACTAGTTGTTTCTTGGTCACCTTGCCATTTATTAGTTTGACGACCTCTGTTGCCCGTCTGAGACGCAGAAGGTTGCGGGTCAGATTCCCACTGCGGGGTAAATTTTTGTATGATCTGCAATTTTTTTTTCCTAGAATTTCTATACATTTTCGATTTGGCGAAGATAATCACGTTTTATAAGCATACACAAAAATAAACAGATTAAATAAGAAGAAGAAGCTCCTCTTTCTTTTAAGTCGGTTGAAAAAATAAATGTACAGACCATTTACTACTTAAGAATAATACCTAAAATTATAGGTTTAGGTACCTAAATGATAAATAGATATAGTTACGTTAGTATAATTATGTTTATTTATCAAGATCGTACGTCATGACACTCTTTCAGGGAAGCCTATGCCCAGCATTGGACTACATAAACAATGGTTAAATCAAAGTCACAAAAGCCTTGAGTAAACTTAAATTAAAATTACGCCCATCCGTGTTCCATACAGAATGTTCCAGAATATGTAAACTAACCCGAAAGGGAACTAGTAGTTACCTTAATTATTTAACCCGCTACTTGTGCCGTACATGTCTGTGAGACCGCCGGGTGGAATCATAGTATATCTTTTTCACCCGCCGTTGATTTAAGATGTGTAGCAAGTCGTTTTTATTCGGCACCCCTCGGTAGTCCGTCGCATCGGCTACGGTCGGCGATCGCCCGCGCAACATACAGTCGGCCCAGAGCTGGTATAAAATGTTTACGCACGTTCGTATCCTTCGCGACCGACTCACATAATTTTCATGTTGTAAAAACGGGAATTTTCACGTACTGCACTATCGTCGAAGGCACCGACTAAGTTTCGACTCATTCCGAGAGTCTTCATCAGGGTGAGTGGTTGCGACTTTCTCCTTCCGCGTCGCGCCGTGCACGGCAGAATGAGTCGAAACTTAGTCGGTGCCTTCGACGATAGTGCAGTACGTGAAAATTCCCGTTTTTACAACATGAATAGTCAACTTCACGATAGTTTTTGGAATAAAATCACAAATTTTTGTATACCTTTAAAGTAATTATGTCTGTATTATATTGCCTTCTGTGTTCTGTATATCAAATAAACTTTATTATTCGTCGGCTAGCTAACAACACCGCTCAAATCGAAATTTTGCGGTTTTGACTTTTTAATGCCATTGCATTTCAACCAATCACAGTTTCAATTTCAGCGTTAGCGATTTCAATTCTGTGGACTTGTGCGGGGTTCATAAAACAGTTTTTTGTTTCTCCTGAAAAGTTAGGAAAATTGATTTACGCGGTGTTGTTAGCTAGCTGACGTATTGTTTTAACGACCTGTGGAATCCCGAGTCCCCATAGGCTTGAAGATGTGATTTTGAGTAGTTGCCTTATTGCAAGTCCACAGACTATTTATCCCGCGACGGAGACGCGCGCGAACTTTCCGGAGTTTTAGCGCAAACCCGGTACGTGAGACCGGCGGCGTCACCAACTCTAATCAAATCATCATTTTTTTTCTAGTAATTTCTGTATATTTAAATCCTACTAATATTATAAAGGTGAAAGTTTGTGATGATGTTTGTTCCTCTTTCACGCAAAAACTACTGAACGGATTTTGATGAAACTTTACCGTAATATAGCTTACACATCAGAATAACACATAGGCTACTTTTTATTTGGGACCACGCGGGCGAAGCTGTGGGCAGAAGCTAGTAGAGATATTTATTTTTTTGAAGACTGAAGATTTTTGATTTATTTTTAAGAGTTCTTTGTATTCTAACACTGTAAGGCTGATTCAGATTCAAAAATTATGATTAATTGTTTTTAATATATTATAAGATGATTGAAATAAAAAAATAGTGTTTTAAGTAATATAAGTGCAAAGGTTTCTGAAATATATCTATATTTTATTACAATGAAATAATATCTAAACACAGTAAAAGCACATAGACCGTTGATTATTGGAAATTAGCTTGGCTCTAAAATCACAAAGAGCGGTTTCATCAACTATGTAAGACATAATTGACATCACAAGTAGCGGGTTAACATAACTATTATTCCATGCTTCAATTCAATATTCAATGATGATGATGATGATAAAAGTATCATCATCATCATAATCATTGAATATTGAATTGAAGCATGGAATAATAGGAAAAGTCCTACTATAATATAATAAATGCGAAAGGCTGTGTGTGTGTGTGTGTGTGTGTGTGTGTGTGTGTGTGTGTGAATGTTTGTTACCACGTATCTCCGTAACTACTAAACCGATTTTGATGAAATTTGGAATGTAGATAGTTTAGGATCTGGAATAACACATAGGCTAATCTAATTTTCGAAAATCAACCCCTCACGAGGTTAAATAGGGCGATAAAGTTTCTATGAAAAAAAACTTTAAAGTAAATAATGATCACGTATTTTTTATTTTTTCAAAACTACCCTTTGGGGTATGCAATTGAATTCTAAACTTTGTATACATTGTAATCCTTGGTTCGATTCAAAAGTTGGTGGACATAGTTTGAAGCCTGGGGACTGTCATATGCTACTTTTATTAACATACCACGCGGGCGAAGCCGCGGGCAAAAACTAGTATAGAATAAATCTGTTAATTGACAATGAATCTTAAACATAGTTGCCAAACATTTTGTTTGTCAAATAATAACCGAAAGACAGGCATAGTATTTAAAAACCGGATATTCCTAAGAAAAATAATTTGGCCATTCAACTTTACTTCGGGAAATCTTGTTCATTTTTAGGGGAAGAAGAGGGTCTCTTTCAGGTTAGCATATATGTAGGTATATCCATAGCATAATATCGTAGATCTTCGTAGGCTGTCACGCCTACGCGGCTACGAAAGCGTAGGCGCGTAGATAAAAGTGCTACGTCAATAATGTACAATTTATTCCGTAGCACAGAGTCTAATACCGTTGATCATTTGCATATTAAAGGAAACTTTATGTCATTGTACTACTTACTTTGTAAATGAAACTACAAACAAAGAGATGATACTGAGAATACAGTATGTAACCAAAACCCTGACGGATCCATCATCATCATCAGCCTAGACTTGTTCATAGCTGGACATAGGTTAGGCACACGCCTGAACCTAGTGTTCGGGTGTTCTCATCCACATTCTATCACCCCCTCCCTCAAGTCATCGCTCCATCTAGTCTGGGGGCGCCTCATACTACGTTTGCCAAGAACTTCCAAGCGTAGTTACAAAGTAAATACGAATTGATTTGATTTCGTATTATAATGTACGAGTATATCGATCTTGTTTTTTGAGTGAATTTAAAAGAGATGCTCTCCAAGGTTAATTTAAAGGGCACTATTTTGACTGGAGATGTGTCAAAGTGGTTCCGGTGCTGTCAAATTGTGTCCAAGCAGTGTGGAATGGTGTTTGATAACATGAACATCATTTGATTTCTTTGAAATATTGAAGATTTTAGGAGCTTATTTGACATAGAAAAGGATCTTACGAATTTAATGTTTTCGTTACATAAGAATATATTATATTATTTATTAAGTAACTGATATCATTTAATGCATGATTCAAGAAAAAAAAATGCAAAGCAATATAACGTCGTAGAAAAGCTTTCAATGTTAATTTGTATCTAATGCCTTCTTGAAGCCAAATCGGTCCACAGCCCAATTGCTTATTTTGTATGACTTCAAATATAAAATGGTAGTAGAGACGGCTGCCAAAGTGTAATTGGCTAACATTGCAAGATTCGCTCCAAGTTGTGGTAAGTGGGTCAGTTAGTACTTATGTCATGCTTAAAACCCCTGAAGAAATATTTTTAACTTAGTAATTTTCCATTGTTTATACTTTTTTAAATTGGCTTGACTAAGTGTTCCTTGTGATCCCAAAGTATGAATAAATATCAATATGAATATTTTTTGATGAAGCTGGCTGTGATGGATGAGGTGCGGGTTTGATTCTGGCTGATAGACAATTTTTTGCATATGTCTGTCTCGGGGAATGCCAACTACTTGCAAGATAAGTTTAGCAACATATAATACCCCGACTTGTTTTCTGTTGCTTAGTGCAGCGTCTTCAAGTAACTTGTGTCAAAAAACCTATAGATACGAGTATAAGAACCATTGGAGAAGTCATACAAATCGATTGCGATAATGCTCATTTTAATCAGATAAGCTGTTTTGGATATAAATAGTAACAAACAAACATACCCACATACAAACAAAGTATGTACTTACGTACATTTTAGTGGGAAATGCGTATATGGGCTCCTAAGTCGTTGGTAAACAACGTAGACATGTGCCACCTATATTCGTTCCATTTCATCTTCCTACTAAACACATTATAAAGTACTCCCCTGGCCACTCTCAAAATCAAATAAAACACTTTCCATCCAAAAGTTGTATAGAAGAGGTCGCTTTAAGCGATGTTATTGTTTATTTCATAAGGTATCCAATAAAGTATTTTCATTAATTAATACATCCATTTCAATCGAGACTATTTTATGTTTGAGACCTCTTATTATAAAATAGCCATGGTTGGCCATTAAAAACTTTCTCAATAACTTCGTCGTACATTCGAGCAAAACCCCCGACTAAATCATTTTATTTCTATCAGAAAATCTTCGGTGGACAAAAATAGACAGTCGCATAATAAGCAAAATAATTGGAACAACACGATTCCAGGCAGCCTAGCCGGGGTGGCTGCGCCATGCTATCTGGTTCACTGCTAATGTGGTGTGCGGTCACATCAATGGACGACAACTATTGTAAATGGCAATGAAATAAATTGAAAAACATAACATGAAAAAAACAAAGCCAGAAATAGGATAGTGGGACAGGTGAAACCAAAGAGAAACAATTAATATTGTATCGTGACTATTGAAGATATCTTATTCAATATTTCCTGCTTGATAAACTTAAAATTAAAAAAAAAATGGTGCAGCATGTAAATAAATAATATAAATAAAAAGCCTTTTATTTCTTGCAAAAAAAAAACACTGTACAGATGATAATCATTTGGTACCAAATGATTATAGTTCGTTTTTTTTATTTCAATCAAAATAGAAAAGTACGGTAAGTAGGTATTGATTTCAATATAGAAAGATAGATAGATATAAATATAGATAGATAGAAAGATAGATAGAATCGAAGGCTCACTTCTTGCGTTTCAACTGGCTACCAGCCCACTGCGCCACTAAGGTTGTTACTGATCGCAATAAAATAATATACTATGAGCTTAACTTTTGCTCATTTTATTTACAACAGTTAGGCACATCCTAACTATCTCAACCTAACTAAGTATTTACATAGATATGACGTGTAATTGTTTCTGTTCGAATAAATCACTATGTAACTGCTTTCATCAACATCTTGCAAAGAATGAAATCACAAATCATTCAGAATGCAGATTCATTAATAATAATTTATCGTTTGTATAAAAGACTAGCTACTACTCACGGCTTCGCCCGCGTGGTACCCGGATAAAAAGTAGCCGATGAGAAGTAGTAAGAGTTACTTTTTCGACTTACGTTGTAAAATTGGTCTACTCAGAAATACTTTTTTTTTTAACGGGATAATAATACATCCTTTTATATTGTTTACATGTCCATGCTGAAGGTCCATTCTAAATATTGGTATAAGTTTTTTTTTCGGATGTGAAGTTACGCACATTACCACCTACATACAAACTAACAAACTTGATACCTCTTTATAATATTAATATAAATGAATATAACATGGTTATATGATAGAGCTTGTTTTTCTGAGTGGTTGATAGATTGGGCGCCGGCGGGAGGCTGAGACGCCATGTCTACGACCGATGCCAATATCTGAGGATCGACAGTGTAGTGTGAGAACTTGCGGCAAAATGCAATATTGAAATGCACTATAGAAAAGTTGCCCCTATCTTCAAAGGTTTTAAGATAAAGATAAGATAAGATAAAGTTTATTCGGTAACTGACGTTACAAATAGATCAGATTGTACAACAGGTTTGGTACTTTGCTAATAATATTCCCGATTGGGACAACATAGGTATCCAAACTAGATAAAGACCTATGTGATGGGAAAACTATGCCCTCTCCAGATATTAGGCCTATATTTGGTTATTATTCTATTATATTTAATCCTATCCTACTAATATTATAAACGCGAAAGTTTGTGAGGATGGATGTTTGTTTCTCTTTCACGCAAAAACTACTGAACGGATTTTGATGAAACTTTACAGTAATATAGCTTATACATCAGAATAACACATAGGCTACTTTTTATCCGGGTACCACGCGGGCGAAGCCGTGGGCGGAAGCTAGTTATCTAGACTACAACAAAAGAATTATCAAAATCGGTTATCATTATCGTGTTTTTGTTACACACACTAAGCCGTGGGCAGAAGCTAGTCTACTATATACGCGTTATTAGGTTTGCTGGAAGAAAACTCGTTTTTTTTTGTTAAACGTGACTTGGCACATGCCCTATCTATAAGTAAGTTTGTAATAAGTAGGTAGGTCCATTTTAAAAAAGTAAATACTATACTAACAGGAAGTACAGCACATGTATGTTGGAATTTATTTATAAATTATATTTATAAATTATTTATAAATCTTAGAGCGTGAATAGAATAGTTGAAATGGAAAGGCTTCGACGAATGCACTCTGACCAAATTGGAGATGTTATTAAGAAAGGCCAACTCAAGAGAAACCTAAACCGACGAGCTTGTTTGAAGAATGAAAATGTATTGAGGATGAAGGAAGCGAAAGAGGTATGCTAGAATCTTAGCATGTGGAAGTATGTGGTTTCTACCTACCCCTCCGGGAAACAGAAATTACTTTATGTATGTACGTATGTATGTTAATTATAATTGATCGAGTGGGCGAAGCCAATGAAGATTTCAAAGTCCAGCGTCTATGTGTCTGTTTGTTTGTTTATCGTTAACAACCGGTAAGTAAGTAGGTTATACTAATAGAATTTTGGAGTAATATATATTTTTTTTGGTGAATTGGTTTAGGTTTAGGAGGAGGGAAACAGAGGAATTCAAAACCTTGCTTTGTTGAATGATGGTTTATGGTGTGCGTATAACAAATTCAAAGTCGTCGCCTTACTTTTCTCTTAAAATACCCCCGAAACACAGAAGCGCTCAGTAGCAATTTACAAACGATTGCTAACTTCGTCGGTAATTAAGTCGGTCGCGTGCGAGGAATCTGCGTAAATTCACGTTAACATTTTAAATTTACGTGATGTTTCGATATGATCCTTGCGATTTCAATGAATAAAACCTTTTGACTGTGAAAGTCAAGCCCTCTTATTCATAATCGCTCGCTAACTTAGCAGGTTAACAACTCTAGCCCTATCCTTTTCTAACACTAAACAAAGGATAGAGGCAGACAACTTTGAGCACGCTGCTAGAGTTAGTGAATGATAATGAATAAAAGGGTAAGAGTTTTTATTCATTGAAATCTGATATTCGTGATTTAAACTTACTAGTACGTAAATCTTAAATTTTAAGTTAAATGACACCAATTACTCAGGCTTGACCACAAAGCAAAAACAGTGTTAAGCAATGCCAGAAGCATTTATTTATTCAGGACACCCAAAAGAGGAACTGCAGTAATTATTCAATGTAAAATAGTGTTGTCTTAATATCACCAACTGACTTAATGTCAAAATAATTGGAAGTAAGGACAGCTAATGCTTGGAAACGATACTGGTCTTTTAGGGAAATAAAGAAACAAATATGTACTTCAAGAGAAAACTCTATAATACCTGTATTATGCCAGTCCTAACATACGGGTGCCAGACCAGGGCCCTAACAAAAGCCCATGTCAAAAAGTTAGAAGTTTGTCAATCCGCCATGGAAAGAAATATGCTCGGTAAAAGGAAGTTAGATAAAATAAAAAAACGAAACACTGAGAAGACGTACAAAAATAGAAGATGTAACTCTTAGAGTAAAAGAACTAAAATGGAGATGGACAGGACATACAGTAAGGGGAAAGGAGAAATGGAGTAAAACGTTGATGAACTGGTTCCCAAAATACAATATACGGAAAAGGGGGAGACAGTTCAAAAGGTGGGAGGACGAACTAAACAATATTGCAGGAAAATCATGGACAAGGAAAGCGAGAGATAGAGAGGAATGGAAGAGGTTGGAGGAGGCCTTTGCCAAAAAAGGGCAAACAGATAATGCCGATGTTATTTAAAATATTAAACATTGTATTAATTATAATTTATCTGAAATAAAGGGCTTATATTATTATATTATTATTAGTGTTGTCTTAAGGCTATACCGTTCTATAATGGGGGACCATTATAGATTGGTATAGCCTGCACAAAGTAGACCAACTAAATTAACACTAACTTAAAATAATGCATTTATAATAAAAATTGCTGTACCACGGCCGCCCTCGGCCCATAGCTCACCGCATCGCATCGCCCAGCCGCGCTATTACTCCTTTTTCTCGGCTTCCAAGAGTCGTAACGTGATGTTAAATAGTATATAACCTTTCTTAAGAATTAGGCTATTAGGAGTGTTAAAAGAATTTTCAAATCCGACTGGTAGTTCCAGAGATTGGGGTATTCAAACAAAAAAAGAAACTATTCATATTATAAAAACGGGAATTTTCACGTACCGAACTATCGGTGAAGGCACCGACTAAGTTTCGACTCATTCTGAGAGTCTTCATCAGGGTGAGTGATCGCGACTTTCTCCCAAAAGAAAGTCGAAGTAGAAATGAAAATTCCCGTTTTTATTATACAAATAGATAGTTAACGATAGTTTTTGGAATAAAAAAATAAACTCTTCTTTATTATAAGTATAGATAGATTGTGTAGAGGTCCACAGTTTCACAGGTCTCAGGGCATCCTTAGCCGTTAGATTTGATCGCGGCCCAGTTTGGAAGTGTGCCCGAAGGATAGGCTCCCGTGACGTCATCCCATAAATCATAGTCATGGGAACCTTGGCCTTGAGGTTTATAGATACCGTTTATTGCAATAGTTTACAGAACCTCTTAATGACATACCACTTTGGCATAGTGAGAAGTTTGTGGGTATAACTTGTGGTTAGCAAATTAACTTGGAGCTAATTTACTACGCACCTATTTTATACGGGTTAAGTAGCTAAAACTGGATCGCGCAAGTGGTCAATGAAACATCAACAATATATTAGTAAAGTACGTGGTATAGTTGAAATAATACTAAACTACGATATTTAATTCTATATTTGCATCCTAATTAAATTGTGTGGTCTTTGCCAAAAAGTTACTAAATCCTTTCCTTTTACGTGAAAGTTTGTGAGGATGTTTGTTACTCTTTCACGCAAAAACTACCGAACGGATTTTACAGAAATTTTACAGTAATATAGATTATACATCAGAATAACACATATGCTACTGTTTATCCGGGTACCATACAGGCGAAGCCGTGCGCAGAGGCTAGTAATATTATAAACGTGAAAGTTTGTGAGGCTGTTTGTTACTCTTTCACGCAGAAACTACCGAACGGATTTTGATGAAACTTTACAGTAATGCAGCTTATGCATCAGAATAACACATAGGCTACTTTTTATCCAGGTACCACGCGGGCGAAGCCGTGGGCAGAAGCTAGTTGATACATAACTCTCCCGGTACCGTTGTTTAAGTCCAATCACGCAAAGAACACTCTTTTTAAATGGATTTTGTAATTTCTAAATTACACCTCGGACAGAGATTCATTTCAAACTGAATTTTAATTTAGACTTTATGTTAAGGTACCCAAAGGGTGCTAATGGGACCCGACTAGCTCGACGCTGCTCGTCCATCGTTCATCTCGACGTCACTTTGTGCCCGTTAGGTTTGTGGGCCTTGGTGACATCACTGCCGATTTATTTTATATCTTTACTGAGGCACTACGTCAAGACGTCACTTTTTATTTATCTGTTTATTTTATAAAATATTATAACGACACGTACTTTACAACCCCAGGTAACGCAGGACAATCTCAGTGACGCAGTGGTCGAAAGTCTGTCTGTAAAAGTTCCCGGTTCTGTTCCCGCCGGACAAACGTTTGTATAATCTGCATATATTTGTCTCGGGTCTGGGTATTTTCTATGTATAATACATACAGTATTTACAAAAAAGAATGTGTATTCAGTAGTACATATATCAGTCATGTAGTTCCCATAACACAAGCTCTGCTTACTTTGGGGGTAGATGATGCTGTCGAAAAAATATGTCCAGCACTACGCCTTTATTTTGTGCTTAAGTGACGGAACTGCCGAAGTATGTTGTGCCTTAGTGTTTTGAAGCCTAAAAGGCGAATGTATTTGTCTCCCGCTGTTTGTAGCGGCACGGCGCCGCGTCTCCAAGCATACATCACAGGGTGGATATCGGAATACTAAATTGATGTATGGATGTGGTATTTTTACCGTCGTGCATTAAAAATGTGTATGTTTTCTTTAGCAGTTTTGAATGTTACAATTAACATTGTTTTTTTTGTAAATATGAGAATATAATATGCATGGAGGGAAGTATATTTCTAGCGTTGACAATTCTTGTAAAACAATTTATTTCAGGAATATCAGATACCTTTTTTTGGGATAAATATATTTAACATCAGCATCATCATTAGCTGGTAGATTATTACTAAAAGCCAATAGGTTTTTATCCATAGAAATCACAAGGATATGATCCTTGTGATTTCAAGAAACGTCAAGAAACGTTTCTTACGCTGGAATTCATAGTCGGGGGCTGAATGTTGAATCATTTTTTTTTGTCTTTCATAAACAATCACTGGATATTTCCCTAGCTGAACAGAGTTTCACACAGCTAATGACGTGCGTGACATTGACAGTACTTTGGTCGTACTTTGTAAAAAAAAAACTACAACTAATTTCAAATCAGGCGATGTACTCGTTACTCAGTAACAGATTCATAGGGTTTAAACAGCTCTTTTCACCAGTCTGTACCCGGCATTACAAACGATGTTTTTGCGCGGGATTTTTGAAGATTTTTATGAAAATATGGATAAATAATGCGAAATTCTTTATGACTGTAGAATTCAGTGGAGGTTATGATGATTAAGAATCGCTATAACATCGATTTATTTCTTGGGCATTATTATTATCCGCATTGTAGAGGTAGAGCTTCATCGGCTATTAGATCGGCTTCAAGTCGAAAAGTCATTCTCCACATCCATTTTTGACTATCCACTTATTGACTATACAAACCTCCACCAACAAACAATAGGGTCTGTTTGAAGGATGAAATTCGGGCCTTCAGCATTCAGCCGCTAATTTCAGTCAAAGTGGGGGGTTGTTTTATCTATGAAATGCATGAATATTGAATTTGACATACAGCGCCTGAATCGTTCCCTAGAGAAGCCCTTGGGCCTAACCATGAAGTCTTATTGCGATTCAATTCAGGCAAAGATGTCAAATCCCGCTTTGTGAATGACAAACCTTTTACAACGCCATAGCGTCTTTAATCGCAAAGCAAAAGTGACACCTTTGCCTGAACTGAATCGCTGCAAGACCTCGTGTTTAGGCCCCTAATCTTGACTATGAATTGCAACGTTAGAAACGTCAGCTTAAAAACTACGTGAATCTAAACTGTATTTATCATTTGATAAACACATTGATAAAATATACATGCCGTATTATTACGTATTGAATGCAGATTGACGATGCCACATCTATATATTATAACATTTCTTAGCTCTGGTATCTCCGCCCCAGTTTAAGCTTTTTTCTCGGCCTGAAAGACAAACAAGAAGATATTTCACTTGTATCTGCGTCTGTATACAGATGCTTTAAATATATATGGGTTTTTGCCTTGAATATGTCTGTTTTTGCCTTAAGTTTGCGCGTTAGCTCCTTTATTGGACATCAATTTCAATGTTTTCTTTTGACGGGTAACGTGTTAGAGTTGGGGAAGACAAATGGTTTTATTATTCTTGCATACGTTTTCATTAGATATATGTAAGAGGGCGATTCCTCGTTGGGTAAGTTTTAAAGGTTAAGGGGCTGAAAACGCAACTTATTTTTTCTTAGCTAAGTTGGTTTTGATTATGGCAATAGAATAAATCATCATCATCATCAACATCCTTAGTATTTAAATATTACAATCAATTATATTTAAATATTTACATAATCACTATATATTATTATTTTTGTTCTAACCATTCTGTACACTACCAAAACATCTTTTTACACAATACACAAAGGTTATCTGGAAGACAATGTTTTTTACAGTACTACTATTTTGTACAATAAAGAATTTTCATCTATCTATAAATTATGTTACTATATTATTCACTAGCCTTTGCCCACGGCTTCGCCCGCATGGTATCTAGATAAAAGTAGCCTATATGTGTTATTTTGATTTATACAAACTATATTACTGTTATAAGTTTTTGCGTTAAAGAGTAACAAACTTACATCCATTCTTACAAACTTTCACGTTTATTAGTAGTAGTAATATATTACCAAGAATATTGTTGTTCCCAAAATACAATGTACATTAAATTATTTCAATAAAAATAATGAAAAAGTTACCATGAAATAACACTGATATATCTTCTATATTCCTGGAATATAGAAGACTTACTCATGATATTTTAATAAAAAACCTTGTTGTTTTATATTTTTAAAAGTAATCGTTTCACAGAGAAATAAACAAAAAAAAATGTATCTCGCATTTTTGTCTGTGCCGTGTCGTAAGCACCACGATCTTGCGTTTGCTAATATAAGCTTTATTTCAATGATTTTGCGTCCGAAACTTGTATGGTACCTTTTTGATCTGCTAGTTTGGCATCTGTCTACGCCTTAATAAGTACGAGTACAATGATAACCACAACGAGACTCATTAGGAGTAAATGACACAAGTTTTGCAAGACTTGCAATGTCCAAAACTTGAGGGGACACTCTTGACTTATGGACAATAATAAGCTTGTCAAAGGGAGTGCTCGTTATGTCATTGGACTCGTTCTCATAGACAGTTTGCTAGTGTTATTAAAGAGCTGGAACTGATCAGATATTACAGAATTGAAACCAGGTATACTTAGTGGCTGAAAATTATATTCAATTATCCTTGATCTTAACGCCTCTGAAAAGATTAAATTGATACGAAAACGACATTAGCTGTGGAAAAGTCACGTGAATACTGCCAAGTTTTTCCTGGGCAAATTTGCATTAGCGTGAAAGGAAAACCAAGCGTGAGGTATATGTCTAGATCCCTGAATGCGAGACGCACAGGAATGTGGTGTCTGGCAAAAACAAAAGGTGGCCTATACCCACCAGTGGGTGAAGTGAAGAGTAGTAAACATTTGTCTAAATCAAGCCCCGTTCCTCTTGTGCTTGAGTCGGCTACTCACCCGCTACGTTGTACTGATGTCGTCAAAACTAACACAATAGACTTAAAATCCCGTCCCCTCTAATAACGGTAGCTGTCACTCCGCCCCCCTTAGATTAACTCACGTCATTTTTCATAATTTTTTTCTCATCATAATATCACATTTCATCCACTGTTCTGCTCTTAGTGCTTTTACACATGATTACGAACGCGGCATGCCGCAGAAATCGCTTTGCGTTTTTACACTTCGAACTAAAATATTTGGCTTTTCATCATTTGATTTTGTTGGAATATAGGTACCTGAATGTGCTGGATGTCGGTAAAAAACCCGGAAAGATAAAATAATTTAGTACATACGCAAAATTCGTACTAAAAATTTACGCTTCTGTCATGCACAACCTTATGGAATGGCAGACTGATCTACATAGATTACGTAATAATACAATATAATATACCTTTATATGATATATAAATTTTATTGTAAAATTTACAGATGGTTTAGTTCCGTAAATAGTTAAAGTACATAGAGAGTGCGAATATTTAAATACTTTCAATGGGATGAGAAATGAAATGAAATTATTTATTGCTAAAATAAGAACTAAGTGTGTGGGCAGGCCCCCTGCCCGATGGATTGATGGTATCGTTAAGATAGCGGGAAGTCAGAAGTTGAAGCTGGCCCAAGATTGATTGTCATGGCACGCTTTGGCGGAGGCCAATGTCCGGCAGTGAACTTGTACTGGATGTCTATGATGATGATGATGGTGTTGAAGTGCTTCACAACTTTTTAGTAATCGTACTAATTATGAGCGCCACAAATACAACGTGAAAATCGATGAAGGATGAAGGACATGTCGAGCTGTGTGTTTTCATACTTTCTATGAGAGATCATTGCAGAATTAAAAATTCGCGGCACATAGCAACAGTGGAGGGGTTGTATGTAAGAACTCATACTTTACGACATGACACCCAAGTCATTACATTTGTTATTCTAAGGAGATACGGTCTCGAGGTGGAATGAAGAAACTTGGAATCCTTTTTGCGGATTAGGTAAAAAACGTTTTTGTGTTATTGAAATATATATTGCATGGTTAGAGTACCTACCTAATGTTACTCAACTATTTATTTTCCACTTAACGTTTTAGAAATAGTTATGTACTTCTGGCCGTGCCGTTTCTGCGGGTACCCTTACTTTCGATCCGGAGGTCATGAGTTCGAATCCGGTCGAGCACCAATGGATTGTAAAATAAATTATCGCACTAAAATTTGTTCAGGACGGTGAAGGAAAACATTACAAGGATACTGGGAAATCCTAAAACCGAAAATTCGATGGCATGTACCACCTGTTTGTGTTCCAATAAGCGGTGATGAGTTTGCGATTGGTCACGTGGAATGCTAATTACTTACTGGTTGGTATACACAAATTATAATTTTTGGACTTGTTTCTGACTGCCTCCTTCTTGGTATCCTCAAAGATCTATGCACTGAGTATGTACCTATCTGAGGATGTCCATAATGTTATACTAGCTGATGCTAGCGACTTTGTACGCGTGGAGTCAGGTTTAAAAAAAACCATACGCCCATACACACTTTCATTTTGTTTTTTCCATTTTCCCCCCATAAAATGTGAAAATCCAAAAACACGTTATTTTTTATTTATTATGAGTAACTACAATTCCAATTTTCAAGATTCTACCTTAAAAAACCGATAATTCCATACAAATTTTTCACCTACTATCGGTGAAGGCACCGACTAAGTTTCGACTCATTCCGAGAGTCTTTATCAGGGTGAGTCAACGCGACTTGAGTGCACGGCGCGACGCGGTGGCAGCAAAATTCCCATTTTTACAATATGAATAGTCAAGTTCACGATAGTTTTTGGAATAAAAATTTTCACCCCTTATTTCCCCTCATAATATGAAAATCCAAAAACTCTGAAATACGTCATTATAAATTTATGCTCAGTTGCTGTAATCCAAATGTTCATGTTTCTTACTTGGGAGAACAAAAACTTTCATACAAAGTTCAGCCCCATTAACCCCCCTTAAAGTGGAAATTTTCAAAAATCCTTTCATAGTACATGTTACCGTTATAAAATAAAAATACGAGTATGTTCCAGATTTTAGCTTTCTAGACTAAGTTTTTGTCTGTGCGTTGATCGATCATTCAGTCAGTCAGGAAGAAACTATTTTATAAGTATTGATGTCTAGCCGTAAGCGTATTTTTATCTACTTCTAATCGTAGTATTTTTGATGTTTTAGCTTCTTGTAAACAAACAAAAAGATGATGTTATAAAAGCGATACAAAATCGAACTGCGCCCAACCGCTTTGCTGTAACAAAACGGGTAATTTTCTCAATAATTACTGACCCAAATACCTAAATATTGGAGCTATGCCGAGTAGTCAACTCGAACTGTGGAACAAGTAAGAACAGAGTGTTCTCATTCTCAACCGACTCCAAAAAAGGAGGTTTCTTTTTAGTGTATTTACGCCTTATTTCGCCCAAACCCATTTTTACGGTAGGGCCGATATATGTATAGATTTATGTTCCTTCCTACCTATATCATCTATGTAAAATTTATTTTCTTTTTTAATTTCTTTTCTTTTTTTTAGTGGGTAGGATTCACTTCAAGAGTGGCACCATATATATTTTATAAAAAAAAACACTCTTAAGTGTGAAAAAATAAGATATGAATTTATTTTTTATCAACTCCCCGTTATTTGTTAAACAACAAACAAAGAGAACTGCACCCCCATGATGGGCATACTCAGATAGGGTACATAATCAATGCTTAAATCTTTGAGGATATCAAGTAAGGGGTAGTCAGAGAAACGTTCAGACATTACGTTGGCCACATGCCCTCGTTTTGCAAGTAGTTAGTGTTTCGTCGTGTGCATTCCAAATTAACACGTCTCATATTGTAAAAACGGGAATTTTCACGTACTGCACTATCGGTGAAGGCACCGACTAAGTTTCGACTCATTCCGAGAGTCTTCATCAGGGTGAGTGGTTGCGACTTTCTCCTTCCGCGTCGCGCCGTGCACTACGCGCTGCCGCACGTTGTGCGCGGTTATAAAGGCGCGCGAGTGGAGGGGGGGGGGGGGGGGGGGGGGATGGTGTTCGTAGCGTTGTTGTAACTACTGGTGGTAGGGGTGCTACATCGTCTACGCTACTGCTCACGTCGATGCAATAACCTATTCCTGGAGGAGCCAGACAGGCTACGCTCACTGTGGCAATGTCAGATTCGACTCCCCCGTTATCATGCAGTCCATACAGACATGACTTCCAGGCGGGGGGTGTTTTTGGAATAAAATTAACACGTCTCATTTAGTAGTGCAGGGCATTATATCAAAATAATAACAATATTAATAACAATTATAATGTCTTTATATTTTATATAAAAAAAAAACATCGTAGCAATAATGTTACAAATTAAAAAATCACCGTTCACGTGCAACGTTGTGGTAGCAAGGTACTCGTGGTTGCTGATACTCATGACACAGGAAATAAGAGTGTGGCTGTGTATGCATCTGTTGGGTGTTAATTTTATTTATATATTTTACAAGCGACCCGCCCCGGCTTCGCACGGCTCATCCAAATATCAGACATTTACGGCGGATTCATAAAAAAAGGGTTTGTATGAAATACCTTTACAATAAATAATGTATACAAAAAAAACAGTCAAAACATCGAGCCGTTCTCAAACGATGATCTTTCAAACATGTGTCAATTGATTTTATTTATATAAATAGAAGATAAACCTATGGACCTCAACTTTGTTTGGACAAAGACAGTTTACACTCTATAGCTTATATTATTACTCTGTGTTACTGAGATTGAACTTTCGGTCTGCCATTAAAAGCTCATTTTCATTCATTGTATAGCCGAAGTGTTCTTTAAAGTCAGAAAAAAGAGCTTAGAGTTAATATTGATCTCACGATCGCGCCTGTAAAAGAGCTTAGAGTTGATATTGATCTCACGATCGCGCCTGTAAAAGAGCTTAGAGTTGATATTGATCTCACGATCGCGCCTGTAAAAGAGCTTAGAGTTGATATTGATCGCACGAGCGCGTCTGTAAAAGAGCTTAGAGTTGATATTGATCACACGAGCGCGTCTGTAAAAGAGCTTGGAGTTGAAATTGATCTCACGAGCGTGTTAGATAAATAGATGGAGCAATGAGAATATAGAGATTTTACCAATATTGAAGTTATTATTTTTAAATTGAATAATACAACTAATGACAAACCTAAATATGTTTGTCATTTTAAGAACCTACAACCAGAGTGGATAGGGAAGTTTCTATATAAAAGATTGTAGCCAGTCAATTTAAGTAAACAACAGTAATTTTATTCATGGTGTATTTCAAAGTCAACAACTACTTCATCTTATAGAATAGTTGTATTAATACATGGCAATAAGAACAACAATTAAGATCTTCAACAATTATAATAAATGAACAGTAATAAGTAGGTATTGGTGCAAAGAAAACATCAAACATAATCAATAAGCATAATCACAGAAAATAAGAATATACCAAGAAAACATCAAACATAATCACAGACAATAATAATAACAGGTAACAATAGTGAATAACAAAGTACTTAACTTGCGCCGTATTCTGCAGTGGATCCGTAACTGATCAACCATAGAATTACATTCGGCTTTTATACACTTCAAACATCATTAAGCAAAGCGCCATTTTAAACCAATCACAGACGATTGTTGATGTTACCGAAAATAACTCTGAACATTGGTAACTATAGCTAAATATAATACGGTGAAACACTTTTAAAACTTATTCTAAGATTTGTGCTATTTTTATAATCATTTGAACTACAATATTTGTTAAAACATTCCATCAACAACATACCATGAACTATCACTTGAGAAACTAAAAACATCAGGAAAGCAAAGTATACATATGTACAATATTTTAAAAATCATGAATTATTTTATAATGATGAACTGTAATTAAATATTAAAGAAATCTCATCAATTTACTAAGAGTAAACAAACATCACAATGTTTTATTCGGTACTTTGAGTTTAGTTCAGAAGTGTTACCAGTGTGTAAGTGTGAAGTGTTGTTGTACAGAAATATGCTCGTGAACCACAGAGCATATTTCAATACAAAATATATGACAGTGTTTACAAAGCTTAAATACAAGGATAGCGTTTTATAATTATTTCATATTTGACAAGCGCGTCTGTAAAAGAGCTTAGAGTTGAAATTGATCTCACGATCGCGCCTGTAAAAGAGCTTAGAGTTGAAATTGATCTCACGATCGCGTCTGTAAAAGAGCTTGGAGTTGAAATTGATCTCACGATCGCGTCTGTAAAAGAGCTTAGAGTTGGAATTGATCTCACGATCGCGTCTGTAAAAGAGCTTAGAGTTGAAATTGATCTCACGCGTCTGTAAAGCAACTGTTCAGACTATTTATTTTCAATATTTTTTTTCAAGCCGAACCATCCCTAGAATTTCGACTAGTGACCCCACCCGGATTAATTATAATAATAATAATGCTGGACATTTTTCACACACCGTCATCTAGCCCCAAACTAAGCAGAGCTTGTATTATGGGAACTACATGACTGATATACTACTTATATACTTTTGTAAATACATACATATTATACATAGAAAAACACCCAGACCCAGAACAAATATTTGCAGATCTTACAAATATTCGTCCCGTGACAGGAATCGAACCCGCAACCTTCTGCGTCTCAGGCGAACCTTCGCCCATTGCGCCACAGAGGTCGTCACACAGAACCTGACTGAATAAGAAAATACATTCATTCATTTATTTATTCACAAACAATATAAAATGTGTCTGAACATTATACATAATGATAAAATAAAATAAAATAAAATTACTATAAATGTCATATGAGTCAAATGAGTCAAGATTTGTCGGAGCAAAATTCGTCAATAGAATAACATTTATTCGACAATTATTGTTTAAGTTTATTTTTGAACATGTATGTAGGTACTGTGAATCGATTCGAAGATAATAGGCAGATTATTATATAACTTTATAGCCTGGTACCGAACACTATGTTCTGATATACCTACATAGTATGGGGCAAGAAATCATTTTTCAAATCTTTTCTTCTAGTCATCGCACGTACTGCCCTTTCATCAGTTCCATTCAAGGAATTCAAGGAAAAGTTTCCATACTGGCGTTTAAACCTGTCTTAAAACTTTTTTGAAGTCAAACTAGATATCCTTCCTACTAATGTTATAAACGTGAACGTTTGTGGGGATGGATGTTTGTTCCTCTTTCACGCAAAATCTAGTAAACGGATTTTGATGAAACTTTACAGTAATATAGCGTATACATCAGAATAACACATAGGCTACTTTTTATCCGGGTACCACGCGGGCGAAGCCGTGGGGAGAAGCTTGTACAAATATATTGCGGAAAATCGCATTCTACAATCTGACAAGTCGTTTCTGAGATAAATAGTGACAAACACACAAATGGCAAACGCATAAACGGTCTCCTAAAAATACGAAGTCCAGCTTCACATCTCGTTGTTGTGAAGCTGCAAAATTAATAAAATATAAGTAACGTATGTACATATGTTCCATCAGTACCAAATAATTATTTAAAAATATTTAGCAAATGATATCATATCATTTTTTGCCAGCAAGAATAAAGAAACCGCATAAACTTCAGAAACTTGAGACATCGAATTTGGGAAGAAATAAAAATTTAATGTAAACAAAATTTAATGTAAACAAATCAAGTATCGGCAGGTAAGCTCATAGTACCTATTAAATCATGTATCCTGCTATTAATGGCGATGATATAACACGCATAAAACAAGCAATGTAATACATATTTTATTAAATAACGGCAACTCTACTAATTACCCAAAACTCTTTAATACCAACGCGTCATTTTGAATAATGGACACGCAGTTGACACAGTGTGCAAATGAAGCAGTAGCTTATTTAATAAAAAAAAATGTGTAATTTTAGCAATACCAATCGATATTAATAAATGTAAACAATAAATTATAAATTACACAAAACAGACCCTGCACTAGGATTCCGTGTCGTGTCAGGATCAAAACCCGGATCAAATAGTTAATTTTGTAGATCATGCACACATTTATTGTCATACAGCGGAAATCGCATCCGCATCTGCATTTCGGCCTATTTTCTTATCCTCAACCATATTTTGTATTTTGCTAATTAGATAGAAAATTGTCATAAAACTAGAAAAATAAATAAATAATGTTGACTGATATACTACTTACATACTGTTTTTTTGTGAATACATATTATACATAGAAAACACCCAGACTCGAGACAAATATTTGAAGATTATATAGACATCTGTCCCGCGGCGGGCCTTCGCCCACTGCGTCACAGAAGTCATATATTCTTGTCATATTGTGTGCTATAGAGAAACCTAGTTTTATGAGCTGTCTTCAATTAAATGAAATTAGCAAGGTTCGCAAGCGATTGTTTTTATTTTATTTGGATGACAGCAAAACACAAAATTGTATACACTTAAACTACTGGCTTCAGTTCACTGTGTACCCGCGACTGAAATCGTGTCAGGATCGTCTTGGAGTTGATTTCAGTAATTTACATAGTACATTACACAAAAAAGGAGCGCGGCTTCAATAAACAATGCTAGTGGCATTATGAGGACATTCATGACGCGACTTTTTTATCAGAGACCAAGGAGTAAAAAATTTAATGTGTTTAAAAAAAAATATTTAAAATTACAAGGTATGTAAAAAAAGGTATGTATAAAAGGGCTGGGATCTCTTTTGTTAAGTTTAAGTAAACCTGTATTTATTTTAAGAGTCTTCTTTCTTTTCTCTTCTCTGTGGTTTGTAGACAGTTTTTGTTACCTTTTTTTTAATAAAACGGCGCGGCGAGTATACGGCTCAGGCGCAAGAGGCGAGGGTTCGATTCCCGCAGTGAGGTAAATAGTTTTTAAGAACCTGCTGTAAATAAGTAGGAACGTCTCTTTTTTAATTTTTGTTTCAAACTTGTCAAGATAAATAAAGATTTTGATTTGATTTGAACCAATTTTATGAAGCGTTTTTTTCTTGCTTTATGGCTTTAATCATGGCTCATACTTAATATTATATTCCCAAAACAGCATTGTCATCGGTTAGTGTTCCAATAAGCGGCGATAGGCTTGCACCGACCTATGTGGCTTAAAAATAAACTGTTTTTAAACGCAAAAGTTTGTGAGAATGGATGTTTGTTACTTTTTCACGCATCAACTACTGAACTGATTTTGATGAAACTTTACAGTAATATATCTTATACATTAGATTAACACATAGGCTACTTTTTATCCGGGTACCACGCGGGCGAAGCCGTGGGCAGAAGCTAGTTATCTAGACTACAACAAAAGAATCATCAAAATCAGTTAATAATTGACAAAATCGGTTAACATTATCTTATGTGTTTGTTATACACACGTGTTAACAGATTTAAAAAAAAAAAAACAGAATTGTATACCTCCTCAAAAATAATGTTACTTCAATGTCGCCAAATGAATAGGTTTTACGATCATTCCAACTGGCTTTTAACGTCATCAAATATACATTGGATGGTTAGTGAGGTCAACCAGGGCAATGTTTATCAATAATTAGGGCCTAAGACCGAAGCCTTGGATTGATAAATTGACAAAGCACAATTTCAAAAAAATACCTTTTTCTTAACAACAAAACACACCTAAAGATAAAGATAAAGATAATTTATTTGCGTAAACATGTGTAAATATTATGATATTACAGTGAGATGGACACAACATGCTTTACCGATTTCGGTGTGCAAACTGACAGACTGACATGCATGACGTAAACATTTAAAAATCTTACTATAAATTACAAAACTATCACACACTGAAAAACCCAATAGTTGAATTTCTTAATGTTGATTCCATATCAGTTGAGTCAACATTAAATTACGTTAAGACAAACGTTTCAACACATTTGGTATTACAGAAAAATAAATGTTGAAATAAAATTATTGTTTCAACCGCTAAAAATGGTTAATATAACATAAATTTATATGTATAAACTCATAGAGGTCAATTTAACTGTTCATTTAGTTATGTCAACATATTGTAAAGTAGATTCAATAAAACAATTTACTAAATATAACAAAATAATTTTAACTTTTTGCTAGTAATTTAAAACAACTATAATGAAATGTTAAGTTAACATATTGCAAACAAGAACCAACCGAGTAGTTTAGTCAAAATAACAAAATAAATTTAACTTTTTGCTAGACGTTTAAAACAGCTATAACTTAATGATAAGTCAATAAAATTGCAAGAGTCATGTCAACATGAAAACTAAGTCGAATTCACAAAACATATTCAACTATTTGCAGACGTTCTAAACAACTATACCAATTAGTTAACATAACTAGTGTATTAAGTTGTTAATACCTAACAATTAATTGCATAGTAGAATCAACAAATTAACTTAGTCAAAAATACAAAATTAATTTAACTTTTTGCTTGATGTTTAAAACAGCTATAATTAAATGATAAGTTAACAAAATTGCAAAAATCAAGTAATCATGAAAATTAAGTCATATTGACAAAACAAATTCAACTATTTGCAGATGTTCTAAGCAACTATACCAATTAGTTAACATAACTAGTGTACAAGTGGTTAACACCTTACGAAAAATTGCATAGTAGGATCAATAAATAAACTTAGTCAAAATAAAAAAATAAATTTAACGTTTTGGTAGACGTTTAAAACAGCTATAATTAATTGATAAGTCAACTAAATTGCAAGGGTCATGTTAGCATGACAACTAAGTCGAATTTACAAAACATATTCTACTATTTGCAGACGTTCTAAACAACTATATTAATTAGTTAACATAACTATTGTAATAAGTTGTTAACATCTTACATATAATTGCATAGTAGAATCAACAAATTAAATTAGTCAAAAAAACAAAATAAATTTAACGTTTTGCTAGACGTTTAAAACAGCTATAACTTAATTATAAGTCAACAAAATTGCAAGAGTCATGTCAGCATGAAAACTAAGTCGAATTTACAAAACATATTCAACTATTTGCAGACGTTTTAAATAACTCTACCAATTAGTTAATATAACTAGTATAATAAGTTGTTAACTCCTTACATATGATTGCATAGTAGAATCAACAAATTAACTTAGTCAAAAAACTAAATTAATTTAACTTTTTGCTAGATGTTTGAAAAAGCTATAACTTAATAATAAGTCAACAAAATTGCAGGAGTCAAGTTAGCATGAAAACTAAGTCAAATTTACAAAACATATTCAATTATTTGTTTAACTATTTTGTACTATACTTTCCCCTCCCTCCTGCCTCGCTCCACTCCGCGCCACCGCTCGCGCGCGAGCCGACTTGAGCCGAGCGGGCAGTGCAGTTCAGTTTAGACAGTGTAATAGCACGCGCATGCTCCAAGTGTGAATTGCTTTCAAGTGCCTAAGTTTTATCTAAACCTATCTAGTGCTAGTGGTGGTGTATGTGGGAACACCAAAGTACCTACCTATGGACGAAGAGGAAATCGCGAGGTCACTGGTGCATGAGTACCCCAAGGAATGGGGTTTAGCAGAGGAGACGATTAAAAATTGGCATGGTAAATACGTATCTACTATCTAAGTGTTATGTTGATTTTTACCTTTAAACAAAATAAATGTGTAGTTATAGTGAGCTATTTTGCTGCGCTATGGATTTCTTAGGTACAGTTCTCGCGGGCTAACAGGTCCGGATGAATTCCGTGCATTTTCGTGCAAGTGGTTGCGCAGATCGCTTTTATAAGACCGACCGACGGTATTGTAGGCACGTAAATGCATGCGCCGAAGTTCGAAACACCTATGTTTAGTACGGTCAAGTTAGTCTGTGAGAATTGTACAATCAAAATGGGTAGGTACCTAATTGGTCTACTGTTAACCAAAAACAGAGGCCTTCCTGACATAGGCTCACCTCGTTTTCAGTCAGAAAATATAATTATTTGGTTATGTAGATACACACTGTATAAATTATTTTTTGGTTTTGTGTTTCAGACAATGAAATCTCTGTAGAACTTTTAACCGATATTAGCGAATATAAACTGAAGGAACTGGTGCCAAAAATCAAGGAGAGGATTCTATTAAGAGCCAGCGTCAATAAATTGACCAAAATAACACATGTAAGTACCAACCTATCTTCCAACAGCAGCATAACTAGTAGGTACCTAAGTAATCTAACAAAATGTTATTTCAACACATTACAAAATATAATGTGTTGAAATAACATTTGGATGGGATAAGGACAAGAAGATGATGATGACAAAATGTATTTTTTTTGTAAAATACCTGCGTAGATAGGTAGGTACTAGGTATGTAATATAAGGGATTATTAAAGCCTACTAATGACGTCTTTTTATAAGTGTGTGTTTATGAGTTTTCTTATGCCGAAGAAGAAAAGTTAAATTTACTTAACGCAGTTATCCTACGGTAATACCCAATGTGCATAATGTTTAGGTTAGTTTCAAAAGAGGAAGTTTTACATTGCATCCGAGGACACAAATTCCGCTCCTCCAAGCCCTACATATTCGGCTTGTACTAACAGCACTACCAGCCTTATTACTGATGAAAAAATAATACTGCATGTTAATTTTGAATTTTATTTGGTCTATTATACCAAGCCACTCAGAAAGTTTTGCGAAAAAAAGTTTTTAGGTATAAGGCACTGGCCACTTGTAATTATTTAGAAAAATTTGGTTATTGAAAAGTAAAAATACCATTGTTTGAATTTCGAATTTCCCTCCACATTTTTTCGAGAGTTAAATTAAATTATCGCGTTTCTTTTAAAAATGGATCTGCATCGAGAGCATTTTCATGCGATGATTTTCTACGATTTTAAATGTGGCCTAAAACCTGATGAGTCATTTGATCGACTTCAAATGGCTTTTATAGATGAAGAACCTTCAAAAGCAACCATCTATCGTAGGCATAGCGAGTTCAAGCGCGGTCGCCTTACTTTGGGGGATGAACAAAGGAGGGGTCGTCCTACGACGGCTGTCACGGAAGAAAGTGTGCTGGCAGTAAAAAAAATAATTCAAGAAAACAGGCGAATTACATACGATTCAACGTACACTGCAGATTGGTTCGGGAAGCGTTCACAAGATTCTTCACGAGCACCTTCGCGTGAGGAGGATAGTTTTGCGCTGGGTGAAGCACAACCTCACCGAAGCTCAGAAGCAGGCCCGTGTAGAGTGGTGCCGTGATATGATTAAAAAATTTGAAGCAGGCTCGTCTCGGCGCGTTTACGACATTGTGACAGGTGATGAATCCTGGATTTATCAATACGATCCAGAAACAAAGCATCAGTCGACAGTTTGGCTGTTTCAAAACGAACCAACGCCTACGAAAGTGAAGCGATTGAGAAGCGTGGGAAAAATTTTGATCGCTAGTTTCTTCACTTTGACGGGGTAGCTGATTTCAATTCCATTACAAGACCAAAGCAGCATCAACGCCGAATGGTATATCACAAAATGCCTGCCAGAAGTTTTGTCTGCAATGAGCAAAAAGCAACCGAACACCGGGCTCCGCGGGGTACTGCTTCACCATGACAACGCGCCCGCGAACTCAGCGCTCAAAACAAGGGACTACCTGGACACTACACCGATCAGAGTCTTGCGTCACCCTCCTTACAGTCCTGATCTGGCACCATGTGACTTATTTTTATACCCTTAAGTAAAAAATCAGCGGAAAGGGATACAGTTTTCATCGCCGGAAGACGCACTAGCAGCGTCCGAGAAGACCGTGGTAGAGGTGTCTGCGGCGGACTGGAAAAAATGTTTCGAAAATTGGTGAAACTTTGTATAGAGGCTGGTGGAGAGTTCTTTGATAAGATTTAATTAAAATATTTTATCCATAGAAGTTAGTTTTTTAGTTTCTCAAAACTTTCTGAGTGTCCCACATATAAATCTAAACTACCACTGACTCGCCGACATGGTTGTTCTCCCAGTTGCAGTCGTGGGAGGGGTGATCGTTTGATGGAATCGTATAAAGGAGGATATAGCGAGTAGGGGGAAAATCCTAAACTATCTCCACATTCAAATCTTGTTTTGTATGGAAAATGGTAAAAAATAATGATTCTTCGAAATTTGACTTAGAGTGGCTATTTTTCTGAAAGAGAACAGCTATGGAAAACTGGTTCTAGCACGTCTGAAATCAAGTAATAAACTTGATGCGACTAGCAGGTCATATATAACAAAAAGTATTGTGGAGTGGTACATTAACAAATGCATTAAAAAATAAGACTTTATTGTGCTTTCAGAAGCTATCACTTGTCAAAATGACACCATTGTCACTATTTACAAAATATTTATTGTGTTTTCATTATTATCATAATCGGTGCAATTATTATGATAATAATTGTAGCCACAGAATACAGTAATTTAGCTACATAATAAATAATAGTACGATTTTGTAAAATGACACAATGGTGTCATTTTGACAAGTAGGTGCCTTCACGAAAATAATATGGGGTAAAAGAGTATACCTACAAAATAACGAGGTTAAGATGAGGTTGCTACGATTATGCAAAGTTTGGTTTCCATAGTACCTAATCTAATAGAAATAAATAAAAAAGAACATATTGGCTCGTTTATTAGTTCATCTGTCTTTGTGTTTGATGGTTTTTCTTTTCTTTTCAGACTCCAACTGATGTTTCTAATAGACTTGAAAAACGGCGAGACGTCCACCGAGAAAAAAACTTAACCTGTCCTTTACCTTACCTTAACCTAGAAATGACCAAAAATTACAAAAGTGACAAAAAATTACAAAATTTAATAAAGCGATAAGTACAAGTCTAATCAAATCTAAAATGTATATGTCTAACGCTCCTGTCACTTACTGTCACATTTCAACATGTTTTACATATAAATATTTTATAAAATGTGACGTTCGAATATAATTGAATATATTATGTCTATTTAGCACGAGAATTGCCTAATTGTGACATTTGTTTTTATTAAGATTTTTGATATTTGCGACATAATATTACTTTGTCTAGGTGCCGTGTAACTTAGGTCTAATATATGTTGTTATTTAGTTATATTCAATGTTAAATAAATTATACTTAGAGTACTAAATCTTTTAATTTTTTGATTTACTATTCGATTTCCTTTGGATACACACACATACACACACTTACACGAACATAATTAAGAATACATAAAATACAGATTCATTTAACCACAGCATATGCCGGTCAAATATATGTATCCGGAATTTACTGCATGATGACTGGGAAAAGAAATCTGCATTTTTATTTAAGTATAATATTATGATAGAAGTGTATTGTAGAATAAGCTTGCGTTGTGTTAAAGTTGTTGGTTTTATTGGTATTTTGCATGTATGTACATAGGTAATAGATTATATATAGAATAGATTTTTCTAAATTCTGATGTAAAGTATCTTAAACTGAAACGCAAAAGTATTTGTACAGAATGTTCTATATGTGTTGTTTGGTAAAATCAATCTGCATTTTCATGGAAGTATTAGAATAAGTTTGAACCTAAGCTTTGTGGTGTAATCTACTTAGATCATTTGTATTTTTGACAGATATGTAAAGTGGCAGCAGAATATAATTACATTTTGCACTAATCATGCAAAATGTATGTCAGTCAACATCAAACCTAAATGATCATCGTTTCTAAACTCATGATAGTTCTAACATGAGTTAGACATTTTACTAAAGAGGGTTTCCACAATAATTCATAAGAATATACTTTTGAAATATTGTAGAAACACTCTTCTAAATGTATCCTATCATGAGTTTTGAAATATTCGTTTAACATTCAGGTTTGATGTTGACTGTACTTAATTATTATGAGCAAATATTATTCTAACCTACTGCTACATTACACCTATGTCAAAAATACTGTATGATCTAGGTAGATTTTACCTGAAAGCTTAGGTTTATCTAACATAAGGTGCAGGTTTATTTTACCATACAAGTTAAGTAATTCTAACTAAATGTCACCTATTAATCGTAAATTTACAACTCAGTCAAAAATACCAATATACATAGGTTAATTTTACCATTACATTTGGGTTATTCTAACATAATGCTACGCGTCGACTCTACATTACACTTCAGTCAAAAATACTATAATAATAGGTAGATTTTACCTCAAAACTTAGGTTCCTCTAACGTAACACCACAAGTTGGTTCTACTAATGAATGCAGGTTTATTGTACCAAAATCATTGGGTGATTTTAACTTTAGGTCACATGTTAGTTCAACATTCGCAACTCACTCAAAAATACCAATATAAACAGGTTATTTATACCACTAAATTAAGGTTATTCCAACCTAATGCAAGGTGTTGTGTCTACATAATAACTCTGTCAAAAATACTTATGGTCTAGGTAAATTTTACGACATAACTAGGTTTAGCTAACAGCACCACTAGTTGTTTCTTAACAATGCAGGTTGATTTGACCAAAAAAAATAAGTACATCTAACTTAAATCTCACATGTTGATTCGTAGAAGTATGTTGATTTTACGACAAAACTTTGGTGAATCAGACTTATTGCCACATGTTGATTCTACCTTTCAAAAATGGATATATACAACCAATAGCATAGATGGTAAAAACAACATTTTTTATCGGTAGGTGCTTTAGATAACATATCATTAAGAAGTTTAAATTACTATTTCAAAACATTGTTAAAACAACCTAACTGGGTTTGGTTAAATTTACCTTTTACAAGTAACAATTTGAGTTTAGCTGATTTAACAAATCATGTAGGTAGGTGCTATATTAACCTAAAAAAAAGGTTGAAAAAAGGTTAGATCAACCTGTTTTGGTTTTTCAGTGCAGACAAAGCTAAATAATGACAAACACAATAAAATTAAATGCTAAATTATAGTCAAACAATAAAATTATGTTATGAAGTTAGGTTATCTTAGGTTGTTAGGTTAAAATTAACTTATTTAAAATTTAATTTAATTTTAATTAATTTTTTTTTTAATTATTCGTCAATATTGTAATAGCATTTCTCTATTAGTATTTTTTTAAATTTAATTTTAAATTCATTCGAGTTAAGTTTCATGTAGCTCTTTGGTTTTATTATAAAATGATTTGTGATTTTTTATTTAAACAACTGAACAACGAACGCAACAACTATTTTGAAAACAATAAACTATCTATACAGGGTGTCCCGGACGTCACAAGACAGACAGCTGTTTAGTTGATTTTAGGGATGTGCTAAGAGTATGGAACCTTTGATGGTCATTTCATGAATCAAAAATATGGAAATCCAAAAGTCTTAGACCGACAATGTTCCCCACCACGGTGTCAATGACCTCCTTCCGGCATTATATACACATTACTTTGTTCCGGATCTGTGTTCCTGGTCGATATAGGGAATCCTAGTGTGGAATCAGGACTATGTAGGTATGCGACTGTTGGGTATTTATTTATATAATAATACAACTATGTCCAAATAGGTAAATACAAAAATACAGTGACACAGCTAGCTATCTAAAGACCGTTGCAAACGATCTATAGATAACTCAACTAATCCAGATCACGGAAGCAGCCTGGCTGCATCGCTACGCTGAATGGCAATTATTATTGTTTATATGACGACCTCTGTGGCGCAGTGGGCGAAGGTCCGCCTGAGACGCAGAAGGATGCGGGTTCGATTCCTGTCACGGGACAAATGTTTGTGAGATCTGCAAATATTTTTCTCGGGTCTGGGTGTTTTCCTATGTATAATATGTATGTATTTACAAAAAAAAAGTATATAAGTAGTATATCAGTCATGTAGTTCCCATGACTGATATACTACTTATATGGCTAGAGGATTTTGTGTGAAAAAAAAATGTCCAGTACTATTTATTTATTTATTTATTATATAATTATTTATTACTAGCTGCGCCCGCGGTTTCACCCGCGTAAGTTTCGATTCGGTAGGAATATCGGGATAAAAAGTAACAGCTATATATACCTATCAGGTTTCATCTCAAATTTTGTTTCTAACGGCGATCTAATTAAATTTTAGAATCCAAAAGCTGCTATTGTGACTTAACTTTGATAGTTAGATATATTCCCTCGAGGACTTTTTTATAGATAGTAATGAGTACTTTAATCATGTAGTACATAATTTTTATGTAACATTAATAGTTTTCACAGCGCGCCAAATAATGAATTTTATAAACAAAATTTTGCTACTTTGGGTTACATCATTGCATTTTTTAAGGATTTTTTTATTTTTTTGCAAATAAATTATGGCCTATGTTACTTTCTGATAATTAAGCCTTCTATTGGTGAAAAAACGGTTAAAATCGGTCCAGTAGTTTTGGCGACAATTCGGTACAAACACACAAAAAAATCATTCCTCTTTATAATATTAGTATAGATTTTTATAAAGTGAAAACTTCAAGCTCCATGAATTTGTTATAGGTAAGTAAATTTTAATATTAATTTGGAGAAAGAAAAATGATGGGAGTATATTTCCCACAGGGATAATGTGTGTTTGACTGTTTTGATTTCTTTGGAGTTTGAGTGACCTTAACTTTTCGCTGTCAAAGTTAATCGAAAGGCACCTCGACCTTGTAACTTTGACAGCGAAATGTCAAGCATGTAATTACTTATTATAAGCACGTGTGGAGCTAACACTCTGTCCTTTCAGTAATTTTTGCGTTAAAAAGTAACAAACATACATCCTATTAGTCTAATTAAGATTATCATTATAATTTATATAATATTAGTCTAATTTAAGAAAGGCAGGCGCTGAAGATCGAGAAACATAATGTCTACATTATAGCAACTGAACCAGACAATCTATTTTGTAAGATTTAGATAAGATATAAATATAACCTATCCATCCTCACAAACTTTCGCTTTTATAATATTAGTAGGAATATGTCGACCAGATCTGTGCTTAAGCAAACTAACAAATAGGTGAAAATTACAATGTTTTTGCTCGTGAGTACACCTACCTATGAGGGCTCATCAGAATTCAAGAAAAAAGCTGCTTTGCTTATTTATATAAAAGCAGGTGCGTGGCATCATCCATTTTCATGCAAATTCTAAGCTTATATTCGCTTCCAGTAACAGCAACAAGTTTTTAGATTACTTTCGATGTTTCATTCTAACAGTTTTTAAAGTGCTATTCATCATATTTTTCCAAAAAAATAAGATCTTTGAATTAATTTCCAGATCAGCCGCCTGATTCCAAATGCACGGAAACTTCGTGTTGACCGACACTTCTGCTATCGAACCAGCACCACAATCACAATCAGAGCACAGTTGTTTATTTCACAAGTAAAAGATTGCGTTCGCGCAAAATGACAAGTTTTTCAAAGACTGAAGTTCAGTGAAAACAGTTCCTTTTTATGCGGGTGGAGGCGCTGTTGTCGCAATGCGGCGCTCGTGATTGGTCGATTCCGCTCATTGGCAGCGGTGGACATTCAACCGTCTCCAATAACGTGGAGGGCCGTCAAATTTGAATTAAGAAGACAGCTATTATTATATCAGAATGTAATCTATGAGACATTGATGAAAAATACCTACTATACTCCTATACCCATCACCCGCAATAACAAAACTCTGTCCAACTCTATAAATAAGTTCCGAAAGTATGTAAATCAAGTAGATCTATTAAAAAGTCGTTACAACTCCGACTCGCGGGAAATCAGCATAACTTTATTAGTCATGCAATCGGTCGCGGCCGAAGCCGAAATTTGGATCATAGCATTCGGCAAAAATGTTCGCTCAATAGTTCGTTGTTTAATTCGTTGACGACTTTAGATTGGAAAGCAGGCGAACGATATTTTTTAAGAAAATGGGATGCATGGACATTTGGGCATAACCTTAGAATTCGATTGTTTGACCCTCTTACTCGTAGTTTGGTCAACAAATAAGTTATATTTAATTCCTTAAGAATATTAAAGTTTTAATCTAAGATAGTTAGCATTTTGGTGTTATACTGTAAGGTTACTATTTTTTTAAATAAGAAATTCTAATTATAATTGCAGTGTTTACTGAAGATTTTTTTTATTGTAACACCGCTGCGTCTGTGATATGTTCAACAATATGCCAAACTTGTAGCTGCATAGAAAGGGGTATTCCTTTCCCTCCCTCTCCCTCCTCTTCCTCTTGAAAATTATTCTCGGTCAGACCGGGAAATCGGGAATTTTTGTTGCCGTTATCCCCCGCTTTACACTTTTGCTATATAGTTTGATATAGACGTGTTAGCTTGAAACTGATAGGAATATTTCCCCGCTATGGATTTTTTTCAGCTATGAAATATTTCTAGCTGTTGGATCATCTTTGAAGCTCTTTATACAACAACTTAAGTGACACCGACGATATGGTACTGTTGTATATGTCTCTACGTACGGTCAGGCAACTTGCAAATGTCCAGCATAGGCTATGGGCTCAAATATAACGTAAATAGAACCAGCTCCTGGTTTTCCAACCGTGGGACAATAAAGTAACTTTTATTCTCTAGATGTCGTAGCACTGGCTAGAATATCCGCGATTCTAGTAACTCAGCCACTGGGTCACGGAAGACCTCAAAGACAATCAAACACAGAGTGGGAGTATCCAGCGTCTGCTGTCAGAAGAAATTTATTGGCTTATTTTTTTAAGCAACTAAAGTTGCAAACAAGCTTACATCCCACTTTGGTACGCATAGCCCGTTGATTACCGTTTATTATTGTATGTATAAAAAGACTGGCTAAAAGACCTTTAGTTCTCCTGTGTGGCTGCAAATGTGGCTGTAAGCCTTAGGTGTAGTAGAGCTCCTTGTGTCGAGCTCGTCCAGGGTATTACTGCCACTAAGCAGTAATGCTGAGTTCCGGTTTGAAGGGGTGCCGGTGAAATTACAGGCACATGCAAATTTTCATCCGTTATGTCATAGGGTCGGCAATGCGCGAGTGATACCTCCGGTGTTGCAAGCGATAATAGGTTACGGTAACCACTTACCAACAGGCCGTATGTTTGTAACGGCCGATTTTGTACAACTTAAATGGCACTTTAGTTGTACAAAATAGAAAATGTATTTAAAGAGGCAAAGGTCGTTTCACTAGGAAAAATCCCGAAGTATTCCCGTTTGAGCACCTATTTTTTGGGCACCTATGCATTGAGCACCAAAGATATTCCCATTTGAGCACCAATCAATATTTTAACGGTGCTCAAAGGGAAACAAAAATTAAAATTTGATTTTATTCTCCATTGAGCACCTACGGTGCGGCATCTTCTAGAGATGGGGTGTATAATAAAACATAAAAATTGGCAGTACTTTAATTATCATATAAATTTTTGGAAACTAAGTAATTATTATTCCGCACCGTAGGTAAAAGCTACCGCACCGTAGGTGCTCACTGGGGAATAAAATCATTTTTTTCCCATTTGAGCACCACGTTAAAATATTGATTGGTGCTTAATTGGGAATACCTTTGGTGCTTAATGCATAGGTGCCCAAAAAATTGGTGCTCAAACGGGAATACTCCAAAATTTCGGACATGTCAATTCAACCCGAAAAATTCCAAGGCCGACAAATTTCGGACTTTCCTTTCCTGCTCTATTCCAAAGCTGTAAATAAATAAACAAACTTTTCACGTGCGCCATAACTTAACAAGTTAGTATGAAATTATTATATAGATGAGATATTGACAGATTTGGTTCGCCGCGATGTTTTGGAAGTTTTCTGAGTAAATCTCAACCAAAGCAAGGAAAGCAGGAACATGGATGATTTGATTAACATTGACATTTATAATAATTGATAGAATTGGACTATGGTGAGATCAGAGGTAACCAGAAAGATAGATAACTCATTATTGCATATACCAGATTAAAAACACTTTTATAAGCCCCATTTTATAACCACAATTTAGTTTATCTTATAAACTAAATTGTGGTTATAAAATGGGCGGCCTCAAACCTGAGTGATCTCTTCCAGACAATTATTGGATGAACCGCATTAAAAATAATGTTAAGAGAGGTGGTGTTATTGGCGGTTTTTACTTCAGGGGTTTATTTTTGTGGATGTATCTTATGTACCTCAGTGACCTTACTGTCTTGCCCTACTCGGTTTTTCGCTGTTCAGGGGACGCTATAGATATAGTCTCATAAAAAATATATCTGAATCGAATTATATAAAAATGATCTATAATTCTAAAATAACACATTAGATTACTTTTATAATAGGTAGGCAAAGCCATGAGCTGAAGCTACTTTTTTTTTAAACACAGTGTCACCTAGTCCCAAAGTAAGCAGAGCTTGTGTTATGGGAACTAAATAACGGATATACTACTTATATAATTTTGTTTTGTAAATACATATATGTTATACATAGAAAACACCCAGATCCGAGACAAATATTTGTCCCGCAGCGGGAATCGAGCCCGCAACCTTCTGCATCTCAGGCAGGCCTTCGCCCACTGCGCTACAGAGGTCGTCAAACTAATTATATTATTCGTCAACTTATTTATCCCAAATTCTTACGATACAGAACATTACTTTCCGAGTCTTAAGCCATTTCTTCGGAAATCTTTTTCAATAGTTTGAATGACACGCACATGACCCCACGTAGTGAGGGTACGTTCACACTACAGGGAATTTATAAAACTCTGGAAACAATCCTACTACCGTTTATAATCCTATTATAAACGCGAAAGTTTGTGAGGATGGATGTTTGTTACTCTTTCACGCAAAAACCACTGAACGTATTTTGATGAAACTTTACAGTAATTTAGCTTATACATCAGAATAACACATAGGCTACTTTTTATTCGTGTACCACGCGATCGAAGCCGTGGGCAAAGGCTAGTGTTGAATAAAACATTATCACGACTGTGTTCAATAAAAAAATCCATCCTAAGATCCATTTTTCTCTATCCATGTTTCGGCTTGATTGTTCTTTATTCGTTATTGTATACTCAGCGAATATACATAGAAAAAACTTACATAGTAATACATGAGTATATAAATGAGTTCACCTTATTCGTATGGTACCACGCTATAGCTAAATGACGTATCATAAAAAAAACAAGCAAACTTCGTTGCTTGATTCTTCTAAACCGATTGCGCGCAAGAAATCGGCGTAAATTCCTGGTTATTACAACACCTGGAAAAAAACGCTGGGTTCTCGAGAACCGATTGCGAACCGAATGACGCAGTGTCAGAAGGCCCGCCGATAGAGCGATGATATCTCAATGGTTGCGGAAAGGCGGAGGTTCTTACTCCACCATTCCTCTTCCGGTTACCCAAGATCGTTCATCATAGTTGGCATAGCACTCTTTGTTGAAGGCCAATGTCCACTAGTGGAGTTCTAAAAGCTGTTGATGATGGAGGCCTTTGGGAGGCCTAATATATGTATATCCCGACTGACTCCCAGTTTAGCGATTGCTATGTGGAAGCGGACTAATCTATATGCTATCCACGGCCGCAACTACAAAAGTTTACCTCTAGAGAATGGTTTCTTAGCGACTTGCCATTCTCGCCACGGATCAACACTCTCGAAGGGTATAGGCACTGGAGGCTTCATCTCACGATTCTACTGTTTGGTAAATAAAGTTTTCTTTTTTCTTGTATTCTTGTAAAGGAATGATAGTAAGAAAATTTTAGAATGGTGAAGCAAAAGAAAAAAAAGCAATAGTTCACGACTTAAGGCCGACCGTGGCGGCGGTGGCGGCGGTGGCGGCGGTGGCGGCGGTGGCGGCGGTGGCGGCGGTGGCGGCGGTGGCGGCGGTGGCGGCGGTGGCGGCGGTGGCGGCGGTGGCGGCGGTGGCGGCGGTGGCGGCGGTGGCGGTGGCGGACACAGACCGCCTCTCGTTTACACGAACTTTCCCGGTGGTTTGGTAGTTTGGCGTCAGTTTAACCGGGTATTATTGTCATTTCTAGATGATAGAAATTACATCCTACCAAAATTATAAACGTGAAAGTTTGTTAGGATGGATGTTTGTTACTCTTTCACGCAAAAACTACAGAACGGATTTTGATGAAACTTTACAGTAATACCTCTATAGCTTATGCATCAGAATAACACATAAGCTACTTTTTATCAGGGCACCACGCGAGCGAAGCCGTGGGCAGAAGCTAGTAAAAATATTTCAATTGCAATATGATTGATGTTAAGAAAGATCCGTAATCTTCTCTCTACTTTTACCTGAAATATTATTTGGTGTGCTATAAAGTATTTTCTATCTATTCCATGCAATCGCGATGACTTGGTGGCGCCGGCTACTCGCTCGCCTAGACGCAAGAAGCCAGGGTTCGATGCCCGTTGCGGGTCAATTTTTTTTTTATGTTCTGTAGATATTTGTTCCGGGTCTAAGAGTTAACGTACCGTTATACAGGGAATTCTAGTGTGGGGTCCGGACTATGTATTCATATGTCTGCTGGGTATTTTATTGTTGCTAATAAAGGAATAACTTTGTTTCATTGTTAAAAATAGTATAATGATTTTATTCCAAAAACTATCGTGAACTTGACTATTCATATTGTAAAAACGGGAATTTTCACGTACTGCACTATCGGTGAAGGCACCGACTACCTTCCGCGTCGCAACCACTCACCCTGATGAAGACTCTCGGAATGAGTCGAAACTTAGTCGGTGCCTTCACCGATAGTGCAGTACGTGAAAATTCCCGTTTTTACAATATGAATAGTTTAATGATTCTTATTCTTTAATGGGTCTGTGTGTTTTCCATGTATAATATGTATGTATTTACAACAAAAAAAAGTATATAAGTAGTATATCAGTCATGTAGTTCTCATAATACAAGTTCTGCTTAGTTTGGGGCTCGAAGATGCTGTGTGAAAAATGTCCAGCATTTTTTTTTTTATTATATTTGAACTCCATAAAAAGTAGCTCAAAGGAATGGCCTTAAAATAAAATTACTTTGCTTTCTAAAGACACTTTCAACTAGTGAAAGAATCTCAGTGGAATAACAAAACCATAAATTATTTTATGTTACCATGAAATTATTTTGTTAACCAACTTCAAGGAAGGCCTGTTGAAGTCTACATAGGCTTCCACCTAAAGAGTGCCATGACCAATGGTCTTAAGCCACATCCATCCACCGACATCCCGAGCCTTTGAAGCTTCAGAGTTAGCCGCGACAAACTTACTTCTTTATTGTTTTGTTAGGTACTTCTTATTTTTATAATACATACCGCGAAAAGAGAAAAAAATCTCGTCTATGGTACTTACCTGGATCCTACGTTAATATTTAAACTTATAATATCGTTTGTCCTTACTGACTGACTGACTGACTGACGGTTTGACTGACTGACTGATCTATCAACGCACAGCCAAAACTGTTAAGTTAGAAAGCTGAAATTTGGAACAAAGCTTATTTTATAACGTAAGTGAGGATTTTTGGAAATTCCCAGTTTAAGAGGGGGAAAATGAGGGAAGGAAATTTGTATGAAATTCTTTGATTTTTAAATTTGGAAAACATAAAAATTTTAAATACATCTATTGAACATAAATCAGTAATGATGTGTTTCAGAGTGTTTGGATTTTCACATTTTATGGGGGAAAGGGGCGTAAAATTTTGTATTGGAGTATCGATTTTTTTAAAGTTCGGATTTTTGGAAATTCCCAGTTTCAGAGGGGTTATAATTGTTGCTGCTCATCATAAATAAATAATGGTGTGTTTCTGGATTTTAGATTTTTTCTCATTATAAAAGGGGAAATGGGTGTTAAAAGCTTTGTATGGAGGTATCGTTTTTTAAACACGACTCCACGCGTGCAATGCCGCTGGCAACAGCTAGTCTGTTATATTTGGATTGAAGCGATAGAACTCAAAGGGAAGAGGAGCGTCACGGCATGCTAATCAACTAGCCCCGAAGTCAAGGTACGTGCATAGATTCTTCTATTTTATGTTTCTTTGGAAACTTCAGAAGTAAACTTAACATAAATCCTACTATAAAATAAACTAAGTACTGCTTTGACCGCATGTTACTCTTGTACAAAATAATCGAAGAAAAGTTGCTCTCCGTATTATTATCCGTTAAAATAAAAGGGATTTCTGTGGAGACCAATTAATTTTTTTTTTACCGTAAGAAAAGTAGCTCTCATCGTTAAGGAAGCGTTCTTATGAAATGCATTTGCTTCACCGTTTTTTTGTCGACTTACGTTTCAAAATTGGTCTCCACAGAAATCCCTTCTATTAACGGGATAGTAATATATAGCCTATGATTTCACCCTGAAGGTCCATTCTGAATATAAGTAATATACTTTTTCTGCACTCCTTGGTTCATCATCGGTTAGTGTTTTAATAAGCAATTCTGGGTTTGTTAACCTGTCACGTGAAATGCTAAATTATTGCGAAAACGCGGGCATGTGCCAAATGTAATGTTTACGTAATTTGTTATCCTCAAAGATCTTCGCACTGAGTATGTCGTAAGCCTGTTTTTTTTGTTAGTGAGGTGGAAACTAAAAGTCGCATCAAATAAAATTAAATTATTTATTTCTAATTAAATAAATACAAAACATCCTATAACTATTTAGCCTTTATTGAGCACTAACTCTTTGGTTCCAATCTTATTCACCGTTTAGATCAAGACATACATTTTAAAACAACCGCACTGCCAGCTTCTATATAGCTTCTCGTCTCGTGTCTTCGTTCCTGGTGAGGATACACATGGTCAATCACGAAGCCATGGGAAGACCAATGGGACGTTATCCGACGATGTAACGGAATTCCCCCCCCCAAAGCTGCCCCCCCCCCCCCCCAAGTAATATAAGCAGAATATAAGAACAAGTCCAACAGCCATAGTTGCTCTTATTCTTCGAGCCCTTCAGTCTCTTTGGTAATCTATCAGCTTATCCTTATTCCTGCTCATGGTTTATTAAATATATAATTAATATAATTGTTAATCATCTTTTTGATTAATTATCACACACACATTAAAACTTGACCCAACCCAGTTTTCCACCCTCCATCACGCTTCAGACAGACTCTCCACTTCTATGACATGTCGATGCTTCTTCTTCTTATGGATGCCATCAAATTCATCATGGATCTCGTCCAGCGTTCTTCCTTTAGTCTCTGGCACGAAGAAGTAGACAAAAATCGTTCCTATGATGCATACCACAGCAAAATGCCATAAGGTCCACCCAGGTTTGATCATTACTACCAAGTTCTGGTATAACTTGGTGACACCAAAGGCTAGGAACCAGTGGAAGCCGGCAGTAATCGCAGTAGCTCGTCTGGTTACGTTTGGAGGAAAGATCTCTCTAAGCATCAGCCAAGGAATAGGCCCTACTCCAGCAGCGTAGAAGCTTATGAATATGCAGAGAAAGAATAGTGGAAACCATGTCAAAGAAGATATATTGCTTGAAGATACACTAGATTCTTTAAGATGGTAGTAAACCCCTAAACATCCTAAGCATACAGCCATAATTGAAAACGATGTAAGTAGTAACAGTCTTCGTCGAACTATCTTCAACAGCATAGTAGAAAAATAAGTAGAAGATACAAAACAGAATCCTAGAATGATAGCAGAGCCTGGATTCAACGTAACAGAGAACGTTTCAAAGATCTGCTTCGCGTAGAAAAGGATAGGGTAAATTCCACTCATTTGCTGAAAGATCATGAGTCCGAAAGAGACGACCAGAGCTTTGATGGTGCCTCTTGTTTTGAACAGCTCTTTGAAAGTGACTTTATTCTTGGCTGCGTTTCTGATGTATTCTTTTAAGGACTTGATCTCTGAGTCGATGTCGTTGTCGATTCCTCTGAAGTAGCATAGGGCAGCCTTGGCCTCATGGAACTTTCCTTGGGACATGAGGTAGGCAGGGGATTCAGGGAGGAAGATGAAGGCGATGAAGAATGCTATGGGTATACTGGCGCAGAGCACTGAAAACCAAGTTTGACTTTCTACCATACCTGAAAAGATACACAAAGCTTAATTAGCTAAAAGGACAGGCTAATTTTATAAAAATAAAAAACCTCGCCTATTATATTATTAAGTGTTCCGTCTATACTCAGTGATACCCTAGATCCTGTTCATCCTTTCCTGGTCAACATAAAGTCTAAACTCATATGGTATGTGGTCAAAACTAAATATTTTGAGCTAATAACCTAAAAACGGCTGCACCAATTTCCACCAAACCTAGCTTAGAACCATCTCGCAAACACCAGCTTTTGTACAAAAAAACACGATTTTAGAACCTTATTCTTTCCAAAACTCACCAATTATATACCCGAACAGCACTCCGCAGCTCATCTGCACGTGGTAGAAATTTGCCAGGGTCGGAAGTATCTGCTTCTCCGCTATATCCTCCACGTAGGGAGGGATGCCAACGCTGAAGGCTCCTACAGCGACGCCGCCTACGAAGCGTCCTACGTACAGGCCGTACACATTGGGACTGGAAACGGAGGAAGAGGTCACTATTCTTCTTTCCACAAAAAATAAACAAGACAGAGAGTACATACAAGAGATATAATTTATTTTTACGCTCTGTTTGCATGTTCTGCAGATATTTTATACAGGTCTAGGTGTTGTAGTACCATGGTACACGTCGTTCCTAGTACAGGGAATGCTAGTGTGGAGTCAGAAATTGTGAGTGACTCGTCATTACAAAAAGCGGTACTGATGTAACTCACCTGGAAGCAACTAGAATCCAAGACACGACCAGTGGGAGGGCCAGATACAGCAGCGTCTTCTTCCTTCCGAAGTATTCCGATATGAGTCCGGCGGGTACGGAGCCAAAGAGGGCGCCAAGGCAGAGGAGGGACGCCGCCCAAGACGCTTGAAAGTCTGTCAGACGCTGAAAGAGGAAGACCAAGTAAAGGTTTTCGCTCACTTGTTAGCTCGGAATCGGATCGATACCGCCTCGGCGACACACCTCTATGGTGTCGGCGCGGCTACGCTAAGAGGTCACGCGGCTATATGTCTAGCTAGATTATCACGAATTGACGGCCTTGGCGGCGGCGGCGAGATGTAAATGCGGCTACAGAGAGACGTAAATGAGAGTATGGAGAAGCGATTTGACCACTCACTGCTAGCCATTCACTTGTTTGTACTTAGGCGAAGCGATACTGTTAAGATTCTGATTAGTGTGCGTTGCGGTACCGATCCGTTTCCGGGTTGATAGCTGTGTGATAAACTTAAGAAATATTTTTTTCTTGATAAAGTCTACAAGTCTAAAAAAAATTTTTTTTATAAAATTTAAATCTCTTGTATTTTAGCCCATTGCGTTTTTGAAATTCCCTATATAAACCATATTTTTAGGATAAATTATTCACTTCCATGAGCAAAATCATCTTCTTAGGGCATAACTTTTCTGGGGCACCCTATATGTATCTAGACCCCAACCTATATGTATGTAGATATCACACTCACCACAAGTTTCTGGTGAGAGATGAATGCCACGGTCGCGTTCTCGAGCACAGTTTCGTGGATCTGCGTCTAAACACACATTCATTTCAAACCGTTAATTAATGATGAAACAGGTGTAAAAGGCATAGAAACCAAGTTAATCAACGAAAGTCAAGGCTTATTCACTTTTTATTAAAGTATTAATAACTTATTATTAACTTTTTTTTTCTCTGAAAATCATGGTCTTAACGTTGTGTACGTTCAGCATCTAGTCCCAAAGTAAGCAGAGCTTGTGTTATGCGACTACTACATGACTGATATACTACTTAAATGCATTTTTTTGTAAATACACATATACAAATATATTGTATAGAAAACACCCACACCCGAGACAAATATCCGCAGATCATGGAAACATTTGCCCCGCGGAGGGAACAGAACCCGCAACCGTCTCCATCTCAAGCGGGCTTTCGCCCACTGTGCCAACAGAGGTCGTGTAGTTTTTACGAACTATATCATCATCAACAGCTTGTTGAAGTACATTTCTGAGGCCTCTCCCATAACTAATAAGGTCACTATTTATTAGCTTATCGTTTCCAACGGAAAACCAGAGATTTTTTTTTCTCTCTCGTCAAATAAAAAAGACTTTTGTATCGATCGACACTTTACTATCCACTAAATTACACTTAAAAGGTATCGCGAAAGTTTGTTTAAAATGATTTTATTGAATATTTATAAATTACTCTCCTTCCATACCTTTTGTATTGTGTTTAGAGAGCATGTAAGTATATAATTTAATGTATTTCAAGTCAGATAAACTCGCTGTGCTGATTGTATTGTGCGGGCTTCATTTTATGTAATTTTAGAGCACTTTATTAGTACTTACATTGTTTGATATCTGTACTTTATGAGTATGAAATCATTTTATACTATGTTACCACGTAGTTGTATATTTTGTATTACTCTTTTAGAGCAGACTATAGTCATAGAACCACACCGCCTCATTTTTTGTAACTTTTTAACATTCGTGTAAATGTTAGATTTTTGTATTTCGTTATTGCTATTTTTTTTACCACATCCATTCTCGCTATTCAGATTTCAGATTTCATTTATTTGACCATTGCCTTGCATTGTTATAAGGCAAGATAATTCTGTTCACTAAATTCAAATAATACACTTCTGCATCTGAGGTGGGCCAACGATATTGCCAAACCTCGTTAAGATCGTTAAAGTTAAAATTGAGTATTGAACTCCTTCAAAAATCCCACAGAGTACCCACAGAGTATTAAATCCGAAATTAACATGTGTCACATAAAGTTCCCGTATCGCGGCTCCGGCTGCCATAAATTCAGGAGTTGCACCAACTTGGCGTAAAGTTATGATTGAGGAGGCAACTAACTCACTCCAGCATTTCAGCCTCGACAAAGCATTTTATTTGAAATCTGTCCATTGTCCAACTACCCCTGTGGCTCAGTGGGCGGAGGCCTGGCTAAAGCGCAGAAGGTTGCGGATTCGATTCCCACCGTGGGACAAATATTTGTCTCGGGTCTAGGTGATTTCTTTATATTATATGTTTCTTGAACAAAAAAAATGTACATGTATGAGTCACATAGTTTCTATAACACAAGCTCTGCTTACTTTGGGGGTAAGTGATGCTGCGTGAAAATGTCTGACGTTATTATTATTATTATTATTATTATATATCGCGCCACGTTTCCTCCTGTCGCGACCGCGCAACATCTCCTCCCGTCGCGAACCGACAGTTATCGAAAGCCGCTCATACTAATAAGAAGAACTAATAGAAGAACAGCCGTGAAGAAGCGCTACCAGGCTTAGATGACCTTGAACACAACCACCAAGGTTAAGGAAACGGATCTTTACGGGAACGGTCAGGCTCCTGCTTCGAGGTATTCGTAGCTTGTTGAGTGCAGTGCAGTAGGAGACAAAGGTCTTCTTTCTCCTATTCTATCTCTTTCCATCTTTCAGATAGTGGAGTTCCGCTTGGTCTAACTACTTGACTAACACGCCAAAAAATCATCTATTTCATTTTTTTGCAAACAGCTTTATCATCGTTACTTTTTGTTCAAGTATTTTCTTTGTTTCTAGTAATTTCTTGTTGATTAGGTTGTAAAAAAGGACAACGAAGCTTAATACTTGGAGTGGACTAGCTGTTACACAATAGCCTGATATTATTTAAGTAAAATTTCAAACGGACTCCGCTCTAAACCAAAACTTTTGACTGCGATTAAAACCTTTATAATTTAATAGATGCCTACTCAGTTAGCTTTAAAGAGATAGGTTTCGTTTGTTGTTTTAAGCGACTAATATTTAGGCACTCACTAATTAAAAATTATTGTGTATTCAGTTATTAGTTAAACTATAGTGAATTTGACTATTCATATAGTAAAAACAGGAATTTTTACGTACCGCACTATCGGTGAAGGCACCGACAAAGTTTCAACTCATTCCGAGAGTCTTCATCAGAGTAAGTGATCTTAACGCTCTCCCTCCGTGTCGCGTCGGGCACTGATAGTGCAAGACGCGACGCGAGACTCTCGGAATGAGTCGAAACTTAGTTGGTGCCTTCACCGATAGTGCGCTACGTGGAAATTCCCGTTTTTACTATATTAATAAATGCTAACCACTTGAAATATGCAGGAATTGTGCCAAATGTGCCTCTGACTACCTCTGTACTTGGTATCCTCGAAGATATACGCACTGAGTATGTATCTGAGGCTGTCCACTATGGAGAGTACAGTCGTGAGCGTGTTTGTTTTGTATCTGTCTTTCTAATTATAATTTAATCAAATTGTTGGCATGCCGGTTTCTTCACGATGTTTTCCTCCACCGTTTTCAGTTGTTTTTCACTTGTTAATGCGCATATTATTATTTTTTTCGGGGTAAAAAATCCATTGGACCGGAATTGAACCCATGACCCCAGATCAAATGTACACAGGTCTAGAACGAAAGTTAATCACATTTTCCTCATAAAGTTCTGCATACAAGCACTAAATCAATTAATACAAACTCAATAAACCGTAAAAATGAAGTATAACAGGTGCATAGGCCGAATTACAGCGGCCAACTGCACTGCGCATTCTGCAGGATAAAACAATAATTGCTACGAACGATACTAGACGTTACGAATGAGGCGATACGGTCGATTTCATAAGCGGGCATGGTATGTGAAAAGTTCCAGTATCATAAGTCAGCTTTTCACCGCATGCAACTGGCTGTCACGCGGTACAACTTCCAGAAACTTTGGCATAATTCGCGCCACATTACACGGAAATACTAACAGTATAAAAGCTCGGTATAGTCATGGGTAGCACACTGTTTGAAAACGAGATCGTGCGAGAAGCTCAGTTTTACTACTGAGCCAGCACACTGTGGTACCACAATTGAGGCGAGGCAGCGTATAAACGTGAAAGTTTGTGAGGATGAATGTTTGTTACTCTTTAACGAAACTACTGAATGGATTTTGATAAAACTTTACAGTAATATACCTTATACATTAAAATAACACATCCGGGTACCACGCGAATGAAGCCGTGGTCAGAAGCTAGTTATGCATAAATATTGATATTAGTATTGAACACTTATATTTAACTAGCTTCTGTCTACGACTTCGCCCGCGTGGTACCTGGATAAAAAGTAGCCTGTGTATTATTCTGATGTATAAGCTATATTACTGTAAAGTTTCATTAAACTCCGTTCTGTAGTTATTGCGTGAAAAAGTAACAAACATCCTCACAAACTTTCGTGTTTATAATATTAGTAGGATTGACCATTAAAATTTGTATAAAATCGTGAGCTAACCGGCATGGCCTATGGCCAATAAGCGGCGATGTACTTGCAACATGTGACGTGGATTGCTAGCTACTTGCAAAACGCGGACATGTGCCTGCGTTTACTATTTATAATGTTTGGACGTGCCTCTGACTTCCTACTTGGTGTCCTTAAAGATCTACGCACTGTTTACCTATGTATCGTAAAATGTCCATCATTGGGAATATAGTCGTATTTTTAAACGTTTTTGTTTAGTTTTTATTTTAGATAATATATTACAACATAAGGTTTTACAACAGTCCGCAAAAATTAGATTTAATAATATTTTTTTTTATGATTTTTTTTTTAGTTGTTTGCGATTGTTAGATATTATGAAACTAAACACGTTTAAATACATTAATGACATTGTTTTTTTTTTATTGTTATACATGAAGATTGATTTTTTATTTAATTGAAATTAATCTACCAACCAAAGCGTATCTACTGTATTGGACTAACTCTATGTCTGTGCTAAATTTCTTCGCTTCGAGGGTAGTTGGAATTGGTTTAGTTATGAACACAGCACAGTATAATGTATACTAAACAGAGTTTGTAGGCTTCCCGAACTTTTGCAATAGTAATAATTTAATTTGTATAATACTAAACTTGTAAAGTAACTGGTTTGTATCACGTGGCATTAATATTATGGGATCTAATAAAGAACCTTGTGAAACCCCAATCACATACATCATTTTATTATTTAATAAAAACTTTATAGAAATCTTCAATCAGCTAGCGTCAAAGTCAAAAATTACAAGGATCACTTTGAAAGTACTTCTGGGTACCGGCTACACAGATGATATATTTTCTATTAGGAACTAAAGATATATAACTTTTGAATCCTGTGGAAAAATCGAAAAAAAACATGATAAAACATGATAACATGATGCGTCAGGATATTGTTAGTGTTGTGTGTCGGAGCCGAGATGTACTCGAATGTGACAGTGGAACCGGTGGTAGTGGTATTTTTCGCAATAAAAGAGTAAGAAAGAGGGTAGATCGATTTGTCTGCCACTAACATTCATAACCCGCAAAGACTTCAGTTCCTCCCGCGATCATGGTACATGCAACTGTGCCGGTTCACATATCATGGTAAATATCCCGTTTTTTAGTAAAAACTAAAGAAATAGTTTTATACCCAACTAAACGGCAATAATCTAATTATGCCAGGCTTAGCAATGCCAAAATTTTCTAAAGCGTTAAAGCAAAAGAACATTCTTCGGAACCAGAACATTCCCATTTTAAAGTTTTATAAGTTTTTGACATTACTAAGCCTGGAATAATAAAAGCCGTTGTGTTGTTTCCATAGCCATTTTACTTCTTTAATTAGGAGGAAGGTCTAGGATGACCTAAAAATAACCAGTTGAAAAAATATAAGATAAATATCTTCCAACGAATTCTTATTATAGAACATCCATCATTCTGATCTGTCGTGTAGCAATTCATCTAAAGATATACATATATACTTGTCTTTATCAAGAGTAGACACGTCTGCGCTCTATCTGGAGAGGTCAACCAACTAATACGCTGACTCTTGGACTAATTCAGAACACATACAAAAGAAACTTTCTCACACCTAAATGCGTTGTTATTTTTTAGTTTTGGTATGTTTTTATAAATGTAAACAATTTATATCTTTAGATATAACGATTTGGATTATCCGTTATGTTACATTGACTTCAATGATGAATTTGAATTTGATCATTGAAGAGTTGTTGAGACTTTGCAAAGTAATTCTGCTCATGTTTTTCATAGCAAAGCCAAACCTGTAATTTTCTGTGAAGAATTTCACAGCAAAAGTAGACTGGATTTTAAAACAGGGGTTAATTTGATTTCACCATTACAGAATATGCAAGGTTTTTTTATAAATGGTGTGAAAAAAGTATACATAATACAATAATAATTTACGTATAGCCAGACTTAATTTTGTTCGACTCAGATAAAATAACTGTTTTTTGTTCGATTACAGCAGAGCATAGTAAAAAGTGTTTTAATAAAATGTCCAGAGTATTTAAATAAGTTCCCATATTAATATTTTAATAACTGGCAGATGTTTTATCATTGATAGAAATTAAACGAGAAACTGATCAGTACAAAATGAGATCACTATCCAACTAAAGTTAACTAAAGTTTCCTAACCTTAGTTTAGGAGTTAAGTAGTCCATTTATTTTTAATAATGCTGATCATTTTTCGCACACAGCATCATCTAGCCCCAAAGTAAGCGTTGTGTTATGGGAACTATATGACTGATATGCTACTTTTTTTTATAAATACATACATATACATAGCAAATACCCACACAAGAGACAAATATTTGCAGATCATACAAAAAATAGTCCCGCGGTGGGAATCGAACCCGCACCCTTTTGCGTCTCAGGGGGATCTTCGCACACTGCGCCACAGAGATCGTCTTTTAAATGTACAACTTCTTAATTATACACTTTTGTATTCTATGTACAAAACTTGCTCTTTATGTAAGTAAACTTTTTATTGTTTTTAGTTCTAATACGAGTATCTAGTCTAACGGTTTTGTTTTGAAGTAAATAAATCATCTTTGTCTTTCAATCTTTAATGGGCTTAATTAATTCTATTCCATTATTTTTGAAAGGTTGTCTTTTAGAGATCGCTTTTAGCGATAAGACCGCCCATTGTACCTTATATTATTGTGAATTCCTGTGTCTTATTGTATTTTGCTTTGGTGTGCAATAAAGAGTTTATCTATCTATCTATTTTACCAGTTCTTCATGATGGGAATAATTTCATTGAAAAAAATTGGGCATTTTATTGAGAGATAGTATTGTTCGGTTCGCTTATTATTGATGTTTTTTATCATCAGAGCCCGTATACGCTTTTGTCATGAAAGTTTTCATCTCCAAGACGGCTTTTTCAACTGAAAATTAGTTTTTTCAATAGTCCTGCCGCGGGACAAATGTTTGTATGATCTGCAAATATTTGTCTTGACCCTTGGGTCTGGGTGTTATCTATGTATAATAGAGGTATAAATATATTAACAAAAAAAAATTAAGTAAGTCCACAAGCAAACCCATAGCACAAGCTCTGCTTAATTTGGGGCTAGATGATGCTGTGTGAAAAATGAATTATTTAAAAACAAAAAAAAATATGTGATTTTTACATTGATTTTATCTCTATGACTCGTCTCTAGAAAGCGCTGCAATAGATTAAAATCACGTCAACCTCCGACGTCCTCTAACTTTTTAATTTATAAAATACTTACAAAAACATGGTTCAATTAACCAAAACAAAATAAGTGCATAATGCTCTCCTTTTCTCTCTCTCCTCTCTCTTTTCGTGTAAATTTTTCTTCCATACAACCTAAAGATATTGAGATATTGGACGAATTGATGCGCTGAGACCACTTTTTTTGTGAATCGTAGCGGAAGAAATCAAAGTCAGAAATGTGAAATAGCTTCTACCCACGGCTTCGCCCGCGGTACCTGGATAAAAGTAGCCTATGTGTTATTCTGGTGTATAAGCTATATTGTTGTAAAGTTTCATCAAAATCCGTTCAGTAGTTTTTGCGTGAAAGAGTAACAAACATCTATCCTCACAAACTTTCACGTTAATAATATTAGTAGGATAGGATAATTGACAGTTAGTTAACTAACATACATTAATAAAATTAACTTCAGGATCATTGATTTAAGTAGTTAGATTAACAAGATATCAATCTATTTAGTTTTTGATATTATTTAAAACGGTCTATTGGCTTTGCAACACTTTAGGCATTGTTTATGCGTGTGTTGTCCCGGTGTATTATATTCAGTAATAATCCATTATTAGACACGCAAGTTACTAAGTCTGATGTGCTTGTAATTTTAATATTGCATAATGTTTTGGTTTAGTAAGGCATAAAAGACGCATACATAATGTTAATACATACCTAGAGGGTAATCTAAAGAGTACCGTCCAAAGAAAAAAAAAATGCATCAGCCCTGGGAGTATTTGAAAATACACCCCTGTTTTTTTAGATTTCGAGTTATGATATTTTTACGTTTTGTTTGAGAATTTTCGGCCGGAACGTATAACCGTTTATGTAAAAATATAAATATTTTTTATATTTATATATATGTATATATAAAAATATCAAAAAAGTTTTGATATTTTTTCTGTATATTTTTTAATTGTCCTGGAATGGCACTTAATGGCATAAAATGATCAGTTTCCTAACAGCAGTATAAAGTAGGCAAATCAAAAACTTCAAAATAATTTGATAACAAGTTTTTAAGTTAAATTAATATAATACCAACGGTATCAAACTCATTAAAGCAATTTAACCAGTACATAAATTTCAGGCCCTTTAGTTGAAAATTCATAAATTCAGAGTTCTTGCAAATTAAACTCGGGCTAGTTTTTGCCGACGCAGACGGAAAACTTTGTGTGGGACATGAGTGAAGCGGTGAGCGATTTACAATCTATAAGATTGTAACAACTTTAGAAAAAAACGACCAAGTGTAGGTAAGTACTAAGGGTCCCATACTAAAGTCAAAGTTAACTCAAAGTCAAAGTGAATTTAAAATTGAAACTAAATTTACGCTGATTTGATCACAAAATTTGTGTGGGGCATGAGTGGAGCGGTAAGCGATTTTATGGATTGTAACAACTTTAGAAAAAAACGGCCAAGTGTAGGTACCTATGTACTAAGGGTTCCATACCAAAGTCAGAGTCAAGATAAAGTGCAATTAAAAATTTAACCTAAATTTAGGTTAAATTTTTAATTGCACTTTAATTTTATTACACACATAAACACGAATTCTTTTGTAAATCTCAAGTTTTTTTTTTCGTAGGCCCTGCTTGGGGTTTTACTTGCTGTAATGTATTTTATATACTACATATATACAAATCATAGAAACTTGTATTCTGAGAGAATACCAACAAAAATAAAAAATGCTATTTTGTTACAGACAGACCGAGGTAATTCCGTTGAATGGCAAATATTCAGAAGTCAAAAGTTAAGCGCAATAGTCGCTTAATTAATAATTAAAATAATAATCCCTTTAGGGAGTTATATAATGGGACGTTTCCGAAATGACCGCGAGTACTGAATGGTATCTGCGTCATTGCAAGAAATCGCTAAGCTTATCGCTCCGCTCATGCTTCCAAGACAGATAATTAATTCTTCGACAACTCTTATTGCGACCAGCTTACAACTTTCCAAGTAGTTAAATGTTTATGATAATATCAATATCGCTTTCATTAACAAACTCTGTGGCGCAGTGAGCGAAGGCCCGCTTGAGACGCAGAAGGTTGCGGGTTTGACTTCCGCCGCGGGACAAATGATCTGCAAATATTTGTCTCGGGTCTGTATATTTTTTATGTACAATATTTATGCATTTACAGAAAAATATATAAATAATATATCAGTCATGTAGTTAATACAAGCTCTGCTTACTTTGGGGCAAGATGATTCTGTATGAGATATATAAAAAAAACTCTCTTGGGAGATACTTTTTGAGTTACTAGTCCTTTCTTTGTCACTTGAATAATACCATTATCATGTCCACACAGCAACTACAGCACAGCCACAAGAACGACGCCGGACAGATATTTTGTTTGAATAGTCTGGCATGTATACCTACCTAATATATATTTGGACGTACCTCTAACTCCCCCTACTTGGTATCATTAAAGACTTGGGTACGTATGAGTATGTTATTTTGGTGTAGATTTAAATATAGTGTTAAGTTGGTGTAAAATTGAACTTCATAGACATTTAAATTATCGTGGTTTGGTATCATTTTAGGATATTGTTTCGACCTTTAACTATATTTCATAGTCGCGTGGTCGCGGACGGTGCTCATGAGGAAGGTCCTCTAAACGATCAACGAAACGTCAGCAGGAGAATACCAAAGTACGTGGTATATTCTTAATAATACCCCAAAATTGGACTTTGATAAATACCCCAGCTCGTGACAATAGTTTATGAATGTATGACTTACTTCGAGTGAGGTTTCCATCATAGCAGGGAGAGCTGACGAGGACCAAGCGATGCATACTCCAGCCGCAAATGCACCAAGGTTTACTGAAAACAGTAAGTACACACATAAAGACCCTTACCGCGCAAAACTTGTCCAGGCAAACCTGCCTGCGAAAATAAATCCTACGATAGTAGGACTTATTTTCCTACTTACTATAAACGTGAAAGTTTGTGAGGATGGACGTTTGTTACTTCACGCAAAATCTACTGAACGGATTTTGATGAAACTTTACAGTAATATAGCTTATACATTAGAATAGAGACCATAGAGACCAAGGATTTCCACTTGCTACGATCCTGGCATACCTCTTTCGCTTCATGAGCTTTGATAAGTATGTGTGGTGTAACTTTGAGTGATAGAATGAGGAACAGCGTGTTAAGAGAGCAGTGTAGAGTGAATGAAGATGTAGTAACGAGAGTTGAGAAAGGTATGTTAAGATGGTTTGAGCATATAGAAAGGATGGACGAAAGTAGATTAAAAAAAACAAGTATACAAGACGAGCGTGAATGGGATAGTTGGTAGAGGAAGGCCTCGGCGAACGTACTCTGACCAAATTGGAGACATTCTAGAAAAAGGCCAGGTCAGAAGTACACTAAACCGCCGAGCTCGTATGAAGAATGTGATGAGGATGAATGAAGCGAAAGAGGTATGCCCTTTAAAATAAACCCTGTAAAACCTACGTATACGAGCTTATACCTTCTTGTTCATAGTTGTAGGAATAAATGTATTTATTTTAAATAGTTCCCTTTATGACCTAGTTGGTCAAAGTCAAAGTCAAAGTTAAAATTAATTTATTCATTTAAATCACAAGAATCACTTTGTTTAATTACGTTTTTAACTTAGTTAATTGAAAATTCTTTTGTTCTCTCTCACCTATCCCAGTAGCAATGTACTGTGTGGTAATTCCTGATGTATCTCGTTTGATGTCAGGCACGGTGTCCAGCCGGCGCAAGGTCTTGACAGCGGCATGCCCGTTGCCGTTCCTGTTCTCCTCCGGTGGTGTGCCGTCGCCATTGTTGAGGATACCAGCTTCGATGGTCGACGTGCTTTGCTCGTCCACTGGAAACAAAGAAAAACGAATACAGCTTACGCTCAAGCCACATTAAAAAAGGAACCCACGTGAGATAATATAATAGATAGCCGTTGCCCGCGGTTTTACTTGCGTAGGATAGATAATTGATAGGTGCATCAAAAATAATTGCATGCTAAGGCTATGGGATTTTTGAATACCCTGTTACGTATTCAGTTCTTTTGTATTTTAAGTAACCAAACTAAGTTTACAGCAAATCGCACCACGCGTTAAACGAATGTTATGATACTTCTATAAATTACAGGAATTTCTTTGACCTAACACTTCCTAAATTAATATGCTTGTCTGTTTGAATGGCTTGTAACTATCCAGATTTATTTTATACAATAGACTTATATATATTATGTAATTTGACAAAACCAAATGTACAATTTAATTCCTACGGTTAATAAATGAGTATGAGTATAAACATTTCTTGAACAAACTTAACATGCCATCCTACCCCCTTTGAGGAGTAGTTATTTTGTTTTCCCTGTGTCGTGAGTATCAGAAATTACGAGTACCGTTCACAACCCGGAAAAAATATCTGCTGAACATACATACATTTTGTCCCGCGTTATATTTTTGCATTGGTAATGCCATTCAATATTTACAAAAATACATAGCTGAATAGATTTTTAACACCCTTTTATTAGCTTCACTTGTAACTAACTAAATAACAAACAATGTAATCAAACCTTGGAAGACAATTTTAACCTAAAAACTATCGTGAACTTGACTATTCATATTGTAAAAACGGGAATTTTCACGTACTGCACTATCGGTGAAGGCACCGACTAAGTTTTGACTTTCTCGAAACTTAGTCGGTCGTAAGAAAGTCGCAACCACTCACCCTGATGAAGACTCTCGGAATGAGTCGAAACATAGTCGGTGCCTTCACCGATAGTGCAGTACGTGAAAATTCCCGTTTTTACAATATGAATTTTAACCTACTTCTAATTATTGTAAGTTCGAATGATAATACTATAATTTGGTATCTTGGAGCTGATCTGATGATGGAAAAAAAACTTCCACCAATATTTAAAATGGACCTTCAAATTTGACATAGGCTGTATATTAAAATAAAATGTTCCCGTTCAAATAAAAGGGCTTTTTGTGAAGACCAATTTCGCAACATAAGTCGACTAAAAAAGGGTCAAGCGAATAAGTACGTTTGTTACAAACGGTGAGAGCGTACGTTTGTTACTTTTCATCCGCTACTTTTTCCGGGTATAACGCGGGCGAAGCCATGGGCAGTAGCTAGTAACATATATTTTGTGGTAGAAACGTACAAAACTATTTGCAGCTACAAGACTCCTCAGATTGCCGGAGCCAGCATACGTGCCGCTATTCTGATAGATCTATAAATATTTTAGAATTGGCATCGAGCACAAAACCCCCGTTGATAATTGCTAAGTAAAGTATGTTAGTGGCAAAACCTGAAACCTAAATAGACCTTAATGAAGACATGGAACTTCGATCAGAAATATCCCAAGAATTTCAACCAGGTTCCTTAGTTGGTATGGCCTCCGCGTACCAAGCGGAAGGTCGCAGGTTCGACGCCATCGATGTTTATTTTTTTGGATATTATACATTCGTTTAATAAATTTTTTCTCGTAATTATTCGAGACTCGATAGGTAGATAGGCAGTCATTTTTCTTCGTAGTTTTTCGAAGGGAAATCTTTGATATATATTTTTAGGAATATACATTCAGGGTACAATTCTGATATTAAATTCGTTCAGATCCTATGTCAATCTCAGAAACATCATTGACAAATGTGTCTTTGTAAATAATTGATTAAACAATTAGATAAAAACTGTATTCCCCATGATGGACTTCCTCAGATCCATTCAGTGGTAGATCTTTGAGGATACCAAGTAAGGGTAGTCAGAGGCACGTTCAAACATTAAATTTGGAGTAATAACTACTCGCGTTTAATAATAGACCCCAATCTTTAAATTGAGATTCTAAGCTCGTCGAAGGAAGGCTAAAAGTAAATTATCGAGAATATAGGTATCGAGAATAAATTTCGTAATAAGGAAAATTTTACTTGTGATGACATATATATATTTGTGATAAAAAATAACCAATTAAACACAGTCATACAAGAGTCAGACGACGAGCCCCAGAGATAATTATATCTTCGTAACTTGTACAATTGTTTACATCTTGAAGATTTTTTATAATTGTAAAACTGTTTACATTTTAGCTATCTTAATGACTCTTAACACAATAACAAAAATGGTAGGTTAGTTCGGGATTTTCGATAAGTGGATAGCAACTTTGCGAATGTCATCTAGAACGATAAAAGATTATACAAAATAAAATATTTCAGCTATATCATTTTTGTTAGTTATTTTTCAGAGGCTTTTTTACACACTTAAAATGCTGAGAAAATAATAAAAAGATGGCCGCGGTTAAGTAAAGTGTAAAAATTACTTATGCTAACTGTAAAGTTAAAAAAATTACATTACATTGTCTTCGGAAGATAAGATATCAGCCAGTTAATTAAGATATTTTAATGACCACAATTCATAATAATTGATTATAAAAATTAAATAAATAATGCTGGTCATTTTTTAACACAGCATCATCTAGCCACAAAGCAGAGCTTTTGTCATGGGAACTACATGACTGACATACTATTTATATATATTTTATTTATATAATCAATAATATATTCTATATATAGAAAATATTTAAAATATGCAAGGAAGTTAAATTGTTAAACTCTATGTCTAACATTTGGTTATAAAGTCAATATCGTGATTAAATAAATTTAATCTAAAATACAATAAATAGGCCGTATTGGCCAAGTGGACGGTGTATAAACTTCCGATCCGGATCCGGATCCCGGATCTTCTTCAAAAAAAAGACGTGCAAAAATGGATTTTTCCACTCAAACAAAAAAAATGTGCGCATTAACATAATTATCATAAGAAAACCGGCGTGCCCTAGAACCGAAAATTCTAAAGCATTTGCCATCGGTCAGTGTTCCAATAAGCGGCGATTGGCTTGCAACTTGTCACAAATACTAACTAGGTACTTGCAAAAGGCATGTGAAAAATATAATATTTAGTTGGACATGGCTCTGACTACAACCTACTTGGTATCGTCACAGATCTACACACTGAATATTTGCTTGACGATGTCTATAATAGAATAACAAGTGGCATGGGTCTGTTATGTTTTTTTGTTCAATCACAAAACCAATAAAGTGGTTTTCATCACGACATTTTGTATTCACAGAAGCTTCTTTAAAAAAAGTTTATTTTTAAGTGAAAAAAAATTATCGGTTTTATATTTTACGTGACTGCAGAGGGTTCCGTTTGTAGCTCTATGTTCCTTAATGTTAGCAGCATTTCCGCTGGCTCCACAAGTCCGATTCCGAACCATTTTGAGCTTTGAGCTTATCAACGTAAAATTGTTCAAAATTAGGTCTTATTCTTTGGATAACATATTATTTGAAAATGTTAGATGATTATTTTTACTAACATGAATTGACCAACCCGATTTTCGCTGCGAGACAAATACATAATATAAATAAAAGCATGTTCAGCAAATATTTTTCTCGGGTCGGGGTGTCTTATTTTTGTTACTCCTACTTCACTATCCGAGAGTAGATCTGAAGTCATCCACATCTATAGGCCGCTGATAATTAGTCAGGAGATTTTCAACCTCTGACCTAAAACTAATCTTTGGACTATAAATATCGATCCTAAACATGTATAGAATAGGTACGTTTTATCTGTCTACTAGTCGTAGAGGTCACATCGTTACGGAAACATCCGATAAATACATACAGGAAGGCGGGCCTCTATTATAAATATATGTATCGTCGATCCTGCTTTGCCCATACTCTCATAACTAGTAATAATAAATAGAGGAACCCAACTTTTTCTACAATCAGCGTCGCCAACTGATTAACTGGTTTAAATATTGAATTTCTTACTCATAGAGATATACTTTGTTAATTTTTCTGAATTAAAAGTATAGCCTGATACGAGGGGTATTCTAAGAAATTTATTTAAATATTCCTCTACTCCACTTGAGGTTCCCACAAAAACATCTTAGTGTTTGGTGTTTTTAGTTGAACTTTTCGAGGATTCGATTCAAAACTGACTCTAGTATGAATAGAAAATTAACGACATAACGAGGTAATTTATATCAAACCTGCAAAACTTGTCGGTCTATGTCTGTTGTCAAATTTCATAAACGTCAACTTTGAAGAATGCAAGAAGAACCTTGAGGTAGCAGTTGGGTTGTTTCAGTATTATATTTGTAACTCAGCCGACGAAATATGTCACGGAGAATTCGATGGATTGGTACAAAATGGAGGACATTTCAATGTCTCAATTCAATCGGCCAAAAACACAAAAAAAACCGGTGACACAACGAACGATCTAATACAATAGGTGGGCCATAGTATACTAGTTTTGCCACCTTGACTTGGTCGTAATAAAAAAAATGCGAAAGTATGAATGGAAATTGTGTAACCAAAACAATAGATAGAACGAAACTGCTGAATCAAGGACAGATACAATAAGTTGATATTAACAAGAATTAATATTTACAGTTGGCACACATTTTAATGAATGAATGGAAATAATTTATTGTATGAAATAACTCAAGATAGATCTCAGTGGAAGGAGGGAAATGAGGTCTTTACCCTGCAGTGAGAAACATCAGCTTTATAATAATCATACCTAATAATTAACCATTTCTTTACATGTACTCCATCATTCTTATTAATGTTACTAGGTGTTGCCCGCGGCTTCGCCCGCGTGGTATGTTAATAAAAGTAGCATATGACCGTCTCCAGGCTTCAAACTATGTCCACCAACTTTTGAATGAATCGAACCAAGGATTACAATTTATACAAAGTTTAGAACTCAATTGCACACCCCCAAAGGGTAATTTTGAAAAAATAAAAATATGTGTTTCATTATCTACTTTAAAGTTTATATGTACAGAGTTTTGAACGAATCAAACAAATATTTTTTCATAGAAACTTTACCGCCCTATTTAACCCCCCCACCCCTTAAGGAGTCGATTCGAAAATGAGTCCAAAAGTCCAGGCACAAAACTGAGATATCAATGAAATAAGTGATTTAATAAAACTAATATTAAATAAACCAAACAAACAATATTCAAATAAAATTTCATTTTAAATTTTATTAAATTTATTATTAAATGTTGGTCATAAAGCTTGAAGAATCAAAAGCCTCTAAGATCCTCGAATAGCGACCACTTTTTAGGGGAGATATTTATCTAGCAATCGACTTGTATATCTGCTGATGATAACACTGATGATTCCTACAAGATAAGACGATCCTGACATCCGCCTGAGATGCAAAAGGTAGCGGGTTCCATTCCCGCCGAGGGACTAATGTTTGTAGATCTGCAAATATTTGTCTCGGGCCTGGGTGCTTTCTTTGCATAATTATGTATGTATGTATTTACAAAAAAATATATAAGTCAAAGTCAAAATTAATTTATTCAATGAAATCACAAGGATCATTTTGAAACGTCGGTTTTTATGTACTGCCTGTTCCTCCGCGACCAAGCCAGGAAAGAAAGGCAAGAAAACAAGGCGGGTTATTCTTTTTAATGATCCTTTTACAAAACAATAGGCTCGATTTGGAGCATTTTCAATCCCAAGAGTTTTTGTCATCTAAATAATCAGATATCATATATATGTAGTATATCAGTCATGTAGTTCCCATAATACAAGCTCTGTTTAGTTTATAGCTAGATGATGCTGTGTGAAAAATAAAAAAGTAAATTGAATTAAGGACTAATTGTATGTGCATACATACAAAAAAAGGAAAAAAAAGTATGTATATGTGTGGGTGTAAAATCACTTACTTCGTGAGACACTATCACTGAAAATAAGTTGAATATATGTTTTTTTTGTAATTGTATAACTTGTGAAACACAACACTTCAGGTCTGAGGGTCAGCCGCACTGAATCTCGGCATCTCTTATCAGTGGACAGCGAAATAAAAATAAACAGGGTGGGTAAACATTTTTACGAAGGATGTTGACCAAACTTCGGAAACTCAACACAATTTAGCATTTATATTATATATATGTATCAAAGTATATATTTCGATCTATGTATTTAAGTATGAATTATTTTCACTTATTTATGTTATTAGTATGTATGAAGTTAACTTATATTTTTTGTAGCTGTTATTTTAGATTTAATATATTTTTAGGGTTTCGTACCTCAAAAGGAAAATGCATAATCATTATAGGATCACTTCGTTGTCGTGCGTCCGCTCGTCCGCCTGTCTGTCTGTCGTGGAGGTATTAAGTTGAATTTAATATCAAATACGTAGGTAAGTCTAACGGTCCCTTAGAGCTCTAAATCAAGCTTCTAAGTCAAGACGACTTCTGTGGCGCAGTGGGCGAAGGCCCGCCTGAGACGCAGAAAGTTGCAGGCTCGATGCGAACAAATGTTTGTATTATCGGCAAATATTAGATTCGAGTCTGGGTGTTCAATACTCAATACTCAATACATTTATTGCTTTCAAATGGTAGGTACATAGATGGTGTTTATAAGTAGGTATCTCACATGAACCCTGTCTATGGGGTATAGCAATAGATAGGTAGGCAGGCCGAAGTTTTGTGTAAATAATATATAATGTAGTTCCCATAATACAAGCCCTGCTCAGTTTGGGGCTAGATGATGTATATAAATATGCCCAGCATTACCAATAAAGCATTCAAGCAAGCAAGCAGGTTTTGTAATGCAACCCTGTATCCCTTTTAAGAGTCCGGTTCTCATATAAATCTTTGATAAGATCCCAGTTAGAGTATGCCACTTCGTTTTGGGACCCATACTATGAAAAATACTATGATCCGTTAGAATCCGTTCATCGCTAATTCTTGCGCTCAATTATTTATCGCTGTTATCCTTATAAGTCATATTGTGACGTTCTTTTGAGTAAATATTTCTTAAATATTAAGATGAGAAGATTGCTCATAGATCAAATGTTGTTCAATGTCTGGCCAACTTGCTAACCAAATATATATACATATCTTTGACTAAATTAGAAAAAGTGCCTATGAAACTTTTAAGCTTGCAAAATTGAATGATAATATGCACTTAGGTTGTCTTAAATAAATAAATGTTAAAATAAAATAAAATAGTGAGCATGTTTTGAAATAACGATTGAACTTGTATGGAAAACATAAACCTGTTGCTATCTCTTTCTTTTGTTACTGTTAGTGAAACAGAGCGATAGATAAAATTAAGTTTAGTTGATGTACAGGGAATTGTTGCGAGTGCCCATCATTATTCAATTTTAAAAGAAAAAGTTTTATAGCCACTTTCTCAAATTATGTCAAAGTTAAAATCGTATTGAAAAACTCTTTTATCTTCAGTTAGCTGTTGGCTTACAATAATTATGTTTACGCAAAGGCCTTTGAATACAAATTTATCTTGAGATAAATTTGTTTTAGCAAAGAAAACGTTAATTATATTTATTTCTGAGTCACGGTCGTTGATGAATTTATAGGCGGGAATATCAAACTAGAATTATTCAGCGATTTAATTATGTTTGAAGTTGAGGAGTAACTTATGTTTGGCTCTAGGCAAATACTAAACTGGGGATCTAGACAAATACCTCAAGCTTACTTTTCCTTTCACGCTAACGCAATTTTTTCAAGGTAAAACTTGGCAGCTGTCTTTCCGCAGGCGTTAACGTCAACAGAAAGTGGTATTTGTCGAGCCCCCCGGGCTGTTAAAATTACGAACACTATTATTAGGTGAGTCTTCTTATTAATATGCTCGGGTAAAAATTATCCAACCAATCCCATTAATAAGATGAGATAAAGATTTTTATTTATCTACTTGTTTTGTTACTTTTTGACATATGCCATTATATCCACGTTTTACATAGTAGGTATTCCACGTGACAGGTTGCTCGAATGCGCCAATCATTTTAATGAGTATTTGGAAAAAAAATGATAGAAACTTTTTGTGCAACAAGGAATAAGTGCAACCTATCTTATCAGCGATAAGACCGCCCATCGTACAATATTGTCAAAGTCGTTTGGTAATTATCTTAGCTGAAATATTATTTATCTGAAATAAAGTTATTTATGGTATTATCTTCTATCTATCTATACTATACTTGACTATACTGCTTTTGCTCATAACTCGATGGTTCAAATCTAATAATCACTGCATGGCTTTTTACTTTGTCAGAATCAGAATCAGAATATATTTATTGTGCAAATGTGTAAATAAGATGGTAGCTACAAATGTAAGACAAACTAGCCTATGCCCATGGCTTCGCCCGCGTATTACCCTGATATAAAGTAGCCTATGTGTTATACTGATGTACAATCTATACTACTGTAAAGTTTCATCAAAATCTGTTCAATAGATTTTGCGTGAAAGAGTAACAAACATCCATCCTCACAAACATACGCGTTTATAATAGTAGTACGATGTACAGCTGGCCCATTACAGACATTCAATTTATGCACTAGGTACTTGAAAAATAACAATGATGTAGGTAACACTTTACAAAACGTTATATGTGTCATCCTGGTACTAGTATATGCTTAGAGTATCAGAAAAGGGTTACCCTTCATGTTTTCTAAAATCACGATTTTATCGGCAATATCGCTCACCATCGGTGTCATATTTGTGCAGTATTGAGAAAGTCTGTGCAAACAAGCAGCTATCAGCGTGCCGCATTCCAATCGTGTTTGCCGAGTCGCTGGCTTTCAACACAACCCTGGAACATTGAGTCGCGGACGCTAAAAATAAACCGAACCTATACTAAACTTTGAGAGCTCCTAAGTTCTACCTGGTGACTGGTTCATTTAAAAAACAGCTCCAAAGTCCATGCTTAGTAACAGATGTCCTTAACAAATGCAAACCATAAATAAGAAACAAAATAATTGACGACCCGGCTTGCTAAACGTTTCGGACACAATATTTTCGGACACTGTCGGAACTGACACTTTTAATTTTAATTAATTATTTACCAACGTTTCGTACACTATCAAAATATTGAAGCTGTTTGGTACAATCAGTTAAAACAGTTTTAAAATATATTATATTACATACTAAGAGAAAAAGCGTTACCAAAACTGAGTATTTTGGGATAAGTCATTGTGCGATTCTTCGGCATCATAAACATTCTGTAGACGTGTAATTAACTACATTTAGAATATTATATGTTAAAAAAAACATAAATAATTCAAAACGTGTAATTTTGTATTCATATTCATATTCAACATCTTATAAATATTGCTTTTAAATCTACTATAATCATGAATTATACTAAAGTAAAAAAATAAAAATAATATATGTTTAAGGTATCATTGGATTCGTCTAGGCAGTTTATTATCTGACTGTACAAAACAGCATTAATCACTGGTGTCCGAAACGTCGGTAAATAATTAATTAAAATTTAAAGTGTCAGTTCGGACAAAGTATCCGAAAATATTGTGTCCGAAACATCAGCAAGCCGGGTCTTCAATTATTTAGTTTCTTATATATGGTCGGAGTTTGCATTAGTTAAGGACATCTGTTACTAAGCATGGACTTTGGAGCTGTTTTTTAAATGAACCAGTCACTGGGTAGAACTTTCATTTAGTTTGTAAACTTTTTTGGCAGTTAAAAAATAAATATTAATAGCCAGACACGGTTATATATATATATTAATATTAATGATCGTGTCTGACGTAAGCGCAGATTTCAAACTGTTGCTAATACAGACATTAACTGTTTCTAAAATAGACAGACGGCATCCAGGCAATAATACGCAAAATAATAGTTTCTCTACTGGGGCGGGTGAAGAAAAGCGTAGATTATCCCTATTTTAAAAACTGTATTAGTTAAGTAACATAGTTAAAGTGAATTTTGGTAACATTGTAATTTTAATTTTTAGTTTTTGTGTATAGTAACGTTGTTTATGGACTTATGTAGTCTGAAATAACGAGTTATAACTTATAATAATACTTTTTAGGCTTTTGTTACCATGTCTGACGTGGGTGAAGTTTTAAACTGTACCAAAAAGGGCGATAGTACGCAGGATACCGTGTCATTTTAGCAACGGAAGCTCGATTTACACCGTGTACATACATACGTACAAACAGTACGATTGTGTATATTGTGAATGTTATTACGGATGTAGAATTTCATTCTGGGAACATATTGGCGGGAATGCGCGAATATTTTTCGGTTATGAGTTCTTTTGAATTAATTTTTGGGCATAGGAATACAGGAGTTGAAACTGATATTATACAGGATGTATCAGGACTACTCCCAAAAACTTCGGGAGGTGAAAGTACCCATCAATACGAACAACTTTTACAATGGTGTCAAAACTGTGAACGCGAAAAAAAAATCTGCTGTTCCATACATTTCAGACAAGTAGGTATTGAACTTTAGTATGGAACAGCTGTTTTTTTTTTCACGTTCACAGTGTTGTTTCCATAGTAAAAGTTGTTCATATTGATGGGTACTTTCTCTCCCCGAAGTTTTCGGGAGTAGTCTTATTACACCCTGTATATCAGTAAAAAAAGTTGTAAATAAATAAATAATGCTGGACATAATTTTTTTACACAGCATCATGCCCTTGTGTTATGGGAACTACATGACTAATAAACTACTTATATATTTTTTGTGTAAATTCATACAAATTATACAAAAAAAAATTGTAGATGATACATTTGTCCCAAAGCGGGGATCAAACCTGCAACCTTCTGCGCCGCAGCCGGGCCATCACCCACTAGGCAACAATAAAAAATATTTTAGTAATAAAATTATTTTAGAATATTATTATTTAGTAGGTTTTTGACCAACATGTTCATGGAATGCTAAATACTTGTAAAACGCAAGCTTCTACCAAATTTAATTTTAGGACGTACCTCTGAATACCCCCTGCTTGTTATCCTCAAAGATCTACGTCTAATTTCTGGGAATACTTTTTATAATGTTGGCATTTTCACACAGCATCGTATAGCCCCAAAGTAATCAGAACTTTGTTATGGGGACTAGATAACTGTTAGGTATACTACTTACATACGTTTTTTTTGGTAAATACAGAGAATACACCCAGACTCGAGACAAATATTTGCTGATCATACAAACATTTATCCCGCGACGGGAATCGTGGCTAATAAAGTAACCTAAAGTTGAGGACCCCTGCCGTTTGATGCCCCGAGCCGTCTGGTAACCCCGACCTATCTGAGAGATAATAAAAAATATGCAAGTGTGTATAACATTATCTACTCATCACCACATAATATCATTACGCTTACTGAACATAATAAAAAAAAACACGCCTCTGAATATATTTATCTAGATGAACATCCTCAAAAACACACGTTAATCTTTTGAAAACTTTATTTATGAATATATAAGAAATAACTGAAAATTGTATAATAAGACATTAAATATTGAATAACAGACTTTCTCCCATGCTTACGTTATTTTGCTCACTCGGGATGATACTCTTTCAAATAAAAAACTAAAATAAAATAGCCCACAAAAAAAATCGGCTAGTCGTGATTTCCAGAAGATGATTCCACAAGATGATGATGTTTTTTTACTTTTACGGAAAAATAGCAATCCATCAGAAATAAAACTTTTATGAGACCACTTAGAAATTATTTATTTTATTTTATTTTGTCAATTTTTGGAAAACTTACAGCTAGGTTACATTGTAGGCAAGGAACTAAGTACATGCAGCTAAACTAAACAAAAAAAATCTATATATACACAGAAGGCCAATTAAAAGTTTCTACAGATATTAGAAGAAAATTAGAAATAAAACGGTAACAATATACGGCAGATTACAATAGAAATGATAGGATAGTTAGTTCCTAATTTTATAATAGGAATAAATTGTCACTCAGTAAGCAGCTTACTCGTTGTATTGTTAAATAAATCTACGTCAACATTTGCTCTAGCCAAGGAGTTCAACGAGCCGCTGGCTTGGCTTTATTCTCTATACAAAAACAAAAGAATCATCAACATCGGTTCACAATTGGCGAAAATGTCAAGTAAAAACTTTAAAAAAATACAAACGAATTGAGAACTTCCTCCTATATCCAATGTCCAATGGTTTTGCAGATGTGAATAGATGACGGTAACCGCGCAGGTTGGCCGTAAGCCTGTTTGTCTTGGACATATCATAAAAAAACTATAGAACACAATATTATAATAGGTGTATAATATGTATGTATTTACAAAAAAATATATTTAAGTAGTATATCTGTCATGTAGTTCCCATAATACAAGCTCTGCTTAGTTTGGGGCTAGATGATGCTGTGTGAAAAATGTCCATCATTTATTATTAAAGATCGTTTGCCTCAAATCCTGTATATGTATATTGTCTCAGTAATTATCATGTTTCCATAAAAAATACGTAGAGCTCGTATTATGTGAATCTAAAACACGATTGTTTGATCTTGACGATCAATAACATAACCGCTGCTGGCTCCAAAACTATCTGTGGTTCTACCGGCAATCCGCGTGCCGGGATGTTCACAGAAAATAGATAGAATACATAAATATGCTCTAACTAAACTCACTCCGACTGCCACAACTTCTGGTGTGTGATGCACTTGCACAGTTTTATTAGGTTTTCCGCTTTTACTTGATTTTTCTTGACTTGACAGTGATTTTTCTAACTAGCTAGCATTCCTTTTCGCAAGTTCGCCCTTTTTTCAAAATGGTGGCGACAAGCACGACATGGCTTGCTACTCCGGCGCAGCGATATATCCGCTTCCGGTTTTAGATGACACAATGATTTTGGCATATGTTGACATTGACAGTGGTGAACCCAACCCATTACGAAAAAGGAGGTTTTATTAGACATACAAAAATCTAACGTGTGCATATGTGTGTTCCGCGTATTCAGAGATCTTTCATTTATATTAAACAGCCATGCTTATTACTTATAAAAAGTGAGTCTGTCCCAAATATAATGTTAAGACTTGCTTCTGACTATCCTTTACTTGGTATATTCAAGGTTCTGCGAACTGAGTACGTCAATAATAGGGAATACATTCGTGAGCGTGTTTGTTTTGTAAAACACTCTTGTGTCACTTTTCGCCTATATTTTTATTAGAATATTTTTTGTTTTTCTTTTACATCATCTCGTCCAATTTTTTTGTTAGTTTGTTTGTAAGAGATTATATCAGAAACTACTCATCCGAGTTAAAAAAATATTTCAACAATATTTAGAATAGACCTTCAGGGGTCTAGACAAATACCACTTTCTGTTAGCGTTAACGCCGGCGAAAAGATTGAATTGTATGGAAATGATATTAGCTGTGGAAACGTCAGGTGACTTCTGCCAAGTTTTTCCTTGACAAATTTGCGTTAGCGTGAAAGGAAAACTAAGCGTGAAAGGTGAAAGGAACGCTATTTTATTTCTCCTCTTTATAACATCTCATATGTTATAAAGAGGAGGCATAAAATAGCGCGTTGACGAACGCTGCCCTAAGAGCTACTTTTTATCCGGGTACCATGCAGGCGAAGCCGAGGGTAATAACTAGTCCACAAATAAAATAAAAACACTCCGAATAAAGAACGTAAATAGAATCCTGACACTGATAAATGGCTGAAGTCGGCTGAAGTCTCGCAAAAACTCGAGAATCACTTAAACTTTACAAAACACTTATAAGTTGAAATCAGAAAAGTCTCTGAAATATATCAGCATTATCTACGAATAATAAACCCATTGCATTGAGATAAGCAATGTGTTTTTTTTGTTGTGATAAACGGAAAAAAACAGCCACAGTTGAGTACCTAATCAGTACATTCACTTGATACGTCGCACAGAATATTAATCAAATAATTGATTTGTCAAAGCACAGTTTTGTTTTTGTATATACGGAAGAAACAAAAAATTAAAACCACTTTCAAAAATTAGGTACGCAAAAAGTAAAATTTACTTCATTTCATAAAAATCAACATAAATAAATATATTTATTTCCAGACAGGATAATACCTACAACTTTAAAAATTGTAGAAATCATTTTAACTATTTATTTATTAATTAACTAGGAAAATAAATCTATTATATACCTAGTATTAAGACTACATGTAGAAAGCAGAAAAAAGAAAAAAAAAGATACTTTTGATTTTAATTAATTCCTTTTGTTCTCATAATATTTATTGGTAAACAAACATACTGCCTACGGGATGGTAAGTGATAACGTCACTTATGACGTAATCAGTAAATCAGGGGCATTTTTGATACGTTATCTGCAATAGAAGTTTAAAGTCTCATGAGCCTGTGATTGCACTAGGGTCCATATTCATACCGAACAATGCTTACATTGCTGTTTGGCGGAAAACAGAAATAGTAGTACTTAAATACTAGTTATTACTCCTTATAAGCTGAAAGGGACCTTTTGATTGATGTGTTGTGTACACATCTTTTTTATTTTGTGTTTTGTTTAAACCTACTTATCTCTGTGTTCATGTATTGTTGTCTTTTGTTAATCTTATCGAAATGTTATGTTGTAATTATGAGGTATTTTTTTTAATTACTTTAAATATATTTTCTTTCTGTTACTCTACTTTCTCGGACGAGTTATTTCACTAAGGAGCTGTACTGCTACAATATTGTTTGAAGGGTCCAGTGAATAGTTCCGTATTTTCATATATTTTTATAGCTTAGATACTGATTGTTTCTTACACTGCCGTGCTTTCAGCGGGCTAACGGACCTCAGCACACCCGATAAGTGATAATGCGGCTACAGGGAGATATTATACGAATAAAGATAGTAAAGGAAAGATGCTTCATACACTTGAGTGGTGAGGTGGAGCTTTTTCTTATAAGGTCCATCTTTTATGTTCTGGGTTTCTTGTGAAAATCTTTTTAGCGCGGTTAGATAGGTATATAAACTTTATATTTTATATATCACCATATTACAGTACAACATAACAAAAAATGTACAATGGGCGGTCCTACCACTGACGGTCTTTCTTTCCTAGTTTGCCGCGGTGGAACAGGCAGTTGGTAAAAATTAAATTAAAAAGCCTTGTGATTTTAATGAATAAATGCATGTTGACTTTAACTTCGGTTGGTAGGTATTTATATAGTCTTCTGTAATTCTCTGCCTACCCTTTTCGCGAAACAGCGAATGCCATCAGTCTAGCAAATGCTATAGTGTAAACAAGACGGGCGTAAACTTTTTTTGCAACATTTGATTGTCATGATCGTGATTATAATAAAATCAGTGCCGTTGACACAATGAATGGGAAGTTTAAACTCAGAGATTCCGATAAAAAATGTTAATGTCCGATAAAAATCTTCTCGCCCGATTCCCTTCTGAGTATAGGCATGAGATGTGTTTCCGTTCTATATGTATTTTTACCTTTTTCTATGTTGACGACTTCGATGGCGCGGCGAGAGAGACGACTGCAAATTTAGAGGTGCGACTGCGATCCCCGTTGCGGGACAAATGTTTGCATGGTCTGCAAATATGTGTCCCGGTTCTGGGTGTTATGGTACCTCGTAGTTCCTGATACCCACGACACAGATAATCCTAGTATTCTCGTTTATTTATATATAGAAGTGTCTTTAGTGTATTATAATTATCTTTCTGTATTCTTTTAAGTGAGTACGCCGACATTTTTCTCGAAACCTTTGAGGTTGGCAGGTAAAAAATGCTTGTGGCACTAAGCCCACTTTCCGTTCTCATTTGCTTTTTGTACAAAAATGAATTAAATAAATAAATATCCCTAGTTACAATGCATTGAGAGGATGTTTCAGCACACGCCAATAACAGGCTTTTCGAAATCTCTTTGAGTTCACACAAATTCTGGTTATTAATTAACCCAGCCGTGTCATTACAAGTAATTACAATTAATCTAGGTGAGTCTGTTTATGAGCGAGCCAATTATCTTGTTATATGATCATAATGTACTTATTTGTCTGTTGTACCTATTGTTTTGTAAAAGGATCATTATAAAATATAACCAGTCTTTCTTGCCGTTCTTTCCTGCTTGTTCGCGGAGGACGAGCCAGTTAAATTGACGTTTCAAAATTGATCTTGTGATTTTTAATGAATAAATATATTTTGAGTGTGACAATTTATCTATTTAATAACTTATCTTATTGAAGAGTGTTAAATAAGAATGTGGATGGAAATAAAAACAGAGGTAGGCCACAATCCATCCAATCTTTGGATGGATTGTGTGAAGAATGACATGATTAAGAAAGGAGTGAGCACTGAGATGACGGCTGATAGAGGAGAGTGGAAGAAGAAAACATGCTGTGCTGACCCCATGTAATGTGGGATAAGGACAAAAAGATGATGATATTTAATAACTTATCTAGGATATCCAACTGAGAAATAATAGTAATTATCCAGTGTTAATGTTAAATATTGTGGTTTTAAATCTATGGTTTTCTCTTATTACCTAGTTCTAATTAACATTACTCAAGTTCATGAACTATGAGAGCACCAATTGGTGTTTTCACACATAGATAGGATAATAGTAGTAGGATTATAATATACTTAATATACACATAGTTGTATGGTCTACATCTGCACATTTTTTTTTATGGCATACGCATATACGATCTTACTACATCGCAGATAAAAAAACAAGTTACACTAAAAAATTATATACAGTTTTAATTGATTCAACTATTCTTATCCAGTCATAAATAAATTCATTTGCATAAATATATGTTTTTCTACATTGAATAGAATTGTTTTCACTCGATACCAGTTACCAAAACAAAAATGTTTTTTATTTATGTTTGTTTTATCAGGATTACACCTTCATTTGGCATTAATATTATTGAATTCTTTAAGTAGTTAATAATGCAAATAGAATAAAACAAAATTATCGTATGAAGGGAAGGGTCCAAGGGTATGGAAATTACAAGCGAGATGAGGACCATTTATGACGAACTCTATGGCGCTGTGGGCGAAGACCCGCCTTAGACGCAGAAGGTTGCGGGTTCGATTCCTACTCGGTCTCGGTCTGTTTTCTATCTATGTAAAATACTAGCTGCGTTCCGCGGTTTCACTCGCGTAAGTTTTGATTCCGTGGGAATATCGGCAATCTAATTACATTTTAGAACACAAAAGCTGCTATTGTGACTTAACTATGTTATTAAGATATATTCCCTCGCGGACTTTTTTGTAGGTAATAATGAGTACTTTAATCATGTAGTACATCATTTTTATGTATCATAAATAGTTTACACAGCGCACGCCAAATAATTAGTTTTATAGGCAAAATTTTGCTACTTTGGGTTACATTATTGCAATTTGATTAAGGATCTCTATTTTTTTGAAAATAAATTATAGCCTATGTTACTTCATGATAATTTAGCTTTCACTTGGTGATAAAATGGTTAAAATCGGTCCAGTAGTTTCGGAGCCTATTCGATACAAATACAAATACAAATATTTATTTCTTTTACTTATAGGTTAGTGATTACAGGGTGTGGAGTCTCCTTTTAAGCAATTATATGCTTGTATTAGGAAAACCCGCTCTTCTTTAACATTTTATAAATCATATTATAAGTTGTACCTAACAAACTAATTAATTGAACTAAAACTTAAATGCGCAATGTGTGTGTGTGTGTGTGTGTGTGTGTGTGTGTGTGTGTGTGTGTGTGTGTGTGGGTGTGTGTGTGTGTGTGTGTGTGGAGTGTCTTTGTGTGATCGGTTTGCTTGAAAATCTCCAGTCTCTTAAGAGTGTGGGTGATGAAGGGGATCATTCCACTGTTGGTTGAGAGTGTTAGTTTATTACAATGTTATAGCTTTTGGTCTTCAGCCAGTTGGTAAGGGTCTTTTTGCAGTTATAAATTGTTTGTGCATAAAGGTCTAAATTATTATCTATAATATTATAAATTTGAGATGATTGAGATATGTACTGTCTTTTTGCAAAGGATGTTTTAACCGTGCAAACAAACAAATCTCTCCTCTTTATAATATTAGTATAGATGTGTTACAAAAAAAGTATATAAGTAGTATGTAAGTAGTATCATGTATCATGTAGTTCTCATAATACAAGCTCTGCTTATTCATATTGTAAAAACGGGAATTTTCACGTACTGCACTATCGGTGAAGACACCGACTAAGTTAGTGCACGGCGCGTCGCGGAAGGAGAAAGTCGCGACCACTCACCCTGATGAAGACTCTCGGAATGAGTCGAAACTAAAGCTCTGCTTAGTTTGGGGCTAGGTGGCGTATGAAAAATGTCCAGCATTATTATTCTTATTGTCTCATTCCCATAGCCATTTTATTGCTGTGATTAGGGGCTGGTATAATCAAACAGCCCACTAATACAAAAAAAAACATATATACATATATGACATCCTCATATACATACAGCGTAGATCTTTGAGAAGAAGAAGAGGGAGTCAGAGGCACGTCCAAACATTACTAGTACACATGCTCGCGTTTTGCAAGTAGTTCGCATTCCACGTGACATGTTGCAAGCCTATCGCCGTTGTATTGGAACACAAAGCGTTGGTACGTATCTTCGAATCTTTGATTCTCGGCCATGCTGGTTTCCTCACGATGTTTTCCTTCACCGTATCGAGCAATTTTTTGTTTAATATAACCCAAGTGACAAACAAGCATACGGCCCACCTGTTGGTAAGCGGTTCCGTACCGGAAAAATACATTGTTGCACGGCCGGGATCGAACTCACGTTTGGGGATACCGCCCACTAGGCCAAGACGGCTATAATGATAGAAAGATTAATAGACAGTTTAAAATCACGATGTTTTCATATGAGTACTGCTATCAATATTGTGTAAATGTTTAGTCTGATGCAGGCGCCTTGACCCCAGATAGCGACGCAGTATCCCGGCGGCGTTGGCAAGGAAAACATCAGCTGAGGAGTACTAATAGAACATAAGTAGATAAATGTAGGGACATACGCATTTAAAAAAAAAGTAGCATCACACTAACGACTGTATTGAGTATGTATTTGAGGATATCCCCATGATAGATATCCTCAGATACATACTCGGTTCGTAGATGATTGAGGATAGCAAGTAATCGGTAGTCAAACGCACGTCCCAACATCACATTTGGCAAATGCCCGCGATTTTGATGTGACTGGTTTCAACCCGATCATCGCTTATAGCATGAATGAATGAATTAATAAATTACTTTATTGTACACCTTAAACAAACCCTTATTCTGACGACCTCTGTGGCGCAGTGGGCGAAGGCCCGCCTGAGATGCATAAAGTTGCGGGTTCAATTCCCGCCACGAGACAAATGTTTGTATCTGCAAATATTTGTCTCAGGTCTGGGTGATTTCTATGTATATTATATATATATTTACAAAAAAATGTGTATAAGTAGTATATCAGTCATGTAGTTCCCATAATAAAAGCTCTGCTTAGTTTGGGGCTAGATGATGCTGTGTGAAAATGTTCAGCAATAATGCTGGACATTTTCATTATTTATTCTAAAGAAAGTACTATGGACGGTCTTATCGCTATTATGTGTTAGTATATTGCTATATTATAGCAATTTACTGAGTTTTTTATTGCCGGTTACCTCACGATCTTTTCCTTTACCAATTTACAGACTGTATGAACAAGATAAAAACTTTCTAGACCGATATCAATACCTCGAACTATAACTTTCAACCCCAGTTCATTAATTCGTTCATTAATTCCCGCAAAATACACATATCATTAGCATGAGATAAAACAGCTTCCTTTATTGCTAAACTAGTTCCCCATCGAAGGTAATCTCGCACACATGTCGCCTCGTTATCTTGAATGGTAATCTAGCAACAAGCGTTCCCTCGGAGCAACACAGGCAGGCTTTAGATATTGCTTTACAACTTGAGATTCTTTAGATATAAGGAAAGTGCAACGTTTTTGTATAATATGGAAATCATGTCCGTTAATAATAAACGTGAATGAATAATTGAATGAATGAATGAAATGAATGAAAATACTTTATTGTACACCACAAGATAATAAAATAAGCAAAAACCTAATATAACTAGAAGTACAAAGCGATTTCTTCCTTGGGATGGCGCGAAATGTAAGTAATTGTTTATAATGTTATTTATATGTCATAAATAACATCTTATCTAATCTATCTAATCTAATTAGCCTGTCTGATCTCACTGCAGGGCAAAGGCCTCCCTTCTCTTTTTCCGCTCTTCGCGGTCATGTGAGTCAATTTGCCAGGATACCAAAAATGTGTCGAGTTCGTCGCGCCACCTCCACCTGGGCCAACCTCGTGGCCGCGTCACACCCTGTGAGACCTACTCAGTGGCTATTTTAACCCACAGCTCGTCCGGCATTCGAGACACATGCCCAGCCTAGTCCCATTTCAGTTTGGCAGACTTATGGGTTACATCGGCGATTTTGGTCTGAGAGCGCAGTGTGGTGTTACGAATGTGATCGGTAAGTTTGACACCGAAAATGCTGAGCTCCATCGCCCGCTGGCAAACCTCGAGTTTGTACCTTCGACTTTAAACAATGACAACTTTTAAAAACGTACCCACCTACACTTTATAATACACGGTTATATACCTACCTGCTAAATTATTATTTAATACCTTATATCTAAAATTGCAACAGAAGACTTACTTTATTAAAATTGCCTACATCTAATAGAAATATGATCTACATTAAATCAAGATATTACTATACTACCTTCCAATAGAATATTAAATATGTCAAAAATAGATTACCAATTTTATTTACATACAGAATAATACAACTATGTATTTAAAAAACAGTAATAAAAAAAAACAATCAAACTATATCTACTTTATTGAACATGGACAACAAAAGTCTGTTTTCTTTTTGAAGGAATAGGACTTCATGTAGAAAATAGGCTGAAGTGCTGGTTCGATTCCGACTGATATACAAATTTCTGTATGTTCTGCAGATATATGTTACGGGTTGGATGTTGTGGTACTGCGGTACTCGTAGTACTTGATACCTACGACACAGGAAATCATAGTGTAAGCTTAAAAATGTTTATAAATAGACCTGTAGAAGCAGGTCAAACTATGCCAAAGATTGTAAAAGAGTACTTTGAGCCATCGCCAACTTTCAAAATAAACGGATTGCGAGTCCAGAGATTCAGGAACTCTGCAGAATTTTGTTCTTTTACCCAAACTTAGACGGAAGATTTCTTCGATATGGATCTTTAAAGTGTTATATTATCGTCTTTTTTTGAAAAACTTGTTTCCTTTTTATTCTGTCCATTCATAGGTGGTCTGTAAGACCTCCCATTACACCTTGTTTGTTTATAATTTTCTGTATGTTTATAGTTTTATTTGGTGTACAATTAAAGGGTTATATTTCTATCTTACATACAGACATACCTTCTAATAAAATTATTACACCATTCGAAATTATTTTACTGAAATATGTGTACCAAACTAAAACAAAGTCAAAAATATTATTTTCTTTATTTATTTGTTTTTGATTTACTCGTATCTACCTATCTTTGTAGAGTCAATTCATGGACTCCTCGCTCTAACTTAGTAAAATATACTTTTATGTATGATACAAGAGAATCTAAGGCATAGTCGATGTCAAATTGTTTTAGTTCATTGAAATCACAAAAGATAATAAAAGAAACATCAGCTTAAAAAACTTCATGAATTATAAATTTTAAACCGGCATTTACGCCGATCAAACTCGACATGTTTTATTTATGGTTCTTCATTCTTTAGTTATAATATAGTAGTAATCAAACAAAGTGAACTTATTTATATACTTTTTGTATTAGTCAAATAATTGAGTAAAGTCTAAAAAGTAATCCAAAGTTCTTAAGACGAGCTGACTACTGACAAAATCTTCAACATCAGACGCAAATACGAAATTCCTCTTTGAAAATCAAGCTCCCCACAAAATCTTTAAGAGATTGAATTGCCGTCAAACTAATAAATTGCACCCGCTCGAAGAATATTTTTATCCGCGACACTAAATATCAATTTAACTTATCTTTTAGAAAACTCTGCTTTCCAATTTATACTGAAATCCTGACTGCAAAAGTTGTAGCTTTCATATAATCTAGCGACCGTATTTCCTATCTACATTCAGTTTGGTCACGTCTGCTAGTGGATTATTAAATAAATAAATAATAAATAATGCTGGATAATTCACACAGCATCATCTAAGCCCCAAGCTAAGCAGAGCTTGTGTTATGGGTACTAGATGACTGATATACTCGTACTTAATACAATACGTTACATAGATAGATTTTTTTTATTATACATAGAAAATACCCAGAACACCCGGAACAAATATTTGCAGATCGTACAAACATTTGTCCCAGGGCGGGAATCGAACCCGCAACCTCCTGTGTCGCAGGCGGACCTTCGCCCACCGCGCCACATCGGTCGTCGATCTACTAAACTTAGCTCAAGAACCAAGGGCCTTATTAAGTATGTGATTTAAGTAATGAAGACTTCTGAGATGCAAGTGGTGCGTGTTCGATTCCCGTTGCGGTACAAATTTAAATGTTCGAACTGCTAATATTTGTTCCCCGTACCATAGAACCGCAAGTAACGTATAGTAACGCAACACCCATAGTGATTTTTACACAGTATCATCTCTAGCCCCAAACTAAGCTTGTGTAATGGGATCTACATGACGGATATATATAGGTACACTTATATATATATCTATATATTTTAATACATTCATATACATAGAAAACTCCCAAACACGAGACAAATATTTGCAGATTAAAACATCTGTCCTACGGCGGGAGTCGAACCTTCTGCGTCTCAGGCGGGCTATCGCCCACTGCGCCACAGAGGTCGTCGTAATGATTGATGCTTCACTGACGTATAGAGTACCAGTGGTACCACGAATAAGATTACGAGATTCAATATACAATGTGAATATGTGAGTCCTTGCAACAGCTTCCATAATCCAATTCCGAGGAATACTGCCATAGAATTCGGCCGTGATGATATATTCGAGGGAACGTGCTGACTTACAATTGGAACGACACGTATACATACGGAAAACTAGTGAGTATTGACAGTTCAGTCCCAGTCTTGGAAAAGATAACCAGAGTCTTGGTCTTGGAATCAATTTATGTGATATTCTTTCTTACGACACACTCGCTGACAAATTAAATAAAAAATGCGAAAACGTTCTGTATTTTCTACTTTACAGTGGAGATGAGCAAATGGAAAGATTAAATACCTGGATTAAATATCTGAGAGTGTGAACTAACCTATTGATACGACTCGGTTTATTGAAGTTAAGTTAGGGGGCTGGAGCTGACTTCCTAATATTTCGGGGAATCCCACTTCCTCACAAAGGGGAGACCGATGGGTCCGCCTAAGGCGGGCGTTCACCGACAGGTCCGCTGTCGAATCCGACCTGGAACCTCGGTAATCCTGTCAAATGCTGATACATCGTCAAATAAATCGTCTGGTTTGACGGCGCATTGGCACTAAAGTAAGCACTGTTACCAATCACTATTAGTAGATTGGTTGGTGAGTCCGAGAGATCCCGGCACGGGGGCACTGCGTAATAGCATTCACTTAAAAAAGAGGAGTCTGAGACTAACGCAGGGTTGCCAACAAAGAACCGGCAACACGAATGAAGGAACGATCAGCCGATCCCTTGTTCGTCCCCTCTCTACACAGTAAAGTACGCAGAGCCCCTTATTGTATTAGCACTTGATTTCTATTCCGTTGCGAGAATAGGCTCTCTTAATTTTTTTACGACCTTCGCAACTGACTGTCGTTACACTCACGAATGAGGACCCTATATATATACTCGTATATTGTATGAGAATGAGGATGCTGTGCGTAGATTATATTTGTTCGCATTAGTGTTTTCTTGGTCACGTTAGGCCGGAGTTCGTAGCTTTGAAAAGGGCTTTGATAAAGCAATAGGTGAAAAAACACTAAAAATAGGGACCTTAACATCTTTTTTATTATTCTTCTGTCTAATGTATTTCCTTTCCTTTCTGTTTATTTATTTTGTATTTCGTCACCTGTTCTGTTTTATTGTGTTAATGAGCGGAATAAATTGTATTTTCTTTCATTTTTCTTTGCAAGGGTTGGTAAATAAATAATTAATGTGGTATATGTATTCAGTGCACCTCACAACTGATCCTTACATTCACTAGTCACTGACAATTAATATTAAGTGATTTGATTACCTTTTTCGTAAGCATAAAACATCATAAAAAGCTATGAAAAGATACAAAACATGAATGCGATGCTTGTGGGGATTTGATCCAGCATGTTCTCCCCCAACTGGCGTAGTGTGCGATTTTTTCATGTAGCTTAGTGGATCGTATGTAATATTTATGATGTTCTGCTCAAAGAAAATCAACGTAAGGTTGTCAATCCTGTTTTCAAGTTATTTCAGAAACAAAAGCTTTTAGCATGGCGTGCCCTTTGTTTACATTTTACCTGAAGGCAGCTGCAAGGATTATCTTCTTGAATTTCGCCGGAACTCGGAGCTCTGAGGTCATTGTTTGCACATTTCGTGGTTCAAACAACTTATTAAGTCTTCCGTGCGAAGTTCATCGCTATTCATCTAAGTTAGCTGTGAATCTACGATAGCAAAATATGTTTCATTTCGTTTCATTTATTATTTCACAATTTTATTTTATTTTAAACATAAAATTTAAATAGAATTATAATGTCAATAAGTAGAAAATTCCTTGGTCTTAATTATCACATGTTGGGTAGATAAACATTTTAGAGCACACAAAAATAAATTCATAATCACAGGAATTCATAAACACAACAAAGTCAAAGTCGAAATACCTTTATTCATCATGAGAACAACCACACTCAAAATATCACACCACACAAAACACACAAATCTCACTCACCTACATAATCTTACACTCACAAACATTTAATATACTAACTACACTTTATATTTATTATTAGCATATACTATAAATAGCTTTCCCTTAACTTATTGATATAATTTTTTTTCTTAGTGCAACATTAAATTAATTTAGGAATATGCTGTACTACAACAGAACTCCAACACTAGGAGATGGGCGTTGGTGACTGCGCCATAGTTTTTATAACTAATACATATTTGCAATTACCATCGTTTTATATGTTTTTTGTACCTACTTACAAAAAACATATAAAACGTTCTAAACGTTCTATTAATGTTCCAATAAATGATATTAATTTTGATTTTGATTTTTTTTCTCTTGTGATTGAAAATGCTCCAACTCGAACCTATTGTATTGTAAAAGGATCATTAAAAAGAATAACCAGCCTTGTTTTCTTGCCTTTCTTTTCTGGCTTGGTCGCAGAGGAACAGGCACCTAGATAAAAACCGACGTTTCAAAGTGGTCCTTGTGATTTTATTGAATAAATGATGTTTGACTTTGACTTTGACTTTCATTATTAAAATCACTTGGAAACGTCGGTTTTATCTACTGCATGTTCCTCCGCGACCAAGCCAGGAGAGAAAGGCAAGACAACAAGGCTGGTTATTCTTTATACCTAATGATTATTTTACAAAACAATAGGACGACCTCTGTAGCGCAAAGGGTGAAGGCCCGCCTGAGACGCAGAAGGTCAAATGTTTTTATCTGCAAATATTTGTCTCGGGATCTGTATAATATTTATGTATTTACAAAAAAATATATATAAGTAGTAGGTATATCAGTCATGTAGCTCCAATAACACAAGCTCTGCTTACTTTGGGGCTAGATGATGCTGTGTGAAAATGTCCAGCATTATTTATTTATTTACCTAGGTACATTTTTTATCAAGTTGGAGCATTTTCACAACAAGATACGATGGGCGTTATTATCGCTAAAGTTATCTCTTCCAGACACCCCTTATCTGGAATATACAAATCTAGTTTGATTTAACGCGGTAGCAAGGAACTCCTTAGCATATCCTCTATTCTTGCCACTACATCTTCTTTAACTCCATAACTCTCTCTTTCATAAGAAAACTCCCTCTACGACTAGATAAATATAAGTAACGGCCACATAAGCCGCTATCGCGCGGTGCACACCTCCAATAAAACTTGCCGATAGATACAAATCAGCTGTAATGGGTAGTAGACTATGACCGCTGTGACCGGCGAATAAAACGGCCAGCCAAGCTGAGGACTTGACCATAAAAATACGTAAAAAAACATAAAAAAATTAATGAATGAAAATTCTTTATCGGTGGCGGTGGTGATTAAAGGGAAAGGGTTGTCAAGTAGTCGTCAAATTTCGCTTGAATGTATCAATTGCCACCGCGTCGTCAGTTTGATAGGGCCTTTAATCCCACGATGGAAACCCATACTCAGTAGATAGGTAGATTTTTGGGTTAGTAAAATATGAATCGTGATTGCAACTTAAGATGGAAAAAACTACTAAACTATCATTTTTAGTAGTGTTTTTTCTGTAAGTTAATACAACCAACATCTGCCTATCAACTTCCAGTACCTTATTAAAGGGGAAAAATAAGAATGGTTACTTTTCACACCAAAAGGTTACTTTTTTATCTATTTTAGGCTACTTTTGTCATGACCCGGCTGGCAACACTGAGTCAAGGCACATTATGCCCACGATTTTCATAGAGGTTAATATTCCACACGACAAATTGCAAGCCTATCGCCGCTAATTGGAACACTAACCGATTGCGTATGCCTTCGAAATTTTGTTTCGAATGCTTTTCTGTGGTACATGACCGGGTTCGAACTCGGTGTTTACTTATAGAAACATCTCAATAATTTTACACCCGCAAAAGAGGCCTGCCAGGATCCCGGGAAACAGTCGTTAATTTATATATTTATATGTATAGTATTTTATACTCGTCTAAAACTGACTGGGATCTAGATATTTGTTATCGAATTAATGAATATTCATTTGATTATTCATAATTCATCAACAACCGTACAGCGTTAATTTTCTGCGTAAAAAACCCAATCAAACTTTAGCGATAAGGAGGGATTTTATGAAACGTAACAGCTCTGAATAAAATGCTAAAGTGTGGGTTACTTATTATTTCAAGACCTTACCTGGTCGGTCTTTTAATTTAGACCGTAGAATTAAAAGCAGAACATTTTTTTAGAAGAACTACGCCTAGACTTCGACGCCATAGACGCTTTTAGTATAAGCGACTTGTTATAGCAATGGAACCTATGCTTACCTACTTTTTACTCCTGTTTTGTTGTGGACTTTTGATACAATAAGATTAATAGCACTTCGAGAACCTAGTGTATGGAAAAACTGCACCACTTTCTTACTATTGCAGCTAATCAGTTTGTTATCTTAATCGAAAATCTAACTAAAATACGCAGTGTAGAAAGTCTCCTCACTAATTACATACTATACAAATCGTGGCCACAAAATACCTACCTTTGACTTTCCCCTACTAAGTATACTCACGTACTGAGTATAGACACAGACATTATATTATTATAATAGTTCTGAAGATACCCATCTCAGGGATCGTAAGTGTGTTTTGTTTTGTTTTGAATATTTCTAGGCCGCGACCGAATTTGATTACCAACTGGCTCGATAAAGGTCACATGAAAATGGTATCTACGCCACGCGTTCCCGCCCCTAAGTTTACCTTAATAATACCCTCAATAATTGCTTTCGTTCAATTTGAATAGAGAGATAAAGAATTGAACAACGCTCCGTTTAGAGAGTGTCATTAGAGCGGATTCTGGCGGATGGCGTCGCGCCGCCTTCAATTACTAATTAGGAGACGTCTTTGTTAAGGACAGAAATGAATTGCGAGAAGAATTTTAAATTATTGGAATAACAGTTGATTTTACCAGGTCAAGGATGCAATTTTAATATTAATACGCAATTAGGCTTACCTAATACGCAAAGCTAGGTTATAATAAGACCGTTACACTGAGGCTAACCTGGGGTCTAGACAAATACCACTTTCTGTTAGCGTTAACGCCTGCGGAAAGATTGAATTGTATGGAAATGACATTAGTTGCGGAAATGCCACGTGACAGCTGCCAAGTTTTCCCTTTACAAATTTGCGTTAGCGTGAAAGGAAAAGTAAGCGTGAGGTATTTGTCTAGCACCCCTGAACATTCCTGACAGATAAGTGACAGTAATACCTCGTAGAGAGGCATTTTTATGTTCAAAAAGCCTCGAAAGAATTCACACGAACCTCGATGGCGCGGCGGGCGATTAGTCAGCTGTGAAATAGAGGTGCGGGTTCGATTCCCTTTGCATGTTCTGCATATATTTGTTCCAGGTGTTGTCCGCAGAGAATCCTATTGTGGGATCTATGTATGTGTCTATGTATGTATGTATGTATGTTATTATTATTATTTTTAAACCTTACTGGGAATCCTGTTTGAGGGGAAAAATACACACATAAATCGAACCATTCTCGTGTTAAAGCCTCATCAACCACACAGTTCTAACTTGAGTTGTTGCTATTTGAAGTTTTATTTCCGTGTTTCGAAGTTCTTAAACACATTACTTTTTCCTTAACATCATCATTATACCTGTAAAAGTCCTCTGCTAGACATTCGCCTCCCGCAAAGAGGCCATGATATACGATATTGGTCACGTCCATCCACCGACTTTCCACAGCATTTTAAATGTTCCATCAGTATGTATATTAAAAAAATAGTGTTCTTTTTCGACGACGAAAAAATAATGATAGATAATACAATTGCGGCCCAGTGAAACAGCGCGCAGAATGCCAAAGGGGAAATTAGGAGGGATTGCTAATCAGCTGGGAACCAGGATCAATATCAGGAATCTCGTTTTATCATCGCTTTATCTCGCGAAAACAATGGCTCAAATATACACAATGTTGATTGGCGATATTATAGAAGAGCGCCTGATGGAAATAGTATCTATCTACCTACATTTAAAAAGTGTTTTGCGAACATTGCTATTACAGGCGCTAATATGCAAAAACTAAAGATTGATTTCTGTGCCACCTATGTATAATGTATGTAGCCAAAAGTAATTTAAATTTTATTCTGATGTTTGTTTGATAAAAAATATTTAATTTTAAATTTTAAGGGAACTAAAATGAGATTGTTAAACCTTACCTACTGCGAGAATGCTAGAATATGTAGGTACGCGTGCTTTGTTAAGCCTCACAGAATGTAATATTCCTGTAACACTGCACTTTTGAATGTGAGTAAAAACTAGCTTACAATATTCACAAAGTTACGGTTTTTCATGCGACTGAAATTTTATAGAAATAATGAGGAACGTAGATATAAACATAGGTATTAGGTATCTATTATTCTAGCATTTGTCTTTTACAGGTATTATTACTCTAGCCTCTATACATGACTCGCCTGCGTGACACCCGGGTAAAAAGTAGACTGACTTTCTTAAAATTCTTTAATGTACACAGAAATATTATACAAATAAAAAGTCGAGCTCTAATGAGTTTTCTTTCCAGCAAAACCTTTGAAAAAAGAGAGAAGTGATGAAGTTGACTTTGACTATTCCAAAATTCATCCAAATCCGCTAAGCAAAGTTCCTTAGCAACAAACATCTTATACATTCATACTTTCGCATTTAATCGTATAATATTAATGAGAAAGGATTTTGATAGCATAACTTAAAAAAAACCCTATAACTATTTTGCGTAAAGTAGCTAATACTTATGTAGTCATAATTTTTCAAGTCACTGTAGAACAAGTGTCTTGCTGGCTGGAAAAAAACCTCTTTTCTAAAAAAGTAGTGATAGAGTTACTTACAGCATTAGTAAACTCTTTTTATTCTTACGTGAGTCCACAAAATTGCTAGGCTCTTATTCTAGAGACTAATCTCAAACTGAATTGAGACTTTTAACTCGATCGGATAGATTTTTTGACAGCTTGTAAGTAAATACATTTTCTAAGTTCTAACTAAAGATATGAAATTTGTTATGGAATATAAATCCTAATTTCTTAAAATAAGCACTCATTTGTCAGTGTTCACTATCACATGTGCAATTTAAATAGTGTTCACTGGAATATTGCACGGCGTTTGATAATATTGAGGGCTTTCGTTGAGCGTGGTTGCGCCGATCACTCCCCCATTCGCCACTAGGAGCAGCCGCCTCTTCTTGTGATGACGCAGGAGACCAGTAATGTCAGCGAAGCTTCTCTCACCTTTGTAATAAAAAATGTGCATTAGTTTTCAGTCAAGTGTCATGAGTTTTTACACAAATGTTAAATGTTTCAGTCACTTATATACAAGCTACGATCTAGCTTGTATATAAGTGACTGAGATTGAATCCGTACCTTTGCGAGCGAAGCCGAGAGACAGTCTTCCATCCGGACGACGTCGAACTCCGACATTGTGGACGGAGCACGCGCAGGATACGCTCAGGGTGTAGGCGTGATTAGACTGTCGGAACAAAACAGCAGCTTATTAATAAAAAAACAGGAATAAATTAAATTAGACTTCAAATAACGATGTTAATAAAAAGTCCAATATAAAAATGTCGTCTTTTATTTTTCACCCTAATTGCCTGGGATTTTTTCATAAAGTATACCCTGCCCATTAAAAAAGAATCATTATAATCGGTTCACAATTGGCGAAGATATCGCGTAACATAGACAAAAAATCAGACGAATTAAGAACGTCCTGTTTTTTTGAAGTGGATTGTAAAAGACACTTCGCTGATCATTGTTCCCTAGTCTGGTCTTTAGATAGCTAGATAGGCTGTTTCATCTATACTTTTCGTATAATACAGCTACATGTATGAATAAATGTATTCCATTTAGGAAATAATATCCCAGCTTTTTCACGCAATTAATATTACCAATACGGAAAATCGGTAATATACCCGCAGGTGAGGTAGGGATCACTCACGAAGGGCCATGAAAGGTTAATGGTTCCGCATAATTTTACGGAAGATTAGTTTTTAATAGAGCCCCTTTATGTCGTTCCAAATGTTTCCAGGGCGTTCACATTTTGATTGGGGTTCTTCAACTTTGACAATAAAACCATATCCTTCCGCATTATTTTACCCGCGCAGACTGCAATTTGTATGACAGAAAAAACACGAGTAAATCGGATGAAAAGTAAAGGTGGGTCCATATTTGTGCTTCAACGTAGGTACATGCCACGAGGCATGACGGTAGGTACTCATTCACCGCGTTAGGTTATCTGGAAGAGAACACTTTGTAGTATTCAGTTCAACCGGGACCGGGAATACAAAAAAAACCGGGATTCTTATATTTTTGTAAATAAGGTATCCAATTGTGCTTGTTAAAAAAACATGAAGTGGGCGTGGACGGAAAATAATATTTAATTTGAAAGTGTCTCTATAGGGCGGGGCCCTAGTCCATTTTTTTCGCAGTCCCTAACGGTAATGACTCTTCTTTGGTTATCTTTTGAGAGAGTAACTGGCAAAACGAGATTTTCTCACATTTTTGTCATCATGCGTTGTCGTAGTTAAGCCCCACATTATTCAGATTAATGCATGGTTAATACCTACAATGATATTGTGTTCGAGATAATATAAAGCTGTTTTTTGATGTGCTTATCCAGCAGCTTACTGCGCCTTAACAACATAATCCAACACATGCGGGATTTCACGAAATATCTTCTTATTTAATCTATTTTTAACACAGCTTCAATCAGTCTCACCTTGAATCAATCATACTTTCTAATAAAATATATTCTACTCAATTGTATGTGGTTGTTTCACTTACTAACTATACTTTGTTAGTAAGTACTAACTTTGCTCGTTCATCATCATCAGTCTGAAGACATTAATAATACTTATGGCCTAGCGAGTAATAGTAGGGCTCACGCTAGGTAGATCACATTTTGGATATTTTTTGGGTTTAGTTAATGTCGCCGTCATCGAAATCAACAAAGAGTATTGTGGTGCGATGCCCTAGTCACTTCACTTAGTTATTCTATTGACAGTGACAGTAAGTCTGCGTCAATTTCGTGGCCGAATGAGCCAACAACGCCTAGCTACCTCACGCAGAAAAAAAGTGCAGCGTCCCGCGCGATACGATAGTTGATTTTAGAAGTTTGTCTCGGTTTGTGGACTTCATTATTGCGTGGCTAAGTTTAAAAGTTTGTATAATTATTATATATAGAGGTCTAGACAAATACCTCACGCTTACTTTTCTTTTCACGCTAACGCAAATTTTTCAAGGTAAAACTTGGCAACTGTCACTTGATATTTCCACAGCTAATATCATTCCATCCAATCTTTCCGTATGCGTTAACGCCAGCTGAAAGTGATATATGTCTAGACCCCTGATATGTTCTTATCTATACCTATAGGACTCAGATACCTTAATAAAACCCTGAACAGCCAACCGGGTAACATTAAAGGATATATTATTATGTACCTACACGCCCAGACCCAGACCAAAATATTTGCAGATCATGCAATTAATTGACTGCGACACGAGAGGTGCTGGTTTCGATTCCCGCTGCGGAACAAATGTTCGCATGATTTGTAAATATTTGCTCTGGGTCTGGTAGTTCTGGGACTGGAGTAAATACTCATAGTTCCTGATACCCACGACACCGGAAATCCTAGTTTGAGGTGGTTTCCTAGGACTATGTATAGGTCTGTTGACTATTTTTTTCTTTCGTCTTGTCCTACCTCTCCACTAAGGTGGTTAACAATATAACCTAAAGATTTAATAAGTTTATCAGCAGTGATTTTATAATTGTGTACCTGACTAGAAGGCCTCAATACGAAGGTACCATCTGGCTGGCCTTTCAGCAAATTCTCAGCTTCATGTCTATCTATGTCCATGTAGTATGTTTCATTTTCCACTGGCACAGGCAGCGGCCGGTCGGCCATATGATGGGGTGCGTCCAAGCTCCATTTTATGTCGGCTGGAGACTCTAGTTCGGACTCATCGATCTGGGCGTCATTTGTTTCTGTAAAGATTACATTTACATCGTCATTATCATCGTCATCCATTTCAATCGACTTCTAAAATGGAGGAGATTCTCAATTCGTCTGTATATTTTTTTGTGTGTAATGCTGGACATTTTTTTCACGCAGCTTCATCTAGCCCCAAACTAAGCAGAGCTTGTATTATGGGAACTAGGAGACTGATAAACTTATTATATATTTTTTTGTAACTGGATAATTATTACATAGAAAAACCCCAGACCCGAGACAAATATTTGCAGATTATAAAATAAATATTTGTATTTTACGCAATATCTTTCCCAATCACGAACTATTTTTTTTAATAGGTACGGTAAACTCATTGTCCCATGTAAATTTTATGATAAAATCCCACCTCTAAGAGTGAAAGATGGATGTTGAAATTTCATATTGGACTCATTTTATCAACTTTCCGATATTTGAAGTCGATTTTTATACATTTAATGTGTTATTAATTTTATTTTATGTATGTAATTATGTCCTTAGTATTTAAATATTACTATCAATTATCAAGGTATATTGAAATACACTTTGATAATTGATAGTAGGTAATATTTCAATATTAAGGACACATAACGTTACACACATTTTAGTTACATAATCACTACATATTAGTATTTTGGTTTAACCATTCTGTGTACTACCAACACATATTTTTCTACAATACACAAAGGTTATCTGGAAGAGAATGCTTTTTAACGTTCTCATTAAATTCGCCTATGTACTACTAGTTTGTACAATAAAGAATTTATCTATCTATAAATTATTATTTAAAGATAATGATTATCGGTGGTACCTCCCATTCTCACCTGTGACCACATCAGTGAGGCAGTGTGCCATACGGTAGAACATGTCGACCACGTGCTCTCCAACTCTTCGTCCGAGATTATACATTAGAGATACGCACACTTTTATCCACCAGCACATTCTACCGCTTTCATTTCATTTTGAATCCCACATTTACGGGTACCATCTATACCTACCAATCCTACTATTAATAAACACGTGAAAGTTTGTTAAGATGGATCTTTGTTACTCTTTCACGCAAAAACGACTAAACGGATTTTAATAAAACTTTACAGTAATATAGCTTATACATCAGAATAACACATAGGCTACTTTTTATCCGGATACCACGCGGGCGAAGCCGTGGGCAGAAGCTAGTAAATAATAAAAACGAAAAATTCTGGAACTACCGGTCAGATTTGAAAAATCTTGCATTTGATAACCCAATTCTTGAGGTAGGTTATAGCGATGACCCTAAGGAGCTGAACAAAAGATAAAAGTCAGAAAGAATGCAATGGGAAAACGAAGTAATAGTGCGGCAGGGCGAGGCGACGCGGTGGGTCGAGGGCCGAGGACGATTGTGCACTACTAGCCAGCCAATAAGCTTATTTAGAATCGTAGAAGCTTGTATTTTGGGAACTACATAACTGTTAATCTACTTACATATTATACACAAAAAACACCCAGACCCGAGACAAATATTTGCAAATCATACAAACATCGTCGCACGTCGGGAATCGAACGCACAACCTTCTGCGTCTCAGGCGGGCCTTCGCCCACTGCGCCACAAAGGTCGTCTATTATTGCTTATTCGACAAATCCCCTTCCAGTACTCAAAGGGGCAAGATTCCCAGAAATCCCCTGATCCACTTATTTACAGCGTATATAACAATTAATTATTTTTATAATTATGTTCGTTGTATCTCTAATTATTGAATTATACTATTATATATATAAAGAAAAATAATTTCATTATAAGTATTTCAAATAGTTTTATTATTCAGTGTTCAGCTTCACATTCAAGAATCCTACTAAGGACCTTTTAATCAGAAGCCAAGTTGTACCGTCACTAAATTTAGCGACGAATGTCATCGCGTTAGAGGGTTAATTGGTATTAATTTCACTTGTAACTAAAGTTGACTCACAGTCTGACACATCGAACATGATTTGATACTAGGTGGTATTGCCTGGAGCAATCAAATTGAGATAGAAAGAAAGAAAAGAAAAGAAGGAACGAAAGAAACAAAGAAAGAAAATAGTTACCTATTTAGATGTTTAAAGATAAGGCCCCCACACTTGAGGGAATCACTAGAATTTATAATTTACCAAAAAATCATACTCAGTGGGACTCGAACCAGCGATCTCAGCGGTTCGAGCTGAAGCATCTCAAGAATTTCGATCAGACTGAAAGCAATCTCGTAGCTTAGTTGGTATAGCCCTTACGTACAGAAAGAGAGTTTGCGGATTTGAAAATAATTGGTTAAGGTAAAAAAAAAGTATGTTTAAATAATTTACAAATCACAGTATAAGTAGGCACTATACTGCTATTACTTTTGAGATTCCCATAACTGATTTAAAACCCTTCGGCCGCGTAACACCAAGATTAAATTAAATACGTCAAAAAACTATCCTACACATCAGTTCGAATAAACTGATACAATTTAAAACTAATGCTAATTTAAAATTTTGTACATATAGTAAATTATCCGTAATTTTTTTGAGCAGCATGACTCATTTTCACTTTATAATTTGCAGCAAAATTTTCACCATCTTCCTCGAAAAATTCCACTGTTCAGGTCTTTTTGAAACGCATAAAATTCCACTGTTCAGGTCTTTTTGGAACGCATAAAAACTGTAACACGACACTACCACGCCACTGGATTGTAACTAGTATGGAAAGTAAGGAGATTCCCACACAAAAGAGTTCTTTTTACTCTTATTTCGACTGTGACAATAATAAAATACAGTACAAAATAGTGTTGAGACTGTTATCGATGAAATACTATCGACTTTAAAAAATGCCACCGAGGTTTTCTGAACATACGTTGCATATTTCAAAAGGGACGGTAAACGGTAAGGATAGAAGCAATGTTAGTTAAATAAAACTTACCAAGAAACTTACCAACAGGTATGAATGTTTGTTGCTAATATACTAGGTATTATTTACAGCTAAACTTATGGATGGAATATTTTTATTTTATTTTATTTCTTAGGGACAACAAACAGTAATACATTAGTAAGTAATAAGTAGCTGTAACACAATTTAGTAAGATTAAAATATTACCAACACCATTATCCACAGCATGCAGTAATAGTTATAAAATATAAGAGATCTTGCTACGTCCTACGGTAAGTACTAGAACTTACGTACATTACAAAAAAAAAGCAATTGTTGCGAACATAAACGTGAAAGTTAAAAATAAAAAATAAAAAATAAAAGGAACCATAACATATTCTTATAAGTAGATAACCAACCTACTCACAAATACTATTTAAAACAGCTTTTTTAAATTTGCTACAGGAAAGCGCAAAGACGTCGATATCCTCAAAATGAGTGTTATATGAGTGAACGAGTTGATAGATAGGGGCTCGAACGCCGGCATTAGTGCGGCATGAGGTGGCAGTGAACAATCGGCCCGCTCGTACCGCACGTCTATGCACTGTCCGTGGAACACTATAACATAGTTTTCCGGTTAGTTGTGTGCAGTCAAATCCATTGTGACATAAATTATAAAGCATCATAGCTCCCAAAAGTTTACGCCTTTGTTCTAGCGAGAGGAAGTTATATTTACTAAGGAGTTCTGTGTAAGGAAGATAACCTCGGAAATATCTATAATTAGAGATGCGTAAAAACTTTTTTTGTATTTTCTCCAACGAGTCTATATATTTTTGGTAATACGGGTTCCAAATCTGGGTTGCATACTCGACCTGCGGCCTAACAATAGCATTATATAAGTGTACATAAGTTGCTGGCTTTTTAAAGTATTTACTAATCCTCGTTATAAAACCAAGCATTTGAAAAGCTTTATTCTTAATTATATGTATATGTGAATCCAAATGTAGTTTGGAGTCAAGTATTACCCCAAGGTCCCGCAGGAAGCCAACTTTGTTTAGATACGTGTCGCTAAGTTTGTAATGAAAGTTAAATAAATTTCGATTTTTTGAAAATATTATGGAATTACATTTGGAAATACTGAGATGAAGTTTATTTACTGAGCAGTATGTAGTTAAACGGTTTAGATCATCTTGAAGAAGCATACAATCAGAGGAATTTGTTATTTGACGATAAATTTTTAGATCATCTGCATAAAGCAAGAAATTAGAGTATAAGAAGCATTTGTGTATATCATTTATAAATATTATAAATAATAGAGGTCCTAGAATAGAGCCCTGCGGGACGCCCGATGTAACATTGATTTTGTCCGACTGATGACCATAAACAACAACCTTCTGAGTACGATTTGTAATATATGAAATAAACCAGCGCAACAGATCACCGCGGATACCATTATATGCAAGTTTATTTAAGAGAATTTCGTGATCTACCCTGTCGAATGCCTTTCGAAAGTCCGTGTACACAGCATCAACTTGTATACGCCTATCCATGTTTTCGAAGAGGTAGTTGGTAAATATCATTAGATTAGTGCAGGTTGATCTCTTCTTTACAAACCCATGCTGTTCTTCCATAATAATGTTGTGAAGAACAGGATAGATTTCACTGTATACCAAGCGCTCGAATAGCTTCGACAAGGTAGACAAAATGGATATGGGGCGGTAATTGGTTATATCATCTTTTGCTCCACTTTTATGGACAGGAGTAATATTTGCCTGTTTCCAGATATCTGGGAATACACCTTCACAAAGACATTTGTTATAAATAATGTGTAATGGCTCACAGATGTAAGGGGCAGTCTTTTTCAGAAATAACGGATGAAGACCGTCAGGGCCAGGGTTCCTTTAGATGGGTCCAGTTTTATAATTTCTGCAAGTATTTTTGTACAAGAAAGATAGATGACTAATAAGGTGGCTATTATTGGCATAACTTTCAGGGGGAATCCACGTGTATTCGTTGAAAGATGAAGGTTCATATACCGAGTTGAAAAACGATGAAAATAGGTTACTTATTTCTGAAGGTGTGTCTGCAGTTCGACTATTTAGGAACATTTTTGAAGGAATACCAGGCTTACTTTTCAAATCAGAAATAAATTTCCAAAAGAATTTAACGTTCGTATGAATACTGTCTTGAACTGACTCTATATAGTTATCATAACATAGTTCACTCTATGATTTGAATGTTTTCCTATAATTTGCAAAAATCTCGTAATCTGATACGTTACCATAAGTCTTCCATTTCATCCAAGCCTTAGACTTGTTCTTAAAAGTACGTTTTAATGAAGGAGTGAACCATACGGGAAAGTGTGAGGTCTTAGAGGTCCTTATAGGGACGTATTCTTTAATAATTTCATAGATTTTATCGTAAAACACACTCACTGATGTGTCAGCGGGCAATTGATCTAGTAGATCATGCCATGCAATATTTTTGAGTGTATTATTAATTTCCTCGTAGTTTGCCCTATGGAAATTAGGTTTAGTGGTTATGGGTCGGAAGGGCATAGCAACGGCTGATGTATCAAAATACGTGGAAATTGCAAAAGATGGATGATGGGGACTGACTTTTGTCAGTGGCGTGGCAGCTTGTAAAATTGGACCATCTGAGTTAGTTATGAAGAGATCAAGGTACCACCCCATCGAATAACATATGTAGTTGTATTGACCTGCATTAAGTATAGACATAAAATTTGTTATTTCAACACCCAAAGTAAAGGAGTCACTGCATGATAAACCTCTGGCGTTACTCGAGTCGTTTGACCACGTAATTCTTTAAGATTAAAATCTCCCACAATGATGATCGTTTCCACGTTAGTATTATTTAGTACATTAATTAATAAATCAAAGTAGTGAATATATATATCTTGATTAGTATTAGGAGGTATGTAGGTGGCATTAATTATATTTCGTGTATGACGACTACGGCTAATAATTTCGACAAACAAAAATTCTACACGAGGCTAAGATTATTAACATTTTTAAGATACAATTTGAGTTTGAGTGCACATTCACAATATAAAAAGAAAGAAATAATAAGTAAAGGATACATAAGACTTTATAGCTACTCATAATATTAGGTAGATCTAGGTACGTGGCTTGATGAGGCCAGCATGACACGCGGCTTGATCCTTGACAAGTCACTCTGTGACCTAACTGCAAAGATTGCAGAATTGTCTGATTCGCGCACCAAGATGGTGGCATGCCGGACCCACACATACTTGAAGCCATTTCGTCTGGCTGCCTCGCGCGTTTCTCGAAAGAGAATTTTATTCTTAAGAGTTAGGTGTTCATTCAGAAACACTGCTTGCGAGGTACACCTAGCTGATCAGACTTTAGACCCTTAGCTAAACGAAACGAACTCAAGTAGTTGTCACGGAGTATCCTCGATGCAAACTTCACGACGATATTCTTGGGCTTGCTATTACCGGGCTGGGCATGAGGAACACGGTGGACGGATATGACGTCAGACTGAGATACAGTGCAGCTTATTACGCTCCCGATGGCCAAGATCAGAGAAATCAAGTTTTCGTTCTTTCGCTCGGGGACATTAGTGACTTCAACGTTACACTGCCGCGCTTGCTGCTCCAGGGAGTCGATTTTTAATTCGAGTGCCGTAACTAGGCCTGATGTCTGGTCGACGGCCTTGGCCTGATTTTCTAGATGTGTAATGCTGGATGTAGCAGTAATTTGTTGGTCAAAATGAAATTGACTTGACTTCTTTAAGGCTGCGATATCTTCCAGAGTAACGGACTGGTTGGCTTCCAATTTGGTTATCCGTTTGTCCATTGCTTGCTGTTCCGTTCTGAGTTTAGAAAGATCGCTCTTTATTTCGCCCATGGTTATTTTAATGTTGGACAACTCTGTACCCATCGCGGTAAAGTGCTCATCTAGTTTATTGAATTTGCTCGATAGGTCGCACTTCCAGCTTTTAATCTCGCTGGCGAGCACCATGAATGCCTCCTGTAGGTCGTTGTCGGGTTGTTTCCGTTTCCGAAGAACTTTGGTCCCGGAGCTAGACGTCTCTGATGTTAAATCTGGATTGGAACTACACCGATCACGCGTAGGGGATTGTGACATTGTACAAAGTGGTATATGCTTATAAGCTCGTAGATACCAAATTTCCCAGTATTAGGTAGGTACGTACCTACGCGATAATGCAGTGTAAACACAAAAAAATCGCTATTTGGGTCAATCAGTTGGTGCAGGTTAGGCCAACGTGCGTGCCTGCGGCCGGTAGGTAGGTAAGGCACTAGGTATGCACCGCGAAGAAATTATCGGGCAACCGTCAATTACGTGTAGAATACTGACACGGACTAACTCAAAACATAAAGGTCGAGGTCTTGACGATCATAACCAGAATTTATCTAATATTCACTTTTAAGTTAACACGTTAGAAACATGTAATATGTAATATCGCGCGTAATTATGTAATGTACTCGTAATACAGAAATTAGGAAATTCGTTGCAAGTAATTAGCAGATAAAGCGGCGCGAAAGGTTGTACGCGGCCGAGCGTAGCAAGATCTCGAGGCAAACTGAATAGGTGTAATAAACATATAGGTTACTTTTTGTACCACACTGCCAAAGCCTTAAGCAGAAGCATGTCATATTAAAAGAAAATAAAAAACAGTCACATTAAAAATTCGACTGTTTTCCCCATGCATTATATGCTCAGAGCGTAAATCTTTGAGGATACCAAACAGGGGGTAGACTGAGGCAAACAATTTTTTTTTTGCATGCTGGCAGCTTTCAAGTAGTTTGTATTCCACATGACAGGTTGCAAAAAGCCCATAGCCGCGTATTGGAACACTAACTGAATAACTATAAGATCACAAAAAAACTTTTAAAACATCGATAAATAGATCATCTGCAGTAGAGCGGCACAACACTAGTGACTGCAACCATACGGCACATGTTTGTTAAAAATAAACCAAAACAAGGTCTTTATGAGAAAGTAGAAGCATTCGTTAAAACAAAGGTACGTGGAATGTTCTAGGCATTTAGTTACCAGTCCTTTTAATGAGACTTTAATTATTTAAATTTTATTTGTGAGGGAAAACGAAAACGTGAGGTTTTCTGCTACGAAAAAAAAACTTTATGGGACCACTTCAAGTAATGAAGTCAATTTATGCCTACCTACTACGAAATACAAGCTAATACTTCAATATCGAAAGTGTTTAAAAACATTATAATACCAAAAAAAATGCTCTAGGCTGTTTCCACGGGACACGTTACAAGGCTTTCGCCGCTTATTGGAACACTAACTGTGGAGTCAGGATTATGTATGTGACTGTTGGATGCTTATATTTATTTTAAAAAGAAAAAACAGAATAGTAATTGACATCGACAGGCACGTAGCTGTCAGATGCAGGAACGGTTTAATTCGTCCATCGCGAAAACTTATTGCATTTGCTAATTCCATTGCGAGGCACGGGAGCACGGGAATTAATGCCGTGTGTCACACCGATAGGGTTTAATTTTAAATAAAAATATCCAAATTACCAATAGCACTGGTGGACTAGTGATGAGCAAGCCCGACTTCCGATAAAAATCGAAGCCTTAAGTCGGTCTTGAAAGTTTTTTTAAAATCTGCGAGCCTAAATAATCTGTCCCTCTACAGTCAGAAGTAATATTAACATCTGATTGTACTAATGTACCAACAGATGCGTCATTTTAGGACTGTGAAGAGCACAGTGAGATAATGAATTCATCCTTCAAACCATCAAAGGCTAGCTGAAAGAAAATGCTAGTCACATCTACCTATATAATAGTTTATCTTATGCAATATAGTATTCTCTGCCTATCTACAATTGTCTTCTCAATACATACAGAGTTCATACTACTATGTTAATATTACTGTTAATAATTAAACTGTAACAATATATCTACAAGAACCATTGCCTTGTGTGGAAGAGCAACGACGCCCTGCCGTCATACAATGAAAACTAGTTCGGAGGGTAGACTGTGCTTTGCATACTATTCCATTATTTAAGATAAATATCAAACGCATTTATCATAGTTTTGTATTTATAATAATTTAGGAGGAAGTTTACTAAGATTGCGTCTATGGTTTACTGAATTATTTGTAACATCGATGTATATTTAAGCGATGAAATAAATAAATACCTAAATACCTAATGAGATAGATCTATGCTTGGTCGCGCGCGAGGAACCGGCGTAAATTCACTTTAACATTTTAGATTCACGTATAGTTTTTAAGTTGACGTTTCTATATGATCCTTGTGATTTCAATGAATAAAAACCTATTGACTTTGACTTTGACTATAGCACTACTAGTAGCGACAGGAGTAGAACCAAGAGTAAACCCGATTCAATAGTTGTACAACCATTCGGTGTAACTACATCCGACTTTAAATCGAGGTGGGAAATGACGGCGAATGAGATTACTCGTCATTATGACGATTCTGACGCCCCGGGCCGTAATATCCGGCGCGGGCCCGTCCCGGATCCGTCAGATAACGTAGAGTAATGCCTCCCGTAAATATGCTTTCAGATCTTTCATCTTACTGAACGATAAAGTTCAATGAGATAGATCTTTCGAGAATTTACTACACTGGCTACTGCCTACGGTTTCGTTCGCGTGGTACCCGGGTAAAAAGTAGCCGATGAAAAGTAGCGTTCGTAAGAATCGTATTCGCTCTACCGTTTTTCATCGATATACATTGCAAAATTGTTCTCCAAAAACCCTTTTATTAATATATAGCCTTTGAATATTAAATAGAATGGAGTCTCAGTGACTTTCTGAAGCGCTCTTTTATCGCAAGTAGCGTTTTACCTCTCCAATATGTTGGTAATAAAATAAACAATTGATTGCATGTATTTTTAGAACGCATATAATAAATTTCATAATAAAAAGAGCGTATATTATATCTTGTATCTTATAAAACAAACCTGCTCTATCCTCGACACTCTTCATCAGGTAAGATTGCGATAAAAAGCTTGTTTTAAAACATAATAGGTCTCCCTGCGGTGGATTACCACTGGCTTAAAATAATAAACTTACCCCGTCTATATCCAAAGCGCGTTTCGAATATGTTCATGATGTATCCAAGAAGAGACTCTTCCTTCTGCTTATAGTTCACATCACAGTAATCCTTATTTAACTGTACAGGTTCCAGGTAGTCTTCTACTGGTAGTTTAGTCTGAAACATGGACCGAAGCTATGATCTTGCTATCAACAAATCATTGCAAAAGACATAAGGAAAGCGTAAGAGAACGAGTGGGATCACACATCTTATCAACCGTATCGCCTTGGCATTTATCAAAGACATAAGAAAATAAATCGTGATTGTGTCTCACCTTATTGACTTCTGCTATTTGCTCATCTTGATTATGAACGTGTACAGAGTCATACATATTCGCCATGCATTCACTATTCTCATACATCGGTTCCTTTTCATCAACAACTATTCTTCTTTCTTCTATATCTTCTTTTTTGATCTCAGATACCTCAGTAGATTTTCTTATAAATGGCATTTTTAAGGATTGAAACAATGCTTGTATCTTTGCTCTATAAGGTCTAACTTGAGTACTTGATGTAGAATTTCTCTCATGAGTAACATCATTGTAGCAAAGGTCCTCGTAAAAATGGTCTTCGGGGTACTTTAACTCTTCAGTTGTAGATATAGAATAGTATTTAGTTCTAGATTCAGGTTTTTTGGTTTTCAGGATAAAAAATCTGCTATTTCGTTTCATAGGATAGTAACCTCGATCTTTTTCTGGTTTAGAGAATCTTTTCAGATCGAAAATTGGATAGTCATATCCACTTAGTCTTAAGATTTTTCGTTTTTTGGGAGTGCCTGCATCCATTGGTAAATATGAAGTCACTTCTACCTTCTTGACTTGATTTCTATACAAGAAGCTTTTAGCTGGAACAATTCTTTTGATAATGTCTTCTATATTATTAAACATAGTATTATCATCCTTTGTTTTATTTACTGTTTGGTATTCTTCGACAGTGTTTAAAGTAGAACTATCGCCTTTATTTTTTTTAACAGTTTGATATTGACTTTCAATTGACACTTTCGTTTCCTGCTCTATTGTAACAGCTATTTCTATCTTTTTTTCTATTGTTTCAGTAATGGTGTCTTCTTCAATTTTAATATTTTTTGAAACAATATTGTCTGTTTTTTTATTACATTCTTGAATTTCTCCTTTTAAATTATGAAGATATTTCTCAGGGTGGCTTTTTAGGTCTTGTATGAATAATATTAATTTATTTGCATTAATTTTCGGTCTCCACAACTTCACTATGCCTTCTGTGACGTTCTGAAAGTGGAAACAAAGTTAGGGCGGTGGAAATTGAGTTGTGTTACAAGGGTTTAGAAGTTATATTGACTTGAAAGCGAGGATAGATTAAAAAAGTTTGCTTGTTAGGTAGTTTTATCTGAAGTCGCAGTTGAGCAGTTATGTTTCACGTCCAATTACAAGATGTAAGAGAAAAACTGTTGTCTGTGAGCTTTTTGGCGACCTCGGTGTTGCGACGGGTGAGATGCAATGCAAAAAGTGCGGGTTCGATTCCCACTGCGTAACAAATGTTTGCATGTTCTGCAGATATTTGTTTTGGGTTTGGGTTTTGGATTATGTGTCTGTTGGCTGTTTATTTATTTATTTTTAAACGCGAAGAAAGATTGATTTTTATCTATATCATTAAAAAAGCAGTAGGTATTTGTTTATTTCCTAACAAGGCGTTTTGCCTTAATAGACTATGGCTAGGCTATCATATTTTTATAACCGAGTTATCGTGAAAACGTTGAGTGCGAAATATTCCACTCTTTGTTTCTATTAAGTAATTCACATCAGCCATAATATGAAGCCACTGCCTTTATCTGATAAAGGCATGATCTTGCGTTTAAGTCACTTCGCTTATCTGAAATTGAACCAGGTGTGAAAGCCTTCTGAATTAGTTGCTATTGCGATAATAGGATTATAGCTGGTGAACTTTATATAAATACAATGTTTAATGTTAACCAACACTAAACGCACTCACGAAGCTCTCTTTCACTCCGTGCAAACATTCACCGACCATTACACCCCTCGCACACATCTATACATAATTATCTCTCACTCGTACGTAAATGTGCACTTGCTACCAGTAGCCGATCCAGGGGGGGGCTAAGGGGCTCAACTCCCCCATCTCCCCCACCCCTCCAAAAGCATTTGGATCTACCCCTGACAAACAAAACTGTTTTAGTGATTACCTTGATAAAGCCTACCTTAGCTGGGCCAAGCCCCTCCCAAACCAAAATCCTGGATCCGCCACTGATGCCCACTGTGCTTTGTAAGAGATCCCCAATAAGTTAATTTTCTTTCTCTAATGTAGTTTTGCATGTAGTTTTTTAATTTAATGATAATTATCAAAATGTGTCTCGTGCTCGTCTACAATGGGCTCGTGAAAAGAGAAATTGGGCAGAAGAAGAGTAGCGTTTTGTGTGTTTTTAGCATCAACTAAGGTGAAAAATCTAGCATAAGCAAAAAAACGCAAAAAGCCTGAGAGTACTTCGTCGATCGTGTTTCAATACATAAACATTTTATTAAATCAATCTAAATAGTAATATTTATTTATTTTTAATAGAGCAACAAAATATTTTTTTTTAAATACCTACTACTATGATAGTATGGCAACTGGATTTTTGAGCTACTCGGCCACCATTGAAATCAAAATTTAAGAATTCTTTTTTTCCCATAATTTATAGACTGGACCAGATTTCATCTCTATGTGCTGTGAAAATAGAGTTGGCACAAACTTTTAATGAAGGGTTCTCGAGAGATTCTCTTTGTCTTAGAACGTCGGCTTGACTAGTCGGGACTAAACGTCTAATTTGATGTCAAACTTTCTTGACCTTCGAAGTGGACAGAAGACGTGATAGGTGAAAGAGGATTTGTTTTGAAGTTCATGTGACTAAGGGGCTGATGACCTGGTGCTTGTCAAAAACGAAGTTGTTTTTGGAGTTGAACAAAGTTCTATTACATCTTCAATACTTATTGCGCCCTGTGTTATGTCTTCTAGAATTTGCATTTGCAACGAGTTTAATCTCTAATGAGGATAACTCAACCTGAGTTATCCATTACATACTATCTTAGTCATTGACACCTTTCAGTCGTTATATACTACGGAATATATTCTTCTTGAGTGACTGCTCGTATTCACTGTCTTCTTGAGGTAGTTATGCTTTACCACTATTAAGAGTTAAATTATTAAAAATCCTTGTCTTACCATCAGTTTCCTTCCATCGAGTTCCTTCTCTTTGACGAAGTCAGCAAAATCTTCCATGTCAAATCTCATCAGTAGTTCTTGCACACATGCACTACTCATTTCTTCCACTTTTTCACACATTTTCTTGTCCATGTTCATTTTCACTGAGTTTATTAACGTTTTGTAGTTTTTAACTTATGATTTCACTTGTTATATTATTGTCTGACTCAGATGGAGCTAACACCAGTTTCTGGTGGTATCGAGAGACTGTCGCATCCGTCAATGTAAATTATTAAGATTTCAAGCCAAGCAAGTGTTTTATATTAGCTACAAACTGGCGAGCAACTCGATAACGTCAGATTCTAGTGTATTCTGTGGTCTAAAAAAGGTGTTTGCTGCAACAGGAACAATGTATACACTAGAAAAACCTTTTCTATGGCACCGTCCTAGAGACAACTTTCGAAAAAGTTGTAAGAATTACGGCTATGACCACTCAGCAAAAGAAGAGGCAGACACTGACTCTAAGAGACTTTGGAGACACATGATTAACTCAACTTTACAAAATGACATGTTAGTATTATTAAGCTAGTTTAAGTTAGTATTATTTTAATTTAGAATTATTAAGCCATTTTGTCAATTTGTGCACACTGTGGTGGCCTATAATTGGGGAACACATAGATTTGAGACCACAATATTTTACATTGGATTAGTATTGTGATTTCTCTGTTGGGTGTCCTAAATAAATAAATAAACAAGCTGTATTCTATCCACGTGCAAAAACTTGTGAAATAAGAAGCGGTCCCGTTGTTGACCCTGGACTCTAATAAGGTCTTATTTGCACGTCTAACGAGCGACCCGGAGGACCAAAATTAATGCTCCCATTTCATTTTGACAGTTGGTTGGATACGTAATTTTGTAAGGTGGTTTCTAAATACCGAATTGCGCCTTAACTTAGCCCATAATCAGACGAAATACTATTAGTAAATGTAGAGGGAATGGCGGAGTCGACTTTGATGGCTTTTAAATTACTTTTAGATAATCTGATATTCTTAAAGTCCGTTGATGTGAATGATAGCAAGTTATGTTGCAATTGAGTTAAGATTAAAAACGCGCTGAAAAGAATTTCAAATATGAAAATTTGCACACCTAACATGTTTTTTTCCAAGTTTCTAAATTAATTGAGCCACATGGGGAGAAAATTTTATCTAAACATAAAAATTTGCATAATTTGTTTTTCATACACGTGGCGTTTTTCCTCCTACACATTTTCATATCGCTAAAAAACACCTTCACAAAATTCACTCATCAATGAAAATTGGCCAGGAAAGACCAAAGTAAATAATTTTACAATTACAACACACCGTCCATCGGCAATTTGCGAAATATCTATTCACTTTTTCAAAAAAAAATATTTTTTATTCACCGGGCAATTTTCTGGTTGTTTCTGTTAACTTTGGTATTAATAAACGTTATGAATCGTTGGAGCGCAGTGTACATCTGATAGTTGGTCAGACCTTAATTGAGTTTATTAAATGGTAGGTAGGTTGCTATAATGTCATACTATATAGGCGCATGAGACTTTTCTCCCGACAAAAACATAACATATTCTTCCTGAGACATATGTAAGTCTTAGGGTCAGCAACATGGAGTGATACCTTTGGTTTTGCAAGCGTCCATAGGTTACCGTAACCAATAGGTGGGTCGTATGCTTGCTTGCCACGTTACTTGTATAACAAAAACTAACTACCTAAAAGTTAGTAGCATAAATTGGTGACTCTAAAATCACACATGGTCACATTTTTTCGATTTTAACAGCTCCATTACGTTTTCATTTACTTATTTTAGTAATTTCTTAATTGGCTGGCACTTGAGTTAACTGTGTGTCTCATACTACGTAGTTTCTTAACTATTTAATGATCGAATCTCAATTGAATTTCTGTTCCAAATAAGAAAAATTAGGGTCAAATCCTTTATGACGCCAATTTGATCAACGACATCTGTGAATGAGAGTTATTTTATTTCACACTTTGTCGCTATGCTTAGCTGGACCAAACATTGCAATGCACACCATCTTGATGAAAGTACATAAAACATGTTTTATGCATATTACCTATATTTCTATTCCAAAAATGCATGGTTATACAAATAAGCGCTATTATTCTTAAGCTATTTTAACCATACCATATTATTGCTTCTTTTTTTGTAGGGTTTACAAAAGTTTAACAATAACTGTTTATAGTCTAAACTATTTCTACCATTTTTATTAAGTAGCCGCGGATAACAATCAAAACGGCGTTTTGCCTATGGTCACAGATATAATAATACAATGATCAAATAAAAATATGCGATCTTTGGTCAACCAAATGGGCTAGATAAATGATAAATTCATTTATTTTTTCTCTTCGGTCTCCAACATTTCTTGGTGTCGTCGCTGTAACTATATCCGAATCTCAAACTAAAGTTTCAAACCCAGATTAATGTTATGAACAATTTAAAGTTATTTAGCGTATTAGTGAGTATGAGTGATACCCTAAATAGTTTGAGTTTACTTAGGAGGACGGGTAACATTGCCTTTAGTCAGGATTAAGTTAGGTTAGGTACCTAAATTATATACTTACAGTCTCATAAGTGGCTTGGTTTATCGAGTTAATGAAGCCATATTAAAATGTAATTGATATTTAAGTGATGAACAAGTTAGTCAAGAAAAAATAATCATAAAGCCCCCTAGAGATGGCCTACTTGCATGAGCAAGGTTTGCAGGGATTGTTGTCTCTTAATCGTTGTAGCTACAATAAAATGTTCTAAGGAGACTTACCTCAACTTTTAGAAAAAATTTGAACCGTATTTACAGATTTTGGAAATATTGTACAGTCAGCAAGATGTAAAAAGTTGACTTTTTATCAAAACCTCGAGAGAATGATGCCTAAAATATTTTTCAATTCAATCGATCCCGTTTTTTATAAGGGTCCAAAAAGACTATTGGACCAACTGAGGTTATAGTGTACTAGAAATGTCACTAAAGACTTTACTGTTAATTTCTCATTACTCAAATGAGACTACACCCTAACTTACTTTTAATGTGAAGCTGTATTTTTTTGACACAACAACAAACCACGGAAGATACGGAAGGTACAAAATAAATAAAATAGACACTTTATACATAACAGTTAGTAGTAACAAGAATGGACAAGATAAGGAATGAGAACATCAGGGGTAGTCTGAAAGTAACAGCAGCGGTTGAAAAGTAATAAATAGCTAAGCGAGGTATGGGCACGTCATGAGAAGGGAAGAATGTCACAATAAGAGAAAGTAATAAATATAAATGTGAATTAAAATAAGAGAATAGGTAGGCCAAAAAAAGATTAATGGATTGTGTGAAAGATGACATGGGTAAGAAAGGAGAGAGTCAGTGAAGACTGATAGAGGAGAGTGGAAGATGTGTGGTTTGATTTGATGTTGTGCCGACCGACCCCACAAAATGTGGGTTCGGTCGGCACATACAACCAAGATCACACCTAAAATTGCACAGCGATGGCCCATACATAATGTCAATTAAAATCTACAACAATCTTCCAAAACAAATCACAGAATTACAAAAAGATTCGCTTTTCACTAAAAGACTAAAATCATTCTTAATTGACAAATGCTACTATGACATTAAAGATTATTTAGACTAGAAAGCTAGCAAACCTTAAAAATAAATAGTGACGTAAGTACCTATTTGACTAATTAAAATTATAACAAAAGAAAAAATTACTAAACCTACTTACCTAATTGTGTTATTCCAAATGCTATATACCTTGATACATTGCCTACCTTGACTTTATTTTATTGTACCTACTAGTTTTTTTGTTTACACAAAACTTCGGCCTGCCTACCTATCTGTAGCTATACCCTAAGACAGGGTTCATGTGAGATACCTACCTATAAACACCATCTATGTACCTACCATGTGAAAGCAATAAATGTATTGAGTATTGAGTAGATGGATCAACAAGGTGCGTGGGGCATTTCTGTTTCAGTTTTATTTTTGTTTCCTCTGTCCCACCATCATATATGCTTTGTTGTTTTTATGTCGTGCTAAATAAAAGATTTTTATTTTTATTTTTGGTTCTTTTAGTGTATCTATTTTACTATAGGGTCGTGAAATCTTCAAATGTTTTTTTGTGGTAACATTTCGGTGAGATAAGGATTATTCGGAAAGAAAAAACAATATATATATTAGAATTTTATACTTATATTTATCTCTACTGCTTCACCAGTACGATAAGCATTAAACATCAAATACCAAGATAGGTAGGTACTCTTGCCGATAAGTTATCAATGAGTGCAATCACCTGTGTCATCCTATGATACCTAAGTAAAACTGAAAGGTACAATATAAAGTATAATATTTTATGAGTATAGCTAATTGTCTATATTTTATACTCAAAATGTTTTTTCCTAAATATATTTTAACCTACTCTGAGGTAATAAGATAGACTCATATTATATACATAATTATAGCGACTAAAAGTACATGCCATCAAAAAATATTTCATTGGTAAATTAACCACATCGCATCTCTATAATGAGGAAATTATATTTTCCACTCTCTATTACTACCCATCGAAACATTAAAATGATGTTTACAAAGTAAGATAAGGTACGTAAAAAAACATTTCAACCTCGTAAACTTTTATAGCAGTCTTGCTATTATACCTTCCACTAATTTTAAAAAATCAATAGTTCACGATCATATCTCAAAACCTTCAAAACCTAACTGATCCTGCACAAAACATCGTACATCTTATGCGCAACCTCCTGCCCTCCGAAGCCGATGTAGCAAGAATTGTGGCTCGGGTGCACCTTCCCTGGGGTGATGGACAGCTGGTATCTAGCCCTTCCCACGTAAAGAGTTTCTCCAGTGGTGGTTCTTCCACCAGGTATTGCTCCTGGAGGTACGTTTCCATTTGACGCTGGTATCCAGCGTAATTTTTCTGGTGCGGCGCAAAGGACTTCAATGTTCTGTTTCGAGATCTCCTTGCCATCATACATAATGGACGCAGCATTGTGTCTGACAGACAGCTTTCCTGGGATCAAATCCCCGTTGTGCCATGCTCGGATGACCCATAAAGGACTTCCATCCCAGCCTTCATGCCCGCCAACAACGGCTCGACCAGTTAATGTATTCGCGGTCATTGCAGTGATGGGCAGCCAATCGAAGTCTCCTGAGGTTTCGACTACGGAAACTTGGTTCTGCGGCTCACTCTGTCCATGATAGATGTAGTTGGTTACATAAGTGGGTTGGGATTCTGGCTGGGCAGGCGCTGGCACGGGCATGGGAGCCATGGGAACTGGTATCATCATTGCAGGAACGTAGTATCCTTGATAGGCTGATGCCGTCGCTTGTCCGCCGTCTGGAGGTGGCGGATAGGCGGTAACCTGGCCACCGTCTGGGGGTGGTGGATAGTGATGTGGTGGGGGTGGGGGGTAGTGGTGCGGTGGTGGTGGATGTTGACCCCATGGGGGAGGGGGGCCGTATGGCGGAGGTGGTCCCGGATATCCTGGGTAATGTCCACTCATTTTGATTTGATTTTGATATATCACAAATACTCTAAAGCAAGTTAACGAAGAAATATGAAATCGACAATTTACGCAACACAATAATGCACAATTTAAAAACGAAGTAATTCTCGAAATGGTGCAAGTTAGATACTGAAAAGAGGGAGTAGACGATACCCTTATAAGTGATAGGCTTTATCTAATCTGATAGTGTTTGAGTCATTGGTTAGTCACAAAAACAACGATTCAGCGATTAAGTTTTATTGGAATTACAAATAAATTAGCTTTAAATCTAAACATGGAATGTTTACATCTACAGACTTATTGTTAAAATACACGTAAGAATATCAAGTCAAATATACGCATTTCTAACATCGCAGCGAGAAACCTGTACAAAACTTCAGTACATTGTTTTATATGAAGTAGCTTATCTTTTACTATTGCGTTTCAAAACATTTGAGCATAGAGTAAACTAACGAATATTCTTCAGTTCATCAGAGGTTTTGATAGTAGAACTACAAAAGACAAAGTACTTTTGAGTACTTAGCCTCTATTGTCTTTATAACAAGCGTTTGAAAAGGCAACAAGCGTTTTCATTTGTCCCTCACATATTGTAAGTTTGTTTGATAAATAGAAAAACGCCTGCAACATCCCTTGATTTGTCTTCTAGACAAGCATCACGTTAGCACAACAGCTCTGAAGACACATCGATTCCCATCCATCAGTGCTGGCCAAACGAACGACTTGATGAGGTCAGAGCGGCGGTCTCGCCCATCGTTGGAGAAACGCACGTGTTTCTCAGGATTCATCAGCACTGAAATAATAAAGATAGGTTTAAAGAGGCTGAAAATTATATTACATTATTAGCAATAGCATATTACATCTTAGGTCCTTATTCTAGAACGAATAGTAAACTGAACTGAAACCTCCAAATAATATACTCTGATTCATGGGTACATCATTCATTAGGAGCCCATTTCATAACCTTAACTTCATGGCAAGGTCATGAAGGGGTTGAAAGGCAATTGAGACATAGTAGAAAGCATTTTTGAAGCCCTCCGTAGAAAATATAATACTGAGCAATATTCCACCAGATGTTTTCTAGTGCATCTCGCACTTTTTGTTATCTCCCTCTATCTCGTCCTGCCTGTTGGCACCCACTGACTTCTCTATGCCTCTCCGGTCGTTTAGTCCTAGTTATGAATTTTACTCACCTGGAGTGAAATCGGTGTCGATTCTCAATGGTGGAGAATGCAGGCTGATGGTCCACGCGGCGCGACAGGAAGCTGCTACCAACGCATGGAGGGGTGCACAACCCGCCAGGCAAGGGTACTCACGAAGCGTACTCAGTACCTATAAAATTATACTTGACAATCATCGTCATATCACGGTTCTTTTATAATCTTTTATACACCTGCCCAAAAAGTGGAGATGGTATCTCCACTTTTTGGTTACAGCTCAGTCTGGAAAACCAGCATTGGGTGATGGTAACAAATCCAGCACATGCTAAGCTGAACACGATGTCTCAGTACCTGGTTGACAACAGTACGCTCAGCTTCCCCCAGCGGGAAGCTGTGTGCAGTGTCGGTCAGCACGCGGGTGGCGGCGGCCAGCAAGCGAGCGACGGCCGGCTCGCTGCTGCTGCCGTCGCTGACGCCCAGCAGAGCCTTCGTCTCGCTGAGCCGTCGGTCACGGAGGCTGATCGCTGCTCGGAATGACAGCTAAAAATAGGGGAATTCTTGCAACAAAAGCTTGCTTTTCTGCATACACTTGTTCAGTACCGTCCCAGTATAATAATGCTGGATATTTTTCACACAGCATCTAGCCGCAAAGTAAGCAGAGCTTGTGTTTTTTGTAAATACATACATCATTCCAAACTCTCGGGATTGGAAATACTTCAAATCGATAACAAATGATGTAGGTACCTATTGTTTTGTAGAAAATCATAAAAATAACAAGCCTTGTTTTCTTACTTTTTTTCCTGAATTGGTCGCGGAGGAACCGGCATTAGATTTTATCTAATGGCGGTTCAACGTTTCAAATAAATGTAATAAATGTTTTTTGAATTAACTTTTCATCATACGTAGAAAACACCCAGATCCGAGACAAATATTTGCAGATCATACAAACATTAATCCTGCGGCGGGAATTGAACTCGAAACTCGTCTCAGGCGGGCCTTCGCCCAACTGCACCACAGAGGTCGTCAATATCGTCTTATCCTGCTCTGAGCATGTACCTACTTGTCTTAATTATAGAAGTGTTTGTTGTTGTTGTGTACAGTTTGATTTAACAATCAAGAACAATATGATAAGTATCCTTACAAAACACTGGCGGTACACCATCTTGCCATGTGAACCTGACTTTCAAACTAAGGTCATAGAACCCCGTAGTTCATCAATGGATTTTCCTCCTAAATAAATTATAATTATGCGTACTATGAGCCTTGAATCGATGAAGGAAAACGTCGTGAAGAAACCGACATGTCCTAGAAAGAAAACTTCCAAGGCATGAAATATTTTTTGACTTAAAACCAATCAACACCTCGAAGTCTCCCATAGGTACCACACCAAATGATCATGAAGATTATTAGACTTGAGGCGCTGTACTTACAACTACAACAGAGAAGATGATCTTGTACTTCAGATGCGGTGTCTGACGCAGCGGCTCTAATGCTGCTAATGCTGGCAGCGCTTCATCAGCTGCTCTCGACCACACTGCTGCGTACTGCGATACCAGTTTACTCCTGAAAATGGTCAAATTTTCGGATCAATTTCGCTGTGAGTGAGTCAAGGTTTTTATTTATTCGTGAGGTTCTTTACCCATGTACAAAAATACATGAGTGTTGGAATGAGAACAATGAGGATAATTATCTACCTGTTTTAATGTTATAAGTAATTACCTAGTCCTGTATTCTTATTCTGTCTATAAGTAAATAATAATACAGCACTTTTACGTTCACACCTCATCCTATCACCCTCTGAGCAACAGTATGGGTGAGTGTATGCGAAGGGGATAAAATTATGCTCATACATACCTGTCTGGATGCTGTGAGTCGTCACTGTCTGAGTGATACCCGTCACTGGCGGAGTCAGTAGGCGATCGAGGAGTGACAGCATTTGGTCCGTTGCTATCTCCCTCTGTCATTTGAGTCAAAACCGCTGCGCAGCCGCGGGAATAGCTCATAAGTACTCCTGCTACTGGCCTGGAATGCAGGAAAAAGGATATTCCATATTGGTCGATATTTAGAATCGTGGTTTGAAAGAAAAAAGCTAGGTCATATTTTTCTGCTAATTTGGCTATGAATTATAAACATGTCTCTAAAATGTTAGCTAACTCATAATCATCATATATAATGCATAATTATGCTATGATATGGTACTTCCACAATCAAACTAAAGTTGAGAAATTTGCATTTTCAATAACAATGTATCTTTAAGTAAGTTACTTTATAAGTGAATTCATCTTATTGTCCGTCTTGTTAGAAGGATATAGATGTATTTTCATCAATTTTAAAGCTTAAATGAATGCCTTTGCTCACTTTTTCTCTCTTCTCCTGGCTACGCTACTCCTTATCATTGGTGGGCCAGCCTTCTATCACTTTTTCTCCACTTTTAATGATACAATACTATAGTGAAAACCCACATTTTATTGTACATAACCATAAATAAATCCTAAATGTATGAACACTACGATTCATTTTGAACACGCTTATTATTACCTTCACTAATTGTAATTAACAATGTAATCAAGTCTTGGATTTCTTGTTAAACTAATTACACATTTAACTGACGAACAAATCCGCGTAAAAAACAGCTTTTTATAATAAATAATAATATAACTGGTTATATAACGGCTTTCTTGAGCGTAACACGAGGATTGTGAGAACTCTTTAACCAAGCTTTGTTTCATCATAAAGGGTTATGATGTAATTGGTGAGTAAATTTGAGGTATTTTCTATTGTTTAAAGCTTTTGAATGCTGTAATCTAATGAAGAAGCGACAGTTCGGAAGTAGATTAATGAAATAGTTTGTATTTTTATGAAAAACACAATCTTTGACCTTCTTATGTTACTTATTAGACATATATGCAGCCTCGCCTTTAGTATCTATTAAAATAACTTTAGGCATGAGATATAAAAAAATAAACATATTTTTATTTTATTTCTCATTTGTAGTGTTGCCTCGTTTTTGTCAGTTTTATGGAAATCGATTTATCTGTAACCAGTCGGTTACAGATCCCACGATACAGGCTCGACCTAGTGCGAGGACCAACAGCAATTATAATTTTAATGTAATTTGTTTTATATTTTAGGTAAATAAAAATATTTGTATACTACAAATTGTAAATGATAATGGGGCTCAAAGTAATAGGGACTTGTTAAAATACTCGTATAAAAATAACGTTACACAACAATTTTTCACGAAATACTACTTATGCATACAAAAGCTTTAAGTTATTCATCTATAAATCAATTTATCTACCTACTCCCACATAAATCTGTTAAATAAACTCGTTATCAAATGCAAATAACGGCAAACGGCGCGTTATATAACCCCTTAATTTTACAACATCGTTCACAATTTACATGATTTCTCTATACACATCAATCTACAAATATTGCATAAGGCTTTCGAAGTGTCGTGCTCTCGAATGCTTTCACTCAAAAATTACATCACATAATAATGAATAATTAAAGTAAGGTTATCGTCACCAAATCAATTGATAATCTTAATACTATCAGCCTTATGATGGCAACTGCTGGACATGACCATAAAATGCTACTTTCGCAAACCCAGGAAGAAGAAATCACAGTCAGGTGGATAAAAATAATTATTGAAAAAAATGCAAAATATACTATGCCTACATAAGTAAGTCAGTATGACAACAATGGATTTTGTGTAGGAATTTGGTAATTTTTTTATAAATTTGATTAGAAATATGTATATCAAAATTTTAATAAAAAATTGGTTAAATGAAGGCAAGTCAAATTTACTTATAGAGATAGGTATATTGGTCGGTCGCATGAACCTTGGAAGGGATACGTAACATCATAAAAAAATTATAACTTGTATCGTAATAGATAGTTATTAATAGACGTTAATAACAGTTTTGATTCGCTTTCCGCTATTTTAAAGTAATTATTTGAATGTATAACGATTATCTGTGAGGCGTGGTAATTGAATAACTCTTGCTTGGAACTAAATGAAATACCTAAATTGGTCTCCAAATTGTATGTAGTCAAGTCAAAGTCAAAGTCAAAATTCATTTATTCAATAAAATCACAAGGACCACTTTGAAACGTTGGTTTTTATGTACTGCCTGTTCCTCCGCGACCAAGCCACGAAAGAAATGCAAGAAAACAAGGCTGGTTATTCTTTTTAATGATCCTTTTACAAAACAATAGGTTCGACTTGGAGCATTTTCAATCCCAAGGGTTTTTGTCATCTAAATAATCAGATATTTTATAGTATGCCTTTTTATAAAGTTTTCGTTTAATTACGTTTTTAAATTTGTGAAATAAACTCAAGTTTCTAAATGATCCCTAAAATTTCAGTGAACCTGAAATGATTTTGACTTTGAGATAGGCCTATCACAAAGCAAAAGGATTCAAATCTTGATTTCGGTGTATAAAGGTAACTCCGAAGTCAAGATCTTAAATTTTATTTAAGATCTTACAAAATCATCAAAAACTCGAGTTTATCTTAGTGTATCAAATCATAACACCCGCCCAATCGCATGCTAGCATCGCATCACGCTCTGAGTCGGAAGCACGGCTTCTAGAATAATGTGAGAAATTTCCCTTTCCTGTGATGCTATCGCGTCCTGTGTTTTAGGAAATATGCCGAGTGTTTTAATTAGTGGAACAAGATTGTCAAGGTCGCGGAGTAAACTCATTTTTATCTTGGTAAGTCGAACGATATCGTTTTATGGCCTGCTTTTTGGTTTAATTGTCTAACTAGCTTCTGCCTACGGTTTTGTACCTAAACGCTATGTGCCATTCAATGTCACATCACAACTGATGTTAAGGGTAGTTAATAAATATGTAGTCCACGCATTAGTCTAATAGGACTCGTAACCTACTAAATTCACAAATTATAAAGTTCCTACACCGACTGCTACTTCAAAATTACATAGAATCCTCTCCATCCAAAGTTTGTCTGGATGATAAGACCGCCCATTGTTCCTTTTATTTTAATATGTTATTGTTTAATTTTGTTAATTTCATAGGGTGAACAATAAAGTGTTTTCATTTATCCATTCATTCAAGGCCTATGAATGTTACATATTGGCTGTACCGCCACGCTGAATGACAATGCTAATGTGTTTGCCAGCCAGCTCTTAACTGGCCTTGAAAGACTGAATAGCTTGATAAAACTAACCTGGTGTCACTCAAATCCAAGGTAGGGTCACTTCTCTTGATCTGTCCCACGCACGCCAGCACCGCCTTGTCGCTCTCGACCCTCGCAGCTAAGGAAGAGACCAGCGTGGGTAGCTGCCTCAGAGCTGGCTTGTCGACAATAGTCAGAAGACTCTTGTTGTCGATGAGACGTCTTTCCACGTCAGCGTGTGAGAGCGCCAAGAGGCGCTGGTGAGACGAGGAGGCTGGATCCTGGTTGATAGTTACTGGAGACTGGAAACATAATTCCCGAGTGAGATAATCATCATTTTATAGAAAGATGATGACTGATTGATGATCATCAATCAATCAGGAGACTGGAAACATAAGACCCGAGTGAGATAATCTTCGTTTTCTAGAAAGATGATGACTGATTGATGATCATCAATAAATCAGGAGACTGGAAACATAAGACCCGAGTGAGATAATCTTCGTTTTCTAGAAAGATGATGACTGATTGATGATGATCAATCAATCAGGACACTGGAAACATAAGACCCGAGTGAGATAATCTTCATTTTCTAGAAAGATGATGACTGATTGATGATCATCAATCAATCAGGAGACTAGAAACATAAGACCCGAGTGAGATAATCTTCATTTTCTAGAAAGATGATAACTGATTGATGATCATCATCACTCATACTTATACTCATTTATTTACATTAGGAGCATAGGAACACTTGGTTACGTCAATAAAATTGTTACAAAACTTACATGATGTATTTGGAAGGATACTAGAAATAAGCAAGTATTTTACATACATAAAAGTATATTCATATAATCAATTACATAGGTAACATTTTAAAATATTTTATGCATTTTTCCCCAACAAAGAAATATTTAATAAGGGAGGTGATTAAAAAGTTGGGGTTACATACAAGATGATCTTTAGATCGTTTGCATGTGTCACAATGATGGCCTCTCGTAGCCTTTGATAGTTATTAGTCCATCCACGGATCCATCCTATCAGTTGTCGAATCGGCGGACGTCATTCGAGAACCTTACTACCCTAGCGGTTGTCGGTTCTGCTAACTTATATAGTTTGCCCATTGCCATCCCAAGGGCTACGTCGATGACATTAGTAGTTATATCCTAGTACGTATTATGTATTTTTGGGTATCTCAGTTTCATGATCTTTCATATCAGATACTGGATGCTTCCAGCGGCCGACACAGTTTCAGGATACTTGGTGGCTTTAATTAAATCTTCAAATGGCCTTTGAAACTAACTCGCCGTCACCACTTGTAGACTCCATGAAGTTAGTGAATCGTTATAAGGGCAAAATTGTACGCTTTTATAGCAAACTCTCAAGAGATATACAAAACTTGAATATTAACAAATTTAAAAAAATATATCATTAAATTTATTGAAAAGGTTAATATATGGGAATATTTAAATAATAAAAAATCTCGATGGATTTTTTTTCCATGGATCGAGGGGATTTTTAAAAGATCATTAAGAAGAAGAAAGGCAAGCAGAATTGTTTCAGGCCTTCCTTTCCTGGCTTGGTCGCGGAGGAACAGGCAGTAGATAAATTGACGCTTCAAAGTGATCCTTGTGATTTAATGAATAAATTAATTTGATATTGACTATGAAACAAACACTACAAGATGACTGGAGATGAGATGAAATAATGTTTACATCTTCCATTCCTTACCAGCTCTTCCAGCTTATGCAGAGCTTGCTTGTAGACTTCCACGTGCCGCTGCAGTTCATTCTTCATGGCCACGTGGAGGGAGATCAGGGTGCCAGTGGAGTCCGCAGTCAGACCATGCGTACCAAGACCTGGAGTATAAAAAGGGAAGATGAAAGGTGAGAAGACAATAATTTAGACGTTTGGACGTGCTTATTATAAGTTTAACGGGTCTTTATCGCGTTTACCTTTTTTATTATTTTCCCGACGTTTCAACTGTATTGCAACAGCCAATACAGTTGAAACGTCAGTGTGGTCACGGGATGACTGGAGTATACGGAGCTACCGTCGAGAAATAAAGGTAGTAGCCGCAACTACCCTCATTTCATCTTCAGAATCAGAAAAGCCCATGTTCACATTACGGCACACTACACTAACCGTATCACCGCACTGCACAATTGGATCGCGACACGAACACCTGTTTATCACGGGATTCCAGGACGCAGAGAGTCTATAGCCGTCTTCACGATAAAAATTTGGGTACTTCTTTATTTCAATCGCTTCACGAACCATTAATCGAACCATTAATTTATCTTATCTCTTACAATATTGGCGTTCACTGGATAGCACCTTAGGCTCATGAAGCTCGATCCAATGGTTTGGTCCTGAGTCCACAAGGTGCTCCGCTATGGCCGACTTGTTTATCTGGCGATTTTTGACAGCTGCAATATGCTCTTTGACCCTTTCAGCAATTGTCCGCTTCGTTTGCCCGATACGAAGACCCGTTAAACTTATAATAATTATGTTATCTAATCGCGAAAGTTTGAAAAATACTGTTTGGACGTGCCTCTAACTATTTGGTAACCTCAAAGATCTTCTCACTGAGTATGTATCTTATCTCATTATCTTGCCTTTCTTTCCTGGCTTGGTCGCGGATGAACAGGCAGTAGATAATTGACGTTTCAAAGTGATCCTTGTAATTTTAATAAATAAATGAATTTTGAATTTTGGCTAGTTTTTGTTGTATTATTAACACCTTTTTCCGGTATTAATAATAGACCATAATAGACTACAAAGGTACACAAATTACAATGTTTTAAAAATAACATAGGTTTTAAAAATTCAACTTGTCGCTCTGTTCGTAAACTAATATTATATTGTTTTAAAATAGGGCGATCTATATTTTCAATCTACCAATCATCATATATTTTTTCTTTTTTTTCTATAATGAATACATTCATTCATACAACTATTTACAAGTAAGTATATACAAAAAAATACAGATGAAACAGCTAGCCATCTAAAGACGTTGCAAACGATCAATAGATAGCTCAACTGATCCAGATCATCATAATTGTATTCTTCCTAACGCAATCAAAGACTTTGTTATTAATCATAAAAGATTCAGATAAACATAAGAGCATAAACAAATTATGGTTTTAAAGGTACTTTATGATAATTTTAAGTTTCCTTTGCCAGCGGATGTTATGATTGTGATCTGAAGCAGGAAGTAATGCCACAGTATAAACAGGAGAATATATGTAATTGCTTTGATTTCCTTTAGACGAGAAAGTAGATTATAGAGTTGGGGAGGTAATGATCAAGTTAAGCCACGGTACTCGTAGTTCCTGATACTTAGGACACAGGGAATCTTAGTGTGGGTTTCTGGACTACGTATGGGTCTGTTGGCTTTTCAATATTCATTGTACGTGAATAGACTTACCTTACCTACCCTCATTGATCTGCGAACTGATGGGTCTGAAGATGTACTCGTATATGCGACGGTAAAGGAGTTTTTTATGGTATTACTCAATCATCATTCATTTTAAATCATTTAATGTGCTGTTATGTCTGGCGATTTATAGGTGGCTATAACTTATATTATATGAAAAACTAGCGACCCGCCCTGGCTTCACACGGGTTATTCAAATTTCGGACTTTTTCAGTGGGTTTCTATAAAAAATTGTCTTTTACAATTTTATCCTGATAATTACGAGCACAAAAAAATACAGCCAAATCGATCGAGCCGCTCTCGCGTGATGATCTTTCAACATCTTCCATACATGCGGCAATTGATTTTCATTTTAAAAGACTAATTGTACGTGAATGTATGACTTACCTCTACCTTCCCTTATAGATCTAGGATCTGATGGGTCTGTGGATGTTCATGTGTGTTTAAAGGTGTTTTTTTTTTCATTTTGATGACTGGTGATTTATGGGTGGTTCTATAACTCGTATTTTATATTTTTTTTTTAAATAATCTTACCCTGGACTGCTGCATCCAACTGTCTTCGTCTACTGTCAATGGTATCTCTCGAGTCCGGAGTATAATGGACGAGCGCACTGGCCAGCCGCGCCGTCCTGGCGCGCAGCCCTGTGCCCTGGTCTACCCCCAGCAGACCGACCAGCCGCCACGCCACCGCGTCGCACTGGATGTCCGGCCGGGGTGATATGTTCAGGCATATCAATCTGCAGTCAAGAGAAAGACCAATGCATTCGGTATCGTATAGTGAATTAATGGGAATACTTCTTTTCATACACGTAAAGTATCGAAAGCAGTGCTCTACATGCACCAAGAGACCAAGGATTTCCACTGATGTTTATGCTGATAACTTGATGAAAAATAAAAAATAATAAGACTTACGCTTATAACAAAGGTACCGACTTTAATAAATAAAACAGCGCTAAAATTAAAGCAATAACCTTTTGTAATCAAAGATCCAGTTCAGATATATTAAAATCGAAATGAAGAGGTCGATGCACCGATTGAAGATTGAGGTGTTGCGTAACATAAAAGTTATCGCATTTCGAAAACCACTTGTTAGGACTTTCGGAAGTTGGCAATCAAACACAAGCTTTTAATGTCTGGTTTATTCGAAACGCGAATGAAATTGCATTAGCATTGCCATTCAGCATGGTAATCCAGCCAGTATTTTGAGAATACTCCTGTATCGTAGTATAATGGATCGGTTGATCTATCTATAGATCGCTTGCAACAGTCTTTAGATGGCTCTCTGTTTCATTTGTTAGGGTAGTACACAAGATTAGTACAATGGAAACCTGAGTACTTTGTTCTTTTCTAAAATATAATACCATACCTACTGGATTTTAACCTATGGCTTTATGATGAAAGCTTGGTTGACTCCCATCTGGCTACCACGATTTTTTTTAGTCTTTGATTAAGTTAATGTATAAGTTTAATTCAGTGTTTTTACTTATTTATTCTACTAATTGGTATTTCGTTAATCCTTTTGCAAGGTCTTGCGTTCGATACGCATTGTGGTTCTTTTAGTAATTGGGTTGCGGAAGACACGTAATGAATCATAATTCATAAGTCACTATTGAAGTCAATGATCTCATTTATTTTTATCATCTTCGTTACATTAAAGATATAGAAGAACCAAGAAACTTATCACATTATTTGTCGCTTAAAGAGCCGAAAGAGCTGTGTTGGCCTAGTGGGCTGCTCCCCGAATTCCGATCCGGAGATTCGACCGTAGCCTATGGACGCTTGCAATAACAGAGGCACGATACGCACGATACATTTTTAAAGGGTCTGCAAACCTTTTTGTTATTTATAAAAAAATAATTCTGGACATTTTTCAACCCGCAACCTTCTGAGTCTCAGGCGGGCCTTCGCCCACTGTGCCACAGAGGTCGTCAATTTTGTACATAATTGTGGCATATTGACAGATTTGAACACCATAAAAGCTAAAGTAAGGTTTCACGCCACGCGACATGTTCTCAAATGGTGAAAACGAATAACACGGTGTAGAAAAGTTCCCCATCCAATTAGATAAATGAAGGTGCCCACTCTTAAGGGAAAGCCTCTTAATGTACAGCAGTGGCCTTCTACAGACTCTTGATACGCAGACCCGGGACAAATATCTACAGAACTTGCAAACATTTATCTCGCAGTAGGAATCTGAACCGCACCTCTTTCATCTCAGCTGGCTACTCGCCCGCCACGCCACCGAGCTCGTCAGCTCTCACCTGACTCTGTGTGAAATATATAGCTTATATTAATACCTTTAGATCATGGTTCATATCTTCACACGCACTTTTCATTCAAGATTCTAAGAATCACCAGAGGTGCCGTTACAAATTCATTTGTCTTCCCAAGATAAGTGAGATGACATTTTTTGTTATAAACAAAGAATAACCGTAGATAGCTGAGTGCGATCCAAACACAGATTAGTTAGCTACGGATGCTATGTGATATGCACCCGTTCTCACAGAAACCGTGATGTGGGAAACAAACAATATCAAATTGAATACGAGATTGGGAACAAAGACTGATGAGATAGTTAAAGTCCGTGAATTATCTTAATGTACGCAGATTCCCGCTGCGGGACAAGTGTTTGTATGTTCTGCAGATATTTTACCCGAGTCTGGGTGATGTAATACCACGGTACTCGTAGTTCCCGATGCCCACGATACAGGGGATCCTAGTGTTGGGTCAGAACTGAGTATGTGTCTGTTGGGCGATTAATTTTTTCAAAAAAAAGTCCATGAATTATCTTATTGTACACATTATAGCTATTGTTAGCGCTATTATCATTTCTAGACTGACGCAAATGCAAAACGCAACTAAGGTCTTTTTCATTTAATTATCTATATTTTATTCATGCATCTGATTTATGTAGATATAAAATCCCAACTTTTTGAAATAGTCCTCGCAGTCGGGTAAATTTTCCTAATTTTTGGTAAATAATAACCCGACTTTTCTAAATAATTGGTATTTGAGATAGGCCATTATTTTTTTCTCTGAATATTCCAAGCAAACATAAGCAGCATAACATTAAGTAATTAAGTATTTAAAAGCATTAAGTAGTACATTGCTTTTGATTTTTCTGTTCACAGTTAGTAAATAGTAGGTACAGATTTAAACATATAATGAATTAATTTTCAACCAAATACATTCACTACTTCTACTATTGTTTTATTCGAAGTCCATAAATCACCTCGGCCACGATACAATGTCTGAGTTATTTTACCATCGAGAGATGTAATCGTGTTTCCACGTATGTGTTAATTTGATGGTGAAAGTGGACGCGCCGGTCAGCCGGGACTTCACTCTCTCCCTGGAAGCCTTTTTAAGGTTGTGTCGGTGAATCGATTTTTGAACTCAAATTTATGAATTCTTGATTGGCGTTCTGCACCGTTTTGTTGCAAGTGATTATTCATTGGTGTATGCAACAAACATGAGTGGCCCAAATATGATCCCTGTATAATACCATTTTATGGTGTGGAAAAAAAGCCTATCGTTAGTTTTCCACGAATTCCAGAATAAGACCACCTAATTTGTAATGCATTTATTTTAAATGTGATTAGTGCCAAGCTTTCAACATGAAGATATTTTGAATAAAAACTAAAATGAATGAGAATATCAACACACACAAAAGATAAATAGATAATGAGATAAAACACTCCTTTGGAATGCATTCTTCGGTGCTTATCATTAGACACACAAGTTCGTATACATGTGTTGATAGGCAACAACAATTTAGTTCTTACGATAGCGTGCGCACGCAACGATAATTCAAGATGAGTGTATACCAATGATGATGTTGTATTTTTTATACAAGCACTTATCTCATAACAACATTTTAAGAATGCGTCAAGTTATGACATAGAGATAACAGGATTCACATAACAGATGTACCTAGTTTAAATTTTGTAAAGGGCAGTTTCAATTAGCAATGCGGCAGGAACAATTTAGAATAATAGCAGAGATGACTGAGTGAAATCACAGAATCGATATGACTTGTTGAATAAGATCTTATTTCCATTTATAGCGTAGTTAACCCAATTCGTTTGTTTTTATATTTCATGTTGTGCCAAATAAATCTATAAAGTATTTTATTATTTTTTCAATAAAAATATTATGAGATTATATATACGCTATAAATTCATATCCAGAACCAGCACAATATATTTAATTATTACCTCGCATTCCTCCAACGTTCTCGATACAGATCTAATCATACATCCAAGGCGGACGTAAAACTATCAACTTCACGCTAATACATCAATATTCAACAATCACTCAAGCAGAAATATGCAATCAAGCTGGAATAAAAGAAAAACTTGGGCTACAACAATCTCAAACAATAAAAGACTTTAGATGAGATCAAAACAGAGCTCAAAATTACCATTGAAAGTTTTTGATGGCTGAATTTCTTAGAAATTACAGTTGAAATTTAGCAGAATACATGAGTGCGGGGTCATCGAACTAATCTGATATTAATCAAGACGGCGGATGAACAATTTAATAATAAATCAGACATCAGCCGACCGTGGAAATATAATTAATCAATGCTGATATTTAAGCTTTCTACATCGTGTGTGGTTCAGCGCAGTTTTATGGATAATGGGTTAGAATGTATATCTATACATTTCTCATCAAATTGACGATCTTATGTTTCAGTTTTTTTAAGACCATTTTATTTTGTCTTGTTACATGAATGTTGATCAATAATCAGGAAAACCAATTTCATTAATTTTGTTTAACTTCTTAGTTTATAAAAAAGTACAGTAGGTACGCAGTATTGTTGATATAACAGCGGATCAAGCTAAGCTATTTCATGCGGTACAGGGGCTCAAGTATGTGTATACAAACAAAATGATCCAAATTAAATATGTCCTAATAGTTATTTGTCTCCTTTGGTATGTGTCGTTAAACTTAAATTCTGTATTACTCCTATTTTCAGATTTATTTTCTCCCAAAGGATCTGATAGCTCTGAAAACAGGCTACCTCAGGGGACCTTAATAGCTCTGGATTATTCAACAGCCACATCGATACCTATCGGCCTTAATTCCATAACTACGACGCGTCACACATAGAGTTAAAAAAGACCCACCTTCATCATGAAATGAATTAAAAGTATATTAAACAACAAAAATTAAGCACTTAAAATGACCTAACAGTATTGTATGAACATTACTGAATGTGTCAGACCATAATGCACTTACGATGGCTATGAGCTCTGACCCCTGACACTTCGCCACGTCAAATTGACAGGCATAGTAAGTAGGTAACATAGCTTGATTTCTAATAACAATACGATTGTGAGATCATCTTCAAATTGTAATTTGTAAGTCATTGCAAGATCATAAAATGATCAAAATAATTGTGAATGTGATTGTGGAGATTCTACAACTCTTAAACCTTATTAACGAACCGCACGAACTTACGAGCATAGGGACCCGAACTTACGAGTACCTTCAGATTCCATTCTAGTACCTGCGGGGGTGTAAATCTAGGTACTTATAGTTTTTAGTTGTTAAACAATGCCGGGTTCGATTCTCATGTAACCGAGGCAACTAGATTGAACTCATTCAAATCTATACTGAAACTCACTGGCTCATATGTAACATCTTTTACAGTTATGAAGAGTTCCTAATTAATTATTTTCTTTGTTGGACAAGAATCAATGCCCCTTTACAGCGGAAATATACTAAATGTATATGAACATTACAATAATGTTAGTAAAATACTTGCCTGTTTCTAGCACCCTTCCAAATACATAATGTAAGTTTTGTAATAATTTAATTATGTTCCTAGGGTTTAAATAATTATAATATTGACAATTATTATAATTTTGTCATTTTTTTATGATTATAAAAAAAATTGTATTGTATACCTACCTAATTCACCATTGTTATCATTTTATATTATGTTTAATTGTAAAAATAATTCCCTTCCTCACAACGCCCTGACAGGGCCGATGTACCTACCAACCTGTCTGGAACTACACTAGATCTAAGCTCAACCATTGTATGTAGGACATTAAGCATGAATAAATGAAAAATTGAAAATTAAATAAATGAGTCTGAGTATGAGTATGACTATCTGATGATATGATTTTTCATCTTGATATGTCAGCGATACCTCTGATATTGCAAGCGTCCATAGGATATGGTAACCGCTTATCACCAGGTAGGCTGTTTGTTAGTTTGCTTCTTTAGTAATAAAAAAAAGTTGTTTAATAAGCGAGATACGACAGCTAACAAATCTCGACGAATTTACATTGTTTCCCACTATTATTTCGTTTTTCCGCTTTTTTTACAGTGACAAGTGCTACTGGATTACAACTGGTTTAATTTTACACCCTGAGATTGCAGCTTTTGTAATTCCCGCTGTCATCAAAAACTTTTCCAGTAAACTCAGTAAACCAGCTAGAATGCAATTAAGTCCAGCGAGGCAGTAGAATAATGTCTCCGACATTGTCCTTGAAGTACATGAGGTACTTCATGTGACAGTCACATTATAAATCACGAGAAAGCAGGACCGGATTCCTCACAGACTGGTTGTACTTTCTTATTCCTGCTCACTTTTATGTCACTTAACCTTGACCTTTTCAACGAGGGTGTTAGAGATTGTAAAAACTTTTTATTGTAAACAAAATGCTTTACGTTTTATTTGCAATAAATCTTATGTTTTGGGTTATGAAAGAGATCGCGTACGCATTTGCTATTTTATTGTTCGTTCGGCAAAAGACTCGCTTTGCTTATCATTACTATACAAGCATAGCTCTTCTTTTGTCAAATATTGAAAAGTAGCTTGCTTCGCTTATCTAGCTTAACATTGCATTGCATTGCATATGCATTGTTTTTTGTCGTTTACTCAAATGCCGAATTACAAAATCACCTTATTTTACTTGCTTATTATAGCAATACCTAGTATTATATGAGCTTGCCTCTAAAGTTAGTCAATTAAACTCTGAGAATTTAATATGAGATATTTTTGTTATCTTTTTATTTATGACTTACCTATTCAACAGAGTTTCAATAAGATGTGCAGAATGTGGCAGCGCTTCCACCAGCAAATCTATGGGCAGTTCTGAGGCTACACTCTGTAGAACTCCAGGACCTAGTCTAGCCAATATGGCTGCCGCTTCTCTGAACTGTCTCCCCTCAGCCAATAGCAACACGCGACGCAACGCCAGACGGGGAGAGGTGTATGTGTTCTTCTCCCTTTCTCGCTCCCGGCGGATACGTTCGCGACTTTCGTTCATTTTTGAAGTAGTGCTAGCCCATTTTGTAGAGGGTTCTGATCTGTGGAGGAAAAATGAGTTTAAAAGTAAAATCAGAAGTACTTCTGAAATAAAAACAGCTGATATCAATCAATCCTAACAAAACTTTATGAACATCATTGAACAGTTTCGTATATTTATGTGGTACTCCGACCAAAATGGTATATAGATAGAAAATGCTTTATTGTACAAAATAACACAGAGGCGAACATAATGATAATTAGCATTTTCTTCCAGCCAACCTTTGTGTAATAACGAGTGGGGCAGTAGTGTCTTTGTATTATATTACAAAATAAGACAACAAAAATACTGATATATATACTAAAAACATATATAATAGAAGTCAAAAGAATCAACAAATTCTACATAAATATATGTAGATATACAATGATACATACATATTATAAATGCTCAAATTTTGTTGATTATTTTTCAGAGAATCAATATAGTTATTATCTCTGTAGTACTTCATTCATGTGAAAGGTAAAAAGCCAGGCCAGCAAGCTTACTGTCCAACGCATTGTCTCATTTAAGACAGCAGGGCAGGCCGTGTGTGTAAGAGGCCTTAACTACAAAAAGCAATTGCCCTTTTAAATTGAATATTAGTTACCGTTACAGATGAAATTGTGAACAAAAATATTAACTATTACAGCTTTGAAAAAGTGACCAAAAAATAGGTACGATACGACAGGTGGTCTAAAGTAAGATGTGGTCCACGTTATATCACCAAGCGGAAGAAGATTTTATTTATTGATAGAATGAAATGTGGCGCGGCGGACGATGCCAAGCAAGAGGTGCAGTTTTGATGCCAGCTGCAGTATTTTTTTTTAATGTTTGCAGATTATTGTTTGGCTGAAGGAGCTACGGTGATAACTATAGTATTATATAAATATAGTTTATAACATTCCTCAAAAGACTATAAAAAAAAAAAAAAAACATATCTAACTTTGTAATTTGAGAGATGACCGTGTTCAAACAAAAAAAACTCTTCATCTTTATTATTAGGTAGATATTGGCCTCGATTCTGTAGTACACTAACTAAACTAAATTTAAAATGTCGTTCTCTTTTACTGATAGTGCAAGCAAGAAACAATTTTAGTGCTGTCAAATTAATCTGATTTAAGTTTTCCATACAAGTTTAGTCGTGATTTCAAAACATGCTGACTATAAACACGAAGAAAAGCGGCACGTAAACTGATTTGACAGCAGGAGACGGCATTAAAATTGTAGCTATCTCTTTCTTGCGTACACTATCAGTAAAAGAGAGCGATAGTTTAAATTTAGTTTAGTTAGTGTACTACAGAATCAAGGCCATTGTTGTATTATAAACTATTGAAACTATAATGGCTATGAACATATGTTTTACTAAAAACATATTTATATAATGATTTGTGAGTTTGAATGTTTCCCGATGTAGTAGCATGATGACCGTGTTCAAACAAAAAAAACTCTTCAGCTTTATTATTAGGTAGATATTGGCCTCGATTCTGTAGTACACTAACTAAACTAAATTTAAAATGTCGTTCTCTTTTACTGATAGTGCAAGCAAGAAACAATTTTAGTGCTGTCAAATTAATCTGATTTAAGTTTTCCATACAAGTTTAGTCGTGATTTCAAAACATGCTGACTATAAACACGAAGAAAAGCGGCACGTAAACTGATTTGACAGCAGCACACAGCAGTAAAATTCTTGCCATCTCTTTCTTGCGTACACTATCAGTAAAAGAGAGCGACAGTTTAAATTTAGTTTAGTTAGTGTACTACAGAATCGAGGCCATTGTATCCGCTTTATCTAGTCCCTTGGACCATACAACCCGTGGTTATAACTGTGTCCATTATGACTGGAAGCGACAATGCTTCCGATGACCACCAACCGGTAAACACCATCAGATATCATCCACAAAGAAGATAGGTAAAAACTACTTAATTCTTGAAAATATATCATAAATTTTACATTAATTAAATGCTAAATAAAGAGGCTAGTTTTTTTTTTGTTTTTAAGTTGACTTTATGTAAATTGTATCTTCAGCTCTAAAACGTTTTGGCTCTATGCTGTAAGTTTATATGTTTTATAAGTAAATAAATAAAATAAGTATTTGATTATTACATACAATACTATAATACTAATACAATCCAATACTAGGGAACGTTCATTACTCGCCCTTGTGCCCCTCCCAGAAATAAATCCTGGATCCGCCCGTGCCTGTCTCCAATTTTTTCTAATTGACCATCATTTAGTATTCCATCTTCGCCTTACTTTAAACCTTTACTAGGTCAATTTCAAAACTCGAACTTAACACAAAATACTTGCGATAAGATACCAACCGGTTCACCTTCCTATTTTCTAATCCCAGAGAGCTTCAAATAAAATAACACATTCTTGAATTCCAGTTTTTTATCACGCTTCCGAGTGGATTTAGGCAGGGTTGCCACTATTAAGAGTATTATTTTTAAGCAAAAGAAAACAAACAGAATGTGCAGGAAAACATCGTGAGGAAACCGGCATGCCCTAGAACATAAAACACGAAAGCACGTGCCATCAATAACTATTTGTCCCGCAGCGGGAATCGAACCCGCACTTCTTGCCTCTCAGCTGGTGCTGCGCCACTAACATCGTCATATATTTATAACTAGCTTCTGCCCGCGTGGTATCCCGATGAAAGTAGCCTATGTGTTATTCTGATGTATAATTAATATTACTGTAAAGTTTCATCAAAATCCGTTCAGTAGTTTTTGCGTGAAAGAGGAACAAACATCCTCACAAACTTTCACATTTATAATATTAGTAGGAAGGATATTATAGTAGGATTGCAAAAGTAAAATAATATTTTTTGTATAGTAATTTAGAGTGATTTTATTAGATCATTAACTTAAACGGAGGTGTCAGATTGACATTTCGTTTGATTTCTGTTTACCTACCATTACTAGTATTTAGGTCTAGCCTATGTCTTGGAAGGGTAGGTATTTATGTAACAATAATATAAAAAAAAATTTTTTTTTTTTGCTTATATCGGATTATTTTCTATGTTTGTACTTAAGTTTGAATGTGTGAATGAATGTTTTTAGTGAGTTTGGTAGTGGTGGTATCGTTATAAAATAGTGAGAAAGAGGGTAGATCGATTTCTCTGTCACTAACATTAAAAAACCCGCAGACTTCAGTTCCACCTGTGATCATGGTACATGCTACTACATCGGGAAACATTCAAACTCACAAATCATTATATAAATATGTTTTTAGTAAAACATATGTTCATAGCCATTATAGTTTCAATAATTTATAATACAACAATGACCTCGACTCTGTAGTACACTGACAAAACTAAATTTAAACTATCGCTCTCTTTTACTGATAGTGTACGCAAGAAAGAGATAGCAACAATTTTAATGCCGTCTGCTGCTGTCAAATCAGTTTACGTGCCGCTTTTCTTCGTGTTTATAGACAGCATGTTTTGATATCACAACTAAACTTGTATGGAAAACTTAAATCTGACTAACAGCACTAAAATTTTAACTAACTCTTTCTTGCTTGCACTATCAGTAAATGAGAGCGACAGTTTAAATTTAGTTTAGTCAATGTACTACAGGATCGAGGCCAATATACTATAAGGAAAGTCGGTGGATGGAGGTAGCCCAAGATCGTTCGTCATGGCACTCTTTTAGGAATTCCTATGCATATATAGTTTACTTACAAGAAGTAATTTAAATGTTTACCATGCACTTGTTTATCTCTTTTTACATATATTTCCTTTTTAAACGCTATCTGGGCTTTCGCGATATAGGCTTGTTCATTGTTAAACCTAGGCACACACTATTTTTGTAAATAAAGTAATTGTATAATTTTTTTGTATTGGACTTCTCTCGTTATTGATAACGTTGGTCAGAAATATGTGTATCATGTAGTTACCAACCCTACTGAATTAAGCGCAGTTCACACTCATTGTTCATCAGATCTGATGACAAGTGTGTTTGTGTGTCCGTCCGTCCGTTATAACGGCTCATCCCGAATTCAACGCCCGTGTATAACCGCCTTTCATAAAGACATAATCGTTCGGGGCAGTGGGACAAATTGCGTAAAGAAATAATCATTTTAACGTCCATAGCTCTGTTTAGATAGATAGATAGATAGATAAACTCTTTGTTGCACACCAAACCAAAATACAATAAGACACAGGAATTCACAATAATATAAGGTACAATGGGCGGTCTTATCGCTAAAAGCGATCTATTCCAGACAACCTTTGGATGGGCAGGATAAAATAGAATCGAAAGACGGCGGTGTACGAGTACCTAAACCTACAACATATATATACGAGTATATGTATAAATATATTATAATAATATTTAGTTTAGTAGTTTTTTGTAGTTGATGACCTCAAAAAGTTAAATATGTTTCCACTAAGCCGTGTCGGCCGTTGGGCGCCTTCCGATCCGGAGGTAGCAGGTTCGAACCCGGACGTAAGTTTTTTGTTATACCTTCCTATCACAAAAAATATCTTTGTTTGCACTGTCCGACCGCGCTTTTTCCTTGACAGCAAAGTCATTGCTCAATTAGTGTTGTCCGATCACGGGGACAACAGTGACTCGATAGTCTCTATCGGACAAACCAAATAACTGTTAATATCCTTTACAAAACCTGCAAGGTGAGAAGCCTTGCTAGCTATTTCGTCTTCTGTAACAAAAAAAAGCCTCCCTATCACACTAGCAAAATGGCTATGGTCGACCGTCTAACACTGTTCAAAATCTTTGAAAAGGGGGGAGATGAGATGAGGTGAAGATCACACCTAAAATAACACAACGATGGCCCATACATAATGTCAATTAAAATCTACAACAAATTCCCAAAACAAATCACAGAATTACAAAAAGATTCGCTTTTCACTAAAAGACTAAAATCATTCTTAATTGACAAATGCTAGTATGACATTAAATATTATTTAGTCTAAAAAGCTAACAAACCTTCTTAAAAATAAATTAAAAGTGACGTAAGTACCTAGCTATTTTGACTAATGAAAATTATAACAAAAGAAAAAATGACTAAACCTACTTAATTATATTATTCCAAATGCTAGATACCTTGATATTTTGCCTATCTTGACTTTATTTCATTGTACCTACTAGTTTTTTTGTTAACACAAAACTTCGGCCTGCCTACCTATCTATTGCTATGCCCTTAGACAGGGTCCATGTGAGATACCTACCTATAAACACCATCTATGTACCTACCATGTGAAAGCAATAAATGTATTGAGTATTGAAGTATTCCGTTTCAAGTTTTAAATGTTTTAGAAGACATCGTTAAGACTGTCAAAAACAGTGCTATGGTTTCGATTGCCATACCTATTCTGCTAGTGTCGGAAGGCTAAAAGGCCCGCGTAAATTGGCGCAATCATGGCGGAGCGGTGGCGTAAACTGGCGCAATCATGGCGGGGCGGTGGCGTAAACTGGCGCAATCATGGCGGAGCGGTGGCGTAAACTGGCGCAATCATGGCGGAGCGGTGGTGTAAACTGGCGTAATCATGGCGGGGCGGTGGCGTAAACTGGCGCAATCATGGCGGAGCGGTGGCGTAAACTGGCGCAATCATGGCGGAGCGGTGGCGTAAACTGGCGCAATCATGGCGGGGCGGTGGCGTAAAATGGCGCAATCATGGCGGAGCGGTGGCGTAAACTGGCGTAATCATGGCGGGGCGGTGGCGTAAACTGGCGCAATCATGGCGGAGCGGTGGCGTAAACTGACGCAATCATGGCGGGGCGGTGGCGAAAATTGACGCAATCATGGCGGGGCGGTGGCGTAAACTGACGCAATCATGGCGGGCGGTGGCGTAAACTGACGCAATCATGGCAGGGCGGTGGCGTAAACTGACGCAATCATGGCGGGGCGGTGGCGTAAACTGACGCAATCATGGCAGGGCGGTGGCGTTAACCGACGCAATCATGGCGGGGCGGTGGCGTAAACTGGCGCAATCATGGCGGAGCGGTGGCGTAAACAGACGCAATCATGGCGGAGCGGTGGCGTAAACTAACGCAGTCATGGCGGGGCGGTGGCGTAAACTGACGCAGTCATGGCGGGGCGGTGGCGAAAATTGACGCAATCATGGCGGGGCGGTGGCGGAACTTTGACGACCATTGACAACCTTCCCTTTGATCGCCACCGCCACTGCCACCGCGTAAGTTTTACCGGGTTATACGTGATGAATTTATGATAATACTACTATGCACTTAAAATTCAGTATTGTGTTTGCCCTACTGATGGCCGCCGAGGTGTGGTGGAATCGAGGTGTGATGGAATCGAGGTGTGATGGAATCGATTACCGCAAGTAGGCGACGTGCTTTATTTACTTACTACGAGTATGCCCGCTATGGGCATTCACCTTAAGTGATGTGTCATTTAGTGGCCTCTTAACCTCACTAAAGACTGCCTAGTTAAATGACACTTGAGTATTTTAATGTTTGGCGGTTTCTCACGAGTTTTACTTTCTAGTGATGTAATAAAGATGGAGGCAGATATGCAGATGTTCATATTAATTTTGACAGTAAAGCTAAATATAGGTTTAGAGTCATTTTAACATATATTTTACTCTGGTGGTATTTATTATTCGTTAGCTATAAATTTTCTTAAAACTTTCTTATTTTGCCTCAACACCAAAACTCGTAAACTCTTTATAAAAGTAGTATAGATAACTATCTATAAGTACTATTATAAAGAGGAAATATTTTTTTTGTTTGTTTGTTTGTTTGTATGTTTGTATCGAATAGGCTTTGAAACTACTGGACCGATTTTAACCAATTTTTCGCAACTAGAAAGCTAAGTTATCAGGAAGTAACATAGGCTATAATTTATTTTCAAAAAAATTAGACATCTTTTAGAAAATTGCAATAATGTAATCCAAAGTAGCAAAATTTTGCCTATAAAAATCATTATTTAGCGTGTGCTGAGAAAACTATTGATGGTACATAAAAATTATGTACTACATGATTAAAGTACTCATTATTACCTACAAAAAAGTCCTCCAAAAATATATTTAACTATCATAGTTAAGTCACAATAGCAGCTTTTGTAATCTAAAATTTAATTAGATCGCCGGTAAAAACAAAAGTTCTTTACATTCGTATCGTTTAATTAATTCTTATTCAAATGAATAGTTTTATCATCAAGGACATTTATGTAGCAGTAAAATACTTTTTATTTCATTTGAATCGGTCATTAAATTTCGAAGTTATCACGAGTATAAAATCGAAACTTACGCGAGTGGAAACGCGGGGGGCAGCTAGTCTTACAATAAACAGACCTCGGTTGTTATTCTCAGAAGAGACTTCATGAAACTTACGAATTCAATCATACTCATTTATTCACCGTAGGAATTTTACAGCAGTCAAATTAGAAATAAATAATGTTTATATTATATTATGTAATATCTTTTACACAGTTTTTATACTTCTGCAGACATCATCGTTTTTCAATAGTATTCGTATGCCATCGTTTTCTGTTCCTCAATAAATATATTTGAATTTGAATTTGAATCTTCATAATCTGCCTTCTGCAGTGACAACCTTAGGTCCGTGAGGCAAAGATGAGTTCCTTTTATAAGGAAATTTCGAAGCGGCCGATGGACGAAAGGACCAAAGTGCTGGCGACCTCGGTCAGCAACCTCGGTCAGAAAATTTGCATTGCTATTCAACTAGGTAATGTCGCCAGCCTTTTGGGTACCCTGCCTGCGGTCGGTGACTTAAACTCTGTTTTTTATCTATAGTCCTATCACTACAGGTAGAGAACAGTCTTCATTTCCTATTTGATGTAAATATAAATAATAATAATGATAAATAATGCAGGATATTTTCCACACAGCATCATCTAGCCCCAAACTAAGCAGAGCTTGTATTATGGGAACTACATGACTGATATACTACATATATATATTTTTTTGTAAATGTATATATATTATACATAGAAAAACCCAGACCCAAGACAAATATTTGCAGATACAAACATTTGTCCCGCAGCGGGAATCTAACCCGCAACCTTCTGCGCCTCAGGCGGGCCTTCGCCCACTGCGCCACAGAGGTCGTCGAATATTATGTATATAGTTTTTTTGTTTTCAAAGTAGTTCTAGTATTCTGTTGTATAAATAAAATCTTTATTTAGTAAATAGCCAACATCACATACATAGTTCTGACTCCACAAATGGATGTTTCGTGGGTAAATTATGAATCGACGATCTCGGTGGCGTGGCGGACGAGAAGCTGGCTGCGACACAAGAGGTGCAGGTTCGAGACAAATGTTTGAATGAATGAATGAAAATACATTTTTGTACGCCTTATGGTACAAAATAAACAATAACATATTGGTACAATAGGCGGTTTTATCCCTTCAAAGCGATCTTTCAGAAACCTTTGGATGGAGAGGATTATATGTGATTTATGTTTGTATGTTCTGCAGATATTTCTTCCGGGTCTGGTCGTTGTGGTACCACGGTACTCGTTGTTCCTGATACCCACGACACAGGGAATCCTAGTGTGAGTTCAGGAGGCTATGTACGAGTCTGTGTGGTGTTTATTTATATGCTTTTTAACATAAATAACAACATTTACAGTAACTAATAATAATGAATATAAATAAATAAACACCCAAAGATAAATACATAGACAAATCATTTTATAACTGTATTATAGATTTCTCCGCTACTAGAAGAGCTATAAATCTGAACGCAGCTTTAAGTTATAACTTGTAAGACTAGTTTACACTTGAGATTTCACTTCACCAACGGAAGGTGTTGAAGGTATGCGCGAGGCTTTATTTAACTGCAGTTTCTACGTAGGAAATGTACAAGTTTTCTTGTAGAAAGCTCGTTTTTCTACGCATTTTTCATTGATCAATTAAAATTGTTTGCGTTTTGTTTGTGGGGAAGCTATTTGATATTGTAAGGCGATGAATGAGGAAGGAAAATATTATATACGACATGCGATGATGCGTAGTGACCGGATATCTAACGAGGGGTCGTAGGTTCAGTTCTAATTGATCCGAGGAAACAAGAGCCTTCCCAAGAGCACACCGTGATCTGACTGGCTCTATTTTAAAATCTGTTTATATAGCGACGCTAATGTGAACAAAAATAAAAGAAATAAATACGACAGAAAATGGTGTAAGTTCAATCGACTTGGACTTGTTTCTGAATACTTCTTATTCGTATCTTGTATCTCTGTGGCGTGGTGGGAGGGTAGCCGGCTGAGACATAAAAGATGGTTTGATTCCGATATTTGTACCGGGTTTGTGGTATTGTGGTACCAAAGTACCACAATTCCACAACCTCTGTGGTGAAACCAATGGGCGAAGGTCCGCCTGAAACGCAAAAGGTTGCGGGATCGATTCCCGCTGCGGTATAAATGTTTGTAACTGCGAATATTTGTCTCGGGTCCGGGTGTTTTCTATGTATAATATGCATATATTTACAAAAAAAATGTATATAAGTAGTATATCAGTCATGTTGTTCCCATAACACAAGCTCTGCTTACTTTGGAGCTAGATGATGCTGTGTGAAAATGTGTAGCATTTTTTTTAAATACTCGTAGTTCCTGATACCTACGATACAGATAATCCTAGTGTAGTTAGGACTCTATTTATATAGGTGTAGGGTATTGTTTTTATTTTTATTATAGTTTCAAATAGTCACTCGAGATTTTCCGTCATCTCATGGACGACATTTATCTTAGAATAAGGACATGCTTTCTTGTTTCTCGTCCGTTCAAAGTAATTTGTTTACAGAAAACCATCTTCAAAAGAAAAGAGGTATCTATTGAGCCGTGAACTGCATGCCTCAGGGGAGATGACGGTCAAATACTTGTACTTATACCGGCAATATGACGCAGCATTGCCCGACTGCAGGGATCTATAAGAAAGAGTATGCTAAAGTCCAGGGAAATATGTGACAAATTTCAGCTACGACTGGGTAGGCATGCTTAGGTATATATAACTCGAGATAATATTATGTAGGGTTTGTGGTTCTATATTTTCATGTGCTCTCGGTAACTTGCATATAGAGTTCAGAGGCACGTATGTATATTATATTTGCACATGCCCAAGTTTTGCACTTGTGACAGATTGCATGCCCTTCGCCGCTTACCAATAACTCATGTCTTTGGAGTTTTGGTTCTAAAGCATGCCGATTGCAAGCCATTCGCCGCTGATCAATGGCACATATCTTTAAAGTTATGGTTTTATGGCATGCCGATTCGCTCACGATGTTTTCCTTCACTGTTTTACATTAAAAACACCAACTCACCATTTTTATAAAGCGATCCAATCAAAACAACACTAGCACTAACACAAAAATCAAAACACAAAACTTTAGTACCCTCTGAAAAAAATGCGAAAGATCTCGGAAAATCGACTCTATTAACACTGATATAAAGTTCAAAGAATTTCAGTTCAGGAATGCTTACAGTTCGTAAAAGACTGCTTACAGTTACACAAATCGTTTTTATGTTCACTGTGATAAGATTCGAAATGGTGTGGCGATGCGTAAACACGTGCTTCGCTTAGCGAGAACGCGAGAAATGTGAAGCTCTAGCGTGCGGACGCTCCGCTGAGAAAGCTGAGACGGTGTTATGCGAGATGAAGCATTAATTATGTTTTTTTTACAAACTACCTCAATGGTATAATTTAAACTCCTCCTCTGTGGCGCAGTAGGCGAAGGCTTACACTGAGATGCAGAATGGTGCAGGTTCGATTCGCGCCACGGGGTAAATATTTTTATAATCTGTAAATATCTTTAAAAATATCTATATAAAACGGAATAGAATCCACCTGCAAAGACTTCAGTTCCAACGCGTCAGTTTTCGCGGTTCTTAAGACACGTGTAAGCTTGTAATTCGTTACTTGAGCAGGTCTTATTAAAACACAGTTTTATAATTCATTTATTGCAATGATCTACATAACACTGCCTTGGTTCCATCTTTAAATAAAATAAAAGTACCTGTATGGTATATATATATATATATATTATTATTATTTTTATGTCGTGTTAAATAAATATTTTCTTTCTTTCTTCCTTTCTTATGGAACCAAATTCAATAATATTATTTTCTCGTGCCTCACAGTGAAAAGCTGTAACTTAAACAAGGGTTTTTATAATAATAGTAATTATATATTTGCTTAGGCCACAGAATAATCAAAAATACTAATGTACAAAAGACTCCCTCCATGATACTAAAAATTTTTACACTTAGTTGCCGCGTGGTCTATATTTTTATTGGTTCTAACTAGACCTGCTAGAACGTGGTGCGTTCTATAACTGACTCGGCCTGTCGACAACTGTATATTTGTAACTGTAGGTAAATTTTCGAACCTGAACTGCGGAGTGAAACTGCTTCGTAATAAAACTATTTGAGCGGCTGTAATTTTTTTTCAATTTCTTACTGTGTACAGCGGCATAATACCGTCCAGCGACAGGTGGTGAGCTTCCGCGGTACATTTCCCATGATTTATTCGATGTTCTCGTGTCGCTGCATCGAGATCGATGAAGCGCACAGGTGCGGGTTTGATTCCCATCTCGAAAATACAGTTATGTTGCGTACGTTCTGATTTGCAATATTTCAATTTTGATTCTTACGCCATTATTGGAACGACTGCTAGTAAACCAAAATGTTGACATTAGTACTATACATATTTCAGAGATCCTTTTTGGATTAGTGGGCGGTACCCCAACTTCCGATCCGAAGGTCATGGGTTCAAAACCAGCCATGCTACTATGGATTTTGCCACTAAAAAAAATTGTGAGTGCGCGCACTAACAAGAACCGCATCCCTAATGAGCCGCATGCGCGGACGCACTAACAAGAACCGCATCCCCGATGAGCCGCATGCGTGGACGCACTAACAAGAACCGCATCCCTGATGAGCCGCATGCGCGGGCGCACTAACAAGAACCGCATCCCCGATGAGCCGCATGCGTGGACGCACTAACAAGAACCGCATCCCTGATGAGCCACATGCGCGAGCGCACTAACAAGAACCGCATCCCTGATGAGCCGCATGCGTGGACGCACTAACAAGAACCGCAACCCTGATGAGCCGCATGCGTGGACGCACTAACAAGAACCGCAACCCTGATGAGCCGCATGCGTGGACGCACTAACAAGAACCGCAACCCTGATGAGCCGCATGCGTGGACGCACTAACAAGAACCGCAACCCTGATGAGCCGCATGCGTGGACGCACTAACAAGAACCGCAACCCTGATGAGCCGCATGCGTGGACGCACTAACAAGAACCGCAACCCTGATGAGCCACATGCGTGGACGCACTAACAAGAACCGCAACCCTGATGAGCCGCATGCGCGGGCGCACTAACAAGCACCGCATCCCTGATGAGCCGCATGCGCGGGCGCACTAACAAGCACCGCATCCCTGATGAGCCGCATGCGCGGGCGCACTAACAAGCACCGCATCCCTGATGAGCCGCATGCGCGGGCGCACTAACAAGCACCGCATCCCTGATGAGCCGCATGCGCGGGCGCACTAACAAGCACCGCATCCCTGATGAGCCGTATGCGCGGGCGCACTAACAGCCTACTGGCCAACGTTGCAGTGTGTACACCAGCTAGTGTCCAGAGACACTGACTGGTAGTGCTCAAGCCGATCTCTCAAATCCTATCCTATCGTCAAATTAGGTTTATTTTTTATTTATTTATTAACTGCCTGTGTTTACTAACTTAGTACTAACAGGTATAAGTTATTTTTGTATACTAAAAATATAATGGATCATTTGTCTGAAATAATCATTTTTTATTATTATTTTATTTTAGGAAATATTTACAGTTTCCTCAACCAACAAAACAAAATAAGGAAATGATGAGTTTCTAAGATAAGAGTAACACCAGAAAAGTACATTATATACACATACATATACTAATATCATTCATAATTTAACATTAACAGGCTACATCTTCATACGATGTGCGATTAGCCTCGTTACGAGGTTAATACCTACTTGTAGGTAGGTACTAAGATTATGTATCTACTTATGTATTTATGATTATGTAACGGAACGCTTCGCTGGATAAAGCAGGGTTATTTTACTTCCGATTGCAATAATTAATTATTCTTTATGAAGTTAATTTTATTGTTAATTAATGAGACAAAACCAATTATCATAATTGTGTTAGTTTTATCCAAACACATGATATTACAGGGACATCAGACTTTTCCAATCATGGCTGAGACATGATGCTTGCGAAATGTATGATCCTGGCAACGCGCAAGTGATACATATGGTACTGCAAGCGACCATAGGTTACGGTAACCGCATCCAACAAGTGATGGGCCGTATGATTGTTTGCCATGTTAGTATACAAAAAACGAAATACCAAAATACGGATGTTTTGATATAATCTTTGTAACAGCTGAAGAAACAATGAAATATTCAGATCCTACTTCCTACTAATATAATAAATGCGAAAGTCTGTGTGAGAATGTTTGTTACCTCGTATGTCCGTAACTACTAAACCGGTTTTGATGAAATTTGGAATGTAGATAGTTTAGGTTCTGGAATAACACATAGGGCTTCTTAAATAATCTTATTTTCGAAAATCAACCCCTAAGAGGGTTAAACAGCGTGGTAAAGTTTCTATGGAAAAAAATATTCCTTTGTTTTATTCACTCAAAACTCGGTACACATAAAATAATGAAACACTTTTTTTTTCAAAACTACCCTGTGGGGGTGTGCAATTGAGTTCTAAACTTTGTATAAATTGTAACCCTTGGTTCGATTCATTCAAAAGTTGGTGGACATAGTTTGAAGCCTGGAGACGGTCATATGCTACTTTTATTAACATACCACGTGGGCGAAGCCGCGGGCAACAACTAGTAATTAAATAAATAAATAATGCTGGATACTTTCACATAGCATCATCTAGCCTCAAAGTAAGCAGAGCTTGTGTTATGGGAACTACATGACTGATAATGCTTATATTTTATTTTTTTGTAAATACATACATATTATACATAGAAAACACCCAGAGACAAGACAAATATTTGCAGATCATACAAACATTTGTCACACTAAGTAACACAAGCGTATGTGTTATTTATAATTATTTTACGTACACCCCCGCCACCCTCCAATCTCTTACTATCCTCTCCAACCAAAGGTTGTCTGGAAGAGATCGTTTCTAAGCGATAAGACCGCCCATTATACTTTCCTTAGAATAATATTTTGTTATTATGTTATTTATATTGTAAAAACGGGAATTTTCACGTACCGCACTATCGGTACCGACCAAATTTCGACTCATTACGAGAGTCTTCATCAAAGTGAGTGATCGCGACGCTCTCGCTTCGCGTCGCATCGTGCACTGTGCACTGTGAATGAGTCGAAACTTAGTCGGTGCCTTCACCGATAGTGCGTTACTTGAAAATTCCCGTTTTTAAAATATGAATAATCAAATTCACGATAGTTTTTGGAATTGTCGTTTGTTTAAGGTGAACAATAAAGTATTTTCATTCATTCATAATTATAAGTAACACATAAGTTTTTTATCAGGCGGCCAAAGCATTAGGCAGAAGCTAGTGTGATACAAAATATTTTTTAAAGAGAACTCTAGAAAACGATCGCACACCCTGATGCAATTTTAAACACGATATAAACACGGCGTTTAAATGTACATTACATAGCTACTGGGAATCTAGTTACTGTGTCTTCGGTCACAGATTATAGAACTAGGTATACTAAGATACATAGATAAATCAATTATCTGCAAGTACTTATTAATTAAGTATATAACTATGGTTGCAATGTGACTGAGGTAAGAAGCCACACATTGGGATAGGACTCAGCATATATAGAGTTTATAGAGGCGCAGAGCTCTCTTTCAACGTATATAAAATAAAACTCGCACAATTTATTATTAATAAAAAGACATTACCTATTTAAATATGTGTTGGAGGTGAAATAATTTACTGCCTACCTATTAACTTGTACCTACTAGAACGATCGACTTTTGATTTTTTTATGATATTTATGTTCTCATGTAAGTGACTATGTCTTTATGGGAATAAACGTCCTAAACCTAAACCTAAAAAGAAGCTAAAGTTAACATTACCTTCAGACTTTAGGTACCTACCAACTTTAGTAAGGAACCCAAGAGAACTTTCATCTGTCCTACATGAACTTGCCCAGCGATGGCGTTACATAAAGAAGTCCGTGGTGCGAATTCAAAGTGCTAAATGAACAACTTTCCAAATAAATTGTGCTTCTCGTTCTAGGAATTATTGATTGTTCTATTGTCTAGCCTAGTGGATATTAGGAAACCTAGAGAAGTAAATAAATTACGACATTCCTCAATAAAATGGTTGATTGTCAGAGAGACCCGAAATATAATCTTACTAATATTATAAAGTTTGTGAGGATGGATAGAGGTTTGTTACTCTTTCACGCAAAAACTTCTGAACGGATTTTGATGAAACTTTACAGTAATCTTATACATCAGAAAAACACTAAGGCTACTTTTTATTTGGGTACCATGCGGGCGAAGCCATGGGCAGAGGCTAGTTGAAGATAATTTTCTTTTAATTTCTTTAAAATACGTTTTTGTAATCTGCGACAAGTTACGGTAACCGCTTACAAAAAAGTTTGCCAACTTGGTGTTGTTAAAAGAGAACGTTTTTTTCGGAATCCAACGAAAAGACTCGACGCTTACAAAACGCCAAGATAGTTTTGGTAATTATTAATTAAAAAATATCAAAGAGTTATCCAGTAGTTACCTAGACCATTCCATACAATTAAATTAAAATGTAATAAAAAACCTTTTAATTTAATTAAAATTATCAATACCTACTAGGATGGGCGACTGTTACGGGTACGAATAATAGAACTGAGCTATTCTGTTCTTCACTGAGCACGAAGGTACACACCTTCGTGCCTACAGGTTCACACCACACCACCTACAGGTTTCCCATGCTTAGTTAAGTAGGTACTTACATAGCTAAGTATAGAGTCACAGAATAAATAATATTTAGTACTATAGAGCCAGATGTTATCTGAGACGGAGTCAATGAACTTCTGACGCCAGAGACAATGCAACAGTTAGTAAGGCGCATAGTTTTAGCTCTAACTTGGGATATAATATACAGGGTATACCCTGTATATTATTAAAACTGAAGAAAAATTTAAGAATACTAAAACTGAAGGAAAATTTACCTCTAAATGTCCATTTGTGTCTTATTTATATTGGCGTCGATTCTTTTGGTATACTAACTAAACTTAATTTTATCTATCGCTCTCTTTTACTGACAGTTATAAAAGAAACAGATAGCAACAATTTTATTTCTGTCAAAATGGTCAGTAGTGTTTTCCATACAAGTTTAGTCATGATTTCAAAACATGCCGACTATAAACACGAAGAATAGAGACACGTTAACTAATTTGACAGGAGTGAAATTCTTGCCATCTCTTCCTAGCATGCATTATCAGTGAAAGAGAGCGACGGTTTAAATTAAGTTTAGTTTGTGTACAAGAGAATCGACGACATTATATTGTGTTATTTTTGTAGCCGTGGCGTGGCTGAAATGTGGTTGTAAAGGCCCTGGCACACTGCAGATGCTGGCCAGGATAATATAGATTTAAAAGATGGGAGGAATTGGTACTTAGACCGACGAACAAACAAACACTTTTCAGGGAAATTCCGAAGCGGCTGATGACGAAACCAAAGACCAAAGTGCTGGCGCTTACCTTGGTCAGAAAATTTGCATTGCTATTAAACGAGGTAATGCCGCCAAAGTCTTATTTTCCTTTTTTAATATTAAGAAGATAGTTTCTTATATTTTTTTCTGTTTTTAAAGTAGTTCTTGGATTCTGTTGAACTTGACAAACACTTAAAAGCATTAGTAAAACTATTTGTACTAATGATTGAAGTTCCATTACTCAATAACTTTCGTTTTGATAAGTTTAAGTCATCGGAGTTTACGTAACGCTTTCAAGTTTTGCGTGTCTAGTAGCTTTATTTTGAAGGTTCCGTAGAAATTAATTCCTTGTCTCAAGGTACCTGTGCTTTAAGGTTTTTTTGACAACAGTTTTGATCATATTTATCAATTGGTTAGTCTTAGTTTACACGAAATAATGTCACTATTTATGGTTCCTACTTATAGAACAGTTTTTGACTCCGATTACTTACTTATTTCATAAAAGCTGCTTAAGTCTAGTTAGTCTTAAATACTGTGAGTTTTTATTTTTATTAATTACTAGCTTCTGGCCACGGCTTCGCCCGTTTTGTACCCGCATAAAAAGTAATCTATGTGTTATTCTGACGTATAAGCTATATTACTGTAAATTTTCATTAAAATCCGTTTAGTAGTTTTTGCTTGAAAGAGTAACAAACATCCATTCTCACAAACTTTCGCGTTTATAATATTAATAGAATAAAAAGATTATTTTATACAATACATAATACAATAAAGACATTATTAACTATTCACAATAAAAATGATCACCAGAAAATGTCTTAGCATAGCGCCAGATTCAATAAATTATTGATACTCTTTCATTATTTATTTATTTAGGTTTGTTCGTTTTTCTCTCATTCCAAGGAACCCCAGCTCGAGATGAAGCATCGATTGGTGTTCGGTCACGTCTCCAGCCTCTGCTGGGTACCTACATGGAGGCACGCAGCGACCTCTGTGTCACTTTCTACAAACCACCATGGAGAGGAGTTTTCTATTATAACTAACAAAAATACCAAAACATAAGTATTTAGGTTAAATATTTACTAGCTGTACTACGACCGCTCTCGGCAACCGCGTCGTATCGCCCGCCCGCGCTATTACTACCTAATTAAGAATCATACCTACTCTGTTAACTGTTTAAAATCCTACTCCCTACTACTATTATAAACGCGAAAGTTTGTGAGGATGGATGTTTGTTACTCTTTCACGCAAAATCTACCTGACGGATTTTAATGAAAATTTAAAATACGTTCAGTAGTTTGTAGTCATGCCCCTACAGTAGGTTATAAAGCTTATACATCAGAATAACACATGCTTTTTATCCGGGTACGACGCGGGTGAAGCTGTGGGCAGAAGCTAGTAATTATATATAATTTGAACAAACATGTTTTAGTGCGCCTCATGAGGTATCATTCCATAAATTTATAGATAGAAAATTATTAATTGCACAACTAAAAAGTACTTAATGCTAGATAGCATTACCTTCCATGCTACATTTCTGATCTGATGATAGAGCCAGGAGGTGGATAGTGGAACTCGTCAGTGACGAGTAAACCCCTCGAGTTTTGGCTCATATGATTCGTTTTGACGAGTCCAATAGATTTCACTTGGTGTCGAGGATCTGATGATGGAGCCAGGAGGTGGATAGTGCAATTATTTTTATAATTTTTAGTCTGTGATATAAGCGTGTTTTTTTTTAACTAAGTCCACATTTTATTTTACGGTGGGCATAATTCGAAATTATGAATCTGTGTGTTACCTGATGTAGGTACCTACCTAAACAAAACGGCAGTTTAAGAAGTTACCAACCTGTTTACCTAAAGACCTAAACTAATTGATTTGATCATGAATAATTAAAATACCAATATTCTTTAGCTCGTCCTCCCACCTTTTGAACTGTCTCCCCCTATTCCGTTTATTGTATTTAGATTAGATAAAAAAAATACGATAAACTGAGAAGACGTACAAAAATAGAAGATGTTACTTTTAAAGTAAAGGAACTAAAATGGAGATGGACAGGAGATTCAGTAAGGGGAAAGGAGAAATGGAGTAAAACGTTGATGAACAGTTCAAAAGGTGAGAGGACGAGCTAAAGAATATTGCAGAGAAATCATGGACAAGGAAAGCGAGAGATAGAGAGGAATGGAAGAGGTTGGAGGAGGCCTTTGCCAAAATAGGGCAAATAGATAATAATGCCGATGCCATGTAAAATATTAAATATTGTATTAAGTATATAATTTATCTGAAATAAAGGGCTTATATTATTATTATTAAATAAAATACCAACAAAATAAATATATATCGTGTGGACGTAGCGAATTTGAGAAAACAGAGAGGAGTAATTTATCTGTGCTAACATTTTATTCACGAAATCGCCAATGGGTCATAATTTCGTTTCGTTTATAATTAATTCAGACTATTCTCTAAACATTAATAACTACGTCTAGTACATTGCGTAGTATAGCCCATTTCACGTGTCCGATCGCTCGTATGTAATCCACAGCAAGAATCGTTCATCTGCTGATCTTCAAGATAACATTTCAACATATCGGCGGTAGTGGAAAATCATACCGATTTATAGTAGCATACTTTTTTTTATAATTGCATCTCCAAATGCATCTCAGAGTTCCGAACAAGCCGGCACGGGCAGCCGCCAGCCGGCTGTTCACTCGGACGTTATCGGAAATCAATCTCCTTTCACTACGAGTACCTACATACCCGCAGATTTATTATAATAGTTAATTACGAGTGCTTTCACGATCCTCATGTGCCTCGACCTGTTGTGAGTGGACCGCGGCTGTCTCGGGGTGCTACGTCATGCTTTAACCGACTTTTAAAATGGAGGAAGTTCTCGATTCGGGGGCATTGAGGAACATCTATGAGGCGCACTCTATTCTTTCACTTCTTTTTGGTGATTTTAAATGTTTGTTTTTTCATTTAGTTTTTAGCAGATATTTAACATTAAAGTCATCATTAAAGTCGTTAATCTTATTTTTTGAAACTTATCACAAAGACTATTATTAGTACACTTGTAGTATTTTTGTAATTAATCAAGCTATCTACATTTTTTAATTTTTAACTGAATTTAAAAAACTTATTAATCACTTCACACTTCTTTCCTTAAACTCTTTTTAGGGCTAAGCTCGCCTTTGTACATGCCTCACCTAATATTTTGTTTTATATTTCTCTTTTATTTCTGTGTACAATAAAGAATTATAATCATTGCTTTTTCCTTTAACTGTAGGTACTTACTAGTGATAAAGAGGGAATAGCCCCTAGTTATTCCACCATCCGTCACAAAGCCCTTCTCAGGGTCACCATACCTCGACCTGTCCTCTTAACATGAAGACAACGATTTTGTCTACCGCCGAGAAGACAAAAAATAATTTGTCCCTCTCTTTCGTTTGACAGAATACGCGACAGAAATAGTGTTTGTCTTCTCTTCATAGACAATACGTTGGCTTGGGTGCTCATGCTAAGCGGGCTGGTTAAATCACTAATGAAGAAGACGGAAATTTGAGGAAGGATTGGACAGATGACTTTTCAGCACCTAAACTTTACCAAATTCTTCACTTATCCATGTATACATAAAGGGTGTTCTGGAATATGTGTACTAAGCCGAAAGGAGGTGTTTTTGGCAGTGAACAAATTTCCCTAAAACAATGCGATCTGCTATCGTTACTGTGTAAAAGCTCACTCTATAAACGAACACTACAAAAAGCTACCTACTCCAGAAACTACGATGATTGTGCGTATAAGATATCTAAGTAGATAGTATCATACACATGTTCTTATTGTGGGCATTGTTACTACCTGCTAATAGAGATAGCCTTGATTGAGAGTATAGTTGTGCGCATAAGTCTTTATTAAAGTTTTTAGAAGTCATATAAGCAAAAATCTTCAAGCCTCAATACTTGTCTAAATAAATCTTCAAGTCGGTTTAAGACGTTAAAAATGTTAGTTGATAATAAGTTTAATATACAATTTCATCCCTTATTTTTTCACCCTTATGGGTGGAGATTTTATTTTTTTAATTTATATGGGTTAAGTACTCTCAAACTACTCAAAAAAAGAATCTTGGCAAAGATATCGCGTAACATACACACAAAAAAATTATAGGGTCCTTCTGGTATCTATATTTTTCTCCCTAGGGTTTGATCGTTTGATTTAGCTTAATGTTGTTAATTGAAATTCTCTGTCATTATTCTAGAATAAACCGTCGATTAATCTCTTGAAAGATGGTTTAAACTTAAATTCAACTCTGGTTTTGTCAGGGCCAACCATGGTTTTAATATACTTACACCTCATCGAAAAACAGTGTTATTGCAAAGCGCATAGGATCTAAAATTCTAATTTATAATAAGATTGCAAGATGTCCATTTGCTTTTAAAATGCGTCACAACCAAAACATAAGAAATTGCACGTAATTTCCAAACGAAAGAACGAAAGGTTCTGACAAAAATATAAATATACTAGGTAGGTCACCTAGTAAATTTCTATCGTAACTAATTTATCTTTTAGCAGTAGTTTATCATCAAAACTTTTAATAACCAACTAGCCTCTGCCCACAGCTTCGCCCGCGTGGTACTCGCATATAAAGTAGCCTATGTGTTATTCTAATGTATAAGCTATATTACTGTAAAGTTTCATCGAAATCCGTTTAGTGGTTTTTGCGTGAAAGAGTAACAAACATCCATCCTCACAAACTTTCGCGTTTATAATAGTAGTAGGATTTAATGAAATGTCAAATGCTACTGCTATTTTATTTTAATATTAATTTTTTATCCTTGTTTGCTTTCAAATAACAATGTATATTGAAAATCAGGATTCAAACATTTGTTCTTCAAGAGATAAACCGCCAATCTAAACCAACCTTTCGTAATGAGACCCCAATTATTAATAAACACTTGTCTACTCGCATGTTCTGTCGACAGCAATAATAACAATAACAGCTTTCTTTTCTATCGGCTATTAGATTCCGTTCGTTGTCAGATGACCCTGTTCTGTGGCCGACTGTCCCTGTGTTCTTGCGATCGTTCTCTCATTTTATAATTAAAGGTTTCAAAAAAGTAATATTAGCACGTTTGTCAATGTCACTTATAATAAAGTAAAAGTGTTTAATTGTACGTTTTAAACCTACTCTTATACGTCATTTAAAAACATGTGAGAACCGTTTCACATGCCTTATAAGTTTTTAAACGATGACGGCAATTCTAAAAAGGTTCTGACACACTGACTACCATTCCATTTCGGATTCGTTTACTAGAGTTTTTTTTTATTTATCAAAAATACTTAGATCATAATTTGGCCATAATCTCACCTGACGGTAAGTGATGATATGGCCGGCAATGAAGCATGAAGGTTTAGAATATAATATTCACTCTTGAAGAGAGCCCATATTATTGTATATTTCATGAAAGACAGACGGTGGTTATGTGTTCCATTCCTTCTTTCTTATTATAAAAGTGAAACTGAAACGCTTAGTGTGAAAGGGTGGTATATCTATCTACCGACAGGATACGGATGATACTGAGGTTGAGTTGTTAAGTAGCTATATGTATTTGAATGATAGAAGCACAAACTCCAAAAATTTAAAATAGTGTGAAGTGTGAAATAGTATGTAGCAATAGATTGGCTATTGCAAGAAATTATAAAATTCTCACACAAATAAACCTTCACTTTGTGATCTATCACTCCTCTTACACCAAACTAACTTTAGGGAATCAATACTTCATACAAATGATAATGTTCGTCATGTCATCATGTCAATGTAGATAACTGCAAATTTATGAGACCTAACAGTAACGAAACGAGGCGACAGAATGAGTAAATGCAAATAGGTAGTAACCGTAACTAATAGCGGTGCTTTACGACTTTTCTCGTAAAGTACCTACTTAAAGCTAGGTACATGTTTCGGAGGCTCTGTGGGCGGTGGACGCAAAAACATTCCTGTGGTTTAAAGCTGTGCTTTCAAAGTGCCACAAAAAAACGTGTCAAGCGGTTTATATCATTTTATAGGAATCACTTTTGGTCATGGTTATGAATATTTTATTTTACTAAAAACTGGATTTATGGTACATGCAATCGTGCCGAAATATCGGGAAAGATTCATGAATTAATATCTCTGGTGTTATAAGTATCCATAGGTTACGGTAACCGCTTACCAGCAGGTGGGCCGTTGGCTTGTTTGTCAGTTTAGTTGTATAAAAAAACCTACCATCTATATGATGATTATATGTTCCGCCCATCGCCGCGTCATTGAAGTGTGCCATGAGGCCAGGTATTTCAATTACATTCGAATTATCACATTAACCCCATGAGCTCTTCATTGATAAGTGAAAGTGTCTCGTGATGGAAACAGCCTTTTTTCTTGACGGCTCAAGGTTTGGCCCAGGTTCTTATATCAAAAAGCCTGGTGATCATCATCCATAGTCTATGGAAGCTGACAGCTAGACATAGGCCTTCCCAAAGAGTGCTATAACGAATGATCTTGGACGTTTTCCCTCCGCGTCGCGTCGTGCACTCTGCACTCTGGTATGGAACACTCACCCTGATGTACTTTCGAAATGAGTCGAAACTTAGTCGGTGCCTTCACCGATAGTGCAGTACGTGAAAATTCCCGTTTTTACAATATGAATAGTCAAGTTTACGATAGTTTTTGAAATGAAATCATTCGGTCTGATCAGATGAATACCTCCATCCATCGAAGGATGTTCTGAGACCTTTAATATATTATCAGTACATCGGTTGGAGGACCTATAATGCTAGTTTTATTTATTTCCATGTCCTGTGATGTAGACTGCCCCCCTATTCTGTATCTGAATGTCACCCGGTGATGAACGTTTCACAAGTTAAATGATTTTCACTTGCACAAAGTTACTATAAATATAGCCACGGAACACGGACATGAACATTGTCTTTAAGAGGCTCCTACTACTGCGAAAGAGCAATCTCACCAATAGGTATTGTAAAATCCTTATTGTTATGTTTTGCATGTTCTACAAATATTTGTTCATAGTCTGGGGGGTGTGGTACCACGGTACTCGTAGTTTCTGATACCCACAATACAGGGAATCCTAGTGTAACGACTTTAAAAAAAAGGTCAAAGTCAAAACCATTGGGTTTTAATTCATTGAGATAACAAGGATTATAATATGGAAACTTCAACTTATAAACTACGTGATTTAAAATCTTAAAGTAAATTTACGCAGATACCTCGTTTGCGACTAAGTCTAGAAGAATCAGGCAACAAACTCTGCTAGGTTTTAATATGATCCTTCATTTATCTATGGTATGGTGCCTTGCTCTCTGTTACCTACCCTGAGGGACTCTATACATTCTTGGTAAGCATCCTCTTCTGACTTGCGCCAAACCAATACAATCTCCGATCGCACCCATGCACTGATGCGCAGAGTGCAGAGTGCAGAGTGCGCTGCTCCCGTCTCTCGCCATCACTTTCGCTTTTGTCTCATGGCGTTTTTGCGTCGCGTGTCTTTTATCTTTTCCGCGGCGTGTTTCGAATGCACGTTTTGGCTCGTCGGCGTCGATGTGACGGTTAATTAATTCGAATCATCAACATAACCAAGCTTATAGCTCACAGCTTATTATATTTTTTACATTTTTCACACAGCATCATCTATCCCCAAACTAAGCAGAGCTTGTATTCTGGGAACTACATGACTGCATACATAGAAAACACCCAGACCCGAGACAAATATTTGCAGTTCATACAAACATTTGTCCCGCGGCGAGAATCGACCCGCAACCTTCACGGTATCAAGCGGGCCTTCGCTCACTGCGCCACAGAGGTCGTCAGTTACACTTACCAGCCAACATGATCGAACTCAAAGTTGCCGCGCTCTAACGGGGTTCATGTGGGTATCTACCTGGCATCTTAATGTATTGTCGTATTGTTTAAACACCTATACAAAACACCTATACAAAACACCTATTCAAAATATTCTCAAAAATACCTTTTTTTTAAAGAAAATTGGTTTACATAACTAAAACTTGTTTATGTCCACTATGTTTATGTTTTCGAGGATACGTATTCTGGGACCTTTTCTTTTTTAGTACCTTGCTAGGGCTCTAACCTATTTCTGTATATTATATTTGAAAGCCCAGTTGCACCGGTGACTCATGCTACAGCGCTATTTCCAGCTTACAAAGCGACGTTTGAACATCTGCCAAAAGTTGCCACACCAAGGTACGCGGCAGTTTATTTTGCTTTTTTTTCTTAGAAAAGAATAAGAATAAAAAATAAGAACTGTATATTTTCGCGTATTTAGGTAGGGTATTACCATACAGTATGTAACAAAAACCCTGTCCGATTAATGATTTCTTCATAGTTATAGTTAATTATTGGTAAAAAAAACATTGAATTTTACAGGTCCTAGCAAAAGTAATACCTATTGCAAAAATCTAATGTTTATCTAAAATTTTAAATTAAAAATTATTCGGTATTACATTATTTATGTACTTTACACGTAATCAGTACAAATCTCAAATTTAATATGTCAAAAATATTGCGAAGGAATCGAACGTTGTTAAAAATTTCATTTTCTTAAATATATTTTATTAACTATCCCACACAACTTATATTACACTATAAAATAGTGACAATTACCAAATGTTCACCGGCTTTTTGCCAATTTTTTGTATTTATTTAAATTGTCTGAGAAAATACTAACACATACGTGATGACATTTCGATGTCTACATAATTAGTTATACCTAGTTTTTCCGATCTGCAACGGTCGGACCGGGTTTTAGCTACACACTGGTATATCTCTTTAAAATCCGTTCACTTTTGATTTCTAAAATCTATTTTGAATAATATGAAATTATCTTAAATTTCAATACCAATGACACATGATACAATTTAATTCTACCTTTGTCTCTATGTCAGCTTTTACTTTTAACTTCTTTATTTTGCGTTCCAAATACCTATCTATCATAAATTATTGCGAAAGTAAAAGTAAGCCAGACTGGATTAGATATAATTGAATTAAAATGTTGTTTTATGTCAAGTTACAGTATTATAAGAACCGGTTTGTCTATAATATTATATAGAAAGCCACATTGACCTCAGGCCTACTTTGATAGTTGATACCCTACTGAGGAATTCAACGGATAACATTACAAAGATTAGATTAAACAGATTATTAGAACATTCGAAAAAGAACCGCTAGATGTCCTACGAGACCAATATAATAATACTTCTGGATACTGTTGAGGCTGCCGGGTTTTTGTAGTGCCTCAGAGATGTTCGCGCAGACAAGGAAAGATGAATTTCATGACATCATCCGTAAAAAGACGGCATCTCTGATGAGTAGAGTTCGGGGCAGTCTCAACAGTATCCTGAAAACAGTTGCAGAGAGAAAAAACCTCTCCTATTTGGAGACATTTTATGTGGAGGGTAGCCAATCACTGATATCAAAATAGTTTTGTATATTCAATATCTTATAAATTATTTCTTCTTGGACACACACCCACAGTCATGCAGTGCTTTTATTGTTTGGTCATATCCCGGTGCAGAATGTCCTCAATCTACCTACCTCTTCCGATTTTCGCAGAATTTATAAACAAATAGTCTTAAGTGCCTATCTACTATACTAACAAATGGGATTGTATTATTGTCCGAAATAAAAACTTGATTTGATTAGAAGGCGAGTCTGAAAAACTCTCTCTCTCTCTTAGGTAAGTAGTTAAGTGAGTAAGTAAGGACTAAGGTAAGTAAGGTTAGTTATTTTAAGTACTTATAGATATTTACTTACGTACTTATAGATATATCCTCTAATCATAACACCATTCAACATCATAGTACCTAGGTCAGGTACTATTGTTAAACTGTAAATAAATGCCCTTTTATTTTGATTTCTATTTTTTAGATTTTAGAAAGAACGTTTGAACTTACAACAACAAACTACCGAATTCTGAATAAGCTGGACATTGAAAGGTATTTATAAAACCGGCCAAGAGTGAGTCATACTCGCGCACTGATGGTTCTGTAGGATAGTTCTTTTGTGAATAACAAGTTCGTACGGGCTGTACGAACTTGATAAATAATATTGTATTTTTTTAAGGATTTTGGTAAAAATCATCCGTAACCCGCATGATAGAGATCCTCAGATCCATACTCAGAACTCAGATCTGGGAGGATACCAAATAGGTAGTAGTGAGAGACATAGACATAAACATAGACATAACATTTATTTCCTACCACAATACACACAATATAAATTATCAATTTTAGAAATGAAAATTAATAACACGTTAAAAAAGGGATTAACACCACGTAAAAATAAATAAGAAGGTGAGCAATGTGTGCTGCAGTAGAAAATTGGTCTAGGCTCAGCATAATGCCGACTGTTGTGAACAGAAGGCGCTGTTACTCTGCCTACACCAGGACAAGAACAATCACAGGACCCAAAATTACAGACACGTCCAAAATTTATATTTGGTACTTTTCCATGTTTCTTATTGGTACTCGATTTCGTCGGTTTCCACACGATGTTTTTCTTCACTGTTAACGTGTAAACACTAACTAGAAATAATAGATCAGCCAAACAGTTGACTTTGGACATGTCGTAGCCTAAGTAAAGGGGTTTCTTTAGCATCCTTTAGATACGGAACCCTAAAACTAGATAACTCCTTTAGTGGTCATATGAATAAATTAATAAAACGTAGCAAGTAGGTAGATATGTCTTTATTATTTATAGCTTATAACATTTAACTACTTTAAAATAATTTATTTAACAATAAAATAGTTACCTAATCTAGGATATTTTTGTTAAAACATTGATATTGTCGCGAAAATAATATATTATCTACCACGTAATTCCAATTTGAAATGTAAGATTTCTTTTTCAAACGATATGTCAATTTGGAAGTCGAACCGCGACTCCTAATTTTATACCACTACTATATCACACATGCAAACCGATAGATAGATCAAAAGACAATGGTTTTTCCCCAAATAAAAAAGTACATAGGCGTACATACCACAACAACCGGACCCGGACCGAATAACTGCAGAACATACAAACATTTGTCCCGCATCGGGAATCGATCCCCACCATTAACAGTACTTCAACATTATTTCAAGTACCAGGAGTTCAGAACCATGCAAGAGGTGGATTTAACTATTCACTAACATAATAATATTTCAACTACCAGAGGCCTTACCATCAAGTCTTATTGCGTAAATTGCTTTCATCTCGAGTTTTTCAACTCGGGTTATTCTGAGAACCCACCCCGAGACCCTCAGGGGAAGGTTGCTCAGATTCCCCTTCATCTATATTTGATCTCCCCGATTAACAAAAACTGTATCCCCAAAAACTTTACCAATAAATGTGACTGTATGAAAAGCTGCTTGTTTCTGGATGATATCAATATTTATTTATGAACCTAACATGTGGCAATATCTACTCTGTAAACTCTTTAATTTACGTAGATATTGCGACAAGTTAATATAGTATGTAATAGACACAGGAATAGAGGCTATTCCTGTGGCGGCTACTACAATAGGTATGACTTCAGTCTTTTCCAAAGTCTTGTTATTTCATTTTTTAATGCATGATAATTTACTTAGTTTCTCTATTATTAATTCTTATTGTTAATCTTTAAACACAAAGCGGGATTCGACATATTTTCCTGAATTAAATCGGCAATAAGACTTGATGGTTTGGCACCAGGAGTTCAGAACGTAACAAGAGGTGGATGGAACTATTCGTTGACAGTAATAGTCAGCTGCTTGCTGCGGTTCGTCTCGAATCGATCCATAGTCCTTATGTCCATGATCATAGTGATGGAAATCGCTAGTGCGATCAGCATTATGAAAGCTACCATAAGGCCGGACCTGGAAAAACAAGACGATTTATTTATCAGCCTGTAATTACTTTCTGAGTTAAGATCCGCAAACCACTTTATAAATTCAGAATGTATGGAAATGCAAACAGAATATTACTTCGCCAGACACCTACAGATTTTTTTAAACCATAACTAGGTATATGTGGTTTCTGAGTCAGGATCTGAGAAATCAAGTAAATAATTCAAAAACACAAATTAAAATTAAGAATTCAAAAATCTTCCTATACATTTTGCAGAAGTAAAAACACATCGCAAGTTCATAAGAATCTTCTCAGTTTGCACCAAGAGGTAGTGAGACAGTATGACACTTTGTCACGGTTTTTTGTTGGAAGCAATTCCTGCAGGCAACCTGTTTTGAAGATCATGAAAAATAGATAGCGGGAATCAAACTACAAACTCTAGCGTCCTAGCCAGCTACTTTTCCACGGACCTCAGTGACAAAATGTCTTTGTCACAAACTGCGAAAGTGAATTGTCCGTCAGTTTTTTTTTGGTCTAGTTTAATTTCGAAGCTTACGCCATACAAACGATTTAAACGCGCTTCTGTCATAGCACACCTGAATCTCACTCAATCCTGTGAGGAGGAAGAAAGTATTTAGTCTTACTTACCAGATGGGAACAGTGGTGAAGGTCACACAGTCGAAGGCATCTGCAAACTTTTCGGTACTTTCCATAAATATCTGCATCTGAAATGAAGAATGCCAGCGGTATAAATATCAGGTTTCTAGTACCAAGGAATAGCTCATGTACTTTGAAAAAAAAGCCTCTGAATCTACCAATGAGTTCATCTTGTTCGATTGGCACCACACTAATAAGCTGAATGAAGGTTCATCAGATAAAACCAAGCAGAGTTTGTTGCCTGATTATTGCAACAAACTCTGCACAAGCACGTGCGGAGGAATCACCGTAAATTTAATTAAAAAAATTTAATTCATGATTTTTTTAAGCAGGCTAAGGTGTATAGATATGATCTCTTCATGTAGTTGAGTCGTAAACATTTAGTCTGACTCCAAGCAGATGATCATCAATGAAATGATGGTGATGTCGTTTACCTGTACATCAGGAAGGGTCAAAGTAGCTTCTTCGGAGGAGTAGACGAGAGGCAACGGGCAGTGGTAGGACTTGCCGAGGACAGCTGATGGAGCATCAGGTGGTGATGGAGCCTTCAGGTTCAACCCTGGAAGATCGCATCATCCATCACCAATCATACTAAATAAAGGCATTTTTATACAACTAAAGTGAGAAAAATCACATGGATCCAAAAATAAACAAACATGCTCACAACTGTATTCCGATGCTGAACAATCTCAGATCCGTACTCAGTCCGCAAATGCATGAGGATACCAAGTAGAGGGTCGGAGACAAGTTCAAAAATTATATGTGGCACATGCCAAAATATTGAATAGTAGTTAGCAATCTGCGTCACAGGATCAAACCTCTTCGTCGCTTACCTATGGCATCATCAACATCGGCACCCCGTAAAAGTTAAATACTGATCATAGGCCTCCCCTAAAGTTTTCCATGATCTCCAGTCATCATCCTTCCATCTCCATCCATCTATCTTACTTAAGACTTCAAATTTTTTTGGTTCTTTTTATTTCGTTCTGTTTTCCTTTCGATCGTGAATCAGGTGAAAAGTGTGTCCTGGTTTTTATGTCGAAAACTATATTTTCAAGGGTTTATTAGTTCAATCAATATGGGCTGACTATCACTTGCTCAATTCGTCAAGTTACTTGTATCTTTGGCTCTTATTTGGATAGTCTTTGACAACTGCAGATGATGTAGATCCTCACCAGTGGCCTCCAGCCCGAACTTAACCTCCACACCGACTGCAGACCACCATCCAGCCGACTGCTTGAAGCTGAACTCCAGAGTAATCTGGAATCAACAAGAATATCTTCAGATCTGCGCTCTAGTCTTTACATAATCCTCATCAGCCCACATCAGTCCACTGCTGGGCAAAGGTCTCTTCAATACGCGCCACAGAGCCCGTTGTTCGGCTCTTCTCATCCACTTTCTGGCCAACGCCTTCTCATCGCTCTACCTAGCCTCTTTACAATAGATTTTATCAAAAAGCGTATATCAACCCTAAGCTGGCATAGGAAAAACAGGTGTTGATGAAAAAGGCTGTATTAATAATAAAATTTAACAATATGGGGAAGCTGAAGCTAATTCAAAAGTTAAAGAAAATAAAACAGAGTTTAAGAAACACGTTTAAAAGAAGAAAGTCAGGAAACGAAAGACGAAAAGAAAAAGAATAGATGCAGAAAAAAGTTACACAATTATGTAAAGTCTGAAGAAAATGTATCAGTTAAACAATATGGACACAGAATGAAATGTAAGTATCTATTTATACTTTAAAATATGGGGAAGCTGAAGAAAATGTAGAAGTTGTAAAAAATTACGTTATAAAATACGTAACAAATTACATTTATGATAAAAATATTATAAAAAGAAAGTTAATGAATATGGGAAAGCTGAAGTTAAATAATAAAGTTGTATACAATAAAGACTAGACACGGAGACACGTTAAAAATCAAGAAATCGTTGGTTATTAAGAATTATCGTGGTACCACTACACCCAGACCCGGAACAAACACCTGCAGGACATGCAAATATTGGTCCCGCAGCAGGCATCGAACCTGCACCTCTTGCATCTCAACCTAAAAATACAAGAAGAAATTGAAGAACATGGAAACCAATAATCGCGACAGAGTAAGAAGTCACCTTATGACATAATATAATGCTGGACATTTTTCACACAGCATCATCGAGCCCCAAACTAAACAGAGCTTGTGTTATTGGAACTACATGACTGATATACTACATAGACGCATAGAAAACTGCCAGACATATATTTCCAGATCATACAAACTTTTGTCCCGCGGCTGGAAACAAACTCGTAATAATAATAAGTCATTTATTTATCTCGCAAGAACATGATGCTCAACTAGAAACACCATGTGTTACCTTTACCTTGTCCCGGCTGCCTCCGTCTGCGAAGCGCACCACGAGTATGGTGTAGAGGCGGGTGGGCTTGACCGTGGGCTCCCCGACCGGCGTGCTCAGCGCGGTGCTGGAGCCGTTAGCGAAGCGCAGCGCCGGCCAGCCCGACGAATACAGCAGCGCGCCCTTACCAGGTGGCCCTGGACGGAACCGATATTATTATATCTATCCTACTATATATATATATAATATAATAAATGCGAAAGACTGTGTGTGTGTGTGTGTGTATGTGTGTGTGTGTGTGTGTGTGTGTGTGTGTGTGTGTGTGTGTGTGTGTGAGAATGTTTGTTATTACGTATCTCCGTAACTACTAAACCGATTTTGATCTAATTTGGAATGAAGATAGTTTAGGATCTGGAATAACACATAGGATAATATTCAAAAATTGTTCCCTTAGGGGGTTAAATAGGGCGGTAAAGTTTCTATAACAAAAATTTTTGATTCGCTCTAAAAACTGTACAAATAAACTTTAAAGTAAATAATGAAACACGTTTTTTGTTTTCTAAACTACCCTTTCCAATTGAGTTCTAAACTTTGTATAAATTGTAATCCTTGGTTCGATTCATTCAAAATTTGGTGGACGCAGTTTGAAGCCTGGGGGTCTACTCCGTAAAACGATATCGACATTATCGTTACGATACGACAGTGCTCCGAATTATTCGGCCGTACCCTACTCTCAAAAATGTTCGCAATCTTTGTCGTCTGTCGAAAGCATAGACAATATGTATCGAATCTTCGGAACGAATGATAGGAAAATCTAAAGGCTTGGATAATAGACATTAAGCCTAAACCTTTTTGCTTGACTGTTTATGTCAGTTTTTAGGCAAAATGATAACAATTATCTATGAAAGTAAATGAAGTGACAACGTCAAATGTCAAATCAACAAACCCGCCTGTGATTTGAAAGCTTTACAAGTAAAATTCTTGTGACAACTAGCCACAGAAGCCATAATTAAGAAGAATTTAAGAATTTTGAAGTTGTACGATCCCAGTTAGGACCGTACAAGTAGGTTAAGTTGGTGTAAATTAACTTACCATGGAGCACGGGTACTTCCAAGATAGCTATTCACATCACTTACCTACACTGATATTAATGTAAAGTGAAAACACTTATTTTCACAAAAAGTTTATTTATTCACTAATTATAAGTAGTTGAAACGTAATCGATTACCACTCGCCGCGACTGTCTCGCGCGGTCACCTTAAATGCACTCCTCTTCAAGTCATTCCGCTTATTGCGGTAAAACTAATGTACGTCACCGTACAGAAGTTGAAGCAAAAATTCGTCGGGGTGAATATTCAAATTTGTTTATTAAAAAGATACTAGTACACACAGCATTCAAGTTTAAAGCACTATTTTAACAACAATTTAAAAAAATCATGAATTTAAAAAAAAAAATACAAGTTTACCTTCAAACAAACTTTTACTATGTTTATAATTCCCGATGAAATTATAGTCTGGAATTTTGTTCAAATCCAACTGGTCCCTCGTCACTTTAAAATGTTGTTTTTGTAAAGCCTTTTCCTTGTGGATGGCTTCCATGGCAAGCATAAATCTCGCCATTATTCCAAAACAAGAGGCAAATCAAGAGTCCGTAGTGCAGCAGGGCTCGAAGGTATAAAAGATTCGGAGTGCGGTAAACGAAATGGAGATGATTTTATCAGAAAACACAACAATATAACCCGAAACGATAATGCGCACGATAGCATCAAGGGCATCGTTGATAAGTTCGTCGGTTGACATTTGTTTCGTTGTCAAATTCAAATTATCGTATCGTTTTTAGTGATGCCGGAGTAGGGTTACAACATCGATTGTCAAAAGTAATGTCGGTCGTTTCATCGTTCAAATGATAGTCGAAACGATGTAACGTAGAGTAGGTTTAGCACGATAATTGAAGCGATATATCGTTTATCGGTTTGTAGAGTAGACCCCCAGTAGATAGGTAGATTTTTGGGTTAGTAAAATATGAATCGTGATTGCAACTTAAGATGGAAAAAACTAATTAACTATCATTTTTAGTAGTGTTTTTTCTGTAAGTTAATACAACCAACATCTGCCTATCAACTTCCAGTATCTTATTAAAGGGGAAAAATAAGAATGGTTACTTTTCACACCAAAAGGTTACTTTTTTATCTATTTTAGGTTACTTTTGTCATGACCCGGCTGGCAACACTGAGTCAAGGCACATTATGCCCACGATTTTCATAGAGGTTAATATTCCACACGACAAATTGCAAGCCTATCGCCGCTAATTGGAACATTAACCGATTGCTTATGCCTTCGAAATTTTGTTTCGAATGCTTTTCTGTGGTACATGACCGGGTTCGAACTCGGTGTTTACTTATAGAAACATCTCAATAATTTTACACCCGCAAAAGAGGCATGCCAGGATCCCGGGAAACAGTCGTTAATTTATATATTTATATGTATAGTATTTTATACTCGTCTAAAACTGACTGGGATCTAGATATTTGTTATCGAATTAATGAATATTCATTTGATTATTCATAATTCATCAACAACCGTACAGCGTTAATTTTCTGCGTAAAAAACCCAATCAAACTTTAGCGATAAGGAGGGATTTTATGAAACGTAACAGCTCTGAATAAAATGCTAAAGTGTGGGTTACTTATTATTTCAAGAGTATCTACCTGGTCGGTCTTTTAATTTAGACCGTAGAATTAAAAGCAGAACATTTTTTTAGAAGAACTACGCCTAGACTTCGACGCCATAGACGCTTTTAGATTAAGCGACTTGTTATAGCAATGGAACCTATGCTTACCTACTTTTTACTCCTGTTTTGTTGTGGACTTTTGATACAATAAGATTAATAGCACTTCGAGAACCTAGTGTATGGAAAAACTGCACCACTTTCTTACTATTGCAGCTAATCAGTTTGTTATCTTAATCGAAAATCTAACTAAAATACGCAGTGTAGAAAGTCTCCTCACTAATTACATACTATACAAATCGTGGCCACAAAATACCTACCTTTGACTTTCCCCTACTAAGTATACTCACGTACTGAGTATAGACACAGACATTATATTATTATAATAGTTCTGAAGATACCCATCTCAGGGATCGTAAGTGTGTTTTGTTTTGTTTTGAATATTTCTAGGCCGCGACCGAATTTGATTACCAACTGGCTCGATAAAGGTCACATGAAAATGGTATCTACGCCACGCGTTCCCGCCCCTAAGTTTACCTTAATAATACCCTCAATAATTGCTTTCGTTCAATTTGAATAGAGAGATAAAGAATTGAACAACGCTCCGTTTAGAGAGTGTCATTAGAGCGGATTCTGGCGGATGGCGTCGCGCCGCCTTCAATTACTAATTAGGAGACGTCTTTGTTAAGGACAGAAATGAATTGCGAGAAGAATTTTAAATTATTGGAATAACAGTTGATTTTACCAGGTCAAGGATGCAATTTTAATATTAATACGCAATTAGGCTTACCTAATACGCAAAGCTAGGTTATAATAAGACCGTTACACTGAGGCTAACCTGGGGTCTAGACAAATACCACTTTCTGTTAGCGTTAACGCCTGCGGAAAGATTGAATTGTATGGAAATGACATTAGTTGCGGAAATGCCACGTGACAGCTGCCAAGTTTTCCCTTTACAAATTTGCGTTAGCGTGAAAGGAAAAGTAAGCGTGAGGTATTTGTCTAGCACCCCTGAACATTCCTGACAGATAAGTGACAGTAATACCTCGTAGAGAGGCATTTTTATGTTCAAAAAGCCTCGAAAGAATTCACACGAACCTTGATGGCGCGGCGGGCGATTAGTCAGCTGTGAAATAGAGGTGCGGGTTCGATTCCCTTTGCATGTTCTGCATATATTTGTTCCAGGTGTTGTCCGCAGAGAATCCTATTGTGGGATCTATGTATGTGTCTATGTATGTATGTATGTATGTATGTTATTATTATTATTTTTGAACCTTACTGGGAATCCTGTTTGAGGGGAAAAATACACACATAAATCGAACCATTCTCGTGTTAAAGCCTCATCAACCACACAGTTCTAACTTGAGTTGTTGCTATTTGAAGTTTTATTTCCGTGTTTCGAAGTTCTTAAACACATTACTTTTTCCTTAACATCATCATTATACCTGTAAAAGTCCTCTGCTAGACATTCGCCTCCCGCAAAGAGGCCATGATATACGATATTGGTCACGTCCATCCACCGACTTTCCACAGCATTTTAAATGTTCCATCAGTATGTATATTAAAAAAATAGTGTTCTTTTTCGACGACGAAAAAATAATGATAGATAATACAATTGCGGCCCAGTGAAACAGCGCGCAGAATGCCAAAGGGGAAATTAGGAGGGATTGCTAATCAGCTGGGAACCAGGATCAATATCAGGAATCTCGTTTTATCATCGCTTTATCTCGCGAAAACAATGGCTCAAATATACACAATGTTGATTGGCGATATTATAGAAGAGCGCCTGATGGAAATAGTATCTATCTACCTACATTTAAAAAGTGTTTTGCGAACATTGCTATTACAGGCGCTAATATGCAAAAACTAAAGATTGATTTCTGTGCCACCTATGTATAATGTATGTAGCCAAAAGTAATTTAAATTTTATTCTGATGTTTGTTTGATAAAAAATATTTAATTTTAAATTTTAAGGGAACTAAAATGAGTTTGTTAAACCTTACCTACTGCGAGAATGCTAGAATATGTAGGTACGCGTGCTTTGTTAAGCCTCACAGAATGTAATATTCCTGTAACACTGCACTTTTGAATGTGAGTAAAAACTAGCTTACAATATTCACAAAGTTACGGTTTTTCATGCGACTGAAATTTTATAGAAATAATGAGGAACGTAGATATAAACATAGGTATTAGGTATCTATTATTCTAGCATTTGTCTTTTACAGGTATTATTACTCTAGCCTCTATACATGACTCGCCTGCGTGACACCCGGGTAAAAAGTAGACTGACTTTCTTAAAATTCTTTAATGTACACAGAAATATTATACAAATAAAAAGTCGAGCTCTAATGAGTTTTCTTTCCAGCAAACCTTTGAAAAAAGAGAGAAGTGATGAAGTTGACTTTGACTATTCCAAAATTCATCCAAATCCGCTAAGCAAAGTTCCTTAGCAACAAACATCTTATACATTCATACTTTCGCATTTAATCGTATAATATTAATGAGAAAGGATTTTGATAGCATAACTTAAAAAAAACCCTATAACTATTTTGCGTAAAGTAGCTAATACTTATGTAGTCATAATTTTTCAAGTCACTGTAGAACAAGTGTCTTGCTGGCTGGAAAAAAACCTCTTTTCTAAAAAAGTAGTGATAGAGTTACTTACAGCAGTAGTAAACTCTTTTTATTCTTACGTGAGTCCACAAAATTGCTAGGCTCTTATTCTAGAGACTAATCTCAAACTGAATTGAGACTTTTAACTCGATCGGATAGATTTTTTGACAGCTTGTAAGTAAATACATTTTCTAAGTTCTAACTAAAGATATGAAATTTGTTATGGAATATAAATCCTAATTTCTTAAAATAAGCACTCATTTGTCAGTGTTCACTATCACATGTGTAATTTAAATAGTGTTCACTGGAATATTGCACGGCGTTTGATAATATTGAGGGCTTTCGTTGAGCGTGGTTGCGCCGATCACTCCCCCATTCGCCACTAGGAGCAGCCGCCTCTTCTTGTGATGACGCAGGAGATCAGTAATGTCAGCGAAGCTTCTCTCACCTTTGTAATAAAAAATGTGCATTAGTTTTCAGTCAAGTGTCATGAGTTTTTACACAAATGTTAAATGTTTCAGTCACTTATATACAAGCTACGATCTAGCTTGTATATAAGTGACTGAGATTGAACCGTACCTTTGCGAGCGAAGCCGAGAGACAGTCTTCCATCCGGACGACGTCGAACTCCGACATTGTGGACGGAGCACGCGCAGGATACGCTCAGGGTGTAGGCGTGATTAGACTGTCGGAACAAAACAGCAGCTTATTAATAAAAAAACAGGAATAAATTAAATTAGACTTCAAATAACGATGTTAATAAAAAGTCCAATATAAAAATGTCGTCTTTTATTTTTCACCCTAATTGCCTGGGATTTTTTCATAAAGTATACCCTGCCCATTAAAAAAGAATCATTATAATCGGTTCACAATTGGCGAAGATATCGCGTAACATAGACAAAAAATCAGACGAATTAAGAACGTCCTGTTTTTTTGAAGTGGATTGTAAAAGACACTTCGCTGATCATTGTTCCCTAGTCTGGTCTTTAGATAGCTAGATAGGCTGTTTCATCTATACTTTTCGTATAATACAGCTACATGTATGAATAAATGTATTCCATTTAGGAAATAATATCCCAGCTTTTTCACGCAATTAATATTACCAATACGGAAAATCGGTAATATACCCGCAGGTGAGGTAGGGATCACTCACGAAGGGCCATGAAAGGTTAATGGTTCCGCATAATTTTACGGAAGATTAGTTTTTAATAGAGCCCCTTTATGTCGTTCCAAATGTTTCCAGGGCGTTCACATTTTGATTGGGGTTCTTCAACTTTGACAATAAAACCATATCCTTCCGCATTATTTTACCCGCGCAGACTGCAATTTGTATGACAGAAAAAACACGAGTAAATCGGATGAAAAGTAAAGGTGGGTCCATATTTGTGCTTCAACGTAGGTACATGCCACGAGGCATGACGGTAGGTACTCATTCACCGCGTTAGGTTATCTGGAAGAGAACACTTTGTAGTATTCAGTTCAACCGGGACCGGGAATACAAAAAAAACCGGGATTCTTATATTTTTGTAAATAAGGTATCCAATTGTGCTTGTTAAAAAAACATGAAGTGGGCGTGGACGGAAAATAATATTTAATTTGAAAGTGTCTCTATAGGGCGGGGCCCTAGTCCATTTTTTTCGCAGTCCCTAACGGTAATGACTCTTCTTTGGTTATCTTTTGAGAGAGTAACTGGCAAAACGAGATTTTCTCACATTTTTGTCATCATGCGTTGTCGTAGTTAAGCCCCACATTATTCAGATTAATGCATGGTTAATACCTACAATGATATTGTGTTCGAGATAATATAAAGCTGTTTTTTGATGTGCTTATCCAGCAGCTTACTGCGCCTTAACAACATAATCCAACACATGCGGGATTTCACGAAATATCTTCTTATTTAATCTATTTTTAACACAGCTTTAATCAGTCTCACCTTGAATCAATCATACTTTCTAATAAAATATATTCTACTCAATTGTATGTGGTTGTTTCACTTACTAACTATACTTTGTTAGTAAGTACTAACTTTGCTCGTTCATCATCATCAGTCTGAAGACATTAATAATACTTATGGCCTAGCGAGTAATAGTAGGGCTCACGCTAGGTAGATCACATTTTGGATATTTTTTGGGTTTAGTTAATGTCGCCGTCATCGAAATCAACAAAGAGTATTGTGGTGCGATGCCCTAGTCACTTCACTTAGTTATTCTATTGACAGTGACAGTAAGTCTGCGTCAATTTCGTGGCCGAATGAGCCAACAACGCCTAGCTACCTCACGCAGAAAAAAAGTGCAGCGTCCCGCGCGATACGACAGTTGATTTTAGAAGTTTGTCTCGGTTTGTGGACTTCATTATTGCGTGGCTAAGTTTAAAAGTTTGTATAATTATTATATATAGAGGTCTAGACAAATACCTCACGCTTACTTTTCTTTTCACGCTAACGCAAATTTTTCAAGGTAAAACTTGGCAACTGTCACTTGATATTGTAAATATTTGCTCTGGGTCTGGTAGTTCTGGGACTGGAGTAAATACTCATAGTTCCTGATACCCACGACACCGGAAATCCTAGTTTGGGGTGGTATCCTAGGACTATGTATAGGTCTGTTGACTATTTTTTTCTTTCGTCTTGTCCTACCTCTCCACTAAGGTGGTTAACAATTTATCAGCAGTGATTTTATAATTGTGTACCTGACTAGAAGGCCTCAATACGAAGGTACCATCTGGCTGGCCTTTCAGCAAATTCTCAGCTTCATGTCTATCTATGTCCATGTAGTATGTTTCATTTTCCACTGGCACAGGCAGCGGCCGGTCGGCCATATGATGGGGTGCGTCCAAGCTCCATTTTATGTCGGCTGGAGACTCTAGTTCGGACTCATCGATCTGGGCGTCATTTGTTTCTGTAAAGATTACATTTACATCGTCATTATCATCGTCATCCATTTCAATCGACTTCTAAAATGGAGGAGATTCTCAATTCGTCTGTATATTTTTTTGTGTGTAATGCTGGACATTTTTTTTACACAGCTTCATCTAGCCCCAAACTAAGCAGAGCTTGTATTATGGGAACTAGGAGACTGATAAACTTATTATATATTTTTTTGTAACTGGATAATTATTACATAGAAGAACCCCAGACCCGAGACAAATATTTGCAGATTATAAAATAAATATTTGTATTTTACGCAATATATTTCCCAATCACGAACTATTTTTTTTAATAGGTACGGTAAACTCATTGTCCCATGTAAATTTTATGATAAAATCCCACCTCTAAGAGTGAAAGATGGATGTTGAAATTTCATATTGGACTCATTTTATCAACTTTCCGATATTTGAAGTCGATTTTTATACATTTAATGTGTTATTAATTTTATTTTATGTATAATTTTCTTTTATGTATGTAATTATGTCCTTAGTATTTAAATATTACTATCAATTATCAAGGTATATTGAAATACACTTTGATAATTGATAGTAGGTAATATTTCAATATTAAGGACACATAACGTTACACACATTTGCGTTACATAATCACTACATATTAGTATTTTGGTTTAACCATTCTGTGTACTACCAACACATATTTTTCTAAAATACACAAAGGTTATCTGGAAGAGAATGCTTTTTAACGTTCTCATTAAATTCGCCTATGTACTACTAGTTTGTACAATAAAGAATTTATCTATCTATAAATTATTATTTAAAGATAATGATTATCGGTGGTACCTCCCATTCTCACCTGTGACCACATCAGTGAGGCAGTGTGCCATACGGTAGAACATGTCGACCACGTGCTCTCCAACTCTTCGTCCGAGATTATACATTAGAGATACGCACACTTTTATCCACCAGCACATTCTACCGCTTTCATTTCATTTTGAATCCCACATTTACGGGTACCATCTATACCTACCAATCCTACTATTAATAAAAACGTGAAAGTTTGTTAAGATGGATCTTTGTTACTCGTTCACGCAAAAACTACTAAACGGATTTTAATAAAACTTTACAGTAATATAGCTTATACATCAGAATAACACATAGGCTACTTTTTATCCGGATACCACGCGGGCGAAGCCGTGGGCAGAAGCTAGTAAATAATAAAAACGAAAAATTCTGGAACTACCGGTCAGATTTGAAAAATCTTGCATTTGATAACCCAATTCTTGAGGTAGGTTATAGCGATGACCCTAAGGAGCTGAACAAAAGATAAAAGTCAGAAAGAATGCAAAGGGAAAACGAAGTAATAGTGCGGCAGGGCGAGGCGACGCGGTGGGTCGAGGGCCGAGGACGATTGTGCACTACTAGCCAGCCAATTAGCTTATTTAGAATCGTAGAAGCTTGTATTTCGGGAACTACATAACTGTTAAACTACTTACATATTATACACAAAAAACACCCAGACCCGAGACAAATATTTGCAAATCATACAAACATCGTCGCAAGTCGGAAATCGAACGCGCAACCTTCTGCGTCTCAGGCGGGCCTTCGCCCACTGCGCCACAAAGGTCGTCTATTATTGCTTATTCGACAAATCCCCTTCCAGTACTCAAAGGGGCAAGATTCCCTGAAATCCCCTGATCCACTTATTTACAGCGTATATAACAATTAATTATTTTTATAATTATGTTCGTTGTATCTCTAATTATTGAATTATACTATTATATATATAAAGAAAAATAATTTCATTATAAGTATTTCAAATAGTTTTATTATTCAGTGTTCAGCTTCACATTCAAGAATCCTACTAAGGACCTTTTAATCAGAAGCCAAGTTGTACCGTCACTAAATTTAGCGACGAATGTCATCGCGTTAGAGGGTTAATTGGTATTAATTTCACTTGTAACTAAAGTTGACTCACAGTCTGACACATCGAACATGATTTAATACTAGGTGGTATTGCCTGGAGCAGTCAAATTGAGATAGAAAGAAAGAAAAGAAAAGAAGGAACGAAAGAAACAAAGAAAGAAAATAGTTACCTATTTAGATGTTTAAAGATAAGGCCCCCACACTTGAGGGAATCACTAGAATTTATAATTTACCAAAAAATCATACTCAGTGGGACTCGAACCAGCGATCTCAGCGGTTCGAGCTGAAGCATCTCAAGAATTTCGATCAGACTGAAAGCAATCTCGTAGCTTAGTTGGTATAGCCCTTACGTACAGAAAGAGAGTTTGCGGATTTGAAAATAATTGGTTAAGGTAAAAAAAAAGTATGTTTAAATAATTTACAAATCACAGTATAAGTAGGCACTATACTGCTATTACTTTTGAGATTCCCATAACTGATTTAAAACCCTTCGGCCGCGTAACACCTAGGTTAAATTAAATACGTCAAAAAACTATCCTACACATCAGTTCGAATAAACTGATACAATTTAAAACTAATGCTAATTTAAAATTTTGTACATATAGTAAATTATCCGTAATTTTTTTGAGCAGCATGACTCGTTTTCACTTTATAATTTGCAGCAAAATTTTCACCATCTTCCTCGAAAAATTCCACTGTTCAGGTCTTTTTGAAACGCATAAAATTCCACTGTTCAGGTCTTTTTGAAACGCATAAAATTCCACTGTTCAGGTCTTTTTGGAACGCATAAAAACTGTAACACGACACTACCACGCCACTGGATTGTAACTAGTATGGAAAGTAAGGAGATTCCCACACAAAAGAGTTCTTTTTACTCTTATTTCGACTGTGACAATAATAAAATACAGTACAAAATAGTGTTGAGACTGTTATCGATGAAATACTATCGACTTTAAAAAATGCCACCGAGGTTTTCTGAACATACGTTGTATATTTCAAAAGGGACGGTAAACGCTAAGGATAGAAGCAATGATAGTTAAATAAAACTTACCAAGATGCGTAGGTATGAATGTTTGTTGCTAATATAATAGGTATTATTTACAGCTAAACCTATGGATGGAATAGGTGTAATAAACATATAGGTTACTTTTTGTACCACACGGCCAAAGCCTTAAGCAGAAGCATGTCATATTAAAAGAAAATAAAAAACAGTCACATTAAAAATTCGACTGTTTTCCCCATGCATTATATGCCCAGAGCGTAAATCTTTGAGGATACCAAACAGGGGGTAGACTGAGGCAAACAAGTTTTTTTTTGCATTCTGGCATTTTGCAAGTAGTTTGTATTCTACGTGACAGGTTGTAACAGTATTGGAACACTAACTGAATAACTATAAGATCACAAAAAAACTTTTAAAACATCGATAAATAGATCATCTGCAGTAGAGCGGCACAACACTAGTGACTGCAACCATACGGCACATGTTTGTTAAAAATAAACCAAAACAAGGTCTTTATGAGAAAGTAGAAGCATTCGTTAAAACAAAGGTACGTGGAATGTTCTAGGCATTTAGTTACCAGTCCTTTTAATGAGACTTTAATTATTTAAATTTTATTTGTGAGGGAAAACGAAAACGTGAGGTTTTCTGCTACGGAAAAAAAACAACTTTATAGGACCACTTCAAGCTATGAAGTCAATTTATGTCCTACCTACTACGAATACAAGCTAATACTTCAACGTCGAAATGGATTAGTGTTAAAAAACATAATAATACCAAAAAAAAATGCTCACGACTCAGTTTCCACGGGAAACGTTACAAGCCGCTTATTGGAACACTAACTGTGGAGTCAAGATTATGTATGTAACTGTTGGATACTTATATTTATTTTAAAAAGAAAAAACAGAATAGTAATTGACATCGACAGGCACGTAGCTGTCAGATGCAGGAACGGTTTAATTCGTCCATCGCGAAAACTTATTGCATTTGCTAATTCCATTGCGAGGCACGGGAGCACGGGAATTAATGCCGTGTGTCACACCGATAGGGTTTAATTTTAAATAAAAATATCCAAATTACCAATAGCACTGGTGGACTAGTGATGAGCAAGCCCGACTTCCGATAAAAATCGAAGCCTTAAGTCGGTCTTGAAAGTTTTTTTAAAATCTGCGAGCCTAAATAATCTGTCCCTCTACAGTCAGAAGTAATATTAACATCTGATTGTACTAATGTACCAACAGATGCGTCATTTTAGGACTGTGAAGAGCACAGTGAGATAATGAATTCATCCTTCAAACCATCAAAGGTTAGCTGAAAGAAAATGCTAGTCACATCTACCTATATAATAGTTTATCTTATGCAATATAGTATTCTCTGCCTATCTACAATTGTCTTCTCAATACATACAGAGTTCATACTACTATGTTAATATTACTGTTAATAATTAAACTGTAACAATATATCTACAAGAACCATTGCCTTGTGTGGAAGAGCAACGACGCCCTGCCGTCATACAATGAAAACTAGTTCGGAGGGTAGACTGTGCTTTGCATACTATTCCATTATTTAAGATAAATATCAAACGCATTTATCATAGTTTTGTATTTATAATAATTTAGGAGGAAGTTTACTAAGATTGCGTCTATGGTTTACTGAATTATTTGTAACATCGATGTATATTTAAGCGATGAAATAAATAAATACCTAAATACCTAATGAGATAGATCTATGCTTGGTCGCGCGCGAGGAACCGGCGTAAATTCACATTAACATTTTAAACACATTTTAGATTCACGTATAGTTTTTAAGTTGACGTTTCTATATGATCCTTGTGATCTCAATGAATAAAAACCTATTGACTTTGACTTTGACTATAGCACTACTAGTAGCGACAGGAGTAGAACCAAGAGTAAACCCGATTCAATAGTTGTACAACCATTCGGTGTAACTACATCCGACTTTAAATCGAGGTGGGAAATGACGGCGAATGAGATTACTCGTCATTATGACGATTCTGACGCCCCGGGCCGTAATATCCGGCGCGGGCCCGTCCCGGATCCGTCAGATAACGTAGAGTAATGCCTCCCGTAAATATGCTTTCAGATCTTTCATCTTACTGAACGATAAAGTTCAATGAGATAGACATAGATCTTTCGAGAATTCACTACACTGGCTACTGCCTACGGTTTCGTTCGCGTGGTACCCGGGTAAAAAGTAGCCGATGAAAAGTAGCGTTCGTAAGAATCGTATTCGCTCTACCGTTTTTCATCGATATACATTGCAAAATTGTTCTCCAAAAACCCTTTTGTTAATATATAGCCTTTGAATATTAAATAGAATGGAGTCTCAGTGACTTTCTGAAGCGCTCTTTTATCGCAAGTAGCGTTTTACCTCTCCAATATGTTGGTAATAAAATAAACAATTGATTGCATGTGTTTTTAGAACGCATATAATAAATTTCATAGTAAAAAGAGCGTATATTATATCTTGTATCTTATAAAACAAACCTGCTCTATCCTCGACACTCTTCATCAGGTAAGATTGCGATAAAAAGCTTGTTTTTAAACATAATAGGTCTGTCTCCCTGCGGTGGATTACCACTGGCTTAAAATCATAAACTTACCCCGTCTATATCCAAAGCGCGTTTCGAATATGTTCATGATGTATCCAAGAAGAGACTCTTCCTTCTGCTTATAGTTCACATCACAGTAATCCTTATTTAACTGTACAGGTTCCAGGTAGTCTTCTACTGGTAGTTTAGTCTGAAACATGGACCGAAGCTGTGATCTTGCTATCAACAAATCATTGCAAAAGACATAAGGAAAGCGTAAGAGAACGAGTGGGATCACAGATCTTATCAACCGTATCGCCTTGGCATTTATCAAAGACATAAGAAAATAAATCGTGATTGTGTCTCACCTTATTGACTTCTGCTATTTGCTCATCTTGATTATGAACGTGTACAGAGTCATACATATTCGCCATGCATTCACTATTCTCATACATCGGTTCCTTTTCATCAACAACTATTCTTCTTTCTTCTATATCTTCTTTTTTGATCTCAGATACCTCAGTAGATTTTCTTATAAATGGCATTTTTAAGGATTGAAACAATGCTTGTATCTTTGCTCTATAAGGTCTAACTTGAGTACTTGATGTAGAATTTCTCTCATGAGTAACATCATTGTAGCAAAGGTCCTCGTAAAAATGGTCTTCGGGGTACTTTAACTCTTCAGTTGTAGATATAGAATAGTATTTAGTTCTAGATTCAGGTTTTTTGGTTTTCAGGATAAAAAATCTGCTATTTCGTTTCATAGGATAGTAACCTCGATCTTTTTCTGGTTTAGAGAATCTTTTCAGATCGAAAATTGGATAGTCATATCCACTTAGTCTTAAGATTTTTCGTTTTTTGGGAGTGCCTGCATCCATTGGTAAATATGAAGTCACTTCTACCTTCTTGACTTGATTTCTATACAAGAAGCTTTTAGCTGGAACAATTCTTTTGATAATGTCTTCTATATTATTAAACATAGTATTATCATCCTTTGTTTTATTTACTGTTTGGTATTCTTCGACAGTGTTTAAAGTAGAACTATCGCCTTTATTTTTTTTAACAGTTTGATATTGACTTTCAATTGACACTTTCGTTTCCTGCTCTATTGTAACAGCTATTTCTATCTTTTTTTCTATTGTTTCAGTAATGGTGTCTTCTTCAATTTTAATATTTTTTGAAACAATATTGTCTGTTTTTTTATTACATTCTTGAATTTCTCCTTTTAAATTATGAAGATATTTCTCAGGGTGACTTTTTAGGTCTTGTATGAATAATATTAATTTATTTGCATTAATTTTCGGTCTCCACAACTTCACTATGCCTTCTGTGACGTTCTGAAAGTGGAAACAAAGTTAGGGCGGTGGAAATTGAGTTGTGTTACAAGGGTTTAGAAGTTATATTGACTTGAAAGCGAGGATAGATTAAAAAAGTTTGCTTGTTAGGTAGTTTTATCTGAAGTCGCAGTTGAGCAGTTATGTTTCACGTCCAATTACAAGATGTAAGAGAAAAACTGTTGTCTGTGAGCTTTTTGGCGACCTCGGTGTTGCGACGGGTGAGATGCAATGCAAAAAGTGCGGGTTCGATTCCCGCTGCGTAACAAATGTTTGCATGTTCTGCAGATATTTGTTTTGGGTTTGGGTTTTGGATTATGTGTCTGTTGCCTGTTTATTTATTTATTTTTAAACGCGAAGAAAGATTGATTTTTATCTATATCATTAAAAAAGCAGTAGGTATTTGTTTATTTCCTAACAAGGCGTTTTGCCTTAATAGACTATGGCTAGGCTATCATATTTTTATAACCGAGTTATCGTGAAAACGTTGAGTGCGAAATATTCCACTCTTTGTTTCTATTAAGTAATTCACATCAGCCATAATATGAAGCCACTGCCTTTATCTGATAAAGGCATGATCTTGCGTTTAAGTCACTTCGCTTATCTGAAATTGAACCAGGTGTGAAAGCCTTCTGAATTAGTTGCTATTGCGATAATAGGATTATAGCTGGTGAACTTTATATAAATACAATGTTTAATGTTAACCAACACTAAACGCACTCACGAAGCTCTCTTTCACTCCGTGCAAACATTCACCGACCATTACACCCCTCGCACACATCTATACATAATTATCTCTCACTCGTACGTAAATGTGCACTTGCTACCAGTAGCCGATCCAGGGGGGGGCTAAGGGGCTCAACTCCCCCATCTCCCCCACCCCTCCAAAAGCATTTGGATCTACCCCTGACAAACAAAACTGTTTTAGTGATTACCTTGATAAAGCCTACCTTAGCTGGGCCAAGCCCCTCCCAAACCAAAATCCTGGATCCGCCACTGATGCCCACTGTGCTTTGTAAGAGATCCCCAATAAGTTAATTTTCTTTCTCTAATGTAGTTTTGCATGTAGTTTTTTAATTTAATGATAATTATCAAAATGTGTCTCGTGCTCGTCTACAATGGGCTCGTGAAAAGAGAAATTGGGCAGAAGAAGAGTAGCGTTTTGTGTGTTTTTAGCATCAACTAAGGTGAAAAATCTAGCATAAGCAAAAAAACGCAAAAAGCCTGAGAGTACTTCGTCGATCGTGTTTCAATACATAAACATTTTATTAAATCAATCTAAATAGTAATATTTATTTATTTTTAATAGAGCAACAAAATATTTTTTTTTAAATACCTACTACTATGATAGTATGGCAACTGGATTTTTGAGCTACTCGGCCACCATTGAAATCAAAATTTAAGAATTCTTTTTTTCCCATAATTTATAGACTGGACCAGATTTCATCTCTATGTGCTGTGAAAATAGAGTTGGCACAAACTTTTAATGAAGGGTTCTCGAGAGATTCTCTTTGTCTTAGAACGTCGGCTTGACTAGTCGGGACTAAACGTCTAATTTGATGTCAAACTTTCTTGACCTTCGAAGTGGACAGAAGACGTGATAGGTGAAAGAGGATTTGTTTTGAAGTTCATGTGACTAAGGGGCTGATGACCTGGTGCTTGTCAAAAACGAAGTTGTTTTTGGAGTTGAACAAAGTTCTATTACATCTTCAATACTTATTGCGCCCTGTGTTATGTCTTCTAGAATTTGCATTTGCAACGAGTTTAATCTCTAATGAGGATAACTCAACCTGAGTTATCCATTACATACTATCTTAGTCATTGACACCTTTCAGTCGTTATATACTACGGAATATATTCTTCTTGAGTGACTGCTCGTATTCACTGTCTTCTTGAGGTAGTTATGCTTTACCACTATTAAGAGTTAAATTATTAAAAATCCTTGTCTTACCATCAGTTTCCTTCCATCGAGTTCCTTCTCTTTGACGAAGTCAGCAAAATCTTCCATGTCAAATCTCATCAGTAGTTCTTGCACACATGCACTACTCATTTCTTCCACTTTTTCACACATTTTCTTGTCCATGTTCATTTTCACTGAGTTTATTAACGTTTTGTAGTTTTTAACTTATGATTTCACTTGTTATATTATTGTCTGACTCAGATGGAGCTAACACCAGTTTCTGGTGGTATCGAGAGACTGTCGCATCCGTCAATGTAAATTATTAAGATTTCAAGCCAAGCAAGTGTTTTATATTAGCTACAAACTGGCGAGCAACTCGATAACGTCAGATTCTAGTGTATTCTGTGGTCTAAAAAAGGTGTTTGCTGCAACAGGAACAATGTATACACTAGAAAAACCTTTTCTATGGCACCGTCCTAGAGACAACTTTCGAAAAAGTTGTAAGAATTACGGCTATGACCACTCAGCAAAAGAAGAGGCAGACACTGACTCTAAGAGACTTTGGAGACACATGATTAACTCAACTTTACAAAATGACATGTTAGTATTATTAAGCTAGTTTAAGTTAGTATTATTTTAATTTAGAATTATTAAGCCATTTTGTCAATTTGTGCACACTGTGGTGGCCTATAATTGGGGAACACATAGATTTGAGACCACAATATTTTACATTGGATTAGTATTGTGATTTCTCTGTTGGGTGTCCTAAATAAATAAATAAACAAGCTGTATTCTATCCACGTGCAAAAACTTGTGAAATAAGAAGCGGTCCCGTTGTTGACCCTGGACTCTAATAAGGTCTTATTTGCACGTCTAACGAGCGACCCGGAGGACCAAAATTAATGCTCCCATTTCATTTTGACAGTTGGTTGGATACGTAATTTTGTAAGGTGGTTTCTAAATACCGAATTGCGCCTTAACTTAGCCCATAATCAGACGAAATACTATTAGTAAATGTAGAGGGAATGGCGGAGTCGACTTTGATGGCTTTTAAATTACTTTTAGATAATCTGATATTCTTAAAGTCCGTTGATGTGAATGATAGCAAGTTATGTTGCAATTGAGTTAAGATTAAAAACGCGCTGAAAAGAATTTCAAATATGAAAATTTGCACACCTAACATGTTTTTTTCCAAGTTTCTAAATTAATTGAGCCACATGGGGAGAAAATTTTATCTAAACATAAAAATTTGCATAATTTGTTTTTCATACACGTGGCGTTTTTCCTCCTACACATTTTCATATCGCTAAAAAACACCTTCACAAAATTCACTCATCAATGAAAATTGGCCAGGAAAGACCAAAGTAAATAATTTTACAATTACAACACACCGTCCATCGGCAATTTGCGAAATATCTATTCACTTTTTCAAAAAAAAATATTTTTTATTCACCGGGCAATTTTCTGGTTGTTTCTGTTAACTTTGGTATTAATAAACGTTATGAATCGTTGGAGCGCAGTGTACATCTGATAGTTGGTCAGACCTTAATTGAGTTTATTAAATGGTAGGTAGGTTGCTATAATGTCATACTATATAGGCGCATGAGACTTTTCTCCCGACAAAAACATAACATATTCTTCCTGAGACATATGTAAGTCTTAGGGTCAGCAACATGGAGTGATACCTTTGGTTTTGCAAGCGTCCATAGGTTACCGTAACCAATAGGTGGGTCGTATGCTTGCTTGCCACGTTACTTGTATAACAAAAACTAACTACCTAAAAGTTAGTAGCATAAATTGGTGACTCTAAAATCACACATGGTCACATTTTTTCGATTTTTACAGCTCCATTACGTTTTCATTTACTTATTTTAGTAATTTCTTAATTGGCTGGCACTTGAGTTAACTGTGTGTCTCATACTACGTAGTTTCTTAACTATTTAATGATCGAATCTCAATTGAATTTCTGTTCCAAATAAGAAAAATTAGGGTCAAATCCTTTATGACGCCAATTTGATCAACGACATCTGTGAATGAGAGTTATTTTATTTCACACTTTGTCGCTATGCTTAGCTGGACCAAACATTGCAATGCACACCATCTTGATGAAAGTACATAAAACATGTTTTATGCATATTACCTATATTTCTATTCCAAAAATGCATGGTTATACAAATAAGCGCTATTATTCTTAAGCTATTTTAACCATACCATATTATTGCTTCTTTTTTTGTAGGGTTTACAAAAGTTTAACAATAACTGTTTATAGTCTAAACTATTTCTACCATTTTTATTAAGTAGCCGCGGATAACAATCAAAACGGCGTTTTGCCTATGGTCACAGATATAATAATACAATGATCAAATAAAAATATGCGATCTTTGGTCAACCAAATGGGCTAGATAAATGATAAATTCATTTATTTTTTCTCTTCGGTCTCCAACATTTCTTGGTGTCGTCGCTGTAACTATATCCGAATCTCAAACTAAAGTTTCAAACCCAGATTAATGTTATGAACAATTTAAAGTTATTTAGCGTATTAGTGAGTATGAGTGATACCCTAAATAGTTTGAGTTTACTTAGGAGGACGGGTAACATTGCCTTTAGTCAGGATTAAGTTAGGTTAGGTACCTAAATTATATACTTACAGTCTCATAAGTGGCTTGGTTTATCGAGTTAATGAAGCCATATTAAAATGTAATTGATATTTAAGTGATGAACAAGTTAGTCAAGAAAAAATAATCATAAAGCCCCCTAGAGATGGCCTACTTGCATGAGCAAGGTTTGCAGGGATTGTTGTCTCTTAATCGTTGTAGCTACAATAAAATGTTCTAAGGAGACTTACCTCAACTTTTAGAAAAAATTTGAACCGTATTTACAGATTTTGGAAATATTGTACAGTCAGCAAGATGTAAAAAGTTGACTTTTTATCAAAACCTCGAGAGAATGATGCCTAAAATATTTTTCAATTCAATCGATCCCGTTTTTTATAAGGGTCCAAAAAGACTATTGGACCAACTGAGGTTGTAGTGTACTAGAAATGTCACTAAAGACTTTACTGTTAATTTCTCATTACTCAAATGAGACTACACCCTAACTTACTTTTAATGTGAAGCTGTATTTTTTTGACACAACAACAAACCACGGAAGATACGGAAGGTACAAAATAAATAAAATAGACACTTTATACATAACAGTTAGTAGTAACAAGAATGGACAAGATAAGGAATGAGAACATCAGGGGTAGTCTGAAAGTAACAGCAGCGGTTGAAAAGTAATAAATAGCTAAGCGAGGTATGGGCACGTCATGAGAAGGGAAGAATGTCACAATAAGAGAAAGTAATAAATATAAATGTGAATTAAAATAAGAGAATAGGTATGCCAAAAAAAAGATGAATGGATTGTGTGAAAGATGACATGGGTAAGAAAGGAAAGAGTCAGTGAAGACTGATAGAGGAGAGTGGAAGATGTGTGGTTTGATTTGATGTTGTGCCGACCGACCCCACAAAATGTGGGTTCGGTCGGCACAACATGTTTTCTGCCCTCATCTTTTATAAATATTTTGAACCGCAGGTCAATATTCACATATTTTGTAAATATTGTACCTACAGTCAGCAAGAAAATAATAAGTTGACTTTTTATCAAAAAGTGATAAAAAGTCGTGAAAATTATGACTAAAAAAAGTTCTGTCGTTTTTTTGATGAGAGTGGAAGAAGAAAACATTTTCCGACCGACCCCACGTAATGTGGGACAAGGGCAAGAAGAAGATGACGATACGTAACAGTAAGGTACCTACCTGATAGACAAAAAGGATGATTTTTTATGCTACTTAGTGTAATTCTTCACAAACATACTACAGTCCCATTATTTATTTCACAAAGGTTAACTTTAAGAAAATCTTTACTATTAGCATACGTGTGCAATAAAGCATTTTCTGTCTAACTATCAACCACCGTATGTCTTTATTCAGCCGCGTGACAGTGTAATAACAGCACATGACACTTTAACTAATTAGTTTTTTGAACAGGCAACACATCTCTTTGCAAACGCCAATTATTAATAGAAATGACGCTAGCCTCTCTGGGGGCTAGACAAATACCTCACGCTTACTTTTCCTTTCACGCTAACGCAAATTTGTCAAGGTTAAACTCGGCAGCTATCACGTGACATTTCCGCAGCTATTGTCATTCCCATACAATTCAAAGTGGTATTTGTTTAGACACCCTGGTAGGCCATAGGTCATCTTATATATATTTCTTGGAACTAAATTCATACATGGTCACGATATTCAAACATTATAATGTCCTAAGATAGGTTTCTCTACCACTAGTCGCAGCAACGACAGATATTCCCATATGAGTTTGTCATATCGAAGAGCGCTTCAGAGGAACTTCACAAGTGACTAAAGTATGATGTTCTTCAAAAGGGCGTTTTAACATTTTCTGACCATTTATCTACGACACGATACGTGTATTTTCAAATATGGTCCCTGACGACATGTTGCCTACATTTTCAAAGAAGATTCTTGAATCTGTTTTATATCTATAGATCCCTGGGGGCGCTGGAATACGAAGGTTTTAAATGTATTTTTTCTTCGTTTTATTACTTCCGAATCAAACATTCAAAGAGGTTCGGCTTTTACCTATAATGTGTAAGGTGAAGGTCCCTACACTTGGGTTGGTTCCGCTATGCTTGATTCCCTTCGATGATATTGATATGATAAGTAAGGATGGAGTTTTGAAATGAGAACCACACGAGTCCGTTGTTGAACGTGAACTGATAAAAACTAACTAAATGATAGTAAAAACACATACAAGTAGCAAAAGCTATGGGAAGCGCAATCCGTTCTTTCTCGCTAGCTTACTAAGACCAAGTCCCATCAGTAAAAACATAGGCAGATTAACTCGCTCCGCTTAAGCACTCGCTATAATTGCCACCACACCTCATTCAAGGATCGTATTTGACGAGGTTAAATAGAGTTATTAGCGATCTTACGTTAACTACCTGTTGCTACTGCTGCATGCCTTTGTCAACTCTGCGTCGATCACATAAAGCTCAAATTCCTACAAGTTCTCACTGGCAATCTGTAAGCGCAAGCTGTTTGAAAGAAGCTAAATCAAACTTAACCCTAACTCTTGTTAGGGTTAAGCTCGCCTTTGTACATGTCCTATATGTAAGTCTTTTGTCTGTATTATTTGTGTGTACAATAAAGAATAAGAATAAGAATCAATGTAGGTACTATGGTTGATTTCAGCTTGTTTCTATAAGCTGGTTAGTTGCAAATAGGTGTCAACTGGTAAGCTTAGATGTTATTCTGTCATTTGTACCATCTATATGTATAAGCAGAATACGTAAAACTTGACAATTTAGATTTTAAACATCACATACAAAAACTAAAATCTAAATTGTCAAGTTTTACGTATGCGTTACGCGAATTAAAAAAGACAACTGATCTGACAAGCATGTTATCGGCTTATTACGCCTGCTGTGTGTACTCACAGCTTTCTCGAAGCATAGCACTATGGGGGAATAGTGTAGACGTGCAAGAGTTTATTTTACAAAAGAAATGTGTGCGTTTTATAGCAAACATAAAAAAAAGAGATAGTTGCAAACCCCATTTTATAAATCTAAAGATTTTGACGTTATCGTCAATTTGTCAGAAAATATCCCGATTTGTACATGAAACTTGATGATATTCCTCGAAGATACGCACTTAGGCCAGGTAGAAACAAAATTATACAACCAAGATCACACCTAAAATTGCACAGCGATGGCCCATACATAATGTCAATTAAAATCTACAACAATCTTCCAAAACAAATCACAGAATTACAAAAAGATTCGCTTTTCACTAAAAGACTAAAATCATTCTTAATTGACAAATGCTACTATGACATTAAAGATTATTTAGACTAGAAAGCTAGCAAACCTTAAAAATAAATAAAAAGTGACGTAAGTACCTATTTGACTAATGAAAATTATAACAAAAGAAAAAATTACTAAACCTACTTACCTAATTGTATTATTCCAAATGCTACCTTGATACTTTGCCTACCTTGACTTTATTTTATTGTACCTACTAGTTTTTTTTGTTTACACAAAACTTCGGCCTGCCTACCTATCTGTAGCTATACCCTAAGACAGGGTTCATGTGAGATACCTACCTATAAACACCATCTATGTACCTACCATGTGAAAGCAATAAATGTATTGAGTATTGAGTAGATGGATCAACAAGGTGCGTGGGGCATTTCTGTTTCAGTTTTATTTTTGTTTCCTCTGTCCCACCATCATATATGCTTTGTTGTTTTTATGTCGTGCTAAATAAAAGATTTGTATTTTAATTTTTGGTTCTTTTAGTGTATCTATTTTATTATAGGGTCGTGAAATCTTCAAATGTTTTTTTGTGGTAACATTTCGGTGAGATAAGGATTATTCGGAAAGAAAAAACAATATATATATTAGAATTTTATACTTATATTTATCTCTACTGCTTCACCAGTACGATAAGCATTAAACATCAAATACCAAGATAGGTAGGTACTCTTGCCGATATGTTATCAATGAGTGCAATCACCTGTGTCATCCTATGATACCTAAGTAAAACTGAAAGGTACAATATAAAGTATAATATTTTATGAGTATAGCTAATTGTCTATATTTTATACTCAAAATGTTTTTTCCTAAATATATTTTAACCTACTCTGAGGTAATAAGATAGACTCATATTATATACATAAATATAGCGACTTAAAGTACATGCCATCAAAAAATATTTCATTGGTAAATTAACCACATCGCATCTCTATAATGAGGAAATTATATTTTCCACTCTCTATTACTACCCATCGAAACATTAAAATGATGTTTACAAAGTAAGATAAGGTACGTAAAAAAACATTTCAACCTCGTAAACTTTTATAGCAGTCTTGCTATTATACCTTCCACTAATTTTAAAAAATCAATAGTTCACGATCATATCTCAAAACCTTCAAAACCTAACTGATCCTGCACAAAACATCGTACATCTTATGCGCAACCTCCTGCCCTCCGAAGCCGATGTAGCAAGAATTGTGGCTCGGGTGCACCTTCCCTGGGGTGATGGACAGCTGGTATCTAGCCCTTCCCACGTAAAGAGTTTCTCCAGTGGTGGTTCTTCCACCAGGTATTGCTCCTGGAGGTACGTTTCCATTTGACGCTGGTATCCAGCGTAATTTTTCTGGTGCGGCGCAAAGGACTTCAATGTTCTGTTTCGAGATCTCCTTGCCATCATACATAATGGACGCAGCATTGTGTCTGACAGACAGCTTTCCTGGGATCAAATCCCCGTTGTGCCATGCTCGGATGACCCATAAAGGACTTCCATCCCAGCCTTCATGCCCGCCAACAACGGCTCGACCAGTTAATGTATTCGCGGTCATTGCAGTGATGGGCAGCCAATCGAAGTCTCCTGAGGTTTCGACTACGGAAACTTGGTTCTGCGGCTCACTCTGTCCATGATAGATGTAGTTGGTTACATAAGTGGGTTGGGATTCTGGCTGGGCAGGCGCTGGCACGGGCATGGGAGCCATGGGAACTGGTATCATCATTGCAGGAACGTAGTATCCTTGATAGGCTGATGCCGTCGCTTGTCCGCCGTCTGGAGGTGGCGGATAGGCGGTAACCTGGCCACCGTCTGGGGGTGGTGGATAGTGATGTGGTGGGGGTGGGGGGTAGTGGTGCGGTGGTGGTGGATGTTGACCCCATGGGGGAGGGGGGCCGTATGGCGGAGGTGGTCCTGGATATCCTGGGTAATGTCCACTCATTTTGATTTGATTTTGATATATCACAAATACTCTAAAGCAAGTTAACGAAGAAATATGAAATCGACAATTTACGCAACACAATAATGCACAATTAAAAAACGAAGTAATTCTCGAAATGGTGCAAGTTAGATACTGAAAAGAGGGAGTAGACGATACCCTTATAAGTGATAGGCTTTATCTAATCTGATAGTGTTTGAGTCATTGGTTAGTCACAAAAACAACGATTCAGCGATTAAGTTTTATTGGAATTACAAATAAATTAGCTTTAAATCTAAACATGGAATGTTTACATCTACAGACTTATTGTTAAAATACACGTAAGAATATCAAGTCAAATATACGCATTTCGAACATCGCAGCGAGAAACCTGTACAAAACTTCAGTACATTGTTTTATATGAAGTAGCTTATCATTTACTATTGCGTTTCAAAACATTTGAGCATAGAGTAAACTAACGAATATTCTTCAGTTCATCAGAGGTTTTGATAGTAGAACTACAAAAGACAAAGTACTTTTGAGTACTTAGCCTCTATTGTCTTTATAACAAGCGTTTGAAAAGGCAACAAGCGTTTTCATTTGTCCCTCACATATTGTAAGTTTGTTTGATAAATAGAAAAACGCCTGCAACATCCCTTGATTTGTCTTCTAGACAAGCATCACGTTAGCACAACAGCTCTGAAGACACATCGATTCCCATCCATCAGTGCTGGCCAAACGAACGACTTGATGAGGTCAGAGCGACGGTCTCGCCCATCGTTGGAGAAACGCACGTGTTTCTCAGGATTCATCAGCACTGAAATAATAAAGATAGGTTTAAAGAGGCTGAAAATTATATTACATTATTAGCAATAGCATATTACATCTTAGGTCCTTATTCTAGAACGAATAGTAAACTGAACTGAAACCTCCAAATAATATACTCTGATTTATGGGTACATCATTCATTAGGAGCCCATTTCATAACCTTAACTTCATGGCAAGGTCATGAAGGGGTTGAGAGGCAATTGAGACATAGTAGAAAGCATTTTTGAAGCCCTCCGTAGAAAATATAATACTGAGCAATATTCCACCAGATGTTTTCTAGTGCATCTCGCACTTTTTGTTATCTCCCTCTATCTCGTCCTGCCTGTTGGCACCCACTGACTTCTCTGTGCCTCTCCGGTCGTTTAGTCCTAGTTCTGAATTTTACTCACCTGGAGTGAAATCGGTGTCGATTCTCAATGGTGGAGAATGCAGGCTGATGGTCCACGCGGCGCGACAGGAAGCTGCTACCAACGCATGGAGGGGTGCACAACCCGCCAGGCAAGGGTACTCACGAAGCGTACTCAGTACCTACAAAATTATACTTGACAATCATCGTCATATCACGGTTCTTTTATAATCTTTTATACACCTGCCCAAAAAGTGGAGATGGTATCTCCACTTTTTGGTTACAGCTGAAAACCAGCATTGGGTGATGGTAACAAATCCAGCACATGCTGAGCTGAACACCATGTCTCAGTACCTGGTTGACAACAGTACGCTCAGCTTCCCCCAGCGGGAAGCTGTGTGCAGTGTCGGTCAGCACGCGGGTGGCGGCGGCCAGCAAGCGAGCGACGGCCGGCTCGCTGCTGCTGCCGTCGCTGACGCCCAGCAGAGCCTTCGTCTCGCTGAGCCGTCGGTCACGGAGGCTGATCGCTGCTCGGAATGACAGCTAAAAATAAGGCAATTCTTGCAACAAAAGATTGGTGGATATTTTTCACACAGCATCTAGCCGCAAAGTAAACAGAGCCTGTGTTATGGGATATATCTATTTTTTTTTGTAAATACATACATCATTCCAAACTCTTGGGATTGGAAATACTTCAAATCGATAACAAACTATGTAGGTACCTATTGTTTTGTAGAAAATCATAAAAATAACAAGCCTTGTTTTCTTACTTTTTTTCCTGAATTGGTCGCGGAGGAACCGGCATTAGATTTTATCTAATGGCGGTTCAACGTTTTAAATAAATGTAATAAATGTTTTTTGAATTAACTTTTCATCATACGTAGAAAACACCCAGATCCGAGACAAATATTTGCAGATCATACAAACATTAGTCCCGCGGCGGGAATTGAACTCGAAACTCGTCTCAGGCGGGCCTTCGCCCAACTACACCACAGAGGTCGTCAATGTCGTCTTACCTGCTCTGAGCATGTACCTACTTGTCTTAATTATAGAAGTGTTTGTTGTTGTTGTGTACAGTTTGATTTAACAATCAAGAACAATATGATAAGTATCCTTACAAAACACTGGCGGTACACCATCTTGCCATGTGAACCTGACTTTCAAACTAAGGTCATAGAACCCCGTAGTTCATCAATGGATTTTCCTCCTAAATAAATTATAATTATGCGTACTATGAGCCTTGAATCGATGAAGGAAAACGTGAAGAAACCGACATGTCCTAGAAAGAAAACTTCCAAGGCATGAAATATTTTTTGACTTAAAACCAATCAACACCTCGAAGTCTCCCATAGGTACCACACCAAATGATCATGAAGATTATTAGACTTGAGACACTGTACTTACAACTACAACAGAGAAGATGATCTTGTACTTCAGATGCGGTGTCTGACGCAGCGGCTCTAATGCTGCTAATGCTGGCAGCGCTTCATCAGCTGCTCTCGACCACACTGCTGCGTACTGCGATACCAGTTTACTCCTGAAAAAGGTCAAATTTTCGGATCAATTTCGCTGTGAGTGAGTCAAGGCTTTTATTTATTCGTGAGGTTCTTTACCCATGTACAAAAATACATGAGTGTTGGAATGAGAACAATGAGGATAATTATCTACCTGTTTTAATGTTATAAGTAATTACTTAGTCCTGTATTCTTATTCTGTCTATAAGTAAATAATAATTCAGCACTTTTACGTTCACACCTCATCCTATCACCCTCTGAGCAACAGTATGGGTGAGTGTATGCGAAGGGGATAAAATTATGCTCATACATACCTGTCTGGATGCTGTGAGTCGTCACTGTCTGAGTGATACCCGTCACTGGCGGAGTCAGTAGGCGATCGAGGAGTGACAGCATTCGGTCCGTTGCTATCTCCCTCTGTCATTTGAGTCAAAACCGCTGCGCAGCCGCGGGAATAGCTCATAAGTACTCCTGCTACTGGCCTGGAATGCAGGAAAAAGGGTCGATATTTAGAATCGTGGTTTGAAAGAAAAAAGCTAGGTCATATTTTTCTGCTAATTTGGCTATGAATTATAAACATGTCTCTAAAATGTTAGCTAACTCATAATCATCATATATAATGCATAATTATGCTATGATATGGTACTTCCACAATCAAACTAAAGTTGAGAAATTTGCATTTTCAATAACAATGTATCTTTAAGTAAGTTACTTTATAAGTGAATTCATCTTATTGTTCATCTTGTTAGAAGGATATAGATGTATTTTCATCAATTTTAAAGCTTAAATGAATGCCTTTGCTCACTTTTTCTCTCTTCTCCTGGCTACGCTACTCCTTATCATTGGTGGGCCAGCCTTCTATCACTTTTTCTCCACTTTTAATGATACAATACTATAGTGAAAACCCACATTTTATTGTACATAACCATAAATAAATCCTAAATGTATGAACACTACGATTCATTTTGAACACGCTTATTATTACCGTCACTAATTGTAACTAACAATGTAATCAAGTCTTGGATTTCTTGTTAAACTAATTACACATTTAATAAATAATAATATAACTGGTTATATAACGGCTTTCTTGAGCGTAACACGAGGATTGTGAGAACTCTTTAACCAAGCTTTGTTTCATCATAAAGGGTTATGATGTAATTGGTGAGTAAATTTGAGGTATTTTCTATTGTTTAAAGCTTTTGAATGCTGTAATCTAATGAAGAAGCGACAGTTCGGAAGTAGATTAATGAAATAGTTTGTATTTTTATGAAAAACACAATCTTTGACCTTCTTATGTTACTTATTAGACATATATGCAGCCTCGCCTTTAGTATCTATTAAAATAACTTTAGGCATGAGATATAAAAAAATAAACATATTTTTATTTTATTTCTCATTTGTAGTGTTGCCTCGTTTTTGTCAGTTTTATGGAAATCGATTTATCTGTAACCAGTCGGTTACAGATCCCACGATACAGGCTCGACCTAGTGCGAGGACCAACAGCAATTATAATTTTAATGTAATTTGTTTTATATTTTAGGTAAATAAAAATATTTGTATACTACAAATTGTAAATAATAATGGGGCTCAAAGTAATAGGGACTTGTTAAAATACTCGTATAAAAATAACGTTACACAACAATTTTTCACGAAATACTACTTATGCATACAAAAGCTTTAAGTTATTCATCTATAAATCAATTTATCTACCTACTCCCACATAAATCTGTTAAATAAACTCGTTATCAAATGCAAATAACGCCAAACGGCGCGTTATATAACCCCTTAATTTTACAACATCGTTCACAATTTACATGATTTCTCTATACACATCAATCTACAAATATTGCATAAGGCTTTCGAAGTGTCGTGCTCTCGACTGCTTTCACTCAAAAATTACATCACATAATAATGAATAATTAAAGTAAGGTTATCGTCACCAAATCAATTGATAATCTTAATACTATCAGCCTTATGATGGCAACTGCTGGACATGACCATAAAATGCTACTTTCGCAAACCCAGGAAGAAGAAATCACAGTCAGGTGGATAAAAATAATTATTGAAAAAAATGCAAAATATACTATGCCTACATAAGTAAGTCAGTATGACAACAATGGATTTTGTGTAGGAATTTGGTAATTTTTTTATAAATTTGATTAGAAATATGTATATCAAAATTTTAATAAAAAATTGGTTAAATGAAGGCAAGTCAAATTTACTTATAGAGATAGGTATATTGGTCGGTCGCATGAACCTTGGAAGGGATACGTAACATCATAAAAAAATTATAACTTGTATCGTAATAGATAGTTATTAATAGACGTTAATAACTGTTGTGATTCGCTTTCCGCTATTTTGAAGTAATTATTTGAATGTATAACGATTATCTGTGAGGCGTGGTAATTGAATAACTTTTGCTTGGAACTAAATGAAATACCTAAATTGGTCTCCAAATTGTATGTAGTCAAGTCAAAGTCAAAGTCAAAATTCATTTATTCAATAAAATCACAAGGACCACTTTGAAACGTTGGTTTTTATGTACTGCCTGTTCCTCCGCGACCAAGCCAGGAAAGAAAGGCAAGAAAACAAGGCTGGTTATTCTTTTTAATGATCCTTTTACAAAACAATAGGTTCGACTTGGAGCATTTTCAATCCCAAGGGTTTTTGTCATCTAAATAATCAGATATTTTATAGTATGCCTTTTTATAAAGTTTTCGTTTAATTACGTTTTTAAATTTGTGAAATAAACTCAAGTTTCTAAATGATCCCTAAAATTTCAGTGAACCTGAAATGATTTTGACTTTGAGATAGGCCTATCACAAAGCAAAAGGATTCAAATCTTGATTTCGGTGTATAAAGGTAACTCCGAAGTCAAGATCTTAAATTTGATATTTAAGATCTTACAAAATCATCAAAAACTCGAGTTTATCTTAGTGTATCAAATCATAACACCCGCCCAATCGCATGCTAGCATCGCATCACGCTCTGAGTCGGAAGCACGGCTTCTGAATAATGAATAATGTGAGAAATTTCCCTTTCCTGTGATGCTATCGCGTCCTGTGTTTTAGGAAATATGCAGAGTGTTTTAATTAGTGGAACAAGATTGTCAAGGTCGCGGAGTAAACTCATTTTTATCTTGGTAAGTCGAACGATATCGTTTTATGGCCTGCTTTTTGGTTTAATTGTCTAACTAGCTTCTGCCTACGGTTTTGTACCTAAACGCTATGTGCCATTCAATGTCACATCACAACTTATATGTTAAGGGTAGTTAATAAATATGTAGTCCACGCATTAGTCTAATAGGACTCGTAATCTACTAAATTCACAAATTATAAAGTTCCTACACCGACTGCTACTTCAAAATTACATAGAATCCTCTCCATCCAAAGTTTGTCTGGATGATAAGTACGCCCATTGTTTCTTTTATTTTAATATGTTATTGTTTATTTCATAGGGTGAACAATAAAGTATTTTCATTTATCCATTCATTCACAGCCTATGAATGTAACATATTGGCTGTATCGCCACGCTGAATGACAATGCTAATGCGTGCCAGCCAGCTCTTCAGTTAAGAGCTGGCCTTGAAAGACAGAATAGCTTGATAAAACTAACCTGGTGTCACTCAAATCCAAGGTAGGGTCACTTCTCTTGATCTGTCCCACGCACGCCAGCACCGCCTTGTCGCTCTCGACCCTCGCAGCTAAGGAAGAGACCAGCGTGGGTAGCTGCCTCAGAGCTGGCTTGTCGACAATAGTCAGAAGACTCTTGTTGTCGATGAGACGTCTTTCCACGTCAGCGTGTGAGAGCGCCAAGAGGCGCTGGTGAGACGAGGAGGCTGGATCCTGGTTGATAGTTACTGGAGACTGGAAACATAATTCCCGAATGAGATAATCTTCATTTTATAGAAAGATGATGACTGATTGATGATCATCAATCAATCAGGAGACTGGAAACATAAGACCCGAGTGAGATAATCTTCGTTTTCTAGAAAGATGATGACTGATTGATGATCATCAATAAATCAGGAGACTAGAAACATAAGACGCGAGTGAGATAATCTTCGTTTTCTAGAAAGATGATGACTGATTGATGATCATCAATCAATCAGGAGACTAGAAACATAAGACCCGAGTGAGATAATCTTCATTTTCTAGAAAGATAATGACTGATTGATGATCATCAATCAATCAGGAGACTAGAAACATAAGACCCGAGTGAGATAATCTTCATTTTCTAGAAAGATGATAACTGATTGATGATCATCAATCAATCAGGAGACTAGAAACATAAGACCCGAGTGAGATAATCTTCATTTTCTAGAAAGATGATAACTGATTGATGATCATCATCACTCATACTTATACTCATTTATTTACATTAGGAGCATAGGAACACTTGGTTACGTCAATAAAATTGTTACAAAACTTACATTATGTATTTGGAAAGATACTAGAAATAAGCAAGTATTTTACATACATAAAAGTATATTCATATAATCAATTACATAGGTAACATTTTAAAATATTTTATGCATTTTTCCCCAACAAAGAAATATTTAATAAGGGAGGTGATTACAAAGTTGGGGTTACATACAAGATGATCTTTAGATCGTTTGCATGTGTCACAATGATGGCCTCTCGTAGCCTTTGATAGTTATTAGTCCATCCACGGATCCATCCTATCAGTTGTCGAATCGGCGGTCGTCATTCGAGAACCTTACTACCCTAGCGGTTGTCGGTTCTGCTAACTTATATAGTTTGCCGATTGCCATCCCAAGGGCTACGTCGATGACATTAGTAGTTATATCCACTAGGATATAACATAATACGTACTAACGTATTATGTATTTTTGGGTATCTCAGTTTCATGATCTTTCATATCAGATACTGGATGCTTCCAGCGGCCGACACAGTTTCAGGATACTTGGTGGCTTTAATTAAATCTTCAAATGGCCTTTGAAACTAACTCGCCGTCACCACTTGTAGACTCCATAAAGTTAGTGAATCGTTGTAAGGGCAAAATTGTACGCTTTTATAGCAAACTCTCAAGAGATATATAAAACTTGAATATTAACAAATTTTAAAAAAAATATCATTAAGTTTATTGAAAAGGTTACTATATGGGTATATTTAAATAATAAAAAATCTCGATGGATTTTTTTTCCATCGATCGAGGGGATTTTTAAAAAGATCATTAAGAAGAAAGGCAAGCAGAATTATTTCAGGCCTTCCTTTCCTGGCTTGGTCGCGGAGGAACAGGCAGTAGATAAATTGACGCTTCAAAGTGATCCTTGTGATTTAATGAATAAATTAATTTCATATTGACTATGAAACAAACTCTACAAGATGACTGGAGATGAGATGAAACAATGTTTACATCTTCCATTCCTTACCAGCTCTTCCAGCTTATGCAGAGCTTGCTTGTAGACTTCCACGTGCCGCTGCAGTTCATTCTTCATGGCCACGTGGAGGGAGATCAGGGTGCCAGTGGAGTCCGCAGTCAGACCATGCGTACCAAGACCTGGAGTATAAAAAGGGAAGATGAAAGGTGAGAAGACAATAATTTAGACGTTTGGACGTGCCTCTAACTATTTGGTAACCTCAAAGATCTTCTCACTGAGTATGTATCTTATCTCAGTATCTTGCCTTTCTTTCCTGGCTTGGTCGCGGATGAACAGGCAGTAGATAATTGACGTTTCAAAGTGATCCTTGTAATTTTAATAAATAAATGAATTCTGACTTTGACTTTGTATCTGAGGATGTCCAACATGGGAAATGAAGTCGTGAGCGTGTTTGTTTTTTTTTTGTTTTTGTTGTTGATTTAATAATAGACCATAATAGACTACAAAGGTACACAAATTACAATGTTTTAAAAATAACATAGGTTTTAAAAATTCAACTTGTCGCTCTGTTCGTAAACTAATATTATATTGTTTTAAAATAGGGCGATCTATATTTTCAATCTACCAATCATCATATATTTTTTTCTATAATGAATACATTTATTCATACAACTATTTACAAGTAGGTATATACAAAAAAATACAGATGAAACAGCTAGCCATCTCAAGACGTTGCAAACGATCAATAGATAGCTCAACTGATCCAGATCATCATAATTGTATTCTTTCTAACGCAATCAAAGACTTTGTTATTAATCATAAAAGATTCAGATAAACATAAGAGCATAAACAAATTATGGTATTAAAGGTACTTTATGATAATTTTAAGTTTCCTTTGCCAGCGGATGTTATGATTGTGATCTGAAGCAGGAAGTAATGCCACAGTATAAACAGGAGAATATATGTAATTGCTTTGATTTCCTTTAGACGAGAAAGTAGATTATAGAGTTGGGGAGGTAATGATCAAGTTAAGCCACGGTACTCGTAGTTCCTGATACTTACGACACAGGGAATCTTAGTGTGGGTTTCTGGACTACGTATGGGTCTGTTGGCTTTTCAATATTCATTGTACGTGAATAGACTTACCTTACCTGCCCTCATTGATCTGCGAACTGATGGGTCTGAAGATGTATATGCGACGGTTAAAGGAGTTTTTTATGGTATTACTCAATCATCATCCAGATATAACAGCACAAAAATCATTTAATGTGCTGTTATATCTGGCGATTTATAGGTGGTCCTATAACTTATATTATATGAAAAACTAGCGACCCGCCCTGGCTTCGTACGGGTTATTCAAATTTTGGACTTTTTCAGTGGGTTTCTATAAAAAATTGTCTATTACAATTTTATCCAGATAATTACGAGCACAAAAAAATACAGCCAAATCGATCGAGCCGCTCTCGCGTGATGATCTTTCAACATCTTTCATACATGCGGCAATTGATTTTCATTTTAAAAGACTAATTGTACGTGAATGTATGACTTACCTCTACCTTCCCTTATAGATCTAGGATCTGATGGGTCTGAGGATGTTCATGTGTGTTTAAAGGTGTTTTTTTATTGTATGTTAATCATTTTGATGACTGGTGATTTATGGGTGGTTCTATAACTCGTATTTTATGTTTTTTTTTTAAATAATCTGGGTCTATTGTTCTTCTTACCCTGGACTGCTGCATCCAACTGTCTTCGTCTACTGTCAATGGTATCTCTCGAGTCCGGAGTATAATGGACGAGCGCACTGGCCAGCCGCGCCGTCCTGGCGCGCAGCCCTGTGCCCTGGTCTACCCCCAGCAGACCGACCAGCCGCCACGCCACCGCGTCGCACTGGATGTCCGGCCGGGGTGATATGTTCAGGCATATCAATCTGCAGTCAAGAGAAAGACCAATGCATTCGGTATCGTATAGTGAATTAATGGGAATACTTCTTTTCATACACGTAAAGTATCGAAAGCAGTGCTCTACATGCAAATATTATATCTCACAGAGACCAAGGATTTCCACTGATGTTTATGCTGATAACTTGATGAAAAATAAAAAATAATAAGACTTACGATTATAACAAAGGTACCGACTTTAATAAATAAAACAGCGCTAAAATTAAAGCAATAACCTTTTGTAATCAAAGATCCAGTTCAGATATATTAAAATCGAAATGAAGAGGTCGATGCACCGATTGAAGATTGAGGTGTTGCGTAACATAAAAGTTATCGCATATCGAAAACCACTTGTTAGGACTTTCGGAAGTTGGCAATGAAACACAAGCTTTTAATGTCTGGTTTATTCGAAACGCGAATGAAATTGCATTAGCATTGCCATTCAGTATGGTAATCCAGCCAGTATTTTGAGAATACTCCCGTATCGTAGTATAATGGATCGGTTGATCTATCTATAGATCGCTTGCAACAGTCTTTAGATGGCTCTCTGTTTCATTTGTTAGGGTAGTACACAAGATTAGTACAATGGAAACCTGAGTACTTTGTTCTTTTCTAAAATATAATACCATACCTACTGGATTTTAACCTATGGCTTTATGATGAAAGCTTGGTTGACTCCCATCTGGCTACCACGATTTTTTTTAGTCTTTGATTAAGTTTATTACAAAATGTATAAGTTTAATTCAGTGTTTTACTTATTTATTCTACTAATTGGTATTTCGTTAATCCTTTTGCAAGGTCTTGCGTTCGATACGCATTGTGGTTCTTTTAGTAATTAGGTTGCGGAAGACACGTAATGAATCATAATTCATAAGTCACTATTGAAGTCAATGATCTCATTTATTTTTATCATCTTCGTTACATTAAAGATATAGAAGAACCAAGAAACTTATCACATTATTTGTTTGGTCTGCAAACCTTTTTGTTATTTATAAAAAAATAATTCTGGACATTTTTCAACCCGCAACCTTCTGAGTCTCAGGCGGGCCTTCGCCCACTGCGCCACAGAGGTCGTCAATTTTGTACATAATTGTGGCATATTGACAGATTTGAACACCATAAAAGCTAAAGTAAGGTTTCACGCCACGCGACATGTTCTCAAATGGTGAAAACTAATAACACGGTGTAGAAAAGTTCCCCATCCAATTAGATAAATGAAGGTGCCCACTCTTAAGGGAAAGCCTCTTAATGTACAGCAGTGGCCTTCTACAGACTCTTGATACGCAGACCCGGGACAAATATCTACAGAACTTGCAAACATTTATCCCGCAGTAGGAATCTGAACCGCACCTCTTTCATCTCAGCTGGCTACTCGCCCGCCACGCCACCGAGCTCGTCAGCTCTCACCTGACTCTGTGTGAAATATATAGCTTATATTAATACCTTTAGATCATGGTTCATATCTTCACACGCACTTTTCATTCAAGATTCTAAGAATCACCAGAGGTGCCGTTACAAATTCATTTGTCTTCCCAAGATAAGTGAGATGACATTTTTTGTTATAAACAAAGAATAACCGTAGATAGCTGAGTGCGATCCAAACACAGATTAGTTAGCTACGGATGCTATGTGATATGCACCCGTTCTCACAGAAACCGTGATGTGGGAAACAAACAATATCAAATTGAATACGAGATTGGGAACAAAGACTGATGAGATAGTTAAAGTCCGTGAATTATCTTAATGTACGCAGATTCCCGCTGCGGGACAAGTGTTTGTATGTTCTCCAGATATTTTACCCGAGTCTGGGTGATGTAATACCACGGTACTCGTAGTTCCCGATACCCACGATACAGGGGATCCTAGTGTTGGGTCAGAACTGAGTATGTGTCTGTTGGGCGATTAATTTTTTCAAAAAAAGTCCACGAATTATCTTATTGTACACATTATAGCTATTGTTAGCGCTATTATCATTTCTGGACTGACGCAAATGCAAAACGCAACTAAGGTCTTTTTCATTTAATTATCTATATTTTATTCATGCATCTGATTTATGTAGATATAAAATCCCAACTTTTTGAAATAGTCCTCGCAGTCGGGTAAATTTTCCTAATTTTTGGTAAATAATAACCCGACTTTTCTAAATAATTGGTATTTGAGATAGGCCACTATTTTTTTCTCTGACTATTCCAAGCAAACATAAGCAGCATAACACACATTATAAGCATTAAGTAGTACATTGCTTTTGATTTTTCTGTTCACAGTTAGTAAATCGTAGGTACAGATTTAAACATATAATTAATTAATTTTCAACCAAATACATTCACTACTTCTATACTATTGTTTTATTCGAAGTCCATAAATCACCTCGGCCACGATACAATGTCTGAGTTATTTTACCATCGAGAGATGTAATCGTGTTTCCACGTATGTGTTAATTTGATGGTGAAAGTGGACGCGCCGGTCAGCCGGGACTTCACTCTCTCCCTGGAAGCCTTTTTAAGGTTGTGTCGGTGAATCGATTTTTGAACTCAAATTTATGAATTCTTGATTGGCTTTCTGCACCGTTTTGTTGCAAGTGATTATTCATTGGTGTATGCAACAAACATGAGTGGCCCAAATATGATCCCTGTATAATACCATTTTATGGTGTGGAAAAAAAGCCTATCGTTAGTTTTCCACGGTACAAAATTGTCGAAAAGCCCAGACTGGAATAAGACCACCTAATTTGTAATGCATTTATTTTAAATGTGATTAGTGCCAAGCTTTCAACATGAAGATATTTTGAATAAAGACTAAAATGAATGAGAATATCAACACACACAAAAGATAAATAGATAATGAGATAAAACACTCCTTTGGAATGCATTCTTCGGTGCTTATCATTAGACACACAAGTTCGTATACATGTGTTGATAGGCAACAACAATTTAGTTCTTACGATAGCGTGCGCACGCAACGATAATTCAAGATGAGTGTATACCAATGATGATGTTGTATTTTTTATACAAGCACTTATCTCATAACAACATTTTAAGAATGCGTCAAGTTATGACATAGAGATAACAGGATTCACATAACAGATGTACCTAGTTTAAATTTTGTAAAGGGCAGTTTCAATTAGCAATGCGGCAGGAACAATTTAGAATAATAGCAGAGATGACTGAGTGAAATCACAGAATCGATATGACTTGTTGAATAAGATCTTATTTCCATTTATAGCGTAGTTAACCCAATTCGTTTGTTTTTATATTTCATGTTGTGCCAAATAAATCTATAAAGTATTTTATTATTTTTTCAATAAAAATATTATGAGATTATATATACGCTATAAATTCATATCCAGAACCAGCACAATATATTTAATTATTACCTCGCATTCCTCCAACGTTCTCGATACAGATCTAATCATACATCCAAGGCGGACGTAAAACTATCAACTTCACGCTAATACATCAATATTCAACAATCACTCAAGCAGAAATATGCAATCAAGCTGGAATAAAAGAAAAACTTGGGCTACAACAATCTCAAACAATAAAAGACTTTAGATGAGATCAAAACAGAGCTCAAAATTACCATTGAAAGTTTTTGATGGCTGAATTTCTTAGAAATTACAGTTGAAATTTAGCAGAATACATGAGTGCGGGGTCATCGAACTAATCTGATATTAATCAAGACGGCGGATGAACAATTTAATAATAAATCAGACATCAGCCGACCGTGGAAATATAATTAATCAATGCTGATATTTAAGCTTTCTACATCGTGTGTGGTTCAGCGCAGTTTTATGGATAATGGGTTAGAATGTATATCTATACATTTCTCATCAAATTGACGATCTTATGTTTCAGTTTTTTTAAGACCATTTTATTTTGTCTTGTTACATGAATGTTGATCAATAATCAGGAAAACCAATTTCATTAATTTTGTTTAACTTCTTAGTTTATAAAAAAGTACAGTAGGTACGCAGTATTGTTGATATAACAGCGGATCAAGCTAAGCTATTTCATGCGGTACAGGGGCTCAAGTATGTGTATACAAACAAAATGATCCAAATTAAATATGTCCTAATAGTTATTTGTCTCCTTTGGTATGTGTCGTTAAACTTAAATTCTGTATTACTCCTATTTTCAGATTTATTTTCTCCCAAAGGATCTGATAGCTCTGAAAACAGGCTACCTCAGGGGACCTTAATAGCTCTGGATTATTCAACAGCCACATCGATACCTATCGGCCTTAATTCCATAACTACGACGCGTCACACATAGAGTTAAAAAAGACCCACCTTCATCATGAAATGAATTAAAAGTATATTAAACAACAAAAATTAAGCACTTAAAATGACCTAACAGTATTGTATGAACATTACTGAATGTGTCAGACCATAATGCACTTACGATGGCTATGAGCTCTGACCCCTGACACTTCGCCACGTCAAATTGACAGGCATAGTAAGTAGGTAACATGTTAGGTAACATAGCTTGATTTCTAATAACAATACGATTGTGAGATCATCTTCAAATTGTAATTTGTAAGTCATTGCAAGATCATAAAATGATCAAAATAATTGTGAATGTGATTGTGGAGATTCTACAACTCTTAAACCTTATTAACGAACCGCACGAACCTACGAGCATAGGGACCTTACGAGTACCTTCAGATTCCATTCTAGTACCTGCGGGGGTGTAAATCTAGGTACTTATAGTTTTTAGTTGTTAAACAATGCCGGGTTCGATTCTCATGTAACCGAGGCAACTAGATTGAACTCATTCAAATCTATACTGAAACTCACTGGCTCATATGTAACATCTTTTACAGTTATGAAGAGTTCCTAATTAATTATTTTCTTTGTTGGACAAGAATCAATGCCCCTTTACAGCGGAAATATATTAAATGTATATGAACATTACTATAATGTTAGTAAAATACTTGCCTGTTTCTAGCACCCTTCCAAATACATAATGTAAGTTTTGTAATAATTTAATTATGTTCCTAGGGTTTAAATAATTATAATATTGACAATTATTATAATTTTGTCATTTTTTTATGATTATAAAAAAAATTGTATTGTATACCTACCTAATTCACCATTGTTATCATTTTATATTATGTTTAATTGTAAAAATAATTCCCTTCCTCACAACGCCCTGACAGGGCCGATGTACCTACCAACCTGTCTGGAACTACACTAGATCTAAGCTCAACCATTGTATGTAGGACATTAAGCATGAATAAATGAAAAATTGAAAATTAAATAAATGAGTCTGAGTATGAGTATGACTATCTGATGATATGATCTTTCATCTTGATATGTCAGCGATACCTCTGATATTGCAAGCGTCCATAGGATATGGTAACCGCTTATCACCAGGTAGGCTGTTTGTTAGTTTGCTTCTTTAGTAATAAAAAAAAAAGTTGTTTAATAAGCGAGATACGACAGCTAACAAATCTCGACGAATTTACATTGTTTCCCACTATTATTTAGTTTTTCCGCTTTTTTTACAGTGACAAGTGCTACTGGATTACAACTGGTTTAATTTTACACCCTGAGATTGCAGCTTTTGTAATTCCCGCTGTCATCAAAAACTTTTCCAGTAAACTCAGTAAACCAGCTAGAATGCAATTAAGTCCAGCGAGGCAGTAGAATAATGTCTCCGACATTGTCCTTGAAGCACATGAGGTACTTCATGTGACAGTCACATTATAAATCACGAGAAAGCAGGACCGGATTCCTCACAGACTGGTTGTACTTTCTTATTCCTGCTCACTTTTATGTCACTTAACCTTGACCTTTTCAACGAGGGTGTTAGAGATTGTAAAAACTTTTTATTGTAAACAAAATGCTTTACGTTTTATTTGCAATAAATCTTATGTTTTGGGTTATGAAAGAGATCGCGTACGCATTTGCTATTTTATTGTTCGTTCGGCAAAAGACTCGCTTTGCTTATCATTACTATACAAGCATAGCTCTTCTTTTGTCAAATATTGAAAAGTAGCTTGCTTCGCTTACCTAGCTTAACGTTTCTGCATTGTTTTTTGTCGTTTACTCAAATGCCGAATTACAAAATCACCTTATTTTGCTTGCTTATTATAGCAATACCTAGTATTATATGAGCTTGCCTCTGAAGTTAGTCAATTAAACTCTAAATTGAGTCAATTAAATTGAGAATTTAATATGATATATTTTTGTTATCTTTTTATTTATGACTTACCTATTCAACAGAGTTTCAATAAGATGTGCAGAATGTGGCAGCGCTTCCACTAGCAAATCTATGGGCAGTTCTGAGGCTACACTCTGTAGAACTCCAGGACCTAGTCTAGCCAATATGGCTGCCGCTTCTCTGAACTGTCTCCCCTCAGCCAATAGCAACACGCGACGCAACGCCAGACGGGGAGAGGTGTATGTGTTCTTCTCCCTTTCTCGCTCCCGGCGGATACGTTCGCGACTTTCGTTCATTTTTGAAGTAGTGCTAGCCCATTTTGTAGAGGGTTCTGATCTGTGGAGGAAAAATGAGTTTAAAAGTAAAATCAGAAGTACTTCTGAAATAAAAACAGCTGATATCAATCAATCCTAACAAAACTTTATGAACATCATTGAACAGTTTCGTATATTTATGTGGTACTCCGACCAAAATGGTATATAGATAGAAAATGCTTTATTGTACAAAATAACACAGAGGCGAACATAATGATAATTAGCATTTTCTTCCAGCCAACCTTTGTGTAATAACGAGTGGGGCAGTAGTGTCTTTGTATTATATTACAAAATAAGACAACAAAAATACTGATATATATACTAAAAACATATATAATAGAAGTCAAAAGAATCAACAAATTCTACATAAATATATGTAGATATACAATGATACATACATATTATAAATGCTCAAATTTTGTTGATTATTTTTCAGAGAATCAATATAGTTATTATCTCTGTAGTACTTCATTCATGTGAAAGGTAAAAAGCCAGGCCAGCAAGCTTACTGTCCAACGCATTGTCTCATTTAAGACAGCAGGGCAGGCCGTGTGTGTAAGAGGCCTTAACTACAAAAAGCAATTGCCCTTTTAAATTGAATATTAGTTACCGTTACAGATGAAATTGTGAACAAAAATATTAACTATTACAGCTTTGAAAAAGTGACCAAAAAATAGGTACGATACGACAGGTGGTCTAAAGTAAGATGTGGTCCACGTTATATCACCAAGCGGAAGAAGATTTTATTTATTGATAGAATGAAATGTGGCGCGGCGGACGATGCCAAGCAAGAGGTGCAGTTTTGATGCCCTCTGCAGTATTTTTTTTTAATGTTTGCAGATTATTGTTTGGCTGAAGGAGCTACGGTGATAACTATAGTATTATATAAATATAGTTTATAACATTCCTCAAAAGAATATAAAAAAAAAACATATCTGACTTTGTAATTTGAGAGATGACCGTGTTCAAACAAAAAAAACTCTTCAGCTTTATTATTAGGTAGATATTGGCCTCGATTCTGTAGTACACTAACTAAACTAAATTTAAAATGTCGTTCTCTTTTACTGATAGTGCAAGCAAGAAACAATTTTAGTGCTGTCAAATTAATCCGATTTAAGTTTTCCATACAAGTTTAGTCGTGATTTCAAAACATGCTGACTATAAACACGAAGAAAAGCGGCACGTAAACTGATTTGACAGCAGCACACAGCAGTAAAATTCTTGCCATCTCTTTCTTGCGTACACTATCAGTAAAAGAGAGCGACAGTTTAAATTTAGTTTAGTTAGTGTACTACAGAATCGAGGCCATTGTATCCGCTTTATCTAGTCCCTTGGACCATACAACCCGTGGTTATAACTGTGTCCATTATGACTGGAAGCGACAATGCTTCCGATGACCACCAACCGGTAAACACCATCAGATATCATCCACAAAGAAGATAGGTAAAAACTACTTAATTCTTGAAAATATATCATAAATTTTACATTAATTAAATGCTACATAAAGAGGCTAGTTTTTTTTTTGTTTTTAAGTTGACTTTATGTAAATTGTATATTCAGCTCTAAAACGTTTTGGCTCTATGCTGTAAGTTTATATGTTTTATAAGTAAATAAATAAAATAAGTATTTGATTATTACGTACAATACTATAATACTAATACAATCCAATACTAGGGAACGTTCATTACTCGCCCTTGTGCCCCTCCCAGAAATAAATCCTGGATCCGCCCGTGCCTGTCTCCAATTTTTTCTAATTGACCATCATTTAGTATTCCATCTTCGCCTTACTTTAAACCTTTACTAGGTCAAGTTCAAAACTCGAACTTAACACAAAATACTTGCGATAAGATACCAACCGGTTCACCTTCCTATTTTCTAATCCCAGAGAGCTTCAAATAAAATAACACATTCTTGAATTCCAGTTTTTTATCACGCTTCCGAGTGGATTTAGGCAGGGTTGCCACTATTAAGAGTATTATTTTTAAGCAAAAGAAAACAAACAGAATGTGCAGGAAAACATCGTGAGGAAACCGGCATGCCCTAGAACATAAAACACGAAAGCACGTGCCATCAATAACTATTTGTCCCGCAGCGGGAATCGAACCCGCACTTCTTGCCTCTCAGCTGGTGCTGCGCCACTAACATCGTCATATATTTATAACTAGCTTCTGCCCGCGTGGTATCCCGATGAAAGTAGCCTATGTGTTATTCTGATGTATAATTAATATTACTGTAAAGTTTCATCAAAATCCGTTCAGTAGTTTTTGCATGAAAGAGGAACAAACATCCTCACAAACTTTCACATTTATAATATTAGTAGGAAGGATATTATAGTAGGATTGCAAAAGTAAAATAATATTTTTTGTATAGTAATTTAGAGTGATTTTATTAGATCATTAACTTAAACGGAGGTGTCAGATTGACATTTCGTTTGATTTCTGTTTACCTACCATTACTAGTATTTAGGTCTAGCCTATGTCTTGAAAGGGTAGGTATTTATGTAACAATAATATTAAAAAAAAAATTTTTTTTTTTGCTTAAATTGGAATATTTTCTATGTTTGTACTTAAGTTTGAATGTGTGAATGAATGTTTTTAGTGAGTTTGGTAGTGGTGGTATCGTTATAAAATAGTGTGAAAGAGGCTAGATCGATTTCTCTGTCACTAACATTAAAAACCCGCAGACTTCAGTTCCACCTGTGATCATGGTACATGCTACTATATCGGGAAACATTCAAACTCACAAATCATTATATAAATATGTTTTTAGTAAAACATATGTTCATAGCCATTATAGTTTCAATAGTTTATAATACAACAATGACCTCGATTCTGTAGTACACTGACAAAACTAAATTTAAACTATCGCTCTCTTTTACTGATAGTGTACGCAAGAAAGAGATAGCAACAATTTTAATGCCGTCTGCTGCTGTCAAATCAGTTTACGTGCCGCTTTTCTTCGTGTTTATACCTCTAGACAGCATGTTTTGATATCACAACTAAACTTGTATGGAAAACTTAAATCTGACTAACAGCACTAAAATTTTAACTAACTCTTTCTTGCTTGCACTATCAGTAAATGAGAGCGACAGTTTAAATTTAGTTTAGTCAATGTACTACAGGATCGAGGCCAATATACTATAAGGAAAGTCGGTGGATGGAGGTAGCCCAAGATCGTTCGTCATGGCACTCTTTTAGGAATTCCTATGCATATATAGTTTACTTACAAGAAGTAATTTAAATGTTTACCTTGCACTTGTTTATCTCTTTTTACATATATTTCCTTTTTAAACGCTATCTGGGTTTTCGTGATATAGGCTTGTTTGTTGTTAAACCTAGGCCTATTTTTGTAAATAAAGTAATTGTATATTTTTTTGTATTGGACTTCTCTCGTTATTGATAACGTTGGTCAGAAATATGTGTATCATGTAGTTACCAACCCTACTGAATTAAGCGCAGTTCACACTCATTGTTCATCAGATCTGATGACAAGTGTTTTTGTGTGTGTGTCCGTCCGTTATAACGGCTCATCCCGAATTCAACGCCCGTGTATAACCGCCTTTCATAAAGACATAATCGTTCGGGGCAGTGGGACAAATTGCGTAAAGAAATAATCATTTTAACGTCCATAGCTCTGTTTAGATAGATAGATAGATAGATAAACTCTTTGTTGCACACCAAACCAAAATACAATAAGACACAGGAATTCACAATAATATAAGGTACAATGGGCGGTCTTATCGCTAAAAGCGATCTCTTCCAGACAACCTTTGGATGGGCAGGATAAAATAGAATCGAAAGACGGCGGTGTACGAGTACCTAAACCTACAACATATATATACGAGTATATGTATATATATATATATTATAATAATATATTTATATATTTAGTTTAGTAGTTTTTTGTAGTTGATGACCTCAAAAAGTTAAATATGTTTCCGCTAAGCCGTGTCGGCCGTTGGGCGCCTTCCGATCCGGAGGTAGCAGGTTCGAACCCGGACGTTAGTTTTTTGTTATACCTTCCTATCACAAAAATATATCTTTGTTTGCACTGTCCGACCGCGCTTTTTCCTTGACAGCAAAGTCATTGCTCAATTCGTGTTGTCCGATCACGGGGACAACAGTGACTCGACAGTCTCTATCGGACAAACCAAATAACTGTTAATATCCTTTACAAAACCTGCAAGGTGAGAAGCCTTGCTAGCTATTTCGTCTTCTGTAACAAAAAAAAGCCTCCCTATCACACTAGCAAAATGGCTATGGTCGACCGTCTAACACTACTCAAAATCTTTGAAAAGGGGGGAGATGAGATGAGGTGAAGATCACACCTAAAATTACACAACGATGGCCCATACATAATGTCAATTAAAATCTACAACAAATTCCCAAAACAAATCACAGAATTACAAAAAGATTCGCTTTTCACTAAAAGACTAAAATCATTCTTAATTGACAAATGCTAGTATGACATTAAATATTATTTAGTCTAGAAAGCTAACAAACCTTCTTAAAAATAAATTAAAAGTGACGTAAGTACCTAGCTATTTTGACTAATGAAAATTATAACAAAAGAAAAAATGACTAAACCTACTTAATTATATTATTCCAAATGCTAGATACCTTGATATTTTGCCTATCTTGACTTTATTTCATTGTACCTACTAGTTTTTTTGTTAACACAAAACTTCGGCCTGCCTACCCATCTATTGCTATGCCCTTAGACAGGGTTCATGTGAGATACCTATAAACACCATCTATGTACCTACCATGTGAAAGCAATAAATGTATTGAGTATTGAAGTATTCCGTTTCAAGTTTTAAATGTTTTAGAAGACATAGTTAAGACTGTCAAAAACAGTGCTATGGTTTCGATTGCCATACCTATTCTGCTAGTGTCGGAAGGCTAAAAGGCCCGCGTAAACTGGCGCAATCATGGCGGAGCGGTGGCGTAAACTGGCGCAATCATGGCGGGGCGGTGGCGAAAATTGACGCAATCATGGCGGGGTGGTGGCGTAAACTGACGCAATCATGGCGGGGCGGTGGCGTAAACTGACGCAGTCATGGCGGGGCGGTGGCGAAAATTGACGCAATCATGGCGGGGTGGTGGCGTAAACTGATGCAATCATGGCGGGGCGGTGGCGTAAACTGGCGCAATCATGGCGGGGCGGTGGCGTAAACTGACGCAATCATGGCGGGGCGGTGGCGTAAACTGACGCAGTCATGGCGGGGCGGTGGCGAAAATTGACGCAATCATGGCGGGGCGGTGGCGAAAATTGACGCAATCATGGCGGGGCGGTGGCGGAACTTTGACGACCATTGACAACCTTCCCTTTGATCGCCACCGCCAATGCCACCGCGTAAGTTTAACCGGGTTTAAATACGTAATGAATTGATGATAATACTACTATGCACTTAAAATTCAATATTGTGTTTGCCCTACTGATGGCCGCCGAGGTGTGGTGGAATCGAGGTGTGATGGAATCGAGGTGTGATGGAATCGATTACCGCAAATAGGCGACGTGCTTTATTTACTTACTACGAGTATGCCCGCTATGGGCATTCACCTTAAGTGATGTGTCATTTAGTGGCCTCTTAACCTCACTAAAGACTGCCTAGTTAAATGACACTTGAGTATTTTAATGTTTGGCGGTTTCTCACGAGTTTTACTTTCTAGTGATGTAATAAAGATGGAGGCAGATATGCAGATGTTCATATTAATTTTGACAGTAAAGCTAAATATAGGTTTAGAGTCATTTTAACATATATTTTACTCTGGTGGTATTTATTATTCGTTAGCTATAAATTTTCTTAAAACTTTCTTATTTTGCCTCAACACCAAAACTCGTAAACTCTTTATAAAAGTAGTATAGATAACTATCTATAAGTACTATTATAAAGAGGAAATATTTTTTTTGTTTGTTTGTTTGTTTGTATGTTTGTATCGAATAGGCTTTGAAACTACTGGACCGATTTTAACCAATTTTTCGCAACTAGAAAGCTAAGTTATCAGGAAGTAACATAGGCTATAATTTATTTTCAAAAAAATTAGACATCTTTTAGAAAATTGCAATAATGTAATCCAAAGTAGCAAAATTTTGCCTATAAAAATCATTATTTAGCGTGTGCTGAGAAAACTATTGATGGTACATAAAAATTATGTACTACATGATTAAAGTACTCATTATTACCTACAAAAAAGTCCTCCAAAAATATATTTAACTATCATAGTTAAGTCACAATAGCAGCTTTTGTAATCTAAAATTTAATTAGATCGCCGGTAAAAACAAAAGTTCTTTACATTCGTATCGTTTAATTAATTCTTATTCAAATGAATAGTTTTATCATCAAGGACATTTATGTAGCAGTAAAATACTTTTTATTTCATTTGAATCGGTCATTAAATTTCGAAGTTATCACGAGTATAAAATCGAAACTTACGCGAGTGGAAACGCGGGGGGCAGCTAGTCTTACAATAAACAGACCTCGGTTGTTATTCTCAGAAGAGACTTCATGAAACTTACGAATTCAATCATACTCATTTATTCACCGTAGGAATTTTACAGTAGTCAAATTAGAAATAAATAATGTTCATAATTTTTTATATTATATTATGTAATATCTTTTACACAGTTTTTATACTTCTGCAGACATCATCGTTTTTCAATAGTATTCGTATGCCATCGTTTTCTGTTCCTCAATAAATATATTTGAATTTGAATTTGAATCTTCATAATCTGCCTTCTGCAGTGACAACCTTAGGTCCGTGAGGCAAAGATGAGTTCCTTTTATAAGGAAATTTCGAAGCGGCCGATGGACGAAAGGACCAAAGTGCTGGCGACCTCGGTCAGCAACCTCGGTCAGAAAATTTGCATTGCTATTCAACTAGGTAATGTCGCCAGACTTTTGGGTACCCTGTCTGCGGTCGGTGACTTAAACTCTGTTTTTTATCTAAAGTCCTATCACTACAGGTAGAGAACAGTCTTCATTTCCTATTTGATGTAAATATAAATAATAATAATGATAAATAATGCAGGATATTTTCCACACAGCATCATCTAGCCCCAAACTAAGCAGAGCTTGTATTATGGGAACTACAAGACTGATATACTACATATATATATTTTTTTGTAAATGTATACATATTATACATAGAAAAAACCCAGACCCAAGACAAATATTTGCAGATACAAACATTTGTCCCGCAGCGGGAATCTAACCCGCAACCTTCTGCGCCTCAGGCGGGCCTTCGCCCACTGCGCCACAGAGGTCGTCGAATATTATGTATATAGTTTTTTTGTTTTCAAAGTAGTTCTAGTATTCTGTTGTATAAATAAAATCTTTATTTAGTAAATAGCCAACATCACATACATAGTTCTGACTCCAAAAATGGATGTTTCGTGGGTAAATTATGAATCGACGATCTCGGTGGCGTGGCGGACGAGAAGCTGGCTGCGACACAAGAGGTGCAGGTTCGAGACAAATGTTTGAATGAATGAATGAAAATACATTTTTGTACGCCTTATGGTACAAAATAAACAATAACATATTGGTACAATAGGCGGTTTTATCCCTTCAAAGCGATCTTTCAGAAACCTTTGGATGGAGAGGATTATATGTGATTTATGTTTGTATGTTCTGCAGATATTTCTTCCGGGTCTGGTCGTTGTGGTACCACGGTACTCGTTGTTCCTGATACCCACGACACAGGGAATCCTAGTGTGAGTTCAGGAGACTATGTACGAGTCTGTGTGGTGTTTATTTATATGCTTTTTGACATAAATAACAACATTTACAGTAACTAATAATAATGAATATAAATAAATAAACACCCAAAGATAAATACATAGACAAATCATTTTATAACTGTATTATAGATTTCTCCGCTACTAGAAGAGCTATAAATCTGAACGCAGCTTTAAGTTATAACTTGTAAGACTAGTTTACACTTGAGATTTCACTTCACCAACGGAAGGTGTTGAAGGTATGCGCGAGGCTTTATTTAACTGCAGTTTCTACGTAGGAAATGTACAAGTTTTCTTGTAGAAAGCTCGTTTTTCTACGCATTTTTCATTGATCAATTAAAATTGTTTGCGTTTTGTTTGTGGGGAAGCTATTTGATATTGTAAGGCGATGAATGAGGAAGGAAAATATTATATACGACATGCGATGATGCGTAGTGACCGGATATCTAACGAGGGGTCGTAGGTTCAGTTCTAATTGATCCGAGGAAACAAGAGCCTTCCCAAGAGCACACCGTGATCTGACTGGCTCTATTTTAAAATCTGTTTATATAGCGACGCTAATGTGAACAAAAATAAAAGAAATAAATACGACAGAAAATGGTGTAAGTTCAATCGACTTGGACTTGTTTCTGAATACTTCTTATTCGTATCTTGTATCTCTGTGGCGTGGTGGGAGGGTAGCCGGCTGAGACATAAAAGATGGTTTGATTCCGATATTTGTACCGGGTTTGTGGTATTGTGGTACCAAAGTACCACAATTCCACAACCTCTGTGGTGAAACCAATGGGCGAAGGTCCGCCTGAAACGCAAAAGGTTGCGGGATCGATTCCCGCTGCGGTATAAATGTTTGTAACTGCGAATATTTGTCTCGGGTCCGGGTGTTTTCTATGTATAATATGCATATATTTACAAAAAAAATGTATATAAGTAGTATATCAGTCATGTTGTTCCCATAACACAAGCTCTGCTTACTTTGGAGCTAGATGATGCTGTGTGAAAATGTGTAGCATTTTTTTTAAATACTCGTAGTTCCTGATACCTACGATACAGATAATCCTAGTGTAGTTAGGACTCTATTTATATAGGTGTAGGGTATTGTTTTTATTTTTATTATAGTTTCAAATAGTCACTCGAGATTTTCCGTCATCTCATGGACGACATTTATCTTAGAATAAGGACATGCTTTCTTGTTTCTCGTCCGTTCAAAGTAATTTGTTTACAGAAAACCATCTTCAAAAGAAAAGAGGTATCTATTGAGCCGTGAACTGCATGCCTCAGGGGAGATGACGGTCAAATACTTGTACTTATACCGGCAATATGACGCAGCATTGCCCGACTGCAGGGATCTATAAGAAAGAGTATGCTAAAGTCCAGGGAAATATGTGACAAATTTCAGCTACGACTGGGTAGGCATGCTTAGGTATATATAACTCGAGATAATATTATGTAGGGTTTGTGGTTCTATATTTTCATGTGCTCTCGGTAACTTGCATATAGAGTTCAGAGGCACGTATGTATATTATATTTGCACATGCCCAAGTTTTGCACTTGTGACAGATTGCATGCCCTTCGCCGCTTACCAATAACTCATGTCTTTGGAGTTTTGGTTCTAAAGCATGCCGATTGCAAGCCATTCGCCGCTGATCAATGGCACATATCTTTAAAGTTATGGTTTTATGGCATGCCGATTCGCTCACGATGTTTTCCTTCACTGTTTTACATTAAAAACACCAACTCACCATTTTTATAAAGCGATCCAATCAAAACAACACTAGCACTAACACAAAAATCAAAACACAAAACTTTAGTACCCTCTGAAAAAAATGCGAAAGATCTCGGAAAATCGACTCTATTAACACTGATATAAAGTTCAAAGAATTTCAGTTCAGGAATGCTTACAGTTCGTAAAAGACTGCTTACAGTTACACAAATCGTTTTTATGTTCACTGTGATAAGATTCGAAATGGTGTGGCGATGCGTAAACACGTGCTTCGCTTAGCGAGAACGCGAGAAATGTGAAGCTCTAGCGTGCGGACGCTCCGCTGAGAAAGCTGAGACGGTGTTATGCGAGATGAAGCATTAATTATGTTTTTTTTACAAACTACCTCAATGGTATAATTTAAACTCCTCCTCTGTGGCGCAGTAGGCGAAGGCTTACACTGAGATGCAGAATGGTGCAGGTTCGATTCGCGCCACGGGGTAAATATTTTTATAATCTGTAAATATCTTTAAAAATATCTATATAAAACGGAATAGAATCCACCTGCAAAGACTTCAGTTCCAACGCGTCAGTTTTCGCGGTTCTTAAGACACGTGTAAGCTTGTAATTCGTTACTTGAGCAGGTCTTATTAAAACACAGTTTTATAATTCATTTATTGCAATGATCTACATAACACTGCCTTGGTTCCATCTTTAAATAAAATAAAAGTACCTGTATGGTATATATATATATATATATTATTATTATTTTTATGTCGTGTTAAATAAATATTTTCTTTCTTTCTTCCTTTCTTATGGAACCAAATTCAATAATATTATTTTCTCGTGCCTCACAGTGAAAAGCTGTAACTTAAACAAGGGTTTTTATAATAATAGTAATTATATATTTGCTTAGGCCACAGAATAATCAAAAATACTAATGTACAAAAGACTCCCTCCATGATACTAAAAATTTTTACACTTAGTTGCCGCGTGGTCTATATTTTTATTGGTTCTAACTAGACCTGCTAGAACGTGGTGCGTTCTATAACTGACTCGGCCTGTCGACAACTGTATATTTGTAACTGTAGGTAAATTTTCGAACCTGAACTGCGGAGTGAAACTGCTTCGTAATAAAACTATTTGAGCGGCTGTAATTTTTTTTCAATTTCTTACTGTGTACAGCGGCATAATACCGTCCAGCGACAGGTGGTGAGCTTCCGCGGTACATTTCCCATGATTTATTCGATGTTCTCGTGTCGCTGCATCGAGATCGATGAAGCGCACAGGTGCGGGTTTGATTCCCATCTCGAAAATACAGTTATGTTGCGTACGTTCTGATTTGCAATATTTCAATTTTGATTCTTACGCCATTATTGGAACGACTGCTAGTAAACCAAAATGTTGACATTAGTACTATACATATTTCAGAGATCCTTTTTGGATTAGTGGGCGGTACCCCAACTTCCGATCCGAAGGTCATGGGTTCAAAACCAGCCATGCTACTATGGATTTTGCCACTAAAAAAAATTGTGAGTGCGCGCACTAACAAGAACCGCATCCCTAATGAGCCGCATGCGCGGACGCACTAACAAGAACCGCATCCCCGATGAGCCGCATGCGTGGACGCACTAACAAGAACCGCATCCCTGATGAGCCGCATGCGCGGGCGCACTAACAAGAACCGCATCCCCGATGAGCCGCATGCGTGGACGCACTAACAAGAACCGCATCCCTGATGAGCCACATGCGCGAGCGCACTAACAAGAACCGCATCCCTGATGAGCCGCATGCGTGGACGCACTAACAAGAACCGCAACCCTGATGAGCCGCATGCGTGGACGCACTAACAAGAACCGCAACCCTGATGAGCCGCATGCGTGGACGCACTAACAAGAACCGCAACCCTGATGAGCCGCATGCGTGGACGCACTAACAAGAACCGCAACCCTGATGAGCCGCATGCGTGGACGCACTAACAAGAACCGCAACCCTGATGAGCCGCATGCGTGGACGCACTAACAAGAACCGCAACCCTGATGAGCCACATGCGTGGACGCACTAACAAGAACCGCAACCCTGATGAGCCGCATGCGCGGGCGCACTAACAAGCACCGCATCCCTGATGAGCCGCATGCGCGGGCGCACTAACAAGCACCGCATCCCTGATGAGCCGCATGCGCGGGCGCACTAACAAGCACCGCATCCCTGATGAGCCGCATGCGCGGGCGCACTAACAAGCACCGCATCCCTGATGAGCCGTATGCGCGGGCGCACTAACAGCCTACTGGCCAACGTTGCAGTGTGTACACCAGCTAGTGTCCAGAGACACTGACTGGTAGTGCTCAAGCCGATCTCTCAAATCCTATCCTATCGTCAAATTAGGTTTATTTTTTATTTATTTATTAACTGCCTGTGTTTACTAACTTAGTACTAACAGGTATAAGTTATTTTTGTATACTAAAAATATAATGGATCATTTGTCTGAAATAATCATTTTTTATTATTATTTTATTTTAGGAAATATTTACAGTTTCCTCAACCAACAAAACAAAATAAGGAAATGATGAGTTTCTAAGATAAGAGTAACACCAGAAAAGTACATTATATACACATACATATACTAATATCATTCATAATTTAACATTAACAGGCTACATCTTCATACGATGTGCGATTAGCCTCGTTACGAGGTTAATACCTACTTGTAGGTAGGTACTAAGATTATGTATCTACTTATGTATTTATGATTATGTAACGGAACGCTTCGCTGGATAAAGCAGGGTTATTTTACTTCCGATTGCAATAATTAATTATTCTTTATGAAGTTAATTTTATTGTTAATTAATGAGACAAAACCAATTATCATAATTGTGTTAGTTTTATCCAAACACATGATATTACAGGGACATCAGACTTTTCCAATCATGGCTGAGACATGATGCTTGCGAAATGTATGATCCTGGCAACGCGCAAGTGATACATATGGTACTGCAAGCGACCATAGGTTACGGTAACCGCATCCAACAAGTGATGGGCCGTATGATTGTTTGCCATGTTAGTATAAAAAAAACGAAATACCAAAATACGGATGTTTTGATATAATCTTTGTAACAGCTGAAGAAACAATGAAATATTCAGATCCTACTTCCTACTAATATAATAAATGCGAAAGTCTGTGTGAGAATGTTTGTTACCTCGTATCTCCGTAACTACTAAACCGGTTTTGATGAAATTTGGAATGTAGATAGTTTAGGTTCTGGAATAACACATAGGGCTTCTTAAATAATCTTATTTTCGAAAATCAACCCCTAAGAGGGTTAAACAGGGTGGTAAAGTTTCTATGGAAAAAAATATTCCTTTGTTTTATTCACTCAAAACTCGGTACACATAAAATAATGAAACACTTTTTTTTTCAAAACTACCCTGTGGGGGTGTGCAATTGAGTTCTAAACTTTGTATAAATTGTAATCCTTGGTTCGATTCATTCAAAAGTTGGTGGACATAGTTTGAAGCCTGGAGACGGTCATATGCTACTTTTATTAACATACCACGCGGGCGAAGCCGCGGGCAACAACTAGTAATTAAATAAATAAATAATGCTGGATACTTTCACATAGCATCATCTAGCCTCAAAGTAAGCAGAGCTTGTGTTATGGGAACTACATGACTGATAATGCTTATATTATATTTTTTTGTAAATACATACATATTATACATAGAAAACACCCAGAGCCAAGACAAATATTTGCAGATCATACAAACATTTGTCACACTAAGTAACACAAGCGTATGTGTTATTTATAATTATTTTACGTACACCCCCGCCACCCTCCAATCTCTTACTATCCTCTCCAACCAACGGTTGTCTGGAAGAGATCGTTTCTAAGCGATAAGACCGCCCATTATACTTTCCTTAGAATAATATTTTGTTATTATGTTATTTATATTGTAAAAACGGGAATTTTCACGTACCGCACTATCGGTACCGACCAAGTTTCGACTCATTACGAGAGTCTTCATCAAAGTGAGTGATCGCGACGCTCTCGCTTCGCGTCGCATCGTGCACTGTGCACTGTGAATGAGTCGAAACTTAGTCGGTGCCTTCACCGATAGTGCGTTACTTGAAAATTCCCGTTTTTAAAATATGAATAATCAAATTCACGATAGTCTTTGGAATAAAATTATGTTGTTTGTTTAAGGTGAACAATAAAGTATTTTCATTCATTCATAATTATAAGTAAAACATAAGTTTTTTATCAGGCGGCCAAAGCATTAGGCAGAAGCTAGTGTGATACAAAATATTTTTTAAAGAGAACTCTAGAAAACGATCGCACACCCTGATGCAATTTTAAACACGATATAAACACGGCGTTTAAATGTACATTACATAGCTACTAGGAATCTAGTTATTGTGTCTTCGGTCACAGAATAATATAACTAGGTATACCTAGATACATAGATAAATCATTTATCTGCAAGTACTTATTAATTAAGTATATAACTATGGTTGCAATGTGACTGAGGTAAGAAGCCACACATTGGGATAGGACTCAGCATATATAGAGTTTATAGAGGCGCAGAGCTCTCTTTCAACGTATATAAAATAAAATCGCACAATTTATTATTAATAAAAAGACATTACCTATTTAAATATGTGTTGGAGGTGAAATAATTTACTGCCTACCTATTAACTTGTACCTACTAGAACGATCGACTTTTGATTTTTTTATGATATTTATGTTCTCATGTAAGTGACTATGTCTTTATGGGAATAAACGTCCTAAACCTAAACCTTAAAAGAAGCTAAAGTTAACATTACCTTCAGACTTTAGGTACCTACCAACTTTAGTAAGGAACCCAAGAGAACTTTCATCTGTCCTACATGAACTTGCCCAGCGATGGCGTTACATAAAGAAGTCCGTGGTGCTAATTCAAAGTTCTAAATGAACAACTTTCCAAATAAATTGTGCTTCTCGTTCTAGGAATTAATTGATTGTTCTATTGTCTAGCCTAGTGGATGTTAGGAAACCTAGAGAAGTAAATAAATTACGACATTCCTCAAAAAAATGGTTGATTGTCAGAGAGACCCGAAATATAATCTTACTAATATTATAAAGTTTGTGAGGATGGATAGAGGTTTGTTACTCTTTCACGCAAAAACTTCTGAACGGATTTTGATGAAACTTTACAGTAATCTTATACATCAGAAAAACACTAAGGCTACTTTTTATCTGGGTACCATGGGCAGAGGCTAGTTGAAGATAATTTTCTTTTAATTTCTTTAAAATACGTTTTTGTAATCATCGACAAGTTACGGTAACCGCTTACAAAAAAGTTTGCCAACTTGGTGTTGTTAAAAAAAAACGTTTTTTTCGGAATCCAACGAAAAGACTCGACGCTTACAAAACGCCAAGATAGTTTTGGTAATTATTAATTAAAAAATATCAAAGAGTTATCCAGTAGTTACCTAGACCATTCCATACAATTAAATTAAAAAGTAATAAAATACCTTTTAATTTAATTAAAATTATCAATACCTACTAGGATGGGCGACTGTTACGGATATGAATAATAGAACTGAGCTATTCTGTTCTTCACTGAGCACGAAGGTACACTATTTCCCATGCTTAGTTAAGTAGGTACTTACATAGCTAAGTATAGAGTCACAGAATAAATAATATTTAGTACTATAGAGCCAGATGTTATCTGAGACGGAGTCAATGAACTTCTGACGCCAGAGACAATGCAACAGTTAGTAAGGCGCATAGTTTTAGCTCTAACTTGGGATATAATATACAGGGTATACCCTGTATATTATTAAAACTGAAGAAAAATTTAAGAATACTAAAACTGAAGGAAAATTTACCTCTAAATGTCCATTTGTGTCTTATTTATATTGGCGTCGATTCTTTTGGTATACTAACTAAACTTAATTTTATCTATCGCTCTCTTTTACTGACAGTTATAAAAGAAACAGATAGCAACAATTTTATTTCTGTCAAAATGGTCAGTAGTGTTTTCCATACAAGTTTAGTCATGATTTCAAAACATGCCGACTATAAACACGAAGAATAGAGACACGTTAACTAATTTGACAGGAGTGAAATTCTTGCCATCTCTTCCTAGCATGCATTATCAGTGAAAGAGAGCGACGGTTTAAATTAAGTTTAGTTTGTGTACAAGAGAATCGACGACATTATATTGTGTTATTTTTGTAGCCGTGGCGTGGCTGAAATGTGGTTGTAAAGGCCCTGGCACACTGCAGATGCTGGCCAGGATAATATAGATTTAAAAGATGGGAGGAATTGGTACTTAGACCGACGAACAAACAAACACTTTTCAGGGAAATTCCGAAGCGGCTGATGACGAAACCAAAGACCAAAGTGCTGGCGCTTACCTTGGTCAGAAAATTTGCATTGCTATTAAACGAGGTAATGCCGCCAAAGTCTTATTTTCCTTTTTTAATATTAAGAAGATAGTTTCTTATATTTTTTTCTGTTTTTAAAGTAGTTCTTGGATTCTGTTGAACTTGACAAACACTTAAAAGCATTAGTAAAACTATTTGTACTAATGATTGAAGTTCCATTACTCAATAACTTTCGTTTTGATAAGTTTAAGTCATCGGAGTTTACGTAACGCTTTCAAGTTTTGCGTGTCTAGTAGCTTTATTTTGAAGGTTCCGTAGAAATTAATTCCTTGTCTCAAGGTACCTGTGCTTTAAGGTTTTTTTGACAACAGTTTTGATCATATTTATCAATTGGTTAGTCTTAGTTTACACGAAATAATGTCACTATTTATGGTTCCTACTTATAGAACAGTTTTTGACTCCGATTACTTACTTATTTCATAAAAGCTGCTTAAGTCTAGTCAGTCTTAAATACTGTGAGTTTTTATTTTTATTAATTACTAGCTTCTGGCCACGGCTTCGCCCGTTTTGTACCCGCATAAAAAGTAATCTATGTGTTATTCTGACGTATAAGCTATATTACTGTAAATTTTCATTAAAATCCGTTTAGTAGTTTTTGCTTGAAAGAGTAACAAACATCCATTCTCACAAACTTTCGCGTTTATAATATTAATAGAATAAAAAGATTATTTTATACAATACATAATACAATAAAGACATTATTAACTATTCACAATAAAAATGATCACCAGAAAATGTCTTAGCATAGCGCCAGATTCAATAAATTATTGATACTCTTTCATTATTTATTTATTTAGGTTTGTTCGTTTTTCTCTCATTCCAAGGAACCCCAGCTCGAGATGAAGCATCGATTGGTGTTCGGTCACGTCTCCAGCCTCTGCTGGGTACCTACATGGAGGCACGCAGCGACCTCTGTGTCACTTTCTACAAACCACCATGGAGAGGAGTTTTCTATTATAACTAACAAAAATACCAAAACATAAGTATTTAGGTTAAATATTTACTAGCTGTACTACGACCGCTCTCGGCAACCGCGTCGTATCGCCCGCCCGCGCTATTACTACCTAATTAAGAATCATACCTACTCTGTTAACTGTTTAAAATCCTACTCCCTACTACTATTATAAACGCGAAAGTTTGTGAGGATGGATGTTTATTACTCTTTCACGCAAAATCTACCTGACGGATTTTAATGAAAATTTAAAATACGTTCAGTAGTTTGTAGTCATGCCCCTACAGTAGGTTATAAAGCTTATACATCAGAATAACACATATGCTTTTTATCCGGGTACCACGCGGGTGAAGCCGTGGGCAGAAGCTAGTAATTATATATAATTTGAACAAACATGGTTTAGTGCGCCTCATGAGGTATCATTCCATAGATTGATAGATAGAAAATTATTAATTGCACAACTAAAAAGTACTTAATGCTAGATAGCATTATCTTCCATGCTACATTTCTGATCTGATGATAGAGCCAGGAGGTGGATAGTGGAACTCGTCAGTGACTAGTTAACCCCTCGAGTTTTGGCTCATATGATTCGTTTTGACGAGTCCAATAGATTTCACTTGGTGTCGAGGATCTGATGATGGAGCCAGGAGGTGGATAGTGCAATTATTTTTATAATTTTTAGTCTGTGATATAAGCGTGTTTTTTTTAAACTAAGTCCACATTTTATTTTACGGTGGGCATAATTCGAAATTATGAATCTGTGTGTTACCTGATGTAGGTACCTACCTAAACAAAACGGCAGTTTAAGAAGTTACCAACCTGTTTACCTAAAGACCTAAACTAATTGATTTGATCATGAATAATTAAAATACCAATATTCTTTAGCTCGTCCTCCCACCTTTTGAACTGTCTCCCCCTATTCCGTTTATTGTATTTAGATTAGATAAAAAAAATACGATAAACTGAGAAGACGTACAAAAATAGAAGATGTTACTTTTAAAGTAAAGGAACTAAAATGGAGATGGACAGGAGATTCAGTAAGGGGAAAGGAGAAATGGAGTAAAACGTTGATGAACAGTTCAAAAGGTGAGAGGACGAGCTAAAGAATATTGCAGAGAAATCATGGACAAGGAAAGCAAGAGATAGAGAGGAATGGAAGAGGTTGGAGGAGGCCTTTGCCAAAATAGGGCAAATAGATAATAATGCCGATGCCATATAAAATATTAAATATTGTATTAAGTATATAATTTATCTGAAATAAAGGGCTTATATTATTATTATTAAATAAAATACCAACAAAATAAATATATATCGTGTGGACGTAGCGAATTTGAGAAAACAGAGAGGAGTAATTTATCTGTGCTAACATTTTATTCACGAAATCGCCAATGGGTCATAATTTCGTTTCGTTTATAATTAATTCAGACTATTCTCTAAACATTAATAACTACGTCTAGTACATTGCGTAGTATAGCCCATTTCACGTGTCCGATCGCTCGTATGTAATCCACAGCAAGAATCGTTCATCTGCTGATCTTCAAGATAACATTTCAACATATCGGCGGTAGTGGAAAATCATACCGATTTCTATAAATCGGTATAATTAAAAAAAAGTATGCTACTATTAGCATACTTTTTTTTATAATTGCATCTCCAAATGCATCTCAGAGTTCCGAACAAGCCGGCACGGGCAGCCGCCAGCCGGCTGTTCACTCGGACGTTATCGGAAATCAATCTCCTTTCACTACGAGTACCTACCCGCAGATTTATTATAATAGTTAATTACGAGTGCTTTCACGATCCTCATGTGCCTCGACCTGTTGTGAGTGGACCGCGGCTGTCTCGGGGTGTTACGTCATGCTTTAACCGACTTTTAAAATGGAGGAAGTTCTCGATTCGGGGGCATTGAGGAACATCTATGAGGCGTACTCTATTCCTTCACTTATTTTTGGTGATTTTAAATGTTTGTTTTTTCATTTAGTTTTTAGCAGATATTTAACATTAAAGTCGTTAATCTTATTTTTTGAATCTTATCACAAAGACTATTATTAGTACACTTGTAGTATTTTTGTAATTAATCAAGCTATCTACATTTTTTAATTTTTAACTGAATTTAAAAAACTTATTAATCACTTCACACTTCTTTCCTTAAACTCTTTTTAGGGCTAAGCTCGCCTTTGTACATGCCTCACCTAATATTTTGTTTTATATTTCTCTTTTATTTCTGTGTACAATAAAGAATTATAATCATTGCTTTTTCCTTTAACTGTAGGTACTTACTAGTGATAAAGAGGGAATAGCCCCTAGTTATTCCACCATCCGTCACAAAGCCCTTCTCAGGGTCACCATACCTCGACCTGTCCTCTTAACATGAAGACAACGATTTTGTCTACCGCCGAGAAGACAAAAAATAATTTGTCCCTCTCTTTCGTTTGACAGAATACGCGACAGAAATAGTGTTTGTCTTCTCTTCATAGACAATACGTTGGCTTGGGTGCTCATGCTAAGCGGGCTGGTTAAATCACTAATGAAGAAGACGGAAATTTGAGGAAGGATTGGACAGATGACTTTTCAGCACCTAAACTTTACCAAATTCTTCACTTATCCATGTATACATAAAGGGTGTTCTGGAATATGTGTACTAAGCCGAAAGGAGGTGTTTTTGGCAGTGAACAAATTTCCCTAAAACAATGCGATCTGCTATCGTTACTGTGTAAAAGCTCACTCTATAAACGAACACTACAAAAAGCTACCTACTCCAGAAACTACGATGATTGTGCGTATAAGATATCTAAGTAGATAGTATCATACACATGTTCTTATTGTGGGCATTGTTACTACCTGCTAATAGAGATAGCCTTGATTGAGAGTATAGTTGTGCGCATAAGTCTTTATTAAAGTTTTTAGAAGTCATATAAGCAAAAATCTTCAAGCCTCAATACTTGAAGTCGGTTTAAGACGTTAAAAATGTTAGTTGATAATAAGTTTAATATACAATTTCATCCCTTATTTTTTCACCCGTATGGGTGGAGATTTTATTTTTTTAATTTATATGGGTTAAGTACTCTCAAACTACTCAAAAAAATAATCTTGGCAAAGATATCGCGTAACATACACACAAAAAAATTATAGGGTCCTTCTGGTATCTATATTTTTCTCCCTAGGGTTTGATCGTTTGATTTAGCTTAATGTTGTTAATTGAAATTCTCTGTCATTATTCTAGAATAAACCGTCGATTAATCTCTTGAAAGATGGTTTAAACTTAAAATCAAATCTGGTTTTGTCAGGGCCAACCATGGTTTTAATATACTTACACCTCATCGAAAAACAGTGTTATTGCAAAGCGCATAGGATCTAAAATTCTAATTTATAATAAGATTGCAAGATGTCCATTTGCTTTTAAAATGCGTCACAACCAAAACATAAGAAATTGCACGTAATTTCCAAACGAAAGAACGAAAGGTTCTGACAAAAATATAAATATACTAGGTAGGTCACCTAGTAAATTTCTATCGTAACTAATTTATCTTTTAGCAGTAGTTTATCATCAAAACTTTTAATAACCAACTAGCCTCTGCCCACAGCTTCGCCCGCGTGGTACTCGCATATAAAGTAGCCTATGTGTTATTCTAATGTATAAGCTATATTACTGTAAAGTTTCATCGAAATCCGTTTAGTGGTTTTTGCGTGAAAGAGTAACAAACATCCATCCTCACAAACTTTCGCGTTTATAATAGTAGTAGGATTTAATGAAATGTCAAATCCTACTGCTATTTTATTTTAATGTTAATTTTTTATCCTTGTTTGCTTTCAAATAACAATGTATATTGAAAATCAAGATTCAAACATTTGTTCTTCAAGAGATAAACCGCCAATCTAAACCAACCTTTCGTAATGAGACCCCAATTATTAATAAACACTTGTCTACTCGCATGTTCTGTCGACAGCAATAATAACAATAACAGCTTTCTTTTCTATCGGCTATTAGATTCCGTTCGTTGTCAGATGACCCTGTTCTGTGGCCGACTGTCCCTGTGTTCTTGCGATCGTTCTCTCATTTTATAATTAAAGGTTTCAAAAAAGTAATATTAGCACGTTTGTCAATGTCACTTATAATAAAGTAAAAGTGTTTAATTGTACGTTTTAAACCTACTCTTATACGTCATTTAAAAACATGTGAGAACCGTTTCACATGCCTTATAAGTTTTTAAACGATGACGGCAATTCTAAAAAGGTTCTGACACACTGACTACCATTCCATTTCGGATTCGTTTACTAGAGTTTTTTTTTATTTATCAAAAATACTTAGATCATAATTTGGCCATAATCTCACCTGACGGTAAGTGATGATATGGCCGGCAATGAAGCATGAAGGTTTAGAATATAATATTCACTCTTGAAGAGAGCCCATATTATTGTATATTTCATGAAAGACAGACGGTGGTTATGTGTTCCATTCCTTCTTTCTTATTATAAAAGTGAAACTGAAACGCTTAGTGTGAAAGGGTGGTATATCTATCTACCGACAGGATACGGATGATACTGAGGTTGAGTTGTTAAGTAGCTATATGTATTTGAATGATAGAAGCACAAACTCCAAAAATTTAACATCTGAAGTATGCCGGCGGTTCGTCTAAAAGCACGGGAAATGGGAGTAAGTGTGAAATAGTATGTAGCAATAGATTGGCTATTGCAAGAAATTATAAAATTCTCACACAAATAAACCTTCACTTTGTGATCTATCACTCCTCTTACACCAAACTAACTTTAGGGAATCAATACTTCATACAAATGATAATGTTCGTCATGTCATCATGTCAATGTAGATAACTGCAAATTTATGAGACCTAACAGTAACGAAACGAGGCGACAGAATGAGTAAATGCAAATAGGTAGTAACCGTAACTAATAGCGGTGCTTTACGACTTTTCTCGTAAAGTACCTACTTAAAGCTAGGTACATGTTTCGGAGGCTCTGTGGGCGGTGGACGCAAAAACATTCCTGTGGTTTAAAGCTGTGCTTTCAAAGTGCCACAAAAAAACGTGTCAAGCGGTTTATATCATTTTATAGGAATCACTTTTGGTCATGGTTATGAATATTTTATTTTACTAAAAACTGGATTTATGGTACATGCAATCGTGCCGAAATATCGGGAAAGATTCATGAATTAATATCTCTGGTGTTATAAGTATCCATAGGTTACGGTAACCGCTTACCAGCAGGTGGGCCGTTGGCTTGTTTGTCAGTTTAGTTGTATAAAAAAACCTACCATCTATATGATGATTATATGTTCCGCCCATCGCCGCGTCATTGAAGTGTGCCATGAGGCCAGGTATTTCAATTACATTCGAATTATCACATTAACCCCATGAGCTCTTCATTGATAAGTGAAAGTGTCTCGTGATGGAAACAGCCTTTTTTCTTGACGGCTCAAGGTTTGGCCCAGGTTCTTATATCAAAAAGCCTGGTGATCATCATCCATAGTCTATGGAAGCTGACAGCTAGACATAGGCCTTCCCAAAGAGTGCTATAACGAATGATCTTGGACGTTTTCCCTCCGCGTCGCGTCGTGCACTCTGCACTCTGGTATGGAACACTCACCCTGATGTACTTTCGAAATGAGTCGAAACTTAGTCGGTGCCTTCACCGATAGTGCAGTACGTGAAAATTCCCGTTTTTACAATATGAATAGTCAAGTTTACGATAGTTTTTGAAATGAAATCATTCGGTCTGATCAGATGAATACCTCCATCCATCGAAGGATGTTCTGAGACCTTTAATATATTATCAGTACATCGGTTGGAGAACCTATAATGCTAGTTTTATTTATTTCCATGTCCTGTGATGTAGACTGCCCCCCTATTCTGTATCTGAATGTCACCCGGTGATGAACGTTTCACAAGTTAAATGATTTTCACTTGCACAAAGTTACTATAAATATAGCCACGGAACACGGACATGAACATTGTCTTTAAGAGGCTCCTACTACTGCGAAAGAGCAATCTCACCAATAGGTATTGTAAAATCCTTATTGTTATGTTTTGCATGTTCTACAAATATTTGTTCATAGTCTGGGGGGTGTGGTACCACGGTACTCGTAGTTTCTGATACCCACAATACAGGGAATCCTAGTGTAACGACTTTAAAAAAAAGGTCAAAGTCAAAACCATTGGGTTTTAATTCATTGAGATAACAAGGATTATAATATGGAAACTTCAACTTATAAACTACGTGATTTAAAATCTTAAAGTAAATTTACGCAGATACCTCGTTTGCGACTAAGTCTAGAAGAATCAGGCAACAAACTCTGCTAGGTTTTAATATGATCCTTCATTTATCTATGGTATGGTGCCTTGCTCTCTGTTACCTACCCTGAGGGACTCTATACATTCTTGGTAAGCATCCTCTTCTGACTTGCGCCAAACCAATACAATCTCCGATCGCACCCATGCACTGATGCGCAGAGTGCAGAGTGCAGAGTGCGCTGCTCCCGTCTCTCGCCATCACTTTCGCTTTTGTCTCATGGCGTTTTTGCGTCGCGTGTCTTTTATCTTTTCCGCGGCGTGTTTCGAATGCACGTTTTGGCTCGTCGGCGTCGATGTGACGGTTAATTAATTCGAATCATCAACATAACCAAGCTTATAGCTCACAGCTTATTATATTTTTTACATTTTTCACACAGCATCATCTATCCCCAAACTAAGCAGAGCTTGTATTCTGGGAACTACATGACTGCATACATAGAAAACACCCAGACCCGAGACAAATATTTGCAGTTCATACAAACATTTGTCCCGCGGCGAGAATCGACCCGCAACCTTCACGGTATCAAGCGGGCCTTCGCTCACTGCGCCACAGAGGTCGTCAGTTACACTTACCAGCCAACATGATCGAACTCAAAGTTGCCGCGCTCTAACGGGGTTCATGTGGGTATCTACCTGGCATCTTAATGTATTGTCGTATTGTTTAAACACCTATACAAAACACCTATACAAAACACATATTCAAAATATTCTCAAAAATACCTTTTTTTTAAAGAAAATTGGTTTACATAACTAAAACTTGTTTATGTCCACTATGTTTATGTTTTCGAGGATACGTATTCTGGGACCTTTTCTTTTTTAGTACCTTGCTAGGGCTCTAACCTATTTCTGTATATTATATTTGAAAGCCCAGTTGCACCGGTGACTCATGCTACAGCGCTATTTCCAGCTTACAAAGCGACGTTTGAACATCTGCCAAAAGTTGCCACACCAAGGTACGCGGCAGTTTATTTTGCTTTTTTTTCTTAGAAAAGAATAAGAATAAAAAATAAGAACTGTATATTTTCGCGTATTTAGGTAGGGTATTACCATACAGTATGTAACAAAAACCCTGTCCGATTAATGATTTCTTCATAGTTATAGTTAATTATTGGTAAAAAAAACATTGAATTTTACAGGTCCTAGCAAAAGTAATACCTATTGCAAAAATCTAATGTTTATCTAAAATTTTAAATTAAAAATTATTCGGTATTACATTATTTATGTACTTTACACGTAATCAGTACAAATCTCAAATTTAATATGTCAAAAATATTGCGAAGGAATCGAATGTTGTTAAAAATTTCATTTTCTTAAATATATTTTATTAACTATCCCACACAACTTATATTACACTATAAAATAGTGACAATTACCAAATGTTCACCGGCTTTTTGCCAATTTTTTGTATTTATTTAAATTGTCTGAGAAAATACTAACACATACGTGATGACATTTCGATGTCTACATAATTAGTTATACCTAGTTTTTCCGATCTGCAACGGTCGGACCGGGTTTTAGCTACACACTGGTATATCTCTTTAAAATCCGTTCACTTTTGATTTCTAAAATCTATTTTGAATAATATGAAATTATCTTAAATTTCAATACCAATGACACATGATACAATTTAATTCTACCTTTGTCTCTATGTCAGCTTTTACTTTTAACTTCTTTATTTTGCGTTCCAAATACCTATCTATCATAAATTATTGCGAAAGTAAAAGTAAGCCAGACTGGATTAGATATAATTGAATTAAAATGTTGTTTTATGTCAAGTTACAGTATTATAAGAACCGGTTTGTCTATAATATTATATAGAAAGCCACATTGACCTCAGGCCTACTTTGATAGTTGATACCCTACTGAGGAATTCAACGGATAACATTACAAAGATTAGATTAAACAGATTATTAGAACATTCGAAAAAGAACCGCTAGATGTCCTACGAGACCAATATAATAATACTTCTGGATACTGTTGAGGCTGCCGGGTTTTTGTAGTGCCTCAGAGATGTTCGCGCAGACAAGGAAAGATGAATTTCATGACATCATCCGTAAAAAGACGGCATCTCTGATGAGTAGAGTTCGGGGCAGTCTCAACAGTATCCTGAAAACAGTTGCAGAGAGAAAAAACCTCTCCTATTTGGAGACATTTTATGTGGAGGGTAGCCAATCACTGATATCAAAATAGTTTTGTATATTCAATATCTTATAAATTATTTCTTCTTGGACACACACCCACAGTCATGCAGTGCTTTTATTGTTTGGTCATATCCCGGTGCAGAATGTCCTCAATCTACCTACCTCTTCCGATTTTCGCAGAATTTATAAACAAATAGTCTTAAGTGCCTATCTACTATACTAACAAATGGGATTGTATTATTGTCCGAAATAAAAACTTGATTTGATTAGAAGGCGAGTCTGAAAAACTCTCTCTCTCTCTTAGGTAAGTAGTTAAGTGAGTAAGTAAGGACTAAGGTAAGTAAGGTTAGTTATTTTAAGTACTTATAGATATTTACTTACGTACTTATAGATATATCCTCTAATCATAACACCATTCAACATCATAGTACCTAGGTCAGGTACTATTGTTAAACTGTAAATAAATGCCCTTTTATTTTGATTTCTATTTTTTAGATTTTAGAAAGAACGTTTGAACTTACAACAACAAACTACCGAATTCTGAATAAGCTGGACATTGAAAGGTATTTATAAAACCGGCCAAGAGTGAGTCATACTCGCGCACTGATGGTTCTGTAGGATAGTTCTTTTGTGAATAACAAGTTCGTACGGGCTGTACGAACTTGATAAATAATATTGTATTTTTTTAAGGATTTTGGTAAAAATCATCCGTAACCCGCATGATAGAGATCCTCAGATCCATACTCAGAACTCAGATCTGGGAGGATACCAAATAGGTAGTAGTGAGAGACATAGACATAAACATAGACATAACATTTATTTCCTACCACAATACACACAATATAAATTATCAATTTTAGAAATGAAAATTAATAACACGTTAAAAAAGGGATTAACACCACGTAAAAATAAATAAGAAGGTGAGCAATGTGTGCTGCAGTAGAAAATTGGTCTAGGCTCAGCATAATGCCGACTGTTGTGAACAGAAGGCGCTGTTACTCTGCCTACACCAGGACAAGAACAATCACAGGACCCAAAATTACAGACACGTCCAAAATTTATATTTGGTACTTTTCCATGTTTCTTATTGGTACTCGATTTCGTCGGTTTCCACACGATGTTTTTCTTCACTGTTAACGTGTAAACACTAACTAGAAATAATAGATCAGCCAAACAGTTGACTTTGGACATGTCGTAGCCTAAGTAAAGGGGTTTCTTTAGCATCCTTTAGATACGGAACCCTAAAACTAGATAACTCCTTTAGTGGTCATATGAATAAATTAATAAAACGTAGCAAGTAGGTAGATATGTCTTTATTATTTATAGCTTATAACATTTAACTACTTTAAAATAATTTATTTAACAATAAAATAGTTACCTAATCTAGGATATTTTTGTTAAAACATTGATATTGTCGCGAAAATAATATATTATCTACCACGTAATTCCAATTTGAAATGTAAGATTTCTTTTTCAAACGATATGTCAATTTGGAAGTCGAACCGCGACTCCTAATTTTATACCACTACTATATCACACATGCAAACCGATAGATAGATCAAAAGACAATGGTTTTTCCCCAAATAAAAAAGTACATAGGCGTACATACCACAACAACCGGACCCGGACCGAATAACTGCAGAACATACAAACATTTGTCCCGCATCGGGAATCGATCCCCACCATTAACAGTACTTCAACATTATTTCAAGTACCAGGAGTTCAGAACCATGCAAGAGGTGGATTTAACTATTCACTAACATAATAATATTTCAACTACCAGAGGCCTTACCATCAAGTCTTATTGCGTAAATTGCTTTCATCTCGAGTTTTTCAACTCGGGTTATTCTGAGAACCCACCCCGAGACCCTCAGGGGAAGGTTGCTCAGATTCCCCTTCATCTATATTTGATCTCCCCGATTAACAAAAACTGTATCCCCAAAAACTTTACCAATAAATGTGACTGTATGAAAAGCTGCTTGTTTCTGGATGATATCAATATTTATTTATGAACCTAACATGTGGCAATATCTACTCTGTAAACTCTTTAATTTACGTAGATATTGCGACAAGTTAATATAGTATGTAATAGACACAGGAATAGAGGCTATTCCTGTGGCGGCTACTACAATAGGTATGACTTCAGTCTTTTCCAAAGTCTTGTTATTTCATTTTTTAATGCATGATAATTTACTTAGTTTCTCTATTATTAATTCTTATTGTTAATCTTTAAACACAAAGCGGGATTCGACATATTTTCCTGAATTAAATCGGCAATAAGACTTGATGGTTTGGCACCAGGAGTTCAGAACGTAACAAGAGGTGGATGGAACTATTCGTTGACAGTAATAGTCAGCTGCTTGCTGCGGTTCGTCTCGAATCGATCCATAGTCCTTATGTCCATGATCATAGTGATGGAAATCGCTAGTGCGATCAGCATTATGAAAGCTACCATAAGGCCGGACCTGGAAAAACAAGACGATTTATTTATCAGCCTGTAATTACTTTCTGAGTTAAGATCCGCAAACCACTTTATAAATTCAGAATGTATGGAAATGCAAACAGAATATTACTTCGCCAGACACCTACAGATTTTTTTAAACCATAACTAGGTATATGTGGTTTCTGAGTCAGGATCTGAGAAATCAAGTAAATAATTCAAAAACACAAATTAAAATTAAGAATTCAAAAATCTTCCTATACATTTTGCAGAAGTAAAAACACATCGCAAGTTCATAAGAATCTTCTCAGTTTGCACCAAGAGGTAGTGAGACAGTATGACACTTTGTCACGGTTTTTTGTTGGAAGCAATTCCTGCAGGCAACCTGTTTTGAAGATCATGAAAAATAGATAGCGGGAATCAAACTACAAACTCTAGCGTCCTAGCCAGCTACTTTTCCACGGACCTCAGTGACAAAATGTCTTTGTCACAAACTGCGAAAGTGAATTGTCCGTCAGTTTTTTTTTGGTCTAGTTTAATTTCGAAGCTTACGCCATACAAACGATTTAAACGCGCTTCTGTCATAGCACACCTGAATCTCACTCAATCCTGTGAGGAGGAAGAAAGTATTTAGTCTTACTTACCAGATGGGAACAGTGGTGAAGGTCACACAGTCGAAGGCATCTGCAAACTTTTCGGTACTTTCCATAAATATCTGCATCTGAAATGAAGAATGCCAGCGGTATAAATATCAGGTTTCTAGTACCAAGGAATAGCTCATGTACTTTGAAAAAAAAGCCTCTGAATCTACCAATGAGTTCATCTTGTTCGATTGGCACCACACTAATAAGCTGAATGAAGGTTCATCAGATAAAACCAAGCAGAGTTTGTTGCCTGATTATTGCAACAAACTCTGCACAAGCACGTGCGGAGGAATCACCGTAAATTTAATTAAAAAAATTTAATTCATGATTTTTTTAAGCAGGCTAAGGTGTATAGATATGATCTCTTCATGTAGTTGAGTCGTAAACATTTAGTCTGACTCCAAACAGATGATCATCAATGAAATGATGGTGATGTCGTTTACCTGTACATCAGGAAGGGTCAAAGTAGCTTCTTCGGAGGAGTAGACGAGAGGCAACGGGCAGTGGTAGGACTTGCCGAGGACAGCTGATGGAGCATCAGGTGGTGATGGAGCCTTCAGGTTCAACCCTGGAAGATCGCATCATCCATCACCAATCATACTAAATAAAGGCATTTTTATACAACTAAAGTGAGAAAAATCACATGGATCCAAAAATAAACAAACATGCTCACAACTGTATTCCGATGCTGAACAATCTCAGATCCGTACTCAGTCCGCAAATGCATGAGGATACCAAGTAGAGGGTCGGAGACAAGTTCAAAAATTATATGTGGCACATGCCAAAATATTGAATAGTAGTTAGCAATCTGCGTCACAGGATCAAACCTCTTCGTCGCTTACCTATGGCATCATCAACATCGGCACCCCGTAAAAGTTAAATACTGATCATAGGCCTCCCCTAAAGTTTTCCATGATCTCCAGTCATTATCCTTCCATCTCCATCCATCTATCTTACTTAAGACTTCAAATTTTTTTGGTTCTTTTTATTTCGTTCTGTTTTCCTTTCGATCGTGAATCCATCAGGTGAAAAGTGTGTCCTGGTTTTTATGTCGAAAACTATATTTTCAAGGGTTTATTAGTTCAATCAATATGGGCTGACTATCACTTGCTCAATTCGTCAAGTTACTTGTATCTTTGGCTCTTATTTGGATAGTCTTTGACAACTGCAGATGATGTAGATCCTCACCAGTGGCCTCCAGCCCGAACTTAACCTCCACACCGACTGCAGACCACCATCCAGCCGACTGCTTGAAGCTGAACTCCAGAGTAATCTGGAATCAACAAGAATATCTTCAGATCTGCGCTCTAGTCTTTACATAATCCTCATCAGCCCACATCAGTCCACTGCTGGGCAAAGGTCTCTTCAATACGCGCCACAGAGCCCGTTGTTCGGCTCTTCTCATCCACTTTCTGGCCAACGCCTTCTCATCGCTCTACCTAGCCTCTTTACAATAGGTTTTATCAAAAAGCGTATATCAACCCTAAGCTGGCATAGGAAAAACAGGTGTTGATGAAAAAGGCTGTATTAATAATAAAATTTAACAATATGGGGAAGCTGAAGCTAATTCAAAAGTTAAAGAAAATAAAACAGAGTTTAAGAAACACGTTTAATAGAAGAAAGTCAGTAAACGAAAGACGAAAAGAAAAAGAATAGATGCAGAAAAAAGTTACACAATTATGTAAAGTCTGAAGAAAATGTATCAGTTAAACAATATGGACACAGAATGAAATGTAAGTATCTATTTATACTTTAAAATATGGGGAAGCTGAAGAAAATGAAGAAGTTGTAAAAAATTACGTTATAAAATACGTAACAAATTACATTTATGATAAAAATATTATAAAAAGAAAGTTAATGAATATGGGAAAGCTGAAGTTAAATAATAAAGTTGTATACAATAAAGACTAGACACGGAGACACGTTAAAAATCAAGAAATCGTTGGTTATTAAGAATTATCGTGGTACCACTACACCCAGACCCGGAACAAACACCTGCAGGACATGCAAATATTGATCCCGCAGCAGGCATCGAACCTGCACCTCTTGCATCTCAACCTAAAAATACAAGAAGAAATTGAAGAACATGGAAACCAATAATCGCGACAGAGTAAGAAGTCACCTTATGACATAATATAATGCTGGACATTTTTCACACAGCATCATCGAGCCCCAAACTAAACAGAGCTTGTGTTATTGGAACTACATGACTGATATACTACATAGACGCATAGAAAACTGCCAGACATATATTTCCAGATCATACAAACTTTTGTCCCGCGGCTGGAAACAAACTCGTAAAAATAATAAGTCATTTATTTATCTCACAAGAACATGATGCTCAACTAGAAGCACCATGTGTTACCTTTACCTTGTCCCGGCTGCCTCCGTCTGCGAAGCGCACCACGAGTATGGTGTAGAGGCGGGTGGGCTTGACCGTGGGCTCCCCGACCGGCGTGCTCAGCGCGGTGCTGGAGCCGTTAGCGAAGCGCAGCGCCGGCCAGCCCGACGAATACAGCAGCGCGCCCTTACCAGGTGGCCCTGGACGGAACCGATATTATTATATCTATCCTACTATATATATTTAATATAATAAATGCAAAAGACTGTGTGTGTGTGTGTGTGAGAGAGAATGTTTGTTATTACGTATCTCCGTAACTACTAAACCGATTTTGATGAAATTTGGAATGTAGATAGTTTAGGATCTGGAATAACACATAGGATAATATTCGAAAATTGTTCCCTTAGGGGGTTAAATAGGGCGGTAAAGTTTCTATAAAAAAAATGTTTGATTCGCTCTAAAAACTGTACAAATAAACTTTAAAGTAAATAATTAAACACGTTTTTTTTTCTAAACTACCCTTTCCAATTGAGTTCTAAACTTTGTATAAATTGTAATCCTTGGTTCGATTCATTCAAAATTTGGTGGACGCAGTTTGAAGCCTGGAGACGATCATATGCTACTTTTATTAACATACCACGCATGCCAAGCCGCGGGCAACAACTAGTCTATAATATATGTATATGTACCTTAAAATATATATATACCTACATAATATAAGTAGTACTCATGTAGTGTCCATATCACAAGCTCTGCTTAGTTTGGGACTATGTGGTGCTGTTTGAAATATATCCAGCATTATAAGTATAATCAAATTAGCGTTTTTTCGAAATGGCAAATTTAAACTGAAATGTCTTCTTTTTTAACTTGGAATACTAAATTCAAATTAATGTTGTTTTTAAAGCATAATATTCTATTTTCAAAAACTAATTGGAACTAATTCAAATTAATTTGTTATTTTGTTTTTTCATTACATTAAGCAAAAATATTATGAATTATAATACTATACCATATCTTATGTTATGACTTTCCGTGTCACAGAGCTGCTAGTTAATCATATTTTTTTTTTATATTATTACATACTTATTATCTCACATTATTATTATTTGTATGTAGAGGTATATTAAATAGGATATGTATTTATCTGTTATTTATGTAGGTATTTTGACAGGAAACTAATTTGACAGGAGTCAAATTCTTGCCATCTCTTTCTTGTGTGCACTATCAATAAACGCGTTAGTTTAAATTAAGTTTAGTTGATGTACTTTCTGATTTGAAACTTACCAGTAGCGTTATAAAGCGCATATTTGAGCAGTGCCTTGGCAGGTTTGTCTTCGTCCTGAGGAGATGACGTTGTGGTGGTGTCTTCAGCCTGGCGTCGAACACGGGACCACTCGTTATCTGGGTACTCCATCTGGCTTTGAGACACGGAATTGCCTGAAATTAAATTTAAATGAACTTTAGCGACTAACTTTGGTGCGAAACAAAAAACTAAACAATTATGCCCTGTGTCGTGGGTATCAGAAACAACGAGTACAGTGGTACCGCAACACCCGGACCCGGAACAAATAACTGCAGAACATACAAACAATTGTCCCGCAGCGGGAATCGAACCCCGCCATTAACATAACTTCAACATTATTTCAAGTACCAGGAGTTCAGAACCATGCAAGAGTTGGATTTAACTATACATTAACACAATATTATTTCAAGTACTAGAGGCCTTACCATCAAGTTTAATTGGGATTTAATTCAGGCAAAGATATCAGATCCTGCTTTGCAGATGAGTACCTAGATGAGGCTTCTCAACCGCTGCTCCATCGACGACGTCACTATCATTGTATTGGAACTCACCTAAAATACCTAAAACTCTTCCAGCTCCGTAGATGTCCTGAAGTCTAGCGAATGTCTCCGTCATCTGCGCGTCGCGTTCTGACCATGGACCTTGTAGAGTCAAAACCTGAAAGGGTATTCTTACATCGGTAAGAATGTCATAGTGATTTTTGACAATGGCCTCGATTCTGTAGTACACTGACTAAACTAAATTTAAACTATCGCTCTCTTTTACTGATAGTGTACGCAAGAAAGAGATAGCTACAATTTTAGTACTGTGTGCTGCTGTCAAATTAGTTTACGTGCCGCTTTTCTTCGTGTTTATAGTCAGCATGTTTTGATATCACGACTAAATTTGTATGGGAAACTTAAATCTGACTAATTTGACAGCACTAAAATTGTAGCTATCTCTTTCTTGCTTTCACTATCAGTAAAAGAGAGCGACAGTTTAAATTTAGTTTAGTCAGTGTACTACAGAATCGAGGCCATTACCTCTTTACAGTAGCACAATAATTTAAATTATACCTTATTGAATTTTATTGCATACATACATTAGAAAATATTATTTATTTATTTGACCCAAACCCACTCTGAAATCACTGTCTGTTTTAATGGTTCTGAATAACTGACCAGAGTATCTAGACAAATAACGTCACGCTTATTTTTCCTTATAGACCAGGCGTTTAGGCTGCTGCCAAGTATTACCTTGACAAATTTGTGTTAGCGTGAAAGGAAAACTAAGCGAGAGGTATTTGTCTTTATACCCAGGTCTCTTATTATACTTGAACTTGAATATGTATTTTGAAGTACCTGTTATTATTAGTAAATAAATGAGCATGGGTAATTTAGACACACTCATAATCCGAGTTTTAAAAGGTTTGATCTCAATGCTAAAATACCAGAAACTTTTTTCAGCAGTGTCCATTACAAAACCAGTGACAAATAAATAGAAGTGAGTTGGTAGGCAGTGGGTATCTGTCATACCTTTTTTTTTTGCAAAGCAAGTCGACAAAAATACGGTCAAATGAATGCGTAAGCCCTTGAAGCCCTTTAAGGTAAGAGCTTCTTTCCAACGGCCGCTTTCGGGTACCACGCGGGCGAAGCCGTGGACACTAGTGTTTAATAGATTCAGAGAATTAGTAAGGGTTAGATTTGGGTGTGAACTGACCTGCGTCTCATTACTGATATAATCAGGATGTACATCTAGGAAGTCCTGCGGTAATACCAGCGTAGTCTGACCCTCCACCATCTTCCTCAACCTCGGGAAATATCCACTAGACAGGGGCACAGAGTCCTGGTTATTGAACACCACTATTGCCGCCTGTTCCTCGTATATCTTCATCAGATCATCCTGTTCCAAGTATTTCAACGCTGGTCTTCGGTATTTTTCAAGAGATTTCGGCCCAAAGAACAGGAAAGGCCCTTCTAAATTGGCCTCCGCGGTGTAAAATACGGTAAATAATAGAAGAAGATTCATTTTAAATGTCATTCTTTGGGGTTGTATCGCGGTTTTTGTGAGTTTTTGTTAAGGAAAACGACACACAGTTTATTGAAGGGTGGGTATTGATTTGGTCCGCGCATGCGTGCTGTTGCGTAAGGGGCGGATGGAACTGGGGTGGACTGTTACAATGTAAATGGCGGGAATGTTGGAACTTATTTCTGTTCTATTCTGAGAAACTCTGGAAAGGCACCATGTTGTATTGTTTATGAGCAATTTTACATAATTATAACCTGTACTTTATAATCGACTTCATAAAAATATTAAAAAGAAATGTACATTTCTTTTTGTTTTTGTAACGTAATCTAAATTCGTTTTCGTGTAGGTGCATTGTCTTGGCGATGGCGATCATTTCAATAAATAAATATCTTTCTAAGATTTTGGCCTACCTTCCAAAACAATGAGTGTAATAAATTGACACAGATTTTATTTGTAACAAACTAGGTATTTATTATTTTCTAAAAATATAACATTTTCACTAGATGCAGGAATGTGATGAAACATACGCCTAAATATAGTTTTGTCGTAGCTGCTGATGAAGGTGTTGAAGAGAAGAAGTTGTTTTCTGAAATTACATAAATGGTTTTAATATTCTTGATTTGAAAAGATTTAAATATAATCACATATCACTTATCAGGTGAGATTATGGTCAATAGAAGGTATATTAGTGGTACAAAAAAATAGGGAACCATTTTCGGTATTTTCTACTAACATTGAACTACCTACAAAATTGTTAAAGTGAAGGTGTTTCAGAAGGTAGTATTTTTAGTCCTTTACTCTTCACTGTATACGGGTCCAACTTACTTTTCCTCTCGTTAGGGTCTGTGACCCCACAGGGCCTATACGATATGGTGGTCTTCCTCTTGGTGTTCACGTATCCTGGGATGAAGATACTCGGGGAGTCCAGTCTTCCGGATGCCAACAACCTGAATGCAAATATTTTACTTTGCAATTTTTGTAAACCACGCAAAAACTTGTTTGTAAGATAGTTTTTGCTTGGTTCCCTATTGTTCTAACTTTCTTAACATTATTTCTCTTAACAAGCTCTACTTCTCCTCTTCTCCTTTACACGCACTACCACCTCACTCTTCGTTACATAAAGGTTAGCTGGAAGAAAATGACAAATAGCAATAAGTTTGCCTTTGTACTTGATCTTGTGCAATAAAGCATTTTCTATCTATCTACTACTTCTGCTTCTTCCTGGATCCTTAACATAGGTTAATCATATCTCAACGTGGTCTTTGGAACCCGGTTTGTTATATTATTTCAGCTTCAGCTTCCGCTTTAGCTTCGGCTTCAGCTTCTGTTTCGGCTTTAGCTTCGGCTTCAGCTTCTGCATCGGCTTCTGCTTCGGCTTCAGCTTCTGCTTCGGCTTTAGCTTCGGCTTCAGCTTTACCTGTTGAAGTCTAGTTCGAGCTTGTTGGCGTGGGGTCCGGTGAAATGCAGCAACACCTGCAGACAGGCGTCGTGGTGCAGCGCTCGCGTGCGTCGTGAGTCCACGCTCAGCATCCACTCCGGCACGCCCATCACGCGACGGACCTCCGCCAGGAACTGCCCACTGGAAATCACCGCATTTCATACCATTCATTTCATATTATTCATGGTTTTTTATAATTTTAGGATATTATTACAAATATACCACGTACTTTACTATTCTCCTGTTTCAGTGCCAGTCGCGTGGTCGCGGACGGTGCTCATGAGGAAGGACTTTTAAACGGTCAACGAAACGTCAGCAGGAGAATAGTCAAGTACATGCTATAGTCGTAATAATATCCTAAAATGATACCTCATTTCAAAAGAGGAAGTATTAATATATTTATTGAAAATACATACTTATTCCATTGACGAATTCTTCTATGAAAGGAATATATATTTTTCATAATTTTAATTCATTGTGCGTGTATTTTTTTTTTCATGATTTGTCATCCATAATTTTTTAATCATCTTTGACTTTGCTTTTGCATTGTAAAAATAAACGACAGAGGACCTATTGTCTGTTCCATCGAGACAATAAATACTTCAACCCTCCTATTAAAACTTTCGAGATCAGTATGAATAAGTATCCGAATATTACTTTTTAATGTAATTAGAAATAATTCAGCAACATTTAATTTAATTGTATCTTTATGGTTGAACAATAAACTATTATATTCTATTCTATTATAATATTGCATGAAAGAGTAACAAACATCCAAACATCCATCCACCCTCAAAAACTTTCTCGTTTATAATAGTAGTAGGATTTTTAATACGTACATACATATTATAATTTACATCATTTTAAGAGAGAAAACCTTTGTGAGAGAAAATAAATGCTTTATTTATTATTATTTATTATTATTATACATAGAGACAAATATTTTCAGATCATACAAACATTTGTCCCACGGAGGGAATCAAACCTGCAACCTTCTTCGAGTATTACTAGATTAATCTAGACTAGTTAGAAAGTTTTGTTGTAACACTCACAGCACGAATCTCGGCGGCTTCATGATATTCACGAACTTGATGATGTCCTTGTCGGGTTCGATGTTGGCGCACGCGAACCGCTCGCCGCTCCGCTCGGGCCCGAATATGACGAGCGACCGCCCCATCGCGCTCACTGAACCCTCCAGCGGGAAGTTGCTGTCCATGAACACTCGCCGCTCGCCTCCTATGCCTGACGAGTACGAGTTCATAGATCACGAGTACGAGTTCATAGATCACGAGTACGAGTTCCTAGATCACGAGTACGAGTTCATAGATCACGAGTACGAGTTCATAGATCACGAGTACGAGTTCATAGATCACGAGTACGAGTTCATAGATCACGAGTACGAGTTCATAGATCACGAGTACGAGTTCATAGATCACGAGTACGAATTCAAAGAACACGACATCTGACAAATCAGTTTACGGATTCTGCATGAAAATAAAAAGCCTCACAGATCCGCAGACTTATCTTCGGACAGTAAAAACTCATATTAGATCAATCGAACTTCATTTTAAGAAGTTCGTTTGATCGAATAGTATTTTAACCAGTTGTTTCTGAATGACCAGGACAACTGGTTCCGGGTACGAAATCCCAACTTCGAATTTGGGCTCGTGAGTTCAAAGCCTGTCGCGCACCAATGGATTTTTCCACCCAATAAAGTTAAGTGTACTTAAACACGTACCCGAAACGTGAAGAAAAATATAGTGAGGAAAGCGGCATGCCCTAGAACCAAGAATTCAAAAGCATGTGACTTCAGATAGCTTCACTATCATAGTGTTTCAATATGCGGCGATGGGCTTACAACATGTCACATGGAATGCTAACTACTTGCGAAAACCCGGGCATGTGCCAAACGTTATGTTTGTACGTCTCTGACTACCACCTACTTGGTACCCTCAAAGATCTCATTGAGTATTTATCTGAGGATTTCCATCATGGGGGGAGCTGTAGTGAGCAAGTTTGTTTTAGTTAATTTAGAACCACATACAGGTGAGAAAGGTCATGTAAAAGTTTGTTAGGTAGGTTCAACAGTGGAAGGCACGTGCACGGCGCGACGCGGAAGGAGAAAGTCGCAACCGCTCACCCTGATGAAGACTCTCGGAATGAGTCGAAACTTAGTCGGTGCCTTCACCGATAGTGCAGTACGTGAAAATACTGCACTATCGGTGAAGGTCCCGTTTTTACAATATGAATAGTGGAAGGTACTTACTGATGGTTCCAATCCTGGCAGTGATGTCCCCGACGTCACATCGCAGTGGGTTGTCTGCGCCGCATTCTTGATCATACAAGTCTCGCTGAACACATTCAAACAGATGGTCAGATTACAGATATTATAATATCATACTAGTCCATCAAGTATTATTGCGATTCAATTCAGGCGAAGGTGTCAAATCCCGCTTTGCGATTGTCGATTATAATGACAACGACATAACGTCCTCAACTTCAAAGCAGGATTTTACATCTTTGCCTGAATTAAATCGTAGTAAAACTTGATGGTTAGTCTCAGATACCTGATCTCATACAAAGGAACGCGACCGACATAAATAATAAATAAATCATGTTGGACATTTTTCACACAGCATCATCTAGCCCAAACTAAGCAGAGCTTGTATTATGGGAACTAAATGACTACTTATTTGCAGATATTTGTCCCGAGGCGGGAATCGAACCCGCCACCGTCTGCGTCTCAGGCGGGCCTTCGCCCACTGCGCCACAGAGGTCGTCAACATAACTCGAGCTATTTTCGATTGCCTTATATCTGTGCTAGATGCCGCTGGCAGCGGTGGGGAGCGAGCGCCATCTAGTTCGTACTGTAGGTGGATTTAACTTCCAAATAAAGTGTAATTTCGGCTAAGTAATTTTATGTGTGGTCAGGTGATGACACTTTTCAGTTCCCTTTTTTTTGTACAAAGTGGTTACCGTAACCTATGGACGTACCAGAGATAAAGCGCGTTGCCGACCCTGACACGTAACGGATGAAAAGACTCATGTGCCTGACACGTAACGGATGAAAAGACTCATGTGCCTGTAATTTAACCGGCACCCATGCTCTTCAAACAGGAACAGCGATGCGAGCATTACTGCTTGCTTGCTGAAATAGGTAATTTATTTTTGTTTCCTCTAACGTCCCACCATCATACTCTTGTTTTTTTGGATATCTAACGGAATAAATGTTTTTCATTTCATTTCAGATCTCATGTTTCAGTGAAATGACATAATGACAGGCACATGAGATCTTTCATCTTGATATCTCAGGGAGGCAACGCGTGACTGATACGGTAACCGCTTACTAATAGGTCGTTTTACGGTACACGAATTTTATGGTTCTTGAAGAGCCCCCCCACCCCTCTACATCCCCCCCCCCAAATGTTATCACACTTTGTTGACCCCCTCGCTCCCCCCTCTCTTAACGTGTGACGTAATTAATGGATGGCGCCTTAATAGTATAAAACTAAAATATTCTGCTAGTCAGTTACATTGAGTGGATCAGCAAGCTGCGTGAAGTAAGGATTCCACCTGTACCCTCCAGCCACGCAGCGTGTGTTGGTCACCTGGACCGCTGCGTCCACTCCCACGGGGTTCACGAATATGTTCCAGTTGTGGTGGTGTGTCTGTAACACAATTATCACAACTAATTATCAACTCACCAAGTTTTATCATCAGAAATGGACGAAAACCATGCTTATTGCCAATGGAGACCACTTTAAACAAAACTATTACTTTCTGAGGAAAAAATAAACAGGCAATAAATAGTACAATATGAAATTTCATCTCTTATATTTCACTCTTTGTGCAATTTTTTCATAAAATTTATATATGACCAATACTGACGTACACCCTACCCATAAAAAAAATATTTAAATGATTCACAACTGGCGAAAACATCGCGTAACACACACAGACAAATTGAGAAGTCGATCCTCCTCCTTTTTTGAAGTCGATTGAAAAGTATTAGTTTTTGCGTAAACTGTTTTGATCTTACCAGATTTCGATCTCTGACTCCTGGATGTCTCAACTTGACTTCGAGGATAGTATCACTAGCGGAGCCGTCGTTGTGTATGAGCTGCGTCATCCGCACGTACCCCCAGGCGAAGCCCCCGGGGTGGTGGAAGGAGGCGATGCCTCGGATCTCGCGCGCCTCGGAGGGGCTGTACCCGCGCTCGATGCTCGAGCAGGACCAGCGACCCACGCGACTCTGCAAATAACAATAAAGTATATATTATTTAAGGATAATAAGTTCCTTTTAAACTTTCGCGATCACCAAACATTATTATACATTTTATGGCTTATCTTAACATTTTTTATTAGTATTTTTAACCATATCGTCAAAAAGTAACCGTAATTAACGTCATTTCATCTTCACATTCAGGAAAGTCAAACAGATTAATAAATCGAGATGTGATAAAGAAGGCACACAAGCGCGATAAATACTCGTATAAAATTTATAAATATGAGTAAATTATGATGATGATGTTTGCTATAAAAACATTCTCATACTCAAGAATAGGAATCGGCATTTATCCTTAGATCTAAGGATCTAGTGGCTTCGATCGCTATGAATGTACTAAAATATTACCAGGATTTTACCTTTCTGTGCAAAACGACAGATCGCCCCAAAATGCTGTAATGTCCGAACAGAGATATCTGCGTCTCATTGAAACTGTTGCTGTAACTCCTGGACTCCACCAGCCCGTACTTGTCTCCGAGGTCTCCCAGCTGGTACTGGTCTGCTGTACCTGAAAATATCAATACCAGATAACCCATTAAGCTATTTCTTATTCTGGAAAATAATACAACACAAGGACTCTTTCAAAATGTGAATTTTCTTCATCTTTTCTTGTTCCGTTTGTAGTATTTTGTTACTAACAAAGAATTGTATATTTCTATAGTAAATGATCTGGTGTGTATGAAAAAAATATTTATTGCATACCAAATAACACGTCAACTTAGTAAAGTACTACAAATTTTGACAATGCTGTACGTACAAAGGGCGGTCGTATCGCTCATTAGCTATCTTTACCAGACAACCTTTGGACCGTACGGAAGTTTACAAGGGGTTTAATTGATGATTAATCACTCACTAACTTTAGCGGCATGCTAAAAGTTGTCCATCTCTATCCTTTGTTTAGTGTTAGAAAAGGACAGAGCTAGAGTTAGCGAGCGATTGTGAATAAGAGACTAGGACTAAAAACTTTGTATATCAGGATCACAGTGATATATCTCGCACTCTCTTTAGCAATTAACGACCTCTTTCGCGCAGTGGCTAAAAGCCCGCCTAAGACGCAGAAGGTAGCGGGTTCGATTCCTGCCACGGGACAAATGTTTATATGACAAATATCTACATATTTGTCTCAAGTCTGTAGTTCTCATAACACAGGCTCTGCTTGCCTAGATGCTAGATAATTATGTGTGAAAAATGACAAAAAAATAAATGAAGGTCCTAAAGATGAAAGCTTACCTTTGAGAGGAGGAGGTGTGTGTTTTTTGGTGACGTTGAACGGATCGTATGTGCCATACAGCGTTGACGCCTCGCAAGGGAACTCCAGATCTTTTTCCACCGGAGCCTATAATCATATTGTTTCATTACCTCTAGAATATCTTATCACTGAGAAGTTTTTTATTCTTAATCGTAATACCGCATTTATACATGCGTCGTTCACGCACGAAAGTACTTATTATTAATCTCATACCCGGGAACATTTCATAGAGGCAACCGATGAGGGTGTACAAGTGGCCACAAATTGGTCAAAACAAATTTAAAAAATTACTCATTGACACGACATGAATGAATGAGTATTGATCTTAGTACTAAATAGTCAACATTCTTGCGCGAACGACGCATGTGTAAATGCGGTTCAAGAGTTACAGTGAGATACACAGCCATACAATAGCCGTGTTGGGCTAGTGGTCGGTACCCCAACTTCCGACCTGGAGGACGTGGGTTCAAGACCGGTCGCGCAATAATAGTTTTTACGCGAAAAATTGATGTGCGCATTAATACGTACTCAAAACGGTGAAGAAAACATCGTAAGGAAACCGGCATGCTCTGGAACCAAAAATGTTAGGGCATGTGCCAATAAGTGCAAATAAATAAATTTAAATTGAAATTGAAGCGTGAATAGCGTTAAGCGTTATAAGCGTTATGCCAATATTTTTAGTGTTCCAATAAGCGGCGATGGGCTTGCAACCTATCACGTGGAATGCTATGCGGGCATGTGCCAAATGTAATAATCGGACGTGCCCCTGACTACCCCTTACTCGATATCCTCAAAGATCTACGCACTGAGTATGTATCTGAGGGATCATTCCCACCACAACCAAAAAGGACGTCCATAATGTGTAACAAAGTATCGTGAACTTGACTAAACATATTGTAAAAACGAAAATTTTCACGTACCGTACTATCGGTGAAGTCACAGACTAAGTTTCGACTCATTCCGAGAGTCTTCAAAATTGAAGCAAACAATGTAGTGAGTAACAAAGTAGTGAGTGTGTTTGTTTTGTTGACTCACAATGTGTATCTTATAGTTGTTGACATCGTCGAGTCCGTCCAGCGAGACCTGTACGTTGGTGACGTCATACTCTGACTGCTGGATGAACTCCATCTTGCCCTTCATGGAGATGGTGTTGCCATTACCGAACCAGTCTCTCACAACTGCCTTCCGTCGAGGATAGCCGTTCACTCTGCAACAGAAACAACCCTGAATAAATCAAATATTTGCAAGACTCGCTGGCGTCGATTCTCTTGAACTAACATTAACTAAACTTAATTTAAACTGACACTCTCTTTTCGCAATCAATAGTAGAAGTGATAGTCTTCTTCTTCTTTCTCTTATTGCACATTACATTGGCACAACACGCTTTCTTCTTCCTTAGTCCTCCTTCAGCCGTCATTTCTACATTCACTCTTTCACTGATAGTGCACGCTAGAAAGAGATGGCAAGATTTTTTTCTCATGTTAAGTTACATAGCTTTTGTGTCTTTCTTCTTGGTGTTTATAGTCGGCATGTTTTGAAGTCGGCACCACTGAACTTGTATGGAAAACTTGACTTATTTATCAGCGCTAAAATTGTTGATAACACATTCTTTTGTTACTATAGTAAATTAAACCGATAGACAAAATTTAGTTTAGTTGGTGTACAAGGAAATCGACGCCACTGGCTAAAAATCAACGCACTGCCAAAATAACCTGCTAGGAAACATTTTGAACGTAGGTGTGCTCGATTTGGTGTGCACTAATATTATTTTTACATAATTTGGATAAGCTTTTTTCACACTAACTTAATATAAGTGTGAAAAAAGCTTATAGCGTAATCACTGGCAATTCAGTTAAGTTGTTAATTATAAATCATGGATCATCAACCTTAACTAATACTAACATTGAACACGCCATTCGCTCTCCTCTCGCTACCGGTCCATGGTCATCATAAATCAGGAGCGTCTTCCTCATGATGGAGTGCTTCCCGCTCAAGGCGATGGCTGTGTCGGTGAAGAGGCGCCGTGTGAGCTGGTCACTGTCTATCTTTTTACCAGCTACTGAAAGCATTCCGTGTCTGAAAACAATACGTCATTCTTGTAAACTTCGAAAGATGCTTTAATACTCGACTGCTTAGTCTTGTCAATACAAATCTTGTCTACCGTACTATCGTTGAAGGCAGCGATTAAGTTTCGACTCATTCTGAGAGTCTCCATCAGGGAGAGCGATCGCGACGTTCTCCCTCCGCGTCGCGTGCACTCTCGGAATGAGTCTAAACTTAGTCGGTGCCTTCACCGATAGTACGGTACGTGAAAATTCCCGTTTTTACAATATGTCAATAATTTTTGGAATAAAAAAAACAAGTCTTGTGTTTGTCTGAGATTAAAGGAAGCACAAGAATCGATATTTGACAAGTCCATGGGCTCTACAGCTACCTAAGTATCAGTTTACCACGACCACTTGACCACTAAACCACTTGACCACTTGACCACTAGACCACTTGACCACTAGACTACTAGACCACTTGACCACTAGACCACTCGACTAATCGGTAGGTTTTACTCAAAAGCACATTAAGTCTTGAGTTCACCAATAAAATAAACGGATAGTCAAATCTAACCATTCATTATGATAACAGATTCTATAAAAACTTGTGTCAAAAAGCTTTGATTAAGACCCGTTATTGAAGGTGAGCATGGATCTTAAAAACTGTCAAAATCTAGTTACGATAAATCTTCCGACCGAGCCTTAAGAGACAGCAGAAACTCAGAGAATCCCGTTGTTTACACCTGTGTGATAGGTACCTGGTAGTAAAGTCTCCCAGCCTGCACAATCCCTCTAGTCCAGAGCGACAGTACAGCTCTGGATGCCTGGTGTCGATATCGAGCTTGTATGGCTCGTACACCCCCCCGGCGCTGAGACACCGCCCCGTCCAGTTGTAGTAGTCACCCCCCGGGGGGTTCTCGTGGATTGCCCAGCGGTGCTCGTGGGTGTTGTTGATGCTGGCACCATCAGCGTGAACCTGCAAAATTGAACGTTCAGCTTTTGTGTGCTAAACTTTTGTGACTACACTACAGAACTTAAATATTGTATGTTCGTTATGGGCCAGCTACATTCATCATACACTAGCTACTGCCCACGGCTACACCAGCGTGGTACCCGCATAAAAATCTCTTACCGTTAAGGCAGTGTTCGTAAGAAAGATATTACAATAAGAAACGACCGTTATCGACTTACATTGCAAAATTGATCTCCACGAAAAGCCCTTTTATTTAAATGGGATACAACCTATGTCCACCTTGAAGGTCCATTCTAAATACTGGTGAAAGAATGTTAAAAAAGAGTTTCAGAGATTAGTAGATTACCTCCTACGTCCAAACTTTACTTCTTTATAATTTAAGTAAGTATAGCACCTACACAGTTGCACATTAAATATCTGATTCTGACTTCTAAATGCCCTTTTCTTCTGAAGACGGGCTTGGTTAGTGAAGTCTAGGGAGACATCACTGACCAAGGAGAGTTGAAGAGTGATTGTGAATGTTGATACGTGAATTCTCACCATGCTCTCAATGATAATGGTGGTGTCTTCCCAGGGCCTGTCCTGCGGTTGTCGGAAGATGACCCTGCCGACCACGGGGTATCGGAAGATGACCAGCGCCGAGGACATGGGGATCTGGTACTCCGTGTTGTACTCGTAGGGTAGAATCGTACCGCAGATATCATATTTTGGGGATCGTCTGAAATAATTAGTTGATTGTGGTTGGTGGATGAATAAATGGGTGGAATTTTACAGACGTTTGGTGAACATTGATGAAATCCGTAGTAGGTTTCAGTACCAAAAGAGGAAACCTGGAATGATGGGGACAATCCCACACAAAAACAAAGATAACCTCGCTGTTGTCACTTGTAGGCCCCTTATAGTTAGTAAATCGTTTAAAGGACAAATTGTACGTTTTAAGAACAAACATCCAAGAGTTAATAGTTACAAAAAATACAAATAACAAATTTAAAAGGTAATGAAACAAAAACTTCATAAAAAGACATACTATAATACAACATACGGGGTTATTTAGATGATAAAAAATCTTGGGATTGAAGTTGCTCCAACTCGATGAAAAATTTACCTTTAATTTTGTAAAAGGATCATTAAAAAGAATAACCAGCTTTGTTTCTTGCCTTTTTTTCCTGGCTTGGTGGCGGAGGAACAGCCAGTAGGTAAATTGACGTTTCAAAGCGATGCTTACGTTTTTAATGAATAAATTAATTTTGACTTTGTCGTATCACCGGCTTTTTCTTTTTCAGAAGTTGATATAATGATGATTAAGTCTTACCGTTCCACAACCAAGGCTCTATGCAGCACGCTGTTCGCCCCCTGAAGAGGTAGGTAGGTGTCCCAGTAGGCTCCACTCAGCTCGTTGGCTAGCCCGGGCAACAAGTACTTGTGATTAAGGTACTCAGTACGATCCTTGTATTTGCCGAAGATGTCACCCACTGGATACTGGTCCTGTGTACTTAGACCTGGAATTAGAATTAGAATTATTTGTTTCAAAACATAGTAAGCTACATTTTACACCAGAATGCTAACTATCTCAAATTAAAACTTAATGCTGGATATTTTCACACAGCATCATCTAGCCCTAAAGTAATCAGAGCTTGTGTTATGGGAGCTTGTGTACTGGGATACTGATATACATTTATAATCCTATGAAATGAAATATTGATGACGAAAGGATTGATTGATACTGGGAGGGATTGAATGAAAGCACTTTGTTGTGCATCACAAGATAACAGAATAAACGTGTAGCGTAGCCGGCAGAGACACAAGAAGTGCGAGTATAATTTCCGCTGACAAATGTCGGGACCTATGAAATGAAATATTGATGACGGAAGGATTGATTGATACTGGGAGGGATTGAATGAAAGCACTTTGTTGTGCATCACAAGATAACAGAATAAACGTGTAGCGTAGCCGGCAGAGACCCAAGAGGTGCGAGTTTAATTTCCGCTGACAAATGTCGGGACAAATGTCTTGATGTTCTGTAGATATTTGTTTCTGGTCTGAGTGTTGTGGTACAATGGTACTCGTAGTCCCTGATACCCACGGCACAGGGAATACCAGTGTGGGGTCAGGACGTGATGTCTGTTGAATGTGTTATTCGCTCAATTATATTGGCATGCTGTCTTCACCTATAATTATAATGGCGCTCAGTTTTTGTTTTGCAACGTCATTTAAATTAGTTTTGGTTTACATTATATTGGTGATCGTCGTGAAATAAATGTGATTATTATATATATTGTCTGTCTCGGATGTCTTATCGCTTAAAGTGATATCTTCCATACAACCTTGGTATGGAGCGGAACATATAGAGGTATATAATTGTAAGAATGTTTGGCGGTTCACGTAATAATAAATGCAAGAATGCAATGGGTTATACAAACTACTAAATAAACTAGACGAAAGTATATCTTTTTTCAGCATTCTGTATCATCTAGGAGTCTTACGACTGGTAGCCAAAGATTAAGGATAATACCATAATAAAATTAAATACTTGTCTAAATGAACACAAACATTTTTTTGCTAGAAGCAAAAAAAAGGCTTGGTTACCCGCGAGAAATCGGCGTAAATATTTTAACGTCGTTTTTAAGCTGATGTTTCTATATGATCCTTGTCATGTATAAAAAAAACAAATAAACATATTTACGATATCTCTTTCTAAGCACTTTCCTCATTGCTATGCAAGTTACACTTTGGTGGGACCCAGCGCGCTACTCTGCATATCAATAAGTCAAGAGGGCTATTAGTGCAGACTAATTTTGCAACGTAAACCGACGGCGTAAACGGTCGAGAAAATGCATTACTTACGATCGGCTACTTTTGAACCGGGTACCACGCAGGTGAAGCCGTAGGCAGTAGCTAGTCGCGAGTAACATCAAACCGCGTTTATAAATAAAAGGTTTCGAGCAAAGCATGGAATTTGCCGTTCATCTTACAGTATCAACATTCGGCATTTGTTGGTAGTGCGCCAGTGAGTGTTTACATTCGCTAACAATACTTGGCATCTCTGAGGAATGGGACTATGTACTGAGATCGAAACTAGAAAGTACTATTTAACACATACATACATATTATTATAGACGTGCTTGTTTGCCATTTCATTCTCCAACATTTCTTACTTACTAAATATAACGTACCTACTGTAGAATATACCAAAACCCAACCTTTGACATTGATTATTGAGCTACCTACCTGCTTCGTGATATTCCTATTCTTATATTAACAATTATTATAATTCTTGACATTTAGTTTTATTTTGTATACATACTCGTACCTACCTATTCACCAGTGTTATTATTTAAATTGTATGTGTGTAGTTGTAAAATAATAGCTACCTGCAACGCTCTGACAGGGCCGATGTACCTACCAACCTACTTGGAACTACACTAGACCTAAGCTTAACCATTATATATGTAGGACATTAAGCATGAATAAATGAAATTAACAGGCTCGGCGGTTTACTGTACTCCCGACCTGGCCTTTCTCTAGAATGTCTTCAATTAAGTCAGATTACGTTCGCCGAGGCCTTCCTCTTCCAACTATCCCATTCACGCTGTCTTGTATACTTGTTTTGTTAATCTTCTTTCGTTCATCATTTCTATATCCCCAAACCAACTCATCATACCTTTCTCAACTCTCGTTACTACATTTCATATTGGACTTTTTAATAACTTCCCGTTATTTGAACGTCATTTCCGGAAGGAATTGGCATCAGTGTCCTTGCCCTAATAAAGATTTTTATTCATACTCTCGTTTGAAGACCTTTATAAAACAGCGGGAGAGTAGCCGAGGTGGAGGTGCAAGAAGTGCGGGTTCGGTTCCCGCTGCAAGACAAAAGTTTGGATGGTCTGCAGATATTTGTTCCGAGTCTGGGTGATGTGGTACCATGGTACTTGCAGTTCCTGATAGTCACGACACAGGGAATTCTAGTGTGGTCCGGACTATATAACTATCTGTTTGTTAGGAGTTCATTTATTTAAAAAAGTCACCTGTGGTCGGTATCTTCCGACCACAGGTGACCTGTAGTCCTATCACTACAGGTAGAATACAGTCATAACTTCCTTAATCTGTTATTATGGAAACCTTAATCTGTTATTATGGAAACCTTAATCTGTTATTATGGAAACCTTAATCTGTTATTATGGAAACTTTGTAAAATTTACTTACACTGCAAATATCAGGTCCCTAGGAATTAAGTCAATCAGTCAGTCAGATGACAACTTTATTATATTAAGTTTATGTTATGAACAGCGCTAAATAGAATATGGTAGAACGTATGTATGTATATACCTGGCGGAGGAACAGTCTTCAAATCCAACTTAGTAGGGTTGTAGAGTCCTCCGGTCGTATTACAGTACTTCTCCAGATTCCCAACCTCTGAACTCTTCGGAGGCAGCTCCTTGATGCTGTACTTCCTCACGGAGCTGACGAAGCGCAGGTTCGACTCGTAATCCTGGTCTGCGGTGCCAAGTTGGAAGTTCGTCCACGTGGGGTCGAAAGGAGAGCGCTGTGTGAAGTCTATACTCCCTCTGATGCCGTCCATGTTTATTAAAACCCTGGAAAAGAGTTGAGACTTTCTTATAATGCATAGAAATAAACTACATTCGGTTTTAGAAAAAACCCAGGAAGAAGCAGATTAGACATTTTATAACATTTTGAAATTATACAATTGTTAATTTCTACAACTTATACCTACATATAAAACTGTGACGATTTCGGCTCTTCGAAGTTTTGTTTAGTTTCTCGTAATGCGAATAATTAAGTACGACTGTTCGAAGCGACGCGTGACCAGAAAGCTGGCTCTTATCTGGGTCACCGCATTAGCATTGCCATTAAGCGTGGCAATGCAGTCAGCATTTTGGGAACGCTTCCGCCTGGTAGTGATCTGGATAAGTTAAGTAATCTCTAGATCGATTACAACGGCCTTTAGATAACTAATTGTTTCATCTATATATTTTGTGTATATCTATTTGTATATTTGTAAATATATTAATCTTTCTGTATTACATACGCACATAACATGCTTTACATTTTTTTTAAACCTACCGACACCGATAGGTACTTATAGTTTCTTCCAATTTTATTTTATAATCACATCGTTTGACAAATAGTTGCCAAAAGGTGTCGTCATTTAGCGCACATGTGCACTAACAAATGTATAGCTACTTACTTTGTACTTTTCGGCGGCATCAGCCTCAGCTTCGCGCAAGCCAGAAAACTCTCCGAATGCTTGTTATCATAGATCACCACGTACAGACTCCTCTTAGTCACCTCCATATCACTTCTCAGCACGTTTATCACTTCATTCTTATACAATGTCTTCACTTTCTTCACATTTGCGTCTGTGGCTATCTTTATCTGTCCTAAGCGGCCGTCGAGGTCCCCTACGCTCATGCCGTCTCCGCTACTTTCCGGGTCGAAGACCAGCTGGAGCACGTTACAGTTGTCTTCGTAATTCCCCCTGTCTGAATCGAAGATATCAGTGACGAATAGTTTCCAGTTATGTTCGGTGTACTCCACTTTTTCCGTCACAGCTTTCGTGTGATACAGATCAGCTTGGATGTATGAATCTGTCTCGTCGAATTCTCTAGCTGATAGCCATCGGAAATGCAGAGTTCCAGCGACGGGCGCTGTGAATTTCGCTACTGCATGTTTCTCATACATCTGTTCCGTTGATAGAATAGAAGCACAAATAACTCTGTCCCTTTCAGCAGTTTCAAACACTATACTCTTTCCCCAGAGTCCATCTTTGCCGGTTAACGTATTGACGCTTTCAAACTCTGCATGGTCTTTGCCGGGTATGATGAGGAAGCCAAGTTCTTCCGTCAGATCTATGAGCTCCTTTCCCAAGTTAGCCTCTGAGCATCGCTCATTGGTCAGGTCTTGGTAGTCCACTGGGAATTCGTGGATGGTCCATCGGAAGACCCCGTCAGGGTATTGGAGCGTGGTCTTCAGGTTAGTTCTGATGCTGATGAGAGTCTCATTCTTGTGTGAGAACTCGATCTCGCCGTGTAGGCCATGTTGGGAGATGTAGGCGCGGAGTACCAGAGAGTTTGACGTTTCTGCAAAATGTAGAGGCTTTGAAAATAAAGTAATTGTTGAATTTTTGTTTGTTCATTCACCATCATCAGTCAAAACTAGTTCAGCCTCATTGATTACGAAAACACTATAAAGCAGCAATACCTACCTGGCTAAACAAAAAAAACATATAAACCGCGGGCCTTTCGCGTTTTCGATTTTAATTTTCAGTGAGACTTTTCGAAGCGACGCGTGTTCAGAGAGCTGGCTCTTATCTGGGTTAACGCATTAGCATTGCCTTTCAGCGTGGCAATGCGGCCATTTTGGGAACGCTTCCATTTGGTAATTATCTGGAGCAGTATAGCTGTCTATAAATCGTTTGCAATGGTCTCTCGATAGCAAGCTGTTTCATCTGTATTTTTTTGTATATACCTACTTGTATTATAGTTGTATGAATAAATGTATTATACGTAGGCGATACGTATAACGTAGCAATTACACCCTAAAATACTGTGTCGGGACAAAAATGTGGGTATGCAAAAAACTTTGACAAACTTTCGATTCTCATATTGATCGTTCACAAAAAAATTGAACATCAAATACGAGTCCAGTGGAGTTGTATCTTACTAACTTTACTTTGATAAAGATGAGGTACAAAAAAGGTTAGCTTGTAGAAAATGCTTGAGCATTAAGTCCGTCTACTGTCACTTTACGAAGCAGAATTTTGAAGTTGGTAAAAAATAAGTATCTACTAAGTTTGTCATTCATACATTCATTCATTCATTGTCATAAAATGATTAAAACATGTTCTTATTTATTAAGAAAATTTCAACCTTAGTTCCTAACTAGACCTAAGATAAAAATGTTAATGTATGTCCGAAACAGACAAGCTGTAACATTTTAACAAACATACCTACTAGGTAGGTACCACCTTTATACACAGTTTTTAGTAATAAAAAATACTTTACTTTACATGTATTTTCTTTGAAACTAACTTGGAACCTAGGTCATCTTTGCTAAACTCAGAATAAAAAGAATGAAGCTCTTTATCGTTGTTTTACAATACTAGTTACTAGTGCAAGGAAACTGAATTAAACTTTTCTGAATAATATTCTATCTACACTTACCACTAAGTAATAATATGTAAACTAAGCACAATAACTTTGGTATAATCTGACTATTAAAGTTACACATCGTTGTTGTCGCTTCACATTTTACGTAAATATCTTTACTTTAACTTCGAGGCATAACGCCGAGTTTCACTTCAACTTAGTAAGTGAAAGGCGGCTCAAGTACAACTTGTGAGAGGCTTGTGGGGGACAGGGATGGAACATATGACGTCATGAAGGCCGGTTCTTCAACTGCTGCGAGGAACTACTTTTCCAGTAGTATTGTTGATGTAAACTTTACGCACAGAATAGCTCAACTTACCGCTCGCGCTATTGCTTCTTTTGCTCGGCTCCTAAAGGATGTAGCGTAATGTAAAATAGCCTATATCCTTCCTCGAGAATTGTCAAGCAAATGGAAAAATATTTTGTTTAAATCCGACTGGTTGTTCCAGAAATCAGCGTATTCTAACATAATTCGTATTTAAATGTATCTGTCCAAAAAAATATTGCATGCTAGTCTTTAAGCGCAATGTGCTGGACCAATTTTCAACTGACATCTGTAATTAGTTCCACATTTTATGCAATAAATTTTTTTTTTTTTTTCAAGCCACAGAACTCATATTAAATGCAATAAATTTCATTTCATTTTATTTTTTCGAAAATACAAACAAACTCTGCAGCTTTATTATTAGTATTAAAATCCTCCATAACTTCGACGGCTAAAATTAGTCCGCATCAATCTCTTGTTGAATGTTAGATAGGAGCGAATGTTATCGAGCCGATCAAGTTATGGAGTGACTATGAATAAGAGGGTAAATGTCTTCTAATCCCAAAAGCATATACGGACTCTTTGCTTCGTGAGTAAAAAGACGCGGCCTGGGAATCGAACCTCGACTAGGTGTGGATTACAATGACCTTATTTCTGTCTCAGTGAGTCAGTGTGCTATACTAAGAAGGCGATTGTGAGTGGGAGTGTGTATGACGTCGTGTTCTGTTTCTGATTACTGGACGTGGCCTTGAGATCAGGTGAGATTCGAATCAGGCCATTTCGGTAACTTTAATTATTAATTCTCTTACTACACCATATTACTACTCCATGTACTACCGAATACTGCAGTGTTTTAACGTGTGCATCGTCTTCGTGTGTGTAGTTGCAGGGTGAGATATTATCTGTTTTTATTTATTTTATTTATGAAATCTTAGGACTTAACTTACAGCTAGCTTACGGGAAAAGTATTTAAATAAGTAATATAGAACTATTAATGTTACATAATATAAGAAGGCCAATTAAAAGTTTCCACAAATAGAATAAGAAATGTATAAGTCAAATATAAACAGGTAAAGTAGACGACATTTGGTAAGGTAGAATAGAGATATAAATTACAACACACACCTTAACACAAACACAATATCAGTTGGGAGCATAATCTATGCAGAAAAAATATTATCACTAAGTAAGAATTTAAGCTTACTTAGTGATTTTTTTTTTCTGCAAGCCCCGAGGCAGAGGTAGACCCCCATCTACATGGTGCTCCAATATAGAGAGAAACCCCCCTTAATATCGCATCTATGACAACCTAGGATAGAGTATCCTAGCGAAGAAATACTAAGAGACCCGACCCCAAATGAAATGGGAACGAGGCAGGACAAAGAAGAGGGGTATTATGCTACTTACTGGAATATTCAGTCGAAAGTTGGGATGAGTAGCCAATAACTACAGTGTATACTGTAGATTTACTAATCCGTCCTAATGTCGACGACATCGGTGACGCGGTGGGCGAGAAGAGAAGCTCTTGAGTGACTCAAGAGATGCGGATTTGCATGATCTGCAGGTATTTGTTCCGGGTGTGAGAAACCATTTACTCGTAATTTCTGATCATTACTAGGATTATCTCCTAGTGTGAGGTCAGAAATATGTATGTTGGGTGTAAAAATAATAGTTCGACTCTACCTGATCTGTCTACAAAGTATGTGTGATGTATGACATTAATATTCTGCGGCATGGTGTCGTAGCCAAGAATTTGATCTGTAATCTGCGCAAAAGATAACTTGACGAAAAGTCTCACGTGACTGATGCTAATGATAAAATACATTACTTATTATAAAATATAGCAATATTAGTCGTAAGAAAAGTTTATTATTAGTTAAAGTGATCATTCTTGAGAGATGTGTGGTTCTGTTAAACAAAATAAAAATACTACCAAAATAAAATTAAGTTATTTTAAAGTAAGTTAACTTCGAGGAATATCAATTACACTTGCACCCACCAAACGGTCTGACAACAAGCACCAAACAAATGAAGATCAAGCTGATGGTAAACGACATAGAAGGATCCACTGCTACAGAGCTGTACTCTATCTCGTTATGCTAATTCAAGGCTAACCTTATCATTTTTTTTCAGCTTTATTTCTCAAAACGTACATGGTTTCTAGATTAATATTATTTGAGAATCTATGTAAGTAGATGAAACTACATTTCAATTTGATTCAGATTCTGAGCCACAAAATGTTTTCACAAACAGTAAAACACATAGTAGAAAGCGGGAAGACTTGCGTGAAGATACACTAAAATCATAAAATGGAAATATGAACACATCACTAGCATCAAACTATACAACATCTTCGCAATTCATCGACAAGTTGAACGCCCTAATAGCCTTAATTTATCTAATAATAAAATTATTAGTGAAATGATTGATGATGATATAAATGAACTAACATTGAGAGATTACAATTTCAGTAAAACAGCTGCAAATATGAATCAAAACACTAATGATGAAGTAATGTTTACGTTGTCATTTTTTCAGAGAAGTTATTTGTCAAAACTGAACGCAGAACTGGTGACGTTGATCCACATTCTGTGACTTCTTTGAAGCTCCGCGCTGCTACAGTCAATTCAAAATACATCGATAGCATTCCGACCGGCATGGAAACCCAGAAAACTATAACCGGAGCAGGTGAGTTGGTTATTTTAAAAATAAAACAATCAGAGCGGGTGGTTCTGCGGGAAGACGGAGCGATTGTGAAGTCGTATCGGCTTCTGCCCGCATTTGTCGAACTAAATATGGAATCAGCAATCAGCCGGGAGAGGGGAGTGGTGGGAGGGGAACTCCTGGACCTAGGAGTGGGAACGAAAGCTCGGAGTCAGGGTGGGACTGCCGAGCGAAACAGTCACTCCTTCGTCGATCCAACACTAGCACAAAATGGTAAGTTAGTGAAGTGTCAATCATAAGGAAGTGAATTCGTGGAAGTGTAAAAATACCGTAGAACAAGAAAATGTAGAAAAAAACTAATGTACGGAAACGATGATAATGGACTTTTACCCGGTGCAATCGATAGTGCATACTTAGTGAAAACAATAATGTGAAAATGTGATCAAACTTGAAAATATAGTTACCCGGTTCATGAAAACATTTTTTTGATGGAAATAAAATAAACGACACGCAAGTGCTCAACAAACCAAGTGAAATAAAAGCAAAATGCGGAACCCTAAAAACAGTCAAAAAAACGATAGAAGTAAAACGACAAATAAATACAAGAAAATAGTCTTTGAAATCAATAAATCTATCAAATCTGGTATATCAATAATCAAAAAGTTGGTTACCACTTTGACCATTCATGAACAGCTGAAATATAAATTAATAACGTGACTAGCCCAGATTATTTTGAACACACTTAAAAACTTACCAATGCTAGTCTCAACAGACTTCGCTGAAATACCGAGCACTCTAAATTATATCTACTATAAATAATCAGCTTTCCCTAGAGATAAAATCTGGCAAGGCAAAAGAATCTGGAACTAGATTTCAATCTTCTATTAATATTATTTTACGCAATGAAATACTTCATCTGTAAGCAGATGCGCCGCCGAGAGCTAAATATAGAGGCGTACACGCCACGCCTAAATGGGCCGCGGGTGCTGAAACTTTATATTAGAACTGAAACGCGGATAAAAATAAACTCCGGTTCTTGTAAATTTTTGAGACGATTTTTGGATATATATCTGTGTGGGTCCTATAAATATTGACAACGAAAATATTTTTTAGAGAACTACAAAATTAAAGGTATTGAAATATTTCAAATAAGGTTCAATTTTTAAAAATGTGAAAACAATGATATAATATTAAAATAACCTTGTAAAATAAAATTCAGAATCTCTAAAATCTATCATAATGAAGCTAAGTTGTAAAATATCAAAATAAAGTTTACTTAAAACGATAACAAATCTTGGAACATGAATGGTCCATCCACAATCCTTCAAATCAAATATCAAAAACATTATCTATCCCCAGGCGGACAAGGAAAAGAAGATCAAGAAGAAGAAGAGCACCAAGGAAGACGGTGCCCCTGCTGCGGAAGAAGCCGCTGCCCCCGCTGCAGCCCCCGCTGGTGACAGACAATCCTCCCGCGGAAGCCGCAAGGCCGCCAAACGCTCCGGCTCCAATGTCTTCTCTATGTTCTCACAGAAGCAGGTCGCTGAGTTCAAAGAGGTAACGATCTGATGAGCTGAACCGTCATACTTTTGAGGAACGGTATCATCAATCAGAAGAAAATTAAAGAGTAACTAAGAGTAATGGGTATTTATATCGTGGGTAAGATTTTAAAAGCTTTTACAAATCGAAGCCTAAGGAAGAAAATTTCCATTGGCTGTCCAATGGAGATTTAATGTCTTTGTCGAATGTAACTTGGCTTCAATTTGACTGTTCACAGGATATCCACTTTCAGGAGTTCAACAGACTCGATAATGCACTTAGGTAATCATAATAGTAAAATTGGGCCAGGGCCTGACTGGACCAATATAATTGTTTCCAAATACAATCAGAGCTCAAGTTACCTCTACATGATTCTGGAAAGATCTATAATAAATAATAATTAGTGGAATCCCATAAAAGTGTCCCATCAAGGACAACTACTTGGACCTTGATTATTGATTGTGTTTATTATGACTCGTGAACTTACGTCATTTCATTTGAAATACGCAAACCATGTCAGGCAGTGTTTAGCTTTAACTCGTGCTCGAACGTATTTTGTAAACATTATCTTCAATGCCGTGTTTTCACTTTGAAATTGTGTCACAGACATCTTAAGATGATAGGTTCCTAGAAGCACATTGTAGGCTTTTAACAGAACTTGGTAATATTCATTATACAGTCAAAGTCAAAATTCATTTATTCATTAAAATCACAAGGATTACTTTGAAAGCAACCAACCAAGCCAGGAAAGAAAGGCAAGACATTATTTTCTAATCGACGGAATTTGTAGTTACAAATACGTACACTTATAGTTGATGAAACTAAACAAGCACACCCGAAACACCACGAACATTTGTTATTACTAAACAAAGTCCACTATATATAGTAAAAATAATAACCTAGGAAAAAATAAAAATAAAATTGGATATATTTTTTTACTTACTTGATCAATGGGGATTGGGGATCTTATAATTCAGGATGAAGGACCAACCACCACTGCCAACGTGGGCCTAATGTACCTACCTATTCGTACGTACGACGAACATATTGTGTTTATAATGTTTTAAATCAAGAACAGCTAACAAGAAGACACAAACGGTGAGCGAAACGGGCCCCTTAACTGATTGGGTTATTAACATCAACACCATTCCACGTCTGGACACAGGTCAAACCTTAAGCAGCAGCTAGCGAAGCGAGCCGGAAAAAGTATACAGAAATAGATTAGTAAACGATTGAACTCTCAGATGTACTCGTAATAGGGAAGCGCCGTGATAACTCGGTATTTTTGGGCTGGGGAGGGAAACGCGAGTAAAAGTTTAATAATATAATATTATAATGCAATTTTTTAATTTATTTACTAGTACGATAATCATCTCTGAAAAATCCGAGCCAAAAAAAACAGTAAGTATTTATGAGTACCCATCCTATCCTAGCAACCGAAGTAGGATGTAATATACCGGCGAGCGTAGCTTTTTTTCATGAGTCAGACCCTGCCCTATCCTGCAACTGCATTGTTTGGATAGTATTTAATAGTTTGTTCTTCTTCTACCCCACCAGGCCTTCCAGCTAATAGACAACGACAAGGATGGCATCATCGGTAAGAACGACCTTCGCGCCACCTTCGACTCGATCGGCAGACTCTCCTCCGAGAAGGAACTCGACGAGATGATCAGCGAGGCTTCAGGCCCTATCAACTTTACCCAGCTGTTGACCCTCTTCGCGAACCGCATGTCCGGCGGATCTGACGATGACGATGTCGTCATTAACGCCTTCAAGTCCTTCGACGACGAAGGCAAAATCGACTCCGAGAGGCTCAGGCACGCGCTCATGACCTGGGGCGACAAGTTCTCTGCCGACGAAGTCGACGAGGCGTACGACCAGATGGATATCGACGACAAAGGCTTCATCGACACCCAGAAGCTGATCACCATGCTGACCGCCAGCGCCGAGGAAGAGGAGGGCGGTGAAGCCGCGTAATCACACCCGATGACGGCTAACTGATCGCTATACCACGGCAGTCGCCGCTCCACCCGGCCGACCGGTTCATTAAAACCTTCGTGAACCGCAACACTTTTTTATTTATTTAATAATTTATTTCCATTTTTTTATTATATAAAATTATAGCATTATTTCCAAAAACGTGTAGTACTATTCCCGTACTATTATAGATCGAATAACTGATCGTACTTTTAATATATTTTGTAAAGAATACTATGTATTCATATTATTTCTGTTACAAAAAATAAATGATGAAGAAGTCTGAATGAAATGACATGGGCCCAGTGGGTCGCAGTTTTATACAAACGTTGACTTTGTCATTGCATTACACCAACACACCTACAACTCTGAACAGGGCAGCAACCATCCAGTCTTGTCCTACCTTTTCCTAGAGACACTACCACAGTAACATTATCAGGCTCTCAACATCAGGGTGGTCAAGGTGGTGTAGACAAATACTATTTGAATAAACGCCTGCGGAAAGATTGGATTGTATGTAAATGACTTTAGCTGTGGAAATGTCACATGACTGCTGCCAAGTTTTACCTTGATTAATTTGCGTGAAAGGAAAACTAAGCGCGAGGTATTTGTCTAGACCCTTGACGTGATAAACTAAAACAGTCCAAACCTACTTCTACACATTATTTAACAGAAAAATGTACACATTCAAGACATATATTCAGCAGTTTGGACTTTCTACCATACTAAGGTAGGTTAGTCGTTTACATAGACAGACATTCCGGGCTAACCATTCACACTAATTTCGCATGGCTGGTATCATAGGATGGGATGAATCGTATCACGCTTATTTGTAAGCTGGATGAGCCATAGATAGACAATGAGAATGAACAAAATTGGTTTCATATTATACGTTCCGTTTTTTGGATGGATGGGCCATTAAAATAAGGAACTAGTGACAAAATTGATTGCCATCTCGATAGCCATGAGTTAGTGTGATCGCCCCGCAGGTCCTTAGGTAATGGCTATAAATTTTAGAACGTCCAATATAACCGACCTAAACAACAAAATCTCAAACGTCCAGCGCTTCTTATCAAGTTATGTTTGTACCGACTTTTATAGAGAAGCTTTATATTATCCTATTGAGAAAAGAGAAAGTAGTTGGTATGTGTACCTACTCTCCTCCTATTTTTAATTGCTAATCCATCAGCATCAATTCAAGTAGATAGGTATCTACAGGTGGTTCTGACAAGAATCTTAAGTCTTCGTATGTATATGAGAAGTCATGAAGAAGGGTCTACCAAGACCAGAAAATCGGGTAATTTCTCAACTTATAAATATTTTTTAACCGTTTTGCCGCACAATAAACAATATGATCGCACAATTTTAACAGAATAATCCACCGCACCATTAACAAGCTTGTTGCACAATAATTTATTTTGCTGCACAAAAATCCTAATTCTACCAAAAAAATAACCATTTCGCTTATAAAATGTTTTAGTCGCTTGTCTATTTATCTTTTTAATTTGCTGAACGCTATTTGGCGGCAGAGTAATTAGTACTTAAATTACTGTTATCTTGCTGATCTTCGTAAATGATTGTTTGGTCTATGTTATAAATTGGGCAAGATACCGTGTTTTCATTTTTCAAATTGTGCCGCTATAGAATACGATGATAAGAACTTTTATCCTTTATCCAGTCGTAGCTGAAGGTACATGATATCGCGGATGGCTTAATAATTATAATTTAGTATTAAATATCACGAATTAATAAAAAGACCTGTGATAAGATACATCGTAATAAGGTAAATTAGCTCTTAAATAGAGCATTCCACGGTTTCAACAGCGTCCGTGGCCATAAATCATTAAAAAAAATCTGCCTTAACGCTTTCTGCTTATCTAATTCGTCCTGTGCATTTTGAACTATTTCTAACAGAAGATTATTTCCCGCAGGCCTTCCAGCTAATGGACCACGACAAAGACGGCATCCTCGGCAAGAACGACCTTCGCGCCACTTGGGACTCCCTCGGCAGGCTAGTCGCCGAGAAGGAGCTCGACGAGATGGTGAATGAAGCATCCGGCCCCATCAACTTCACGCAACTGCTGACGCTCTTCGCCAAGCGCATGTCCGGCGGCTCCGACGAAGACGACGTCGTCATCGCCGCCTTCAAGACCTTCGACGACGAAGGCGTGATCAACTCTGAGAAGCTGAAGCACGCCCTCATGACCTGGGGAGACAAATTCTCCGAGAAGGAAGTGGACGAGGCGTTCGATTCTATGGACATTGATGACGCGGGCATGATCGATACGGCGAAGCTGATCGGTATGCTGACCGCCAGCGCCAATGAGGAGGAGCAGGAGACCGGTGAAGCCGCGTAGTCCAACCCGATGATGGCCAATGGATCGCTACGCTACGGCAGTCGCCCCACCACCCGGCCGACCGAGGTTCATTAAAATCCACGTGAACCGAACTACTTTTTTATTTATGTAACTTACTGATACATTTTTTTTACTTATAGGAGCTTATAATTATAGTTCCTACTACTTATTTCCAACGTGTATCTATAGTAGGTAACGTGGTACGTCCCCGTACTATTGTAAAAATCTAACAACTGATCGTTTTCAATATATTTTGTAAAGAATACTATGTATTCATATTATTTCTGTTATCAAAAAATATAATAAAAATGTCTGAATGAAATGACATAGGCCGAGAGGGTCGCAGTTTTATAAACGTTGATATTGACATTTCCTTACACCTACCAACCCCGAACAGGAAAAAGCCCACTAGAAAACTAGTTTAGCTTAATTATACTTATACCATAAATGCAGAGTGACCTACACTCTACATTATAAATTAGCAGAAGTCAAAATTCATTTATTCATTAAAATCACAAGGATAACTTTAAAACGTCGAACGTTTTTACTGTCTGTTCCTCCGCAACCAATCCAGGAAAGGAAGGCAAGAAAACAAGGCTGGTTATTCTTTTTAATGATCCTGTTACAAAACAATAGGTAGGTATCTACCTACCTACATTTTAGAGTACCTAGGAATAATGGTCTTGTAAATGGTATTTTAAATTCCCTAGCGAAACTAGGCAACCGCTGGGAAAGAAAGGTTAAAGGAAGGCGATCTCGATGGCGAGACGGGCAAGACGCAAGAGGTCTGGGTTTGATCCCCGCTACGCGAGAACTGTTTTATTTCCGAATGGCGATCAAGATTCTGATATCGCAGCGTAGGAAGGTGTATAAAAGATTGCGGGTAAGTCAATGGACGGTGGGCGGTCATGACACTTTTAGGTAAGCCCTTTATCTATCAGATGACTTTCACAGGCTGTTTATGATGATGATGATGATGGGATACATCTCTCCTAACGGACACAAAAGCAAATTCTTTTTTTTATTGAGAACTAGTCACTTGCATGGTTATGTTCACTATTCCCACGTAAGTGAAACTCATACACATTTGTGACATTTGTGGGGGACCAAGTAATACTATTAAACTAACTAGGTGTATTTATTAAGACCTTTCTATCTGAAACTGCAGTAAACTAAGTTTAATAATTGGCGGTGGCAATCAAAAGATAGTTATCAAAGTTCACGTGAATGTACTGCGTGTGTGTGTACTGCTCGTCACCATCCGCCACTGCGTCAGTTTGACCTAGCCTTAACTTAGTTTAGTTTAAGTATCCAACAGATGGCTCTGTAAAATAGCACCGCCGAAAATATTTAATCTGTGGGATGGGTTAGCTGCCAGCTATGGAGCATAATATAGTAAACACTTTTTGATCTGTGGCAGCCATTGTTTGTTTGGCATTACAAACAGATGTTCATTTTCTCTGCAAACAGAAATGACCTCAGAAGTGAAAACAGTGCAAAATATTACAAAAACGTTCAAATATTCTTTTCCAACATGTACCAACGAGGAAGTCCTCTTCAAATTAGAGGTTCCCGTGGAGATTCCACACAATGGCTCGACGAGAGAGCTCGTTCAACGAGTTATTAATCTGTTTCATATTCCGGTGTATTTAGAGGACGGTAAGACAAACTATATACTTTTAATCTGAAATCACTAGAATAAATGATGCCACATGCCACAGTCTTTTCTGTATTCAGAAAGAAGGTACCGAAAAAGAAGTTTCCTAATTTCGTTGATTAAAAAGTAAGTATCCACCCACTTCCTTTAATTCATTGATTTAAATAAAAGTCATAAAACTATGTCATGTCTAAGTAGCATGTTATAGTTATAATGCAGACTTTAGTAAGTGAGATGCCTCTTACAGAGCTGAACGAAAAACTGGCAAGATTTGTAGCAGAAGAAACAAAAACATTCCACAATGAGAGAGATGACAAACTTATAAACCAGCTCAAAAAGTTTGAGCTGAACTTAGAGGGAATAGTCAAGAACTGGGAGAAGTTATTCAAGGATAATGTCACAGACTTTGCAGAACAGAAAGGAACATCAGATGAGGAGGTTAGATAAAAAAAACTATTCAGTTCTCATGCTCTAAAAGTATCATTTTAGTTTAGCGTAGATAGACTAAAGTGTATCATTTAATCTCTAGGGACTAAAGTAATTCTTTTTTTTTTGTTGTTATTATTGTCAAACTCCAAATTAATGTGTACCTTTATGTTTTATGTAAATTGGCTTTTCAATGTTCCATTTTTGTTTCAATTTATTTTTAAAATGGAACTGAAGCAACCTACACTGCTACACTAGTGTTTATGGATGATCATTGGATGAATGTATCATTGAGTTTGTCAACAAGAATAAATTAAATAAAAGTTGGTATGGCTGTGAAGCCTCTAGAACTTTTACTGTAATACATAGTTAATTTTATCCATTTAATTACCTAAACATCTTAAATGGGTTTGCTTATCTTAAATCTGGTTGAACAATCTACTATTATTTTTTCATTATCCTTTGTCTGTGATATCAACATATACAGACATCTCCTACATAAGTTATAAATGCTAAAACTCTTATTTGTAAACTAATATTCCTCATAATGGTTGAACCACTGGACAACAATCAAAGCATATATGTAGTACTTTCCATCCAGGTACAGTAATATATTGAGGGTGGTTGCAGGTGTTTGCAGCCGCATACCATAAACTAGTGCACTCTCCAGCATTGGAGACAATCCTTCAAGTTGAGAACTCTTATGCCAAGACATTCGGTGAAGTCATGAACAATCGGGATGAGAATATCAAGCAGCTCACACAAAAGTAAGCTTCTAATTCATTCAAAATTGTTCAAAGATAATTAAATTTTTGACCAATCTATTCCTAGTACCTGAGTACTTATCCTACTAATATTAAAAACCTGAAAGTTTGTGAGGATGGTTGTTTGTTACTCTTTCATGCAAAAACTACTGAACAGATATTACTGTAAAGTTTTAAGAAACTTTACAGTTATATAGCTTAGAAAAACATATATTACATCAGAATAATACATCTATATCACATATCATCACAGCATGAAGCTGTGGGCAGAAGGTATATATATATGCCCAGCAAAATAATAATTAATAAATAATGCTATTCATTTTTCACACAGCATCATCTAGTCCCAAACTAAGCAGAGCTTGTATTATGGGAACTACATGACTGATATATTACTTATATAGTTTTGTTTTTTGTAAATACATACTAGTGTGAAGTGTGAGAAATCCAACATGGATTCTGCTACAAGGCCCATGTTTAGCAATATTCGTTTTTTAAGCGATTGATGTTGCTATCATAATGCGTTTCCTAACAAAAAAACTGTTCCATCACCTTACCATGACCCACGGTCGCTCACTAACAAAATCATCCTACTTCACGCATTTCATCTCGCGCCCCGGAACATGTACGGTTCCAATAACGTACAGTTTTGCAATACAATCCAGCTCGAAGGACCATATGATGTAAGGTACATCAAAGAAAATATATTTTTACACACACATTTATTTATTGAAATGGGAAGATGTTGATGAGCCGCGATTATGATGTGGACTGACGCATTGCCGCCATGCGCCCGGTTTCCACGCTTATGCAGGGAAGTGCAAATATTGAAAAACTGTACGTTATTGGAACCATACCATTACATTTTATAAGTACATAGAAAACACCCAGACCCGAAACAAATATTTGCAGATCATACAAACATTTATCCCACAGTGGAAATCAAACCTGTAACATTCTGCATCTCAGAATTCACAGAGTAATCAATTTATTAGTGATTATATTCACACATCAGTCAAATAAATAACGATGATGGATTCTATTCTCTTCTCTGTTTAAAATATAACAGACAGACAGATGAAATGGAGGAGAAGGTCCGTCAACTGAACATCAGCACAACGGAGGAGGAAATAAACGAGCTCGCCACCGTGCACTTCGAGGATCAGTCGCTGGTGGCGGGGCACTGGGACTCGCAGCTCGACGCCCTGTGGCACACGCAGCGCACGCAGTACCGCGCCTGGCTCATGGACACCCTCCACCAGTACCAGACCACTGCCGCGCTCAACACGCCCAGGTTCACACCACGATCCCCTGAACACACCCTACTTCATTATTGCCTGTTCTCTCCCCCCCTTCTGCCACGGCTGCCCTATGTTAAAATTGACTGAAAAGTTAAGGTTATTTATTATTGGCTGAACAGTTTAGATAAGTATTAACTGAATCTCTCAGCGACTTGTTCTAGCAACTCCCCTCAGGAACGTTCTCCCCCTCCCTCCTCGCTGGTATAGTTCCCACCCCTTTGTAAAAATTAACTGAACACTAAGCTCTTGAGTATTATTGTTCTGTGACACTAAGCTCCTACGTAACGATTTGGACACTCCCAGCTAAGGATGGATTGAACATTATGACTAAGGATCGAGTGATAATATTCCAGCAACTCCCCCCTGGGCACGTTTTCACCCGCGCTGCCGCCGGCCCTGCCGCCCTTGCCCCACGCTCCCCCCGCGCCGAGTCCGCGCCTGGAGGACTCGTTCACCATTCACCTCGGCAGCCAGCTCAAACAGACGCATAACATCAGGATCGTCGCCGCCGATCTGATGGAACTGTACGCTTTGGATAGCCCGGAAAGGTGAGTTCACCATTCACCTCGGCAGAAAGCTCGAACAGACGCACAACATCAGGATCGTCTCCGCCGATTTGATGGAACTGTACGCTTTGGATAGCCCCGAAAGGTGAGTTCACCATTCACCTCGGCAGCCAGCTCGAACAGACGCACAACATCAGGATCGTCTCCGCCGATCTGATGGAACTGTACGCTTTGGATAGCCCGGAAAGGTGAGTTCACCATTCACCTCGGCAGCCAGCTCGAACAGACGCACAACATCAGGATCGTCTCCGCCGATCTGATGGAACTGTACGCTTTGGATAGCCCGGAAAGGTGAGTTCACCATTCACCTCGGCAGCCAGCTCGAACAGACGCACAACATCAGGATCGTCTCCGCCGATCTGATGGAACTGTACGCTTTGGATAGCCCGGAAAGGTGAGTTCACCATTCACCTCGGCAGCCAGCTCGAACAGACGCACAACATCAGGATCGTCTCCGCCGATCTGATGGAACTGTACGCTTTGGATAGCCCGGAAAGGTGAGTTCACCATTCACCTCGGCAGCCAGCTCGAACAGACGCACAACATCAGGATCGTCTCCGCCGATCTGATGGAACTGTACGCTTTGGATAGCCCGGAAAGGTGAGTTCACCATTCACCTCGGCAGCCAGCTCGAACAGACGCACAACATCAGGATCGTCTCCGCCGATCTGATGGAACTGTACGCTTTGGATAGCCCGGAAAGGTGAGTTCACCATTCACCTCGGCAGCCAGCTCGAACAGACGCACAACATCAGGATCGTCTCCGCCGATTTGATGGAACTGTACGCTTTGGATAGCCCCGAAAGGTGAGTTCACCATTCACCTCGGCAGCCAGCTCGAACAGACGCACAACATCAGGATCGTCTCCGCCGATCTGATGGAACTGTACGCTTTGGATAGCCCGGAAAGGTGAGTTCACCATTCACCTCGGCAGCCAGCTCGAACAGACGCACAACATCAGGATCGTCTCCGCCGATCTGATGGAACTGTACGCTTTGGATAGCCCGGAAAGGTGAGTTCACCATTCACCTCGGCAGCCAGCTCGAACAGACGCACAACATCAGGATCGTCTCCGCCGATCTGATGGAACTGTACGCTTTGGATAGCCCGGAAAGGTGAGTTCACCATTCACCTCGGCAGCCAGCTCGAACAGACGCACAACATCAGGATCGTCTCCGCCGATTTGATGGAACTGTACGCTTTGGATAGCCCCGAAAGGTGAGTTCACCATTCACCTCGGCAGCCAGCTCGAACAGACGCACAACATCAGGATCGTCTCCGCCGATCTGATGGAACTGTACGCTTTGGATAGCCCGGAAAGGTGAGTTCACCATTCACCTCGGCAGCCAGCTCGAACAGACGCACAACATCAGGATCGTCTCCGCCGATCTGATGGAACTGTACGCTTTGGATAGCCCGGAAAGGTGAGTTCACCATTCACCTCGGCAGCCAGCTCGAACAGACGCACAACATCAGGATCGTCTCCGCCGATCTGATGGAACTGTACGCTTTGGATAGCCCGGAAAGGTGAGTTCACCATTCACCTCGGCAGCCAGCTCGAACAGACGCACAACATCAGGATCGTCTCCGCCGGTCTGATGGAACTGTTCGCTTTGGATAGCCCGGAAAGGTGAGTTTTTGAACTGCTACCCCCTATTTCGTAACTAGCGGAACGCCCCGCATTCGTACGTTAGTCCGCGTTAATACATTTTCCTATACCAATCTCATCTTTCTGAATGCTCTTTGGGTGAAATAATGGAATATCCTTTCTTACTGCAGCATTTTCGCCAAAAAGAACATGCACTTCAAATTGTAAAGACGTACAATTGAAGCTGTACATTCATTAGAGTATCAATGATTTTAATAGAACGAGGGCTTAAATTGCTATTTCGACCGAAACTATGTATCGTTCTTTTCTCTAAAAAGAGGAAACAGTAAATTAAAACTTCATAATTAAAAAAACTGTCCAGTGATTTCTAATATTGTTGTATTGGAAATTGCTAGCGTGTTCTTTTGTTGCGTATCAAAAGTAGCCGATTAACATATTGTTTTTATTTTAAATAATGAAGCAGCTTCCGAGCAAGTGCTCGGGTTATTCCACAAATCCCCCCTGAGAAATCCCCCTTAGGGGGCAAATTCTTTCTTTTCATACAAGCAATAAAAACCACAATAACAATGAATATTTTCCCGGTTCGTTATCAGCGGTCGTCGACTGCAGGCGTCCCTGTCGCTGTACTCGGGCGAGCTGTCGGGCGTGGTGCTCGCGACGGAGGCCGGCTCGCTCGCGCCCGCTCTGCGCGCCGTCGCCTCCGCGCGCACCGACCACCACTTCCCGCACCTCGACGCCCAGCTCCGGCACATCGCCGACGCACTCCGCGACCCGGTCCGTACACACCGACACCGACCACCGCTTCCCGCACCTCGACGCCCAGCTCCGGCACATCGCCGACGCACTCCGCGACCCGGTCCGTACACACCGACACCGACCACCGCTTCCCGCACCTCGACGCCCAGCTCCGGCACATCGCCGACGCACTCCGCGACCCGGTCCGTACACACCGACACCGACCACCGCTTCCCGCACCTCGACGCCCAGCTCCGGCACATCGCCGACGCACTCCGCGACCCGGTCCGTACACACCGACACCGACCACCGCTTCCCGCACCTCGACGCCCAGCTCCGGCACTTCGCCGACGCACTCCGCGACCCGGTCCGTACACACCGACACCGACCACCGCTTCCCGCACCTCGACGCCCAGCTCCGGCACATCGCCGACGCACTCCGCGACCCGGTCCGTACACACCGACACCGACCACCGCTTCCCGCACCTCGACGCCCAGCTCCGGCACATCGCCGACGCACTCCGCGACCCGGTCCGTACACACCGACACCGATCACCGCTTCCCGCACCTCGACGCCCAGCTCCGGCACATCGCCGACGCACTCCGCGACCCGGTCCGTACACACCGACACCGACCACCGCTTCCCGCACCTCGACGCCCAGCTCCGGCACATCGCCGACGCACTCCGCGACCCGGTCCGTACACACCGACACCGATCACCGCTTCCCGCACCTCGACGCCCAGCTCCGGCACATCGCCGACGCACTCCGCGACCCGGTCCGTACACACCGACACCGACCACCGCTTCCCGCACCTCGACGCCCAGCTCCGGCACATCGCCGACGCACTCCGCGACCCGGTCCGTACACACCGACACCGACCACCGCTTCCCGCACCTCGACGCCCAGCTCCGGCACATCGCCGACGCACTCCGCGACCCGGTCCGTACACACCGACACCGACCACCGCTTCCCGCACCTCGACGCCCAGCTCCGGCACATCGCCGACGCACTCCGCGACCCGGTCCGTACACACCGACACCGACCACCGCTTCCCGCACCTCGACGCCCAGCTCCGGCACATCGCCGACGCACTCCGCGACCCGGTCCGTACACACCGACAACGACCACCGCTTCCCGCACCTCGACGCCCAGCTCCGGCACATCGCCGACGCACTCCGCGACCCGGTCCGTACACACCGACACCGACCACCGCTTCCCGCACCTCGACGCCCAGCTCCGGCACATCGCCGACGCACTCCGCGACCCGGTCCGTACACACCGACACCGACCACCGCTTCCTGCACCTCGACGCCCAGCTCCGGCACATCGCCGACGCACTCCGCGACCCGGTCCGTACACACCGGCACATCGCCGACGCACTCCGCGACCCGGTCCGTACACATCGACACTGACACCGACCACTTCGCGACCCGGTCCGTACACACCGACACTGACACCGACCACTTCGCGACCCGGTCCGTACACACCGACACTGACACCGACCACTTCGCGACCCGGTCCGTACACACCGACACTGACACCGACCACTTCGCGACCCGGTCCGTACACACCGACACTGACACCGACCACTTCGCGACCCGGTCCGTACACACCGACACTGACACCGACCACTTCGCGACCCGGTCCGTACACACCGACACTGACACCGACCACTTCGCGACCCGGTCCGTACACACCGACACTGACACCGACCACTTCGCGACCCGGTCCGTACACACCGACACTGACACCGACCACTTCGCGACCCGGTCCGTACACACCGACACTGACACCGACCACTGCGCGACCCGGTCCGTACACACCGACACTGACACCGACCACTTCGCGACCCGGTCCGTACACACCGACACTGACACCGACCACTTCGCGACCCGGTCCGTACACACCGACACTGACACCGACCACTTCGCGACCCGGTCCGTACACACCGACACTGACACCGACCACTTCGCGACCCGGTCCGTACACACCGACACTGACACCGACCACTGCGCGACCCGGTCCGTACACACCGACACTGACACCGACCACTTCGCGATCCGGTCCGTACACATCGACACTGACACCGACCACTTCGCGACCCGGTCCGTACACACCGACACTGACACCGACCACTTCGCGACCCGGTCCGTACACACCGACACTGACACCGACCACTTCGCGACCCGGTCCGTACACACCGACACTGACACCGACCACTTCGCGACCCGGTCCGTACACACCGACACTGACACCGACCACTTCGCGACCGTGCTGAAAAGCAGTGCTGCAGTTATCTGCAGCATTATGCTGAGCACGGACCTTTTTTGACAGCACTTTACACAGCACTTTAAAAAGTAAAAAATAAATGTTACATTATGGATTAGATTAGGATTTATAAGTAACAATTTTAAATAGTCGAAAGTTTATAAGGATGAATGGATGTATGTTTGTTACTCTTTTACGTAAAAACTACTGAACGGACGATGAAATTTTACAGTAATATAGCTTTTACATCAAAATATATGATAATTATGATTCGGAACTCGACCGCAGATCTCAGACGGCAGCGACAACTCAGCAACGAACCGGCAGTTCCGTAGAAAGTTGCCATCTTTCAGACGCTGATAGATTAACAGTTGTTCGACTCCTTGCGGTCTGCGGTTGCATTAATTCCCAGCAGCTTCCTGGAATCGGCACTTGACTTGGTGTTTTGTTGTTTGTGCTGACACGTGAATGGTGTACCCTGCGGCAGGTGTCCGCCCGCAACGCGCAGCGGCTGCAGGAGGGCGGCGGGCGGGGGCGGGGGTCGCGCGGGGGGGACGGGGGGGAGCGGGGGACGCGGGGGCTGCAGGCGGGGGACGTCCTGCTGACGACGCACAGCAACCTGCCCGACGTACATGTCGTCTTCCATCTCATAGTGGACCACTCCACGCTCAGATCCGGTCAGTTTGCATTATACTACTACTTATATAAACGCGACAGTTTGTGAGGATGGATGTTTGTTACTCTTACATGCAAAAACTACTGAACGGTTTTTGATGAAACTTTGCTTTAAAACTTATACATCAGAATAACACATAGGCTACTTTTTCCAATACCTTTCGACCAGTAATGTACCTACTATTAATCCACGACATAAGGGGTCCATATATGTGTTTGCCGTAAGAGGTTGTTCGTATGTCATTCATCTCCGAAATTGCTTATGCTATTCAATTGCGGTTTTTTTTAATCGACTTGACTTCAAGGGTGGTTCTTGAATATAGATTTTATCGCCACAAATCACTAGAAGGCGTAGCAACATAATCTGAGGGAAACACGTCGGATTTCGAATTCTGTAAAATACCTATATGTTTTCAATCTTATGTACAATAATATGTTCAGGTGGGTTAGCTAAAGTTGGCACGGTCAATACATTTACACTTTGCGGTTATATTATGACGATGGTTGTAGGTGACATCACGTCCCGACACCCCGCCATCCTCGGGCTGCGCAACATCCTGAAGGCGGCCTGCGCCAACGACATCACCAGCTTAGCGTTACCTCTGCTGCTGAGGCACGAACTCACTGAGGTCAGTATCGCAGAACTCAGTCATCACTGAAATCTGAAGGGATGAAGGGAAAATAAAGGTCAGATAAAGTGTACTAAAAGATATTATAGGCACCTATACACAGGTTGGAGAAGACAGATAGATCACAGGAGTACAATGGGCGGTCTTATCGGTAATAGAGGTTTCGTGATGTGGTGATGGGATGGGTTGTGTGTCGGCAGGAGATGACTGTGTCGTGGTGCCTGCGTCGCGCGGAGCTGGTGCTGAAGTGCGTGAAGGGGTTCATGGTGGAGACGTGATGGGATGGGTTGTGTGTCGGCAGGAGATGACTGTGTCGTGGTGCCTGCGTCGCGCGGAGCTGGTGCTGAAGTGCGTGAAGGGGTTCATGGTGGAGACGTGATGGGATGGGTTGTGTGTCGGCAGGAGATGACTGTGTCGTGGTGCCTGCGTCGCGCGGAGCTGGTGCTGAAGTGCGTGAAGGGGTTCATGGTGGAGACGTGATGGGATGGGTTGTGTGTCGGCAGGAGATGACTGTGTCGTGGTGCCTGCGTCGCGCGGAGCTGGTGCTGAAGTGCGTGAAGGGGTTCATGGTGGAGACGTGATGGGATGGGTTGTGTGTCGGCAGGAGATGACTGTGTCGTGGTGCCTGCGTCGCGCGGAGCTGGTGCTGAAGTGCGTGAAGGGGTTCATGGTGGAGACGTGATGGGATGGGTTGTGTGTCGGCAGGAGATGACTGTGTCGTGGTGCCTGCGTCGCGCGGAGCTGGTGCTGAAGTGCGTGAAGGGGTTCATGGTGGAGACGTGATGGGATGGGTTGTGTGTCGGCAGGAGATGACTGTGTCGTGGTGCCTGCGTCGCGCGGAGCTGGTGCTGAAGTGCGTGAAGGGGTTCATGGTGGAGACGTGATGGGATGGGTTGTGTGTCGGCAGGAGATGACTGTGTCGTGGTGCCTGCGTCGCGCGGAGCTGGTGCTGAAGTGCGTGAAGGGGTTCATGGTGGAGACGTGATGGGATGGGTTGTGTGTCGGCAGGAGATGACTGTGTCGTGGTGCCTGCGTCGCGCGGAGCTGGTGCTGAAGTGCGTGAAGGGGTTCATGGTGGAGACGTGATGGGATGGGTTGTGTGTCGGCAGGAGATGACTGTGTCGTGGTGCCTGCGTCGCGCGGAGCTGGTGCTGAAGTGCGTGAAGGGGTTCATGGTGGAGACGTGATGGGATGGGTTGTGTGTCGGCAGGAGATGACTGTGTCGTGGTGCCTGCGTCGCGCGGAGCTGGTGCTGAAGTGCGTGAAGGGGTTCATGGTGGAGACGTGATGGGATGGGTTGTGTGTCGGCAGGAGATGACTGTGTCGTGGTGCCTGCGTCGCGCGGAGCTGGTGCTGAAGTGCGTGAAGGGGTTCATGGTGGAGACGTGATGGGATGGGTTGTGTGTCGGCAGGAGATGACTGTGTCGTGGTGCCTGCGTCGCGCGGAGCTGGTGCTGAAGTGCGTGAAGGGGTTCATGGTGGAGACGTGATGGGATGGGTTGTGTGTCGGCAGGAGATGACTGTGTCGTGGTGCCTGCGTCGCGCGGAGCTGGTGCTGAAGTGCGTGAAGGGGTTCATGGTGGAGACGTGATGGGATGGGTTGTGTGTCGGCAGGAGATGACTGTGTCGTGGTGCCTGCGTCGCGCGGAGCTGGTGCTGAAGTGCGTGAAGGGGTTCATGGTGGAGACGTGATGGGATGGGTTGTGTGTCGGCAGGAGATGACTGTGTCGTGGTGCCTGCGTCGCGCGGAGCTGGTGCTGAAGTGCGTGAAGGGGTTCATGGTGGAGACGTGATGGGATGGGTTGTGTGTCGGCAGGAGATGACTGTGTCGTGGTGCCTGCGTCGCGCGGAGCTGGTGCTGAAGTGCGTGAAGGGGTTCATGGTGGAGACGTGATGGGATGGGTTGTGTGTCGGCAGGAGATGACTGTGTCGTGGTGCCTGCGTCGCGCGGAGCTGGTGCTGAAGTGCGTAAAGGGGTTCATGCTGGAGACGGCGGGATGGGGCGGGGCGGAGCTCCGCACGCTGACGGGGGCGCTGCCCGCCGCCGCGGCTCCGCCGCTGTTCCACGCGCTGCAGCCGCTGTTGCCGGCGCTCTTCCGCATCTCCAACCCCGTCAAGATCAGACAACCGACCGACGCATAGTCCGTCCGTCCGTCCGTCTGTTCGTCGCACATCACACACAATGAAAGCATACATGTCGCAGTGATGTGTCAAAACCTGCATATAAATTCCTACTTACGGTATTACTGAACCGTCACGTAACCGTTTATACAGAAACGGTGTTTGTGTGTGTGGGAAAAGGGCCTAAGGACGACCTCTGTGACGCAGTGCGCGAAGGCCCGTCTGACACGCAAAAGGCTGCAATTTCGATTCCCGCGGGACAAATGTTTGTATGATCTGCATATACTTGTTTCGGGTCTGGGTGTTTTTTATGTAAAAATTTCAGTTAGACAAAAGAGATTAACGGAAGTAATTTTTGTCTTGTTTTTGTTTATTGTTCTGTTCTTCCGTGGTCAAAAAGAAAAACCCTCATTGAAACGAGGTAGATTAAGGAATCTACCTCGAATAAGGACACTTAAGAATCGCGCCCCGCAGTTTATCCGCCAAAACGGCTTTATTAACTGACTGTATGGAAAAGAAACCAAGTCAGGTTATAATGAATAAGTAGAAAAAAAATATAATCATATTTAGTTTAAGTTAATAAATTATATGATGTTTCATAGTTTTTGGATTTTTTGATTTTAGATGAAAGTTTGTATGGGAGTATCGGTTTAGGAGCTAGGGTTAAAAAAACGACTATAAGCAGGCATCAGCGATAATCTATAATATGAATGTAACAAAAAAAAAATTTTGGAGGGCACTCTATAGAGTGAAGCTTTTTTTTCTGTCAGAACCTGGGCCGCGCATAGCGTCGAAACTACTGAATGAATTCAAATGAAACTTAGCATGATTTGCGATAATACTACAGGGTAGGACATAGGATACTTTTTTATCCCGAAATTCAGCACAGTTCCCTTGGGAGAGGAAATTTTTAATGTAGGATTTTTTCTCACATACGGTACTCAAATATGTATTTGACAAAACATCAATGGTGCGAAGAAGCGCGAAGTGTGGAAGAAAGGAAGGGAGGCCTTTGCCCTGCAGTGGGAGTGGGACGCTAGTGCATTGTAACTGACTGCTATAGTCAAAGTCAATAGGTTTTTATTCATTGAAATCACAAGGATCATATAGAAACGTCAACTTAAAAACTATACGTGAAATGTTAAAGTGAATTTACGCCGGTTCCTCGCGCGCGACCAAGCATAGAAGAATCAGGCAACAAACTCTGCTTGGTTATTTTTTTTAATGATCCTTCATTCAGCTTTAGTGTGTGAATCACGAGGCTTCATATTATAAATAGCACGTATTGCTCTTTTTTGTAAAACAAAAAATGTTTGAATATCTGCTGCCTTCCCCCACAGTAAGATACCATATGACACGACACTATGAAAGTAATAGGTACTAAAGTGGTACCTAATATTCAAAAACTATTATATATTTACTAAATTGAGTTGTAGAGTATCCGTTACTTATAATACTACATACTTATCCTTTCAAAGTTATGCCGAGACTGTAATTGTTCCAATAAGGCGAATAATGGTTCATCAGAAATCTGTTAAAGCACACTTTTGCTCTTTAGTTGATACATTCATTGACGATACTTTGATATAAGAGCATACATTGGACACATTACATGACGTTTTTAGTTTAATTATGTCCTCGATTCTGTAGTACACTGACTAAACTAAATTTTAACTGTCGCTCTCTTTTACTGATAGTGCAAGCTAGAAAGAGATAGCTACAATTTTAGTGCTGTCAAATTAGTCAGATTTAAGTTTTCCATACAAATTTAGTTGTGATATCAAAACATGCTGACTATAAACACGAAGAAAAGCGGCACGTAAACTGATTTGACAACAGCACACAGCACTAAAATTGTAGCTATCTCTTTCTTACGTACACTATCAGTAAAAGAGAGCGATAGTTAAAATTTAGTTTAGTCAGTGTACTACAGAATCGAGGCCAATGTATTTATAACTTTACAGAGCTACGTAAAAAAAACACTACTTTAGACAAGCGGTCACCGCGTAATCTTTTATAAACCTCTTGTATAATTATTTTGAGATTTACCAAGATGTATTATCGGTTATACGACATCTTGCTGGTTGTGGTACATGGTCCTTGTAGTGGTCTCTCACAGGCTCTATGCACAAGGTAGACAGTTTACACATACACCTAGGTTCAGTGGTCACGGGCTCGACAACAAGCGGTAGGACGAGCGACGCGTGTGCTCTCACCCACGGCTCTCGTACGACTGACGCGCCGCCCTCGCTCCCCGCGTCCGAGACTGTGCTTGTATCAGTTCCATCTGACACAAACACTACAGTCCTCATTATTTCTGATACCCACGGCACAGGGAATCCTAGTATGGGTTAGGCCCTAGTTTGGGCATGGTTGGCTATGGACTAGTTCTCAATGTACTCTTTCAGATGACCAAAAAAAGCACATGACTTTGAGAGAAGTAGGAGCTTATTTCAGCAAAAAAAAATCCAGTAATAATAGATAAACACAATTTATTAATAATTATTAACAATATTTTAAAAATAACACCTCCAGCTTGCATCGGTCAATAAAACTTTTTCATATCATGTCAAATACATGCGCCTGAATCAAATATTCTTTATATGTTTATTCCCGTATTTGTTTTTAATTTGGCAAACGCTAAATCACATTCACTCTATAATTGAGAAACTACTTATATGGACCTCTCCCACCAATTCTGCCACACGGAAGTAAAATGGCAGAACATTGTATAAAACACTTATAATTATTTTTGAAACACCATAAGAGAGGCCTTTGTGCTATCACAAGGTAAAACATTTCGAGTTAAAATGCCTACAATTTTCGTTGTTTTGCATAATTTTAATACACAGAATGTAATTGAACTAGCTCTAATTTTACCAACATGATCATCTTAAACGTTTTGTGCGTACAAGAAGCACCAAATTTGCTTTATATCCGAACCATGCTCAGACCATATTACAATGGCGTCGATTCTGTAGTACACTAACTAAACTTAATTTAAACTTTCGCTCTCTTTTACTGATAGTGCAAGCAATAAAGTCAGCATGTTTTGAAATTACGACTAAATTTGTATGGAAAACTTAAATTTGACTAATTTGACAGCTTTAAAATTGTAGCTATCTCTTTCTTGCTTGCACTATCAGTAAAAGAGAACTAAAGTTTAAATTTAGTTTAGTTAGTGAACAGAATTGAGACCAATATTTCATAGCTGTATTTAAAACTAACGCATGTCAAAGAGACAGCTTTTATAAGAAAAACTATCTCAAAATTCCAGCGCAAAATGAACTGGAGCAATGAAAAGATTTGAGCTAAAAAAATAACTATTTAAGCTATTAATAAACGGCAAGTTTAAAAAAAAGACTTATCTCTATTTCTATAGAAAAAAATACGCCAAAACTAAGTTTTTAAGAACAAAGAGGATTAAACTACATTAGCAAAAAAGCTTAAATAAAAGTCTTAAAACGAAATATTAAATCATAATGTTGCGCGAAATCAACACATTAAAATAAGTTTACGACAATTCTAAGCTCAGTAAAATTCCGGCTTAGAAAACTTACAGTATAAATAAAACAGCATTATAGGTATTCATTTCACATACTGGTCATTAATATGGCGGTTCAGTCACAGAGATAAAGCGTAGTCTGAAATAACGGGTGTCAAAGAAGAAAGATTGTGTACAGTCAGTGAAGATATAATATAGTATAATGTTTTACAAGGGATGTCTGAAATAGTCTGAAATAACGGGTGTCAAAGAAGAAAGATTGTGTACAGTCAGTGAAGATATAATATAGTATAATGTTTTACAAGGGATGTAAGCGATCAATTACACTAGATATATTTTGGGCATACAAGCGAGCGAGGACGCTAAAGAGCTTGAGAGTGTAATAAATCGCTTACAACCGAGAATATAAAAAAAACTAATTGTTTATATCCGCGACTGTACGCGCCTGACGTAACATTAAAACTATCTAAAAGTAACTTAACTATCAAATATATTTTAGAAGCAAGTAATCATCTCAAGTTGTACTTTGAATTCCTTTTCAGAAACACTTTTTAAAAGTTGAAAGTAACCTTGTAATTAGAGTCAATTCCCATTAAAGCTCTGAAGTTAACTAATTGACTGCGCAATACACATTTTATTTCTTGAAAAATAATCATGTACACTGCACAGGCAAAGCGGTTAGCTTCAGGGTGGTCTAGTAGGATTGTCGAGTTCGACTTTTCAAATAACCTGTCGAGACATCTAGCCCCGGAAATAGCGTCATTGATAGCGATTCAATCGCGTTAGACATACGATCATTACAAAATACGATCAAAACATCAATTAAAATAATCAAAATCAGAATGAACTTAATAAACTTCGGCCAGAGTTCACCAAATAACAGGTAGTTAGGTTCTAATCAAAGCTTTTTGATATAAGTTTTCATAGGAAACCGTCATCTTAATCAATGGTTAGTGTGACCGTCCGTTTATTTTGTTGGTAAACTCAAGCCTTGCACTCAATTTTACGAACTATTCGGACCATGGGCCCTATTCTCTGCTCGGCCTGGCGGTCCATTCCAATAACATTGTCTATTGAAAATTACGAGGTATGCTATTTCTATCAGCAAAGTAGGTATTCTACTATCTCCCTCGGATTAAGATAGAATAATGGTGTTGGAACTGACCCTTGTGTTATGTGTGAGATTCCAAGATAGAGGCTAATCACACAAAATACATATTTCTCAAGCTAGATTAAAAACCTTCAGCACTAAACTTAGGCAAAGGCTTAGGCTATTATATCTTGAGATGTAACAATTTGGTCCACCCGTTATGTTTCATATCGTCGGCTAGCTAACAACACCGCTCAAGTCGAAATTTTGCGGTTTTGACATTTTTATGCCATTGGATAGAAAATAGATTTACGCGGTGTTGTTAGCTAGCCGACGATATAGTAAATAAAGAATATGCATTTGGGCATGTATTAGTGACAGATTTTAATCAAGAGAATACAGATATTCCCAAGTCTTTGCTTAAGCTTCGTTCAGATGAGCAAGTGTCGCTTGTTGTTAATTTCTATCAAAGAATATTATCAATCCATGAAACGCACAGAACAAGAAAGTAAGATACAAGTATAATTATATTATGAATAAATTCTTCACAAAATATCAGCTTTACTGATGCACCTGCAACAATGGAATTTACAATTTACCTATTTTGCAACCATTGTATGTAAGTTCAAATGAGATTTTAACGAAAGATCACCAATGCTGGTGATGGAGTTATAATAATAATAATAAATAAACACCCAACAGGCACATACATATTCCTGAGCCCGCACTAGCGTTCCGTATCGTGGCTCTCACGAACTATGGGTACCCTGGTACCGTAACACCCAGAGTGATATGATACCAATTAGTTCCCCGCAACAAATATCTGCAGAACATACAAACATTTGTCCCGCAGAAGGCATCGAACCCGCACCTCGTGCTTACCTCATACTGTCTCGATAATAGAGACAGCATGGAAGCGTGTTATTATGATTTCCCTCAAGTGTGCGTTAACACTTAGATAACCTTTGAATGAATGAATGAATGAACAAAGCTACATCTCTCAATTGTACTAAATGAATGTAACTGTAGTGATTGAGCAGGCTCGGATAACTGCAAAGTTTCCCCTGTAGGTGGAGCCGCGGGCGGCGGTTCGAGCCGAAACATCACAAAGAATTTCGAGCAGGCGGGTAACAATTTCGTGGCTTAGTTGGTAAAGCACCCGCGTAACAAGCGGGAAGGCGGTTATTCGAGTCTTGCCGACGTCACATTTTTGAGATATCATAAATTCGTTTGATTTCCCTTAAAAAGTGGTAAAACACTTTAAAAAAATCAAATTTGATTTCATTCGAGTACGAATCTATAGTTTTTCCGACTGAGATAGTTGAGAAGAACGTACCTTATGTTTCTACTTTGTACTGGAGTGTCGCAGCGCAGTGTTCGTTACCGCCTGCGACTGCGGCCGCTCGCCGTGGCACTCGCTGGAACATAGTTAACATACATCACAAACACACCCACACTTTCCCACTGTAAAGGGCTCAATGCACAAACAACTCCCGACCAAAAATTACAATAATTTTGTTTAAAAAAATGTACCTTGGAAGTATAGTAATGTACCTTGGAAGTATAGTAATGTACCTTGGAAGTATAGTAATGTACCTTGGAAGTATAGTAATGTACCTTGGAAGTATAGTAATGTACCTTGGAAGTATAGTAATGTACCTTGGAAGTATAGTAATTTGTCTGATTAATAGAATGAAAGTTTAAAAAAAACACGCTTCTATCACGCACATACAATTATAAAAATAATTCCACTATGCACCTCCTGCCTCCATCATCAGACCCTCGACACCAAGCCCAATCTATTATTATCTATCTAGCATTATGAGTCCATCGTCATAATGAATCATGAGCCCAAACTAGAGGGGTTTATTAGTAGCCACTGAAGAGTTCCCCACGTTCTGGCTCCATCATCAGATCAGCTCCAAGATACCAAATCATAATATTGTCATCCGAACAACATATACATACAAAGTTTCAATTTCGATACGACGGTTAGAAGTAGGTCATAATTGTCTTCCAAGATATGTAATCAAATCTTGTTTGTTTGTAACTAACTTAATGTTTCCTTCTACATAGATGGACTAAAAAGTACTTGTCTCTGTAGCGGAAAGCGGCTAAGAACGGCTCTAACGTCATCAATGATGCTTGCTGAAAGAACGGTGAGTGAATGTATGATTATGGTTATGTTTACCTTCGCGCGTGCGAGACCCCGCGCCCGCGCCGGGAGCCGAAGCCGCGCCTCGACCCTTCCTACCCTCAGCCGGAGACGACTTCTTGCCTGTTAACAAATCAACGGCATTTATTGCTTTCACATATATTAATTAATGTAAATACTTTGTACGTACTTTGTAAAATAAACACTTTTAAGGCACAATAATAATAATGTGTCATTTTTGCACACAGCATCATCTAGCCCCAAACTAAGCAGAGCTTGTATTATGCGAACTACATGACTGATATACTACTTATATGCTTTTTTTTGTAAATACATAGAATACATACACATTGAGCGGTTTTATCGTTTAAAGCGATCTCTTCCAGACAACCTTTGAATGGTGAAGATTCAATGTGATTTAGAGAATGTCCGGGGCCGGCCGGAATGTACATAGATGAGTATGTATTTCATGAACACAGTCTGTGGATGGACGGGTATAGCAGCAGATAGGTAAGAGACTAGCTGAGCTGTTTTACGAAAACTAACTAATACCATAAACAGGTAGACGAGCTATCTAACCTGTGCAGTAGGTAATATTTGATAACGTCGCGTCATTAGGTAGCTCGTTTGTGTTAAAACTATGTAAATGTATGTAATACATAGGCGGTCCCGTAATGCATGCCACGTTGAACAATTTTGCGCCACCATCTTCCTTTAACCATAAGTATACGTAAGCACAGACTAGGTCGAGACACCGTAGGATTTCTAGTGTCTGGAATCCCACAAAAAAATATTAGAAAAGGAAACATTAGCAAGGTAGGCTTCCAAATCTAGAACAGTGTAATAATGAATTTGGCAATACCTTTGGCTGGAGATGATTCTACTTTGGTTTTCCTATTCCGCTTTTCTGGTACCGGGGCTTCCGCGGGTTCCGCCGCCTGTAAACCAATATATATAATCACTATTAATGATTTTTTTCTGATCCACCCCATAAAGTCCTGCATAATTATTTCAAATAAACTGCATTACAATCGGTTAAGCCGTTCTTGAGGCAAATATCTTACACACACAAAAAACCTCTTACCCCAAAAGCATATATGATTCCTTGCGTCATGAATGGTAATGAAAGATTGTAAACTGACCTTTCTTCCCCTGGTCGCTCTGGTCGGCGCTGAAGCTGCTTCCGCTACTTTCTTAGGCCTGCCTCTAGTTTTACCCTCGGGCTGGTCAGCCTCGGGCTTCTCTTTGACCGCTTTCCTCTTAGTACTATCCTTTGAAGCAGCCTTTGTTATCTTAACATTGTCTTTTGCAGCGGCCTCTGTTGTCTTAACTGTTACCTCAGCCTTCCTGCCTCTCTTTGCCTCAGTTTTGTTAATCTTCGGAGGGACCTCTTCAGCGGCGACAGTTTTCCTCTTACGTCCTTTAGTCTCCGGTATCACTGTGTTGTCGATAGCTTTAGTTGTAGGAACGCGCGTCGCGGGCTCGGATTGCACGCTCGACTGAGTTTCGACCTTCTTGCCGCGAGTTCTACGTTCGTTATCCGCTGGCGCTCCGGCTCTCCTTCCCCTGATTCGAGGCTGGTCTTCCAAAGTGACGTTATCTGCGTGTTTCCGTCCGCGTCGCGTCGTGGGCTCTGAGTTCACGCTGAGTTGCGGTTCGACCTTCTTGCCGCGTGTTTTAGGTTGATTTTCATCTGCTCTGTCAGCTTTAGTAGCAGACTTGGCTCGAGTTTTGACTTCTTGAACTGTTTCTTTGTGTCTCCTGGTCGCGGTCGCGGTCGTCTCCGTTTCTATAGCGACAGCCTTGCGGGCGCGTTTAGGTTTCTCAGTCGGTTTCTCAGTCGGAACATTATCAGTCTTATTCTCTTTGTCTTTAGCGTCATTTTGCTTCCCGCGCGTCTTTCTCGGCTGAGATTCTTCCACTTGTGCTGGGGCATTCCTGCGAGTTCTTCGCGGTTTTTCTTCTGTTTGTGGTATTTCTTCGGTTTCAGCTTGGGGTTTAAGTTTCGGAGACGGCTTCGGAACGACCACGGTGGCTTTATGCGCCCTCACTCTAGTTCTCTTTGGTGTTTCTACCTTTTGTTCGTTTTTTCGGCGAGTGACGCGTTTGAGCGGACTCGCTCGAGATGTTTCTTGAGAGTTGTGATCGGCTTTAGGGCTCATGACGGGAGCTTTCTTACTGATCACAAGCGAGCTGCGACGTTTCCTAACATTGTTATCTGATGTTGTATTCTTTCTGTTCCTGGTGACGCGTTTGGGCGGACTCCTCTCCGCTACCTTAGGGGAAGCTTTAGGACTGGCTTTGGCCAGGGCGCGCCTGGGACTAGCTTTAGCCGGGGTCTTCTGTGGAGTTTTGGTTTTAGATAGTCTGCCTTTAGGCACTTCGGGAATAGTTTTCTGATGTCGCGTTGTTCTGAAAATATCACGTATTATTTTCTTAGTTACTTTCCAATACTAACAAAAACGTGAAGTTTTATCATAATAATGTCAAAATCTAGTGGGTCAATTAAAAAATTGTCATTCATAATATTATAATTAATGTCAGAAACTTTGGGATAGATAATTTTGCCATTGCATAATTTGAACTGGGACGAAAATATCTGTGGCACAGGTCTTTTACACTACCATCTCCTGGTGATGCGAGATGGTAGAAGTGAAAATGCAAGAATATTTTATCAAAAGATAAAATGATGTTGATTTTTGATGAAAAGATAATATATCATCATCATTTAATCAATGTGTTTGCCTATCCATTTCTCATTTTTTTATGTAAACATAGCTCGTGAGTATTGGAAACAAAGATTGATTTTAATAAATAAATGAGTGCAGATTTTTGTCGTTTCAGCTCATCTAGAGCCGGAAAAAACAGTACATTAGAGCTTTCACAAGTTAATTTGTCAAAATTTGAAAACCCCTATCGTATATTATACTATAAACCCCTACTACTATAATAAATGTGAAAGTTTGTGAGGATGAATGTTTACTCTTTCGCACAAAATCTACTTAACGGATTTTGATGAAACTTTACAATTAAATCTTCGTTCGTTTAGTTTTAGTTCTTCGTTTAAGTTTTTCGTTTTCGGAAGTGTATACATAAGAACAACACATACTTTTATCCGGGTACCACGCGGGCGAAGCCGCGGGCAGAAGCTAGTTTACATCATATATTGCAGCGCCCATAGTGACTCGTGACGATAAAACCTATCTAAGACTCATCCTTGTAGACATACAAAACAATCGCCAAAAAAAACGCATTACAATCCCACAGAATGTTTCGTAAATAAATGGTAACAGACAAACAAACATACAATGAATGTTACAGCTCCTGTACAAGTAAGTGAAGTGAGCGTTACCTGGTGAGGTCGGTGTCGGTGTCGGTGTGGGTGTCGGTGCGGAGCGGCGCGTGCGCGGCGTCGTCGGCCGCGATGGGAGACACGCGGCCGAGATCCGACGCATTCATCGTCACGCTCACCCGCCCCTTCACCGGCGTCGAGTGAACCACCGCCCGCTTCTTTATGGGCAGCCTCGGCCTGACCATCACGCCCGTCACGCCCGGCTCACCCGACTCCGAGGATCGCTCCACCAGCGACCGCTTCTTGATCGGCAAGGTGTGCGCGCTGTATATCTCCGAAGCGGACTTCTTCGACATAGAACTATGTCTAGTTCTCGACGCTCGGATCGGCTCGTCGCCTTCCACGGTGAACGTTATCAGGTTCTGCAGCTCCTTGGTGGCGTTTCTAGACTTGGCGGTCGATGCGTCTTTATGGAAGCGCTTCTGCAGTTCGTGCTCCAACCATTCTTCGACGTTGTTCGGTATCACGTCCAGAGAGCTGTGTAAAGTTCCCTTCTTGTTCTTCGGTTTAGGTATCTGTTTCGTTGAGAATGTGTTGGAGTATACAGATCTGACCGTGGGCTTTCCCACCCACTGGTCGAATAAGTTTTCAGAGTTAGTGTTCTGCGTCGACCGGTTCGAGGTATCGAACAGTTCTTCGACTCCGCTGACATCGTGCAGACTGTGTTTGTTTTTCCTCTGTTTGAACATCCTCCGCACCCCTCGGACGTCGCTCAGATCGTTCTTGGGTGAGTTTCTCAAAGTTCTCTTGACGCCGGAAACGTTTCTCAGATCGTTGTTGGGAGATTTCCTGAAGAGTTTGTTGACGCCTCTCACGTCTGTCAGATCGTTGTGCGGTGATGCTGCTCTTTGGAACAGAGACTTGACTCCGGACACGCGACGCAAGTCGTTCTCCGGCGATGGTTCGAACACCTCCTTCACTCTGACGTCGCTGAGACGATTTTTGGGTGATTTCCCGAACATAAGTTTCAATCCTGTCACATTAGTGAGGTCATTCTTAGCCGAGCGTCTGGTTCGATGCGTGCGCAGCAAGCTTCTCACGCCCCTGACGTTGGTCAGGTCGTTTTCAGGAGTGTTCTTCTGGAAGAGTCTCTTTATCCCGCTCAAGTTGGGGCTGTGGCTCGGTGTACTGATCGGACTGACGAACCTCTCTGGAGTGAACGTGCCGGATAGCTCAGATATCGAATCGTCGATGGTCCGACCCGACATCGCGATCGTGTGTCGAGTCGGTCTCTTCGCTACTATTATTTCGTCATCGTCGTAGAGTTGCTTCCTGGAGAACTCGGTCATGCTTTGGGACAGCTTGCGTTTGACCGGGCTGTTGAAGAGCTGTTTGATGATGTCGGATTGGTTGAGGTCGTCGATTATAGAGCGTTTCGATTGTGGTTTCTTCGCCGTGGAATGTTTGTTCTTGACCGCTTCTTGCACTAATTTGACGGAGCTTCTCGGTGTGACCGTGTCCGCATCGTCCGGCCTCGGCGCGCCTTCGTCCGTTCTATCGGATGTTTCCGAGGAGTCCTTGCTCAGTCTGAGTACGGTCTGTCGCGCGGAGACGCCGAGCGATTTGGACTTGTTCGCCGCTCGTCGTTTCGGCTCAGACATCACTCCGATTGTTTTTCTCTTATAGTTGACTGCTTTTCTTCCTTTTTTCGTCGATCTGTGCGAGGTCAGAGAACTTTGACTGGAGTTCAAGAAGCTCTGTATGCTTAGCACCGGTGTGCCGACTTCAGCGGGACTGGGACGGTTCTCCGGAGTACTGGTTCCGTCTTTCTCCGTACTATTCATAGAACTGTTCGCTTTAGAATTGTCTATCGTGTTAGACTTTGTTCTGGCACGTTTGGACGTCTTGGGCGAGGAATCCTCGAGTTCCGTGTCGTCCAGAAGCAGCAGGTCGCTGTCGTTGATACGCGACCTGCTCCTCGAAGCGCGTGATATCCTGGTGCTGTTCACAGAGATGTGTCTGTTCTCCGGCGTCGACAGAGACTTGGACCTCCTGGTAGCCGCTGAGCTCCGGGTGCTCATTTTGCTGACATTCGGGTTGGATTTGGATCTGGTGGCTCTCGCGTGAGCCACGTATGGAGTGCTCGACCCGAGCAGAGTCGGGTTTATGGTGGACCGGGTTTTGCGTCTGGAAGCGTTCGGCGTTTCGTAGTCGGTTGTGATCGTCGAATCCGCAGAGTTGTAGATGGATTTCGAGGTATCAGAATCGATGGACACCAAGTCTACTACGGAATAGGACTCCATGTTCCTGGTTCTAGGGCTGAGCGTCCTGGTCTTGCAAGCGGAAGCGACGGTACTATTCCTGCTCCGGTCTGTGTAGTCGGTCGATTCCGAGGCATCGAGCGCTTTCTGTATCAGCATGGTCCCGCGCGCGGATCTCCTTGAGGTTTGCGAGTTCGGAGTCAGGGTCCTGGACGGGGAGAGAGTCAGAGTGGATCCCAGTTGTTCCAGCATCCTGCTGCCGCGGGAATTGGACTTCCTCGGGGAAGGCGAGTGAGCGCTCGATTCGGAGTAATGCAAGGTCAGTTCGTCTTCGGACATGCTTTCCTCGCTGTCGAAACGGCTCGTAATCTCGGATTCCTGGTGCGGTTCCAGGTTGCTCAGGTCGAATTTGATGGATTCAGTTTTGCGGTTGCTTTTCTTGGAGAGGTCTTTGAGGGCGGACTTCTTGGGGCTCGGTAATAAGGGTGATTTTTGAGGGCTCTTGGTGGCGCGGGTTGCCGCACTGCTGGCACGCATCGAGCGGGTGTCCGAGTCCGTGATCTCGAGTATCGTCACCTGCCACAGACAAACAATCTTACAAGTTTGTGTAGAGGAAAGAGTACGTGAGTCTGTGTGAAATCGTGAGAAGACTTTTTAGAAGATTGACGTCCAGTCGGAATGTCGCGATACGTTTAACAAAAACGCTTAGACATATTGTAAACAGAAGAGGTTAGGTTCTTAGATTTTTTATAACAAAACGGCGCACTAATTTATAAAACGGCTACACATTGTCAGTCACATAGAAAAATAGAATTACAATCCGTCTCGACGCCGATACGCCGGATGTATTGACGTCGAGCCGTGATTTGAATTTAAGTCATAATTGGTAGGCGCCGTTTCATTAATTTATCACCAATATTTCCACTAGTTTCATCAATCGCCATCCACAAAATAACCTTGTTTATACATTGTATTGTACAAAAAGGCCTCTTAGTTTTAGCTTCGGATCCACTAAAGCCTGTAAAGGCTCCAGGTATAAATAAGCCTGAGATTTTAAATAAATAATGAGAATGAATACTGAATCCATCTGCGACATGTACAACTTACAGATTGATTTCCTGCGGTCCTGTTAGAGTTCCTGGTGTCAGAGTATGCGGAGGGTCGCTTGTGGGTGACGGAGGGGTGTCCGGCTCGGCGGCTGTGACATGTACAACTTACAGATTGATTTCCTGCGGTCCTGTTAGAGTTCCTGGTGTCAGAGTATGCGGAGGGTCGCTTGTGGGTGACGGAGGGGTGTCCGGCTCGGCGGCTGTGACATGTACAACTTACAGATTGATTTCCTGCGGTCCTGTTAGAGTTCCTGGTGTCGGAGTATGCGGAGGGTCGCTTGTGGGTGACGGAGGGGTGTCCGGCTCGGCGGCTGTGACATGTACAACTTACAGATTGATTTCCTGCGGTCCTGTTAGAGTTCCTGGTGTCAGAGTATGCGGAGGGTCGCTTGTGGGTGACGGAGGGGTGTCCGGCTCGGCGGCTGTGACATGTACAACTTACAGATTGATTTCCTGCGGTCCTGTTAGAGTTCCTGGTGTCGGAGTATGCGGAGGGTCGCTTGTGGGTGACGGAGGGGTGTCCGGCTCAGCGGCTGTCACATGTACAACTTACAGATTGATTTCCTGGGGTCCTGTTAGAGTTCCTGGTGTCGGAGTATGCGGAGCGTCGCTTGGGGGTGACGGAGGGGTGTCCGGCTCGGCGGCTGTGGCGCGCGGGAGTCTTGCGCACTGGACTTGGCTTCTTCACCACGTACGAGGGCGGCGCGGAGAGGCGGGACTTGGGCGTGTGACCCGCCATCAGCATTATAGCAGCTTGCTTCGTGTGGTCTGACAACATTATGGTTTTTTTTTTTTTATTTGAACCGACAAGGTTACGAACAAACATACGGCCCCCTGTTGGTAAGCGGCTACCGTAGCTGAATTGGCCTTTCTCCAGCCTTGGTTTAAGTTCACCAACAAAATAAATTGATGGTTACAACTCTAACCGTTGATTATAACAACAGATTCTATGAAAAACCTTTCAAAAAGCTTTGATTATCACCCATTATTGTGTTATTTATTAAACACTGTTGTACGGTCTGCAGACCCTGGGTTTCAGATAGTTTTATATCAGTAAAATTAGAATTTACATTTTAACTGATAAATTGATAGAAACTTATGATAATGTGACGCGTGGTTCGCTGCTTTTGGTGAGCGATGTGCTTGGATGGCACTAATTAACTGGGTCATTGTGTACAACTGTTTTGTCTTATTTACGACGACCTAGATAGCTTGGCGAGCTAGTAAACAGCTCTGTCGTAAAAGGTTTCAGTTGGGTTTCCTATGTGAAACAAAAGTATGTAAGTTCTGCAGATATTTGTTCCGGGTCTGGGTGTTGTGGTAGCACGGTACTCGTAGTTGCTGATACCCACGACACAGGGAATCCTAGTGTGGGGTCAGGACTATATGTGTCTGTTGGGTGTTTATATATAGCTCACCAATCCTGAGTGGATCCTCTATCTTGATGAGGCTCTGCCGGGTGTTGGTCTGCGCCCTCCGGAGCACGGCGAGACGCAACGAGGCGGGGGCGGGGGCGGAGCGCGGGCCTGAGCGGGGGGCGGAGCGGGGGGCGGAGCGTGGGGCGGAGCGTGGGGCGGAGCGGGGGCGCGGGGCGGAGGCGCGGCGCGGGCTCGCCTTGCGCGACTCTATCCACAGCGTCGCCTTCGTCGTGTTACAAGGAACTGCAACTATAATACTTTCATTGATGCTCACAATCTATAAATACATAAAACTTTAAAAAATACTCTATTCATAAAAGAGGGTTCAATCAAACATGATTATGACATCCTTGAAATGGTGCTTAGAACGAATCTTATTATCTACGTTTCTGCAGAACACGCAAATCACGGAAATGGAGTTCGCATCTCTTGCGTCGCAGCTGGTAAGTCGGTCGCCGCGCCACCGAGCTCATCAACTGAGGTGCTGGTTCCATTCCAACAACGGAACAAATGTTCGCATGATCTGCAGATATTTGGTCTAGGGATACGACACAGTGAATTCCAGGGAAATTCTCAGTCAAGTGATCCTGGAGTCAGGCCTATTATATGTCTGCCAGTTAGGTGTTTGGCCTGGACATTAAAACTAAACCTGGATATTAAACCTGGACTACTCTCAGAAGGTAGCCTTTCAAAGTCGCACTAAAGTGAAACAAATAGTTTACCGGCGTGATTGGGGCTGAGCCGCGTGTTGCGAGCGTCCGCCTCCGCGACGACCGAGCGGCGCGCCGCAGAGCGACCCGGCGCCGCGCCGCTGCCTGCAACCATACATTACTTTTAACCCTATTCTTACAAGATGTTGCGATACACACACTCGACACTATGATTCCGTGTCGCGGCTGTCAGGCACTATTAGTACCGTGGTACCACAACACCCACACCCGGAACAAATACCTGCAGGACATGCAAACGTTTGTCCCGCAGCGGGAATCAAACCCACACCTCTTGCATCGCAACCGGCAACTCGCCCGCCTCGCCATCGAGAAGAAAGAATATTCGTAGAAAATATGACGGAGTTTCATTTCTAGCCGCATAACTGTGGAGTCACCGGCACCGCGGGAGGTTGGAGACAATTACAAAGTTTAATCCAGACAACATTCTAGAGCAGAACTTAAATCTGTATGCATTTCAACCCATAGGTATTCATATTTTTCACTCGATGATACAAATCCAGCTTAATCATTGTAAAAAAAAAAGAGTTGTAAGAAGCACATAAAAAAAATTACAACATTGCAAATATTTGCCTGAATGCAGTCAAATTGCATTTTAATATCAAAAGTTCATCAAATTACTGAGATTAATGTTTTAGTTATTTTGAACAGACAGAAACTGAATGATTGAACATGTAAGTATGAAGTTTAGTCACCGGTTTGTTCGTTAGTGTCTCTTCTCTGCGGCTGCACTATGGCCACCTGTTTGCCTCCCGAACTCGCTGTAACACAAAAATTACATTGCGTCAAATTGGGTAACCAAAATTTTTTTCTCAATGTTTTGCAGATTCTATATACTGTATTTCACATAACGGACATCCTCAGATTCATACTAAGTAATCCGCATATTCCTGAGGATACCTTAGAGGGGTGAAGCAAAGTTCTAACATTTATCAGTTGAATGTTGCTCTTGAATGAAAGATCATCAAAACAAAAAACCAAGTACTGTTTACTTGTGTCCACTTACGGAGATGGGAGACCATATTGTACGTCTAAAGAAAGCACAACCATGGAAAGCGCACCTCTGGAAAACACAGCTAGTATTACAAACCACTTGGTTTGAGTTATCTGGATGTGCTTTCCATGGTCGTGCAATACACGCCGTACAAACTGAACACATGACGGTATTGCACACCCCTGCAATGTACGCCCCGAATTACATGCCACTATTCTCGACGCTCATTGGTCGAGATTTAATCATGTCCCAGAGCCCTCATTGATAAGTGATGCAAAAATTAATTAATGTTGGCCTGAAAATCCCTTATAGACAAATCCGTCTTAGATCGGTTGTTAGGTTAGATAGATAGATAGATAAAAGACTTTATTTGAACTGCAGACACACATACAAAATACAACAGTTATACAGTAGTAAAAATAAATAATAATAAAATACAGTTAACTATTTTCAATAATATAATTAAAATCTAGGCTTAATGTGTATGTGTGCTGCAGTACGTCAAAAAGGCCTTGGCACAGCGTGATATTTTGCTTTAGAAGCAAAAACACTGATTTTCAGCCATCACCTACTGAGAGCAAGCAGAACGAGTTTCAACTCAATGTGTATATGTACCTAGCTACTAAATATTTCTGTTTTTGTAGTAATAATGATTTCCATATAATGTGGCGTTTCCTACCTCGGACTTACGATAAGTACGTGATGTAAACTATGACAACAGAGTGCGAAGCGATAACAGATAAGTTTTATTTTTGGCAAACGAAGCGCCTCGGTATACCCTCAATTTGTTTCTGTAACAAAAACTTTTTAAAGTGTATTTTAAATGTGTACTTAGTTTTTACATTTCTGATCGGGGGAGGAATATTGTTCCAACACTTCGTTGCCGCATATCTAAAACTTCACCTGAAGGCTGTGGTCCTGCGATCGTGATAGAGCAGTGCAGATCTGACTAAGATTTTTTTTATGACCATTCAGAAAGGGAGGATTGCAATCCAAACTTTACCCAACATACTTAAGTTCAAAATAAATAAAACCAACCGGTTAGTTTCTCTGTAAAAACTTTCAAAAATAACAACTATACTGACATTAATTTACCAATAGCATACTATGGCAACACAGCACTTGCCCCTTGATAGCACTCGCACATGAAAACAGAGCATGAAATTGGTTCGTATTCCAGGGTTGTACAATACTGGCCGTACAAGGTCAACACGTATAGGGAATGCATGACCAGGAATGTACGCCCAGTATTACGCAACCAGTATTGAAAACCAATGGTTGAATTACTGGCTGTGCTTTTCCATGGTTGTGCATTCCATGGAAGTACAATACAGGGACTCATGGAGATTTCGGTCGGTGGTATGTCCTCCATTTGGTGCGAGGAAGATCTCGCACGAGGTGGTCGTGGTTACCTGGCATGGATGCTCTGTGGTTCATCTCTATGGCGAGCTGCAGCGCGCGGTCCCGAGGCGGAGGCGGAGCGCCCGCACTGCCGCGCCGCGCCCCTGCCCCGCCCGCCCCGCGACCCGCCGTCGACACCGGCACCGGCACCAGCGGGAGCCCCGGGGATGCTGACGGAACAAACGTACATGCGATAATTTACAACACAACTTCACTTTTACTACATTTTATAGCCCACGACATATATTTCCATCGTCCGTTCCTTGTGCCTTCAAACTTTAAAACCTATTTAAGAACCGTCCCTGAAAACAAACGAATCGATTGCGAAAAACTGCACGACAATCCGAGATGCCGCGTGGCGTTCCGGCGATAAATGGTAAAAACAAACATCCTCATAGGGCAACGGCATATACGCCCTTCGCGGGCAAAAACGTCAGCATAGTCAAAGTCAAAATTCATTTATTCATTAAAATCACAAGGATCACTTTGAAACGTCGGTTTTTATCTACTGCCTGTTCCTCCGCGACCAAGCCAGGAAAGAAAGGCAAGAAAATAAGGCTGGTTATTCTTTTTATTGATCCTTTTACAAAACAATAGGTTTGAGTTGGAGCATTATCAATCCTAAAAGTTTTTATCATCTAAATAAACAGATATTTTATAGGATGCCCTTTTTATAAAGTTTTTGTTTAATTACGTTTCTAATTTATTAATTGATTTTTTTTAATCTCTTGGGAGTTTGCTATAAAAACGTACACTTTGCCCTTTAAACCACAGGTTCTCAAACTTATTTTTCCCACCGCCCACTTTGAGAATAAAAAAATCCTAGCGCCCCCAAAGCTTTTAAACATAACAACTTATGCTTTCCCCTCTAGACCGCCTTAGCGCCCCCAATATATTCTAGCCTTCTACCGCCCCCCTGAAGGCCTCCAGCTCCCACTAGGGGGCGTTATCGCCCACTTTGAGAAACTGTGCTTTAAACGATTTACTAACTTTATGGAGTCTACAAGTGGCAACAGCGAGTTTATCTTTATTTCTAGTATTAACATTGTGATTATCACTTTTTTTCTTTAACAAGTTAATATTTTTGTGAACATACATCAGATTTCATAGATGTATTGATAAGGGAATGTCATTATATTTATTTCTTTAAACTTTTACAAGTGCTATTGGTTTTACTAAACAAGTTAATTACTAAAACTTATGTTTTGAAAACGTTTAGCAGCGCCACCCAGTGATATGTGGCGTTAAACCTATCTGAGAACCTTTCTCTTCAAGACTTAAGTCGTTAAGTGTCAGTTTTTAAAAATAGTAGTTATTGCAAAGACATTTTAAATTAAATAATTAACTGCATAATAAACAATTCGGATTTAGTAAGGGTCGCTCAACCACTGATGCTGGTATTGAGTTAATATCGCACATATTTGATGCCTGGGAGAAATCTTATGACGCTTTAGGCGTCTTTTGTGATTTGTCCAAGGCATTTGATTGCGTAGACCATGCCACATTGATCAGGAAACTACACCATTATGGTATTAGAGGCGTTGCTCTAGACTTTCTCACTTCCTATTTAAGTGACAGAGTAAAAAGAGTTGACGTGAATGGAAAGCGTTCTCCGGGGTCTCTGGTTACTATCGGTGTACCGTAGGGATCAATTCTTGGACCATTTTTGTTCTTAAAGTCAAAGTCAAAGTCAAAATTCATTTATTCAATAAAATCACAAGGACCACTTTGAAACGTCGGTTTTTATCTAGGTGCCTGTTCCTCCGCGACCAAGCCAGGAAAGAAAGGCAAGAAAACAAGGCTGGTTATTCTTTTTAATGATCCTTTTACAAAACAATAGGTTCGAGTTGGAGCATTTTCAATCCCAAGAGTTTTTGTCATCTAAATAATCAGATATTTAATAGTATGCCTTTTTATAAAGCTTTTGTTTAATTACGTTTTTAAATTTGTTAATTGATAATTTTTGTATATCTCTTGGGAGTTTGTTATAAAAGCGTACACCGTGCCCTTTAAACGATTTACCAACTTTATGGAGTCTACAAGTGGCAACAGCGAGTTTATCTTTATTTCTAGTATTAACATTGTGATTATCGCTTTTTTTCTTAAACAAATTAATATTTTTGTGAACATACATCAGATTTTCATAAATGTATTGACAATGGAATGTCATTATATTTATTTCTTTAAACTTTTCGCGAAGTGATTCTCTGGGGCCCATATTATAAATTGCTCGAACAGCCCTCTTCTGCAGCACAAAAATGGTATTGATATCAGCAGCACTCCCCCACAGCAGTATACCGTACGACATAATGCTGTGGAAGTAGCTGAAGTAAACTAGTCTAGCTGTGTCAACGTCTGTATAAAGACGGATCTTTTTGACTGCATATGCCGCAGAACTAAGTCTCTTCGATAACCCATCAATATGAGGACCCCATTGAAGCTTATTATCTAGGGTGATACCTAAGAATACGGTGGTGTCCACAAGAGCCAACTGTTCATCTTTGATTTTGATATTTGCTTTATCTTGTGTAACATTGGGTAGTATAAATCTAATACACTTTGTTTTATTTTCATTAAGTAGGAGATTGTTAACGTTGAACCATTTTACAACCTTAGAGATAGCATTGTTTACATTGTCAAAATTGATTTGTCGTCGCTTTAATTTAAATAAAAGTGACGTGTCATCTGCAAACAATACAACCTCATGATCGTCCCTTACAAGGTGGGGTAGATCATTAATGTATACTAAGAACAAAAATGGACCAAGAATTGATCCCTGCGGTACACCGATAGTAACCAGAGACCCCGGAGACCGTTTTCCATTCACGTCAACTCTTTGTACTCTGTCACTTAAATAGGAAGTGAGAAAGTCTAGAGCAACGCCCCTAATACCATAATGGTGTAGTTTCCTGATCAATGTGTCATGGTCTACGCAATCAAATGCCTTTGACAAATCACAAAAAACGCCTAAAGCGTCATGAGATTCCTCCCAGGCATCAAATATGTGCGATATTAACTCAATACCAGCATCAGTGGTTGAGCGACCCTTACTAAATCCGAATTGCTTATTATGCAGTAAGTTATTTAATTTAAAATGTCTTTGCAATTGATTTAAAATCAGTTTTTCAAAAATTTTACTAAATGTAGGAAGTACTGATATAGGTCTAAAATTACTAGGGTCAGAACATGTACCCGATTTGAAAAGTGGAGTTATTTTACTGTGTTTCATTAAATCAGGAAACACACCACAGTCAATACACTCGTTGAATATTAAAGCTAGTTCGGGCGCAATAATGCCAATCAATGATTTCACAACGCAAACAGAGATGCCCCAGAGGTCCGTGGTTTTTTTAACATTTATGAGTTTGAAAGCTTTTATGATGTCATCACTATTTACATGATCAAATTTGAATTGTATTTTACATTCTGTTAAGTTTTCTTTTAACAATGACTCTGCTTCTATGGGAGAGGAGTTTAAGGATTTTGTGGTAGAGACTGGAATGTCGGTAAAAAAGTTTTCGAACGCATTAGCTACATCACTATCCTGATTGACGGTGGCATTGTCAATTTAGTATACATTAATGATCTACCTCATCTTGTAAGGGACGATCATGAGGTTGTATTGTTCGCAGATGACACGTCACTTTTATTTAAATTAAAGCGACGACAAACCAATTTTGACGATGTAAACAATGCAATCTCTAAGGTTGTAAAATGGTTCAATGTAAACAATCTCCTACTTAATGAAAAAAAGACAAAGTGTATTAGATTTATACTACCCAATGTTACACAAGTTAAAGCAAATATCAAAATCAAAGATGAACAGTTGACTCTTGTGGACACCACCGTATTCTTAGGTATCACCCTAGATAATAAGCTTCAATGGGGTCCTCACATTAATAAGTTATCGAAGAGACTTAGTTCTGCGGCATATGCAGTCAAAAAGATCCATCTTTATACAGACGTAGACACAGCTAGACTAGTTTACTTCAGCTACTTCCACAGCATTATGTCGTACGGTATACTGCTGTGGGGGAGTGCTGCTGATATAAATACTTTTTTGTGCTGCAGAAGAGGGTTGTTTGAGCAATTTATAATATGGGCCCCAGAGAATCACTTCGCCAAAAGTATGAAGAAATAAATATAATGACATTCCCTTGTCAATACATCTATGAAAATCTGTTGTATGTTCACAAAGATATTAATTTGTTTAAGAAAAAAAGCGATAATCACAATGTTAATACTAGAAATAAAGATAAACTCGCTGTTGCCACTTGTAGACTCCATAAAGTTAATAAATCGTTTAAAGGGCACGGTGTACGCTTTTATAACGAACTCCCAAAAGAAATACAAAAATTGACAATTAACAAATTTAAAAACGTAATCAAACAAAAACTTTATAAAAAGGCATACTATAAAATATCTGATTATTTAGATGACAAAAACTCTTGGGATTGAAAATGCTCCAACTTGAACCTATTATTTTGTAAAAGGATCATTAAAAAGAATAACCAGCCTTGTTTTCTTGCCTTTCTTTCCTGGCTTGGTCGCGGAGGAATAGGCACAAGATAAAAACCGACATTTCAAAGTGATCCTTTTGATTTTATTGAATAAACGAATTTTGACTTTGACTTTGCAAATTCCGCAATAACTCTGCTAAATAAATAAGCTTTAAAATCTCTCCAGTACGAATTTTATGAAAGCTTCTCTAAATAAATAACTATCAAGTCATATTGTGATTCAATTTAGACAAAGATGTCAAAACCTGCTGTGCCATTGAAAACGCCTCCTCATCGCTTTAAGGCTTGATGGTTAGGCCCCTGAACATGCTATTTTATGGCCCGAAGTTGCCTCATACATACTCAAGTTACTGTTGGAAATTCAATGAACCTCACTTAACCTGGCTAATTTCACACTTTTTAGACACAAGGTAAATACGTCTCTACACAATTTGAACCGAGAGAGATATCATGGTTTGACCCACAGATTGGGCATAAGACATAATAATGGACTTGCATAACAGAGGATAGTTATGACGAAACTGCCGGCCTACCACAATCATTTACAAAACCATCATGTTTCAGGAGCGTTTTGATTTAAGCTTGTAGCAACATTACTCTGAACTGTAAACTGGATTCCGGTTTCGCCTTCCGAACCCTATAGAAAAGTATGTTTGAAAGAAACAAGTGAGGTACCTTGGTGTCTCTTGTTGGGCGCGGCGTACTCCCAGCGCAGCGAGCGGTCTCCCAGCGTGATGACGTCACCGTGTCGCAGCGCCGCCACGCTCACGCTGCGGCCGTTCACGGCGGTCTCACCCTCGCCCACGTTGCGAATCACCGTCTGCAAACATACCTACCACTTTCAGGAGCGATGTTAGTGCCACTATCACTATTCCATCGATGTAGATTGGTAGGGATTTACAGGCATAAAACTGACACTTGGGGCTGTTCGCCATTGATATTTAGGCAACATGCTTCTTTTCAATGAGTTGGAATGTATAGTTTAGGAACAGTCATCAACATCATTATCATCAACAACAAGAGTGCCATTACAAAAAGTCTTGAATGGTCTTGAGGTCCACTCACTGAATTCCTATAACCATAGGTACATCGGGTAGGGTCCATGACAAACTCAACCTATTTTTGGTATCCTAGCCAGGATTTTAGTCAGTTCTGCGGCAGTTTTACATCCACAAAACCGCGAAGAATAGAAAAAGAGAAGAGAGGCCTTTGATCTTCAGTGGGACCAGATAGATAGATATCTGTAATCAATCCTAATAATAATGCTGAAGAGTTTGTTTGTTTTATGTTTGAACATGCTTACCTCTGAACCTACCAGTCAGATTTGAAAATGTCTTTTTGCATTTGATAGCCCATTTCTTGAGGAAGTTTATAAGACTTATATTTAATCACGCTACGACCCTTAGAAGTCAACAAAATAAGTAATAGAGCGGACGGGCGACGCGACGCGGCGGGTCGGGTTACCTGCGAGTTGTGCACGGCTATGGTGGCATGGTGCGGGCTGATGGAGGAGAGCATGACGCGGATGTCGCAGGCAGCGGCCGAGCCGAGCGTGCAGAGCCCCCGCGCAAGAGCGTAGCGCTTCACGTCGCGCCCCGACCGGTCCAGCACCACCAGGCGACCGCCCGACATAGCGCTACATTAAATACATAGATTACATTTTATTGTACACCACTTATGTATGTTGCTTACAAATACAAACAGAGCAAATTACAGATTAATCGCGGGAGTACTATGGGGGCCAATATCAGACATTTAATACCTACTTCTATGGATATAACTTTTAACTTTTATTATGGAGCTCATAACAATGATGTAAAAATATCATTGTTATGAGCTCCCAAATCCTGGAACCCCCTTTTTAGTGAAAACTGTAGATTAATGGATGTCATGGGCCTTATAGGGTTAATGCCTATGCCATAACAGCACCTTTAACCTCTTGGGGAAGTATCTGATGAAGACAGTAGACAGTCCTAACTGTGAAACCTATGAAGTCAGAGAAGATATATACTGCCTTCTGATGGAGTGTGTCTATGAGCAAAGATTTTTATAAATTCTTAAAGCTAACCAGCTCGATATGGGCCTGTTCCAGGGCATGCTAGCTGTGCCAACTTCTGATGCAGCTAACATGCTCTACCAGTCCATATACGGGCTGGTTAAAGAAACTGTATCTTGAGCAAGTAAGAAAAAACGATGACTCTGGCATTGTCAAAAATCAACTAAAGTTACATATATATGAGGTTAAAAGTGTCTCCGTACCTCGTAAGGAAAACCACAAATCTCATATCTGTACAAAGAACCTCGTAGATGTGGCAGCCCTGGAAGAGTTATTGAATGAAGGAGAGTGAGAGAGTAGAGGGAGAAAAGGAGTGTGACAGGAAGTCAGTGCAAGTTTTACATGGTAGGTAATTTAGGTCGCTCGTGGACGAACAGTGGTAAAAATCCAATCCAATTTCATTCAACTACCAATGGGACTGGGTAGTTCTAATGAACGTAAACAAAGAGCAGCAATTTCCCGCCAATGCGATTAGAACGCGCAAACAAAAGATGTCACCGCATGTTTACAATGAAAAATTGTTTTTTTATAAATAAGATCAGTTTAGCTGTAATGATGAGAATCTTATCTACGTGTACAAAATATTGCTAATAAAAGCACAGCACGTTACCGTTACCGGTAGGGTGGACACGAAGATTTACCTTAATCACGATTCTCCGTCTATTTTCTTCAATCTATTAGAATGCATAGTCAATCAGGACAAACAAGAGATACAACAGCAAATATTCAAAAAAAGTAGTAACTTTCAGGAAATATCAACTTTGAAAACATAAAAACAACGTCTACGACCGTACTTGAATAACAAACCAATTGCGTACAAAAATAAATATGGCGGACGCTTTGAGAGCGATGAGAAGAGGCGCGAGACCACAGATTAAAAAAAATCGGCGGCCCTGCAGCATTAAGAAAAAAAAAGTAGAGCCCTCAGTTACGGCGTGGCGGTTCGTATCGTGCCGAAAATAGGTTTGGTGAAAGTTAGATTTTAATAGTTTTTGAGTTGGATATATCTAATAGGATGTCTGTACTACATGTTACTACAAAAAATAAACATAAACACAATTGTTTTATAGCCAAACTTTGCACTTGAACTTTACTATTGTAACTCTGCACCCAGGAGAAGTAACAAACCGCGACTTTCACGACTATAATTATGAATGATTAAAAAACAAAACGTGAAAAAGTTGCATATCATTTAAAAGCTTATTATTTAATCTTTTTATTTTATCATAAAAATTACAAAAATATATGTATACTTGCAAAAAAAATATTTCTTGACCCATTGTAATTTTTCACTTTCAGAACTTCACATTGACTTTTCTTTGTTACCGAGACTTCCCGATGCGGAGATATGCATATTATTACGTCTATTAGTTTGTATTTTATTAAATAAAAATAAAAAAACTTGCCCATGTTTGCCCCTCTTTTGATTATAGTGAAAATTGTGAGGCGTAGAAAATTTTAAAAAATTAAAAAAGTCAGGTTTTACGTGTTTTTAGGATGGTAATGGACCAAAACTAATTGTTTTCTATGGTTTTGTTATATAGGTACTTTATCAAATTATATTTTAAAAAATGCGGTTGGATTCCAATGTTGTCATTTTGACCTAGATTGATAAATTTCTTATCAATCTATTCTATCAATTTTATAAACATTTTTTGTGGTTAAATGATACAGTTAGTGGTAAGATAACATTGAAAAACAATACATAGATCAATTTCCGTGTGCAAAGTTAAGTTTTGTGTGCAAACTATATTAATTGTGCCCGAAAGCATAAAAGACATTGAAATGATTGCCTGCCATATATTACAAGAAGTTGCCTACTTCTTTATACTTTTTTCTAAGCGTTTTTCAACATGAGTGACTTCGTTGTTTCTAGACGTGATTTGTGCATCTTTTTGCTAAATGGGGCTCTGATGGCTCTTCGGGACAAAGTGAATACAAACAAATATTAGTTGGCGAAAATCAATTCATTTCAGATGCAAAGTTATTCATTGCCTCTCTTGTTCCAAATAAAATTAACGAACATGGAAACTAATTAAATTGTTTGGCAAAATGATACTTGCTCTTCCGTTCGATACTGCCGACCAATTTTGATCGTTTTGCCGTTTTACCCATAGGAAAATTGTCTGAAGATGCACAAGAGTCGAGGAACAAAGATTACAGAAAAAATCAACTAAGCCACTCAAGAAAGTGTTCTAGATTTGCTACTTACGAAGAAGTATTTCATGCTTTGCTAAATACATCTGATCCATACATATCTAGCTTAAGACAATCTACAGAAAAAAAAATAAAAGAGTTGTGGGGGCAATATTTAGTTTCACTATAAACTTTATTGTTAGGTTAAATTATAAATATTTTTTTATGATATTTTTTTTTTTTTTTTTAATAATATGTTACATCAACAAAATTTTATATTATACTAGATAATAAAAGTATTTGATGTAAAAATATTTAGCGTTTGTATGAAAAATAAAGAATTGAAATTTTCATGTTTTTTCTGTAATTATACCAAAACAAATATATGTATCCCAAATGGTTAATTTTGTAGCCTATATATCTGTTAATATGTGTGCAAAATTTCATTTGGTTATATCGAAAACTAAGAAAAATACAGATTTTCGGCACAATAGGAACCGTTTCGTCCCATAGTGGGTCGTCGGCCGCTGCGTGCTTATTTTGTGTATGCTCCCACATATCCCGGTATGGGCGAACATTTTGAAGTAAAGTTTTTCTATCCATCTGGTTTATATATTCGTTAGAGCAATGTTTGGTGCTTTAGAAACTTGTACGGAAGCCTCGATGCGCGAGTCAGACTTGCACTTGACCGTTTTTTTATGTAATCGGATGCCGAACACAGGTTTACACTGCACTCACAAAAAAACAACTACACTATTACTCAGATGTGTAATATCAAAATTACTTTGAAATCTAGCTGTCTCTGAATTTATGTGAACCAGGAATCATGCAAAGTGGCTAGTTCTACCCACCAAAAGCAAAGATGGCAATACATAGCAGCGAAAAAATATGGCGATGAATGAACTTAGAATGAATTATTGATCCAATTGCTCAGAAGAATGAATCTTTAAACTAAACATTCATTCGTTCGTTACCATTTTGTTTTGGATCACTACTCAACTCAGTGCTTTAAAGCGCTTTCTAGATAATTTAGTTATTCGAGTTCTATTTGAACGGTTGTAGGTGCAGGTGCAAAATAATAAAGATCCCAAAATGAATTTGAATAATCCACACAGCCAAAGTTACTGGTTCGTCCTTAGAGAAGACCAGAGCAATGTTTTAATCAGCAGCAATAACTTCACCATACACAACCCACAGAGTAAGTACCACAGACTATGAGACTAGGTAAGAGGAATTACGTACCCCTATCTAGGTACCTACGTACTTACTTGTAGGTAAGTAGGTACCTACGTGCCCTGTCTAGCCTTTACCACAGGTATATAGATAGAAATATACCGGTCAAGTGCAAGTTGCACAATCAAACTCGCGTTCCATTCTTTGGTGAAATAACAAGATAGGTACCTACATAATATTTTTCCTTCCTAGTCCTATCCAACAAGCCAAGTCAAACCCTTGGCTTTTTACTGGGTTTACAAAACCTTGGAGTTTTACCTTGATATTTTTATACGATAGGTCATCCAATAGTAACCCGGTGTATGTCATAGAAACCTCACAGGACTGTATCTTTCTAAAAAATACCTACTGGTATAATTTGAAGCTAAAGGTTGTAACAGACACCAAAAGATCTTTTAATAACTAATGCTAGCAGGCTCTCATTGCGTATGGAACCTACATACCGTATGGGACCTATATGTACCTATGTCCTACTACAAAAACAGGTACCTACCACTAGGTAACACCGTAGCCTAGAGTACTCTAATTGGGTTATTTCAGTTCTGGAACCGGAACAAACCGCTGTAAAATAAGTCTGCTTTAGTTGCAGGACAAGAAGCCAGATACATTGTAGACGCAGGTCCGGGGGACCGACATCAGTTCATTCAAATTAACGAAGCCCCTGTCAGCGCACAGGAAGTCACCGAGCACCCAGAAGCTGACGCGAAGGAAGAAAACTTTTGGGACAGAAACAAAATCAAACTGCTCCTCACATTGTGCCTGGAAAACAATTTCAAAAACCCTACCAAAGATAGAGCTTTGCTAGAACAAATCGCAGAACAGATCGGAACGAGCCCAGACGAATGTTCCGCCAAGTATAAAAATCTCAGACGAACGTTCATACGGTTGCTGAAGAAAAGAAGATTGGGGAAAGAAATAAAATGGGTGCATTACAACATTTCCGAGAAAGTCTTCAACGAGTGCAAGTCGTTGCCCCCTTCGGTCCTAGAACCCTGGGACGATCATAAAGTTAGGAAACTGCTGAACCTGTACATCGAAAATCTAAGTCGGTTTCGCAGTTCCGATTGCTTGCAGAAAGATGTATGGAGGGACATCGCCTTGCAGTTGGAAAGCACGGAGTACAACTGCTACCACAAGTATAAGAATTTGAAAAGAGCTCATTTCAAATGGTTGCAGCGCAGCCGCGACACCGGGAAACCTACCAAGTGGCCGTATCATCAATACTTCGAGAGAATATTCTACGAATACAATCCCAACACCGGCCCGTGGGACAGAACAAAAACCAAACAACTGATTGAGGCCTATCTTCAAATAGCCGATAAGTTTAGGAGTCCGCGGTATCAGAAGAAAGACCTGTGGAAGGAAGTATCGATGGTCGTCGGAGAGACCGCCACTAGTTGCGACAAAAAGTTCCGGAACATGAAGCAGACTTACCTGAAGCTCAAAACTAGGGCAGACACCGGGAGAACCATCACGAAATGGCGGTACTATAAGGACTTCGACAGCATATACAACCCCATACATTGCTGGGAAAGAGGAACTTCAAGAACGCACGACGAAGACTATGTGAAGCAGCTTTTGAATTTCTACTTGGAGAACAAGGAGAAATTTCAAGATCAGCGGATCAAGAAGAAAACTGTGTGGAGATCACTCGCACCAAAGATCGGATTGAGTCCCGAAGAGTGCGATAGAAAATTTCGAAATCTAAAACAAACCTACATACGCCTCGAGGAGAAAAGGAATCTAACAGGCAGGACCAGCAATTGGCCATATTATGAGTATTTCGAAAAGATTTTTGACAAACCGAAGCCGGCCCCTAAGCGTATGCCGAGAAACAGAGTCGGCTTGGAGCACGTGACGCTGTCTGACCTGCAGAGAGTCGCGCGACAGGTTCACGACAACAAAGAAGACGATCACTTCGAGAGGTTGCTAGATGCAATGGACGAAACCAATAACATCCAGAGAGAACGAAACAAGATTCTAGAAAGGTTACTTCAAAATAGAAAGTGATCACGTATGTACCTATGGGCTTTAACACAGTTAGGTGTCATTTTGTCGAAATTTACCTCTTATAGATGTAAATTAGTTTTTTATTCTGTATCTTCCAGTATAAAATTCGAATTTCGAATAATTTCGAGTTATTTGCGGAAAACAGGTTTTTTCTCAAGGGATCTAACTGGATGGTAAATAAGTCAAAAGATAAGCTATTAAGTTGCGCTGTATGAACGAAAATCTTAAATAAGTTCAGAGTAATGTAAATGAGATGTTCAAGATTCCGCGTCAGGGTGTTTTGGTGAGGGTGATTTCCAGAGGGGCTAGGGAAATGTCACGTGACAGCTGCCAAGTTATACCTTGACAAATTTGCGTTAGCGTGAAAGGAAAAGTGAGCGTGATGTATTTGTCTAGCCCCTGAGGTCTAAGGGCTAGACAAATACCACTTTCTGTTGTCGTTAACGCCTGCGGAAATATTAATTTGTATGGAAATGACATTAGCTGCCGAAATGTCACGTGACAGCTGCAAAGTTTTACCATGACAAATTTGCGTAAGCGCGAGGTATTTGTCTAGATCCCCAGGACTTCATGTCCTCGTGAAACGATTCGATGCAGGAATACGAACGTTTATACTTAATTTGTGCATATTTGTGACTTCATTCTTTGAAAATGCTTTACAAACGTGTACATACCTACTTACTTCCCATAGGGGTAAGTTTTTTGCTTGTTGTCCCCCCCAGAAAAATTTGATATCCTAAAAAATGTTTGTTTGGGATGTTGAAATAATAGGAATTGCGTGTCACCAAAATAAAAACAGAGGTAATGTTTAGAAATGGTTTTATTTTATTGTTACCGTTCTTATGCCTTTAAATGTATATGTACAAACAAACTAATAATAGATCAGTTTTTCATTCAGAATTGAGAAATCGTAAGCAATATTCAATAACATGTCGACGGCGGCTACTCGTTACAAAACATCAATGTCTACATCACACTGATTAGTGATTATGCTTAAATTTATGTCTTAACTTAAAAATACATCTGCGTGAATTCAAGACATACTCTTTTGACATCCATAACTCTATACCACAGTAAGGAATGGAACAAAAATTAGAATCGAAAAAATAAAAATAATAGTGAAGAGAATCACACTTGAACCGGTCGCAGGTACCGGACTATCACGTTCACACGCACTCGCCAGCCACGCTCGAGACATCGCTAACCTATTGTAGTTACCACACTATCGTACAACTAGCGCGCCTTCACGCGCCTCTCCGCCTCTCCGCCCGTCTGCACTCAGTCCAATGGTGTCCCGGCAGTGACGTCAGCCGGCAGTCGTCGGTAGCGGGTAGGGGGGAGGAGGGCGGGGGCTATGGCGCGGCGCTGAGGCGGTTCACTTCTTGGCGTTCTTCTTGGGCGAAGGAGCCTTGCCTTTGGCGTTGTTCGACAGTTTCGCCTTCTTGCCCTTGGGCTCTTCTTCGTCTTCTCCCTGCCAATGAAAAACTTTATCAAAACCCACTCTAGTTAGTGGCCTCTTTCAGAACCTCACTTGGACCAGCATACTAACATTTTTATATCAAATTTAAAATAACCAGGTGAAATTCATGAATGCAGCGAGAATTTCATGTAAAGAAAATAATCAGTTATATTTATTGTTTACATAACAAATATCCTGAAACATTGAAAATTTCTAAAAGCTTATCATTGTCTACTCTTGAATAATTAAATTGACATGCAAACACAGGATTGGTCTTTGCTTGTTGATCAGAAAGTAAAGGACAAAGAATGAGTACAGAAAACCACCATCCAATTTTCACTACCAAATTCATAAACCATTTTTTTGCCCAGTTAAATTTAAAAAGTTAGAACAAGCTACAGATAACACCGATTGTTACAACTACTTTTCTAAAGGTATTTATTAATTATACCATAAACAGGTGATAAGTACTAGCACACACAAGCGAGTTTTTCGTACGATTCCAATGCAGACTAAAAGTCCAGCGTGTCTAGACAAATACCACTTTCTGTTGGAGTTAACGCCTGCGGAAATATTGAATTGTATGTAAATGACATGTGGAAATGTCACATGACTGCTGCCAAGTTTTACCTTGTCAAATTTGTGTTAGCGTGAAAGCAAAACTAAGCGTGAGGTATTTGTATAGATCCTAGTGCATGTCGCCTGAACGCATCTGCGTCGCACGCACCATGCATTATAAAACTCGCGTAATTCACGAGATTGACGCGTAGTCGTGGGAGTTTCACTTTCTTGGGCTAGTATTTATTACTCATTTATCAGCATTACACCCTAACCCAAGTGGCCGTCATTCAGATCTGGGCTATAATGAGCTCTTTGTCTCATGTTGGTGTAATACAACTTTAAAAATAATTAGTTGAAGGTTTTCAGTACCTCATTCACTTTGCGCTTGCCGGCGGGATCTTTTTTCTTATTTATAGCTTCCTGCAAATTCATTGTTACTGTAACACTGTTCAGTTTTCTAAATAATTTCATGCACATTTTGTAATTAATTTTGTAGTGCACTAGTGTTACAAATTCAGTCTCATTATCTTTATATCTGTATAACTCGCACCGATAAGGATACCAGCACTAAAACATTGCCACAACCGATTTCAATAGCAATGCCGGTTTGGGTCTCAGTGTTCATGTGACTCGGCAAACACTGATCCATTTTAATCTTTATTTTCAAAATATAATTTTCAAAGGAATATGTTTGTGGGCGCGGGTTATACAAATCACACTCTTTGCTGCAATACCAGGCAATGTTTTCGTTTGATGGCACATACATATTCTGTCATGATGTGCACTACACTAAGACTTAAGGAACATGTACTTAAACTTAACTAGAGCTGGAATCTGGACTTAAGCAAAGATTTTTGGATGAATTCCAATTATAAGTTTCAATAAACAAATACGGAAAATGAGAAGACAAGACAGTACTTTGAATAAACATAACTTTAGGAACAGCAATCTCATAAAAATATCCATGCTTAAGCCTAGATTCACATTAAGAATTACTTTAACTAAGGCTGTAAACAAATCATGCAACAAGAGAGCCATGAAACTAACCTTCAGCTCAGAGTCGTCTCCCTCTTCCTCATCCAACATCTCCTCTTCCATCTCCTCCATATCGTCAAACTCCTCAATAGGTCCACTCAGGAGATGATGCCCAATCAGATGCACAGGTCCTTTACCCTGGAACAAACACCACAGCTATTAACACCAAAATTAAATAACAAGAGCTTTGATGTCATCACTTAACCAAGCCATAATTTGGTTTGGGTTAGGTTCAGACAAATGCCTCGAAAAATCATGAGAAGGCAGCGCAACAACCAAAACGGTGTCACGTGCCTGTCAATGTTTACCAAAGTAAAGTAACTTTATCATCATTACAATATTACAATGACAATGCCAATAATCCAATAATCTGTGTAACTCCTAATTACTTTTTGTACAATTTTTAGTAATTTAAAGATAATTATTATTATTGTTTTATTATAAGCCTGATGTTTCCAATGCTGGGCAGAGGGTGAACACAATAATTAAATGAATAAAAATGGTTTTAAAAAGTTTTTTATCACACTGTCTTTCTGAGTCAGTAAATCATAATAGTACAATTTCAGGTATCATTTTGTAAATAAGTAATGTAAACAAATAGTGAAAAGAATGCAGCTTATAAATGCCTGTTTATGATTGGATAATCCCTCAGGATATTTCTGTCAGTATAATTGCCCCCTTAGCAAATAGAAGGTTGAAGTCACCTGTAGGATGGTGAATGTGACGGGCGCGTCCGGGAACTCGATGTCGAGGCGCGCGTGCCGCGTCTCCCCCGCCTTCAACACTGCTATGGGGATCTTGATAGCCTCTTGCATTGACATTGTTTCTACCTGGAAATTTTACACAAATTAAGTATTTTTAGTCTGCTTTACATATATTTTAGATAGGGTGCACATGTCTTAGTTATTTTGATAACTAATGGTTTAACAAAGCATTCCAGGTCCTTAGTATAAATATTTTCCCATTCAGAAAACATCATAATTTAGTAAATTTTTGCAAAAACAGACTTGATTAACATTATAAAGAAAACCAGTGAATATGATACACACAGCACAATGGCTGCTAGTGTATCAAATATTATTATTTTTAGTTTTGCTCCATATAAGGGCATTGCAGATCATTAGCTAGATGTTAAGTATGTTTCTTTCTAGATAATACATCATACAAATCAACCTTCCAGGATTTGTGTCAGGTAGGTAGGTACCTGCTTCCATGGATGGACCTGGTGGTCAAATCAGGCATATCATTGTAGCTAAAGGGTACCTAAAGTACCAAACAATATTCTCAAAAAGGTATTTACCTGAATGACATTGAGTTCATCAGGTTTAGCATCTGGACCGAGGAGTGCTTGCCGGATCACCAGTTTGTTATTGCGAGGGTTGTAGTCTGTCGCCTCAGGGTCCCATGTTACAGATGTGTTTGTGTCTGAGAGGGTTACACCTGAAATATGCAATAGTACTTTAGCATGGAAATAAGCCTTGCACAGAGTATGCAGGCAAAATATAAATCAGACAAATGCCTCAAAATCAATCACAAAGGGTGATGCAACAGTCAAAACGACGTCGCACGCCCATCAAATGTGTAAACACATGGTAAATATTTATCATCATTCGATTTGGAGGGAATCCATAGGAGGAAACTCGGGATTAGCGATGCGTGCATTCACCTTTGTTTAACTTGAGTCAACACGGAAGGTGAACAACTTAGTGGTATAATTCAGGCGAAACGAAAGACAAGTAGGTAAATCAGTAGTTGGGTGTGCCTAAGCCCGCCGCAGCCGCGTCGTGCCCTTGGCTATGGCCTAACCTAAAAACGCCGGTAGCTGTGCGACGATAGCGTCCAACGTAAACAAAGATGATACCGCCTACAAGTCACTGCGTTAAAGCAACACATAGGATTGATACCTACAATAATGCCAGACACACACACACCCAATGAACTTGTCGATATTTCAAATGACGCCGCTTGGACGCTGAAGTTCAAATTACGCGGCACTATCTCACGACTTCGCACATTTATAAACCACGCTTTAGCGAAGCATCGATCTTAAAGTCCCACGCCTACAAGGTAGATACTTATTATTTCAATCAACATAACAAGCGCCATTACAACCGTAAAAAAAATAGCAAATTCGATTGATTACATTGAAAATGGCGGCAAGTCGGTTATTACTATAGCAACAATGGATTTAACGTTTACAAATATAATTTGAAGTTTTACTAATAAAGGCCATGCATTTATTAGTAAAACGACTGGGCATTATTTAGGTAGTTATAGTAAGTAGGAGTAAGAAATAAAATGGCGAGCCGGGTGTCACAGCAAACGCTCTCATAATTCAAATTGATATTTGGACATGAAGTACATTAGTAAGGATGTAAATATTTTCAATATAACGTGCAGAATATCTTACAGATAATAACTTACCATAGAAATATTCGTCCGTCATCGTGATTTCACTAATTTATTTAGATTTTTACGACACGTTCACGTGCGATGCCGGCACTCACAAATCTGGAACAAGAAATGTTGCCATCTGACAAAGAAAATTATTGGCATAAAAAATAATTTTGACAGCAAAAAACTACCCATGTTTAGTCACAATCATCTTCGCACAAATATTTTTTTGTAAGCCATAAAAAAATAAAATAAATGGCATCAAATATTATTGACATTAATATATTATTATAGTACCTTCTAGAAAAAGCCAGTTCTGAATAATTGTTTTTTTTTTATTTAACCTGTATTTACCTACTACTGCTAAGCAAAGGCCAAAATTTGTTATGGATGATAATACATTTGTTTTGTGATGAAGATTTTCTTTCAGATTTAAATAACAAAAAGGACAAATTAACTTCGATTATCTGAAATAAGACAACGGCTACTGCTGTACGCACTGCGTACTACGCAGTCCAATGTCCACGGTTAAAAATTCTAAATGAGCTATGAAGCCATATTTTTAATATATAGGCAAGAGATTTTACAGATTTCAAGAGATAGAGGCTTATTGTCAAATTCATAAATAAGTCTGATTCAACATGCATTTATTCAAAATCATTAAGATCACTTTGAAACGTATCTCCTCACTGTTCAACATATTTATGTACCTTAATTTCTGAGAAAATCTTAATGGATAGGTTAGCAATACAAAATCTATCCATAGATAAAAAAGTTCTATAAATTATCAAAAAATCGTCAAAAAGCCGCTTAACTAAATATTTTTTTTTGTCATATCTCATTTACACTTAAGTACATTCCTAACCTAATCCTAATCGCATTTAGACAGACGACGCAAGGCGAATGTACTACCTCCTTATTAAAGACTAGCGGCCCATCCCGGCTTCGCACGGGTATTTAACAAAAATTTCAAAAATTATAAATTTTAACACATACACACTCACACACATACACCCTTCTTTTTGCATCGGGTTACTAAAAAAGAGTACATTATAAAGAAAGTTTGGATATTATTATTTTAATGATTTTTTTGTTATTATTTTTTGTTTTTTATTATTTTTTAATATTCGATTATTTTATTTTTATTTCTAAGAATTATTTATTTAATATCCGCGCGGCAGTTTATTTCTTAACATTGACTCCCCTCCCGTACCCCAGTGACGCCTACATCGCATAGCTAGCCGAGCGGAGTGAGCGGCGACCACGCGACTTTTTTCTAATACTTACATTTTTGAACTCATTATATCTTTCGAATGGAATGTCCGGATTGAATAATTTAAAAAGTTTTCTAAAGGTATTGAAGCAGTCTTGAATATGAAGTAATTTATTTTGAAAAGGATTAATACCAAGGTACAAATAAAGAGCCTTTTCAAGCGGCAGCATTTCAATTAAATTTTTAAAATAAAGGAACAATATTGAGACATAACTATAATAGTTAGATATATGCTGTTTTTGTAGATAATGATGTGTTCTGCAAAGTCATAGTACATTATTTTGTTCTATCATCAATAGTTTTCGCAGCGCACGCGATATAAGGTTTTTTTTAGGTAATTTTTTTACACCTTGGGTTACATTATTGGAGTTTTAGTAGGAATCCCTAATTTTTTAGAAAACATTATATAGGCTATGTCACCCGGGGATAGTGTAGCGTCTGTCCCAACGGTGACAGAATTTTTCAAATCGGTCCAGTAGTTTCGGAGCCTATTCAATGCAAACAAACAAACAAACAATCAAATTTTTCCTCTTTATAATATTAGTATAGATCTGTAGCGAAAGACATGTGAGCGTTACATTTTCTTTGGTGTGAACGGCATGCACCACACCACTAACCTTGTCGTCATTCGCTTCGCGACTTGCGAGATTAAGGCCCGAATTCATAGTCAAATTGGGGCTCCCCTAGGGGACTGTTCAGGCGCTAAGTAAAAATTCAAGCGCGAATTTAACCATTATGTGCCCAGACATAAGGCAAATGCTGAATGATGGATTTTGGAGGATTGTAACAGCAGAACTCAGCATAATCCCTCTGGTTGTCAGTCGTATACGGATTAGTTACAATGTACCGCTTACAAATAAATGCGTATTCTGCCACAGATAACATAGTAACTTTTGTTGTTATATTTTACAAGTGGTTATTTTTATTTCCTACATGGTTATACACATATATATGCACTATCTCGTTTTCTATATTACACCAGGGTGACCTGGAAGAGAATGCTATGTAACATTAAGTTCGCCTATGTACAGTATTTTTTAGTTCTGCAATAAATATTTTTCTATCTATCCTTCTACAGATTAGTAATGCCTATGTTACTAATCTGTACCAAGTTGTTAACATTCATGCACGAAAATTTTGCTAAAAATATGTCAAATGCAGATAAACCACAGACAAAATTCTGTTTTAGATTCCCATTGGTGAAATTTTTCACCAACTTGCACATGATTGGCTCAAATACTTAGAGACACAAAATGTCATTTTACAATTGTTTCTCAACCAATTAACTTAGCCATTTGAACTTCACAGCACTTTGATAGATTTTTGGATGACAGACTTCATTTAACCCATCTCTTTCTCTCTTATGAAATTATGAATGAGCGAGTGTAACAAAATGAACGAGAGAGTTCTGTGTGACGCACGACTGACAACAGCCAGGTAGATGTTGATTGATTGAAACAAAATTTGTCCAAATATTCTAAACACAGTCTTCACCTTCATTGTTTATTTTATTTTTCTTCCAGTCCCCTGGGTTTGTTTCGTCCATCGATAGTCGTTCACAAATAGTGCGGTACCTAATAGCTAGCACGATCTCCGTCACATCTTCCGGACCGAGTAGCAGCGGACGAGCGAATCGTGTCGCTCGAGTAGTCTTGACCTTAGTTATGGTATCGCCAGTGTTCTATGTTGTGTAACGACGCCAAAATTCTAAGGCGAGCCTTGCCAAGTTTCGTATCTTCAACCTCGCGATCTGTTCAAGGTAAATAAGTCTCCGAGGTTCCCGTCGCGATAATACTAATAAGAAATTCGCAGTGAAATCGGTGTCGTTCGTATTTTTGTCGCGTCGGGCTCCCGGGTGCGGGCGGTGGTTCAGTGCGGCGAGTGAGCATGAGCGTGTGGTAGTGCAGCGGTCGGTGGAGCACCGCGACCGAGGCTGATGCTGCAGCGCCAGGCGCGATGAACGACGAGACGGGGCCGGGGGGACCGGGGGGCCGCGCCAGCCGCCCCGCTCAGCCCGCCTTGCACTCGCCCTCCGCGGCGCTCTCGCAGACCAACCTTGCACAGGTACCTATCACCCAACACTGCATGCAAACTGCTATTTTGATCACATTGTTATTGTTTATTTAAAATGAAAATATCTATAAAAGAATATTGGAGAAAGGTCCATCTAATCTCCATCTGTGTTATGCTCAGGTCAGCATGTCATCGGGCTCAGCAGACTTATCCTGCTGCATTGTTTTTATACAAATATTTTACTAAGATATACCTAAGCTAGTGGTGATGGGTATGTGTCCCTCCAGTTAGAGAGCACCAAGTAGGCTCAACTAAACATAGTTACCCCAACATGACTATGTATAGGTACGAGGAATGTATAGGTTGAGAAGTTTCCTATTTCAAGTTTTAGAAGCTATAAACATGACAGCTATAACAGTCATGTAATGATTGCTGTAATCATGATGGAATATAAAATAAATATTTTTTTTGATTTAGTGAAATAATGCAGGCCATTTTTCACACAGCATCATCTAACCCCAAACTAAGCAGAGCTTGTAATATGGGAACTACATAACTGATATACTACTAATATACTTTTTTTTTGTACATACATACATATTATACACAGAAAACACCCAGACCCAAGACAAATATTTGCAGATCATTGGTTCTGAGATGGAAATTGAACACACAACCTTTTGTGATTTAGGCGGGCCTTTGCCCACTGTACCACAGAGGTTGTCAGTAGTGGTAGTTGGTGTAACAGTCTCCCTTTTTCATAATAACACCAGTAAGCACCTGTAAGGTCAGGGCAACAGTTATTAAGACAATAAAGCTATGGAGTGATTACACTAACCATTTCAGTTTTTTGTAACTCAATAATGCATTGTGATTTTTCATATGTTTTTAAATCAGAGATGCACATTTTATTGTAAATCATTGATGTAAAGATCCAATGCTAAACTTAATAATTAAACAGCCACTGTACAAAAAATATTCCGAAAAAAAACATTATTAACTATGTTGAGCTCATATCACCATTTTATTGTAGCATTGACCTCATTAAACATGATATCCGTGAAATGATATGAATGTAAATAGGTCATTCATACATCACATTTTCAAAACAATATATATTTCACTTCATTTCTTGATTATGGCTTTTGTGGCTATTTGCCACAATTCTGCTAATGTCCGTTTCATGTTAGTGTCATAAACTTTTGGAGTTGTGTGGTTATTAAGAATATGATTGGTTACAAAATAATATTAAACTACAATTTATTTTCAATTCTTCATTACAATTGAAACAAAAACAGAGAGTGGTGGTTTTCCATAGACTGCAACAATGGAGAAGGTTCTCGAATAGTTATTTTTTGTTTGTAAGTTAGGCAATTTCTTCACCAATGAATTTTGACTTTGACTTTGACTTTGGTGTGTTCCCATATAAATTTTATGAAAAAATCCTACCCCTGAGAGTGCAAAAATGGGGGATGAAAGTTCAAATTGGACTACTGACTTCCTGCAACCAATTATAAACATCAGAAATCTGATAGCTCCTGAATCTTACATATTTTTTTTATTTACAAATTAAAACATATACAAATAAGGCTTTTTATTTGGATCTTCAGTTATAAAGAACTACAATAAAGGTAGGGTAGTTCATCTGTAAATACAGATGATTTTTATCTGCAATGTTTTTTTTTTACTTAATACACTTACACTTAATAGATTCCCTGTGTTGCAGGTATCAGGAAGGAGTACCTTGAAACCACAACACCCAGACTCGGAACAAATAACTGCAGAACATACAACATTTGTCCCGCACCGGGAATCGAACCCGTATCTCTTGTATTGGCTATTCGCTCGCCGCTCCATAGATATCGTCAATTTGTATGTTTGTCTGTTACAACTAGTATAATAATATCTGTGGTTTGGTTACGATTTATCTCTGAAACAGCGTATCTGATTATAATTAGTTTTTTTTTTGTAATCAATTTGTATGATTTCAAGATTGATGTAAATAGGTTCAGTGAATCCAAGAAGTGTGTAACACGAGACTTAAAAGTGGCGATCACAATAGGCCTGTGACGGCCGCAGTGATACTAAAGCCTCAAAAAACAAATGAAAAAAAATATGAGAGTTGTTTGTAATATTGCAGATGACTGCGTGCCCGCCCGCCGCTGCGGAGAGCGCCAAGTGGCGCTGTGACTCCTGCACCTACGAGAACTACCCGCTCTCCAGAAAGGTACATCTTCAAACAAACCAAACACATTCTGCATGATAGTATCCTCAGCTGCCACTGCCAACTGCCTGTACTGGCCAAGGGATCGCCCGCGCCCGGATAAAAAGGAGCTGTTACCGTTAAGGCAGCGTTCGTTAGACATACATTTTCTCCCTTTATAATATTAGTGTAGACATAGATCTGTAAGTAATTGAAATTTAAATTGAAAACCTAAAACTAGTAGATAAAGAGCCAATAAAGAGGGATGAAGAGGGTAACTATAGGGATGGTATAATTTTTTAACAAAAAATACTTTTCTTCCAAACTTTTTCTGAACTCGTTTCAGTATTCATTTGTACTTTTCCTAGTGGGTGATCCCATATCAAGGCATTCTATTCAAGCTTCGATCTCACAAAAACGCATACGTTGATACGATTGCGGTCCTTCTTATCAAGGGACTGGGCAGATTGTCTCATTACAAAAACCAAAGACTAATACAAATTTCAGCTATACCTTTGCATCTATTGGATACCTAGTCATTATTGGTAGAGTCTATTGTTGTCTATATAATTCCCAAGCTTGTTCGACATTTCTTACGCAAAAAGCGTCACTTGCGTAATTTGTACCTACTTGTCATCCTAACACTGCACTAGTGAGTTAGAAAGTTGCTAGTTCTCTTGATTTTTCTATTGAATGTTATGTAAAGTTGTGTGAGCTGAGCTGGTGCCCGGTCCGCGTGTCGTAGTTTTAATCTAAATCCTGCTGGGAGTCCAGACAATAGATCAATAGAAAATCTGTTATCTCGACCTGATCTGTGCTGATATTTGATATTTATTTATATCCCATTTCGTTACATCGGCATGTAAGTGTACATAAATTGTTATTTAGATTTTATCCACTATGCATGCAAATCAGAAAATGAACAACTCACGTATTCTTTAATATGGTAAAAAGTGGTGACATTTAAAGAATTCCTTTAATTTAGTTTTAGTCAGTAGGTCTTTATTATCTTTTAGTAAAAGCAAGTAAGCAAGATGTCGTTTGTTGTTTCAGTGCACGATGTGCCGCGCGTCCAAGCCGGTGCTCGGCGAGGACATCTTCAACCTGCAGGACCACGCGAGCGCTCTGCCCGCGCCCGCGCCCGCGCCCGTCGACCTGGACGCCGTGGCGGAGAGGCTGCGGCCGCTGCGGATATCCTCCCCCGCGCCCGCGCCCCACTCCAGCGCTAATCAAGGCAACAAGTGGTCATGCTCGGTCAGTACATTCTATGGTATACTTCGCTTTAGATGTTACAAGAAAAAAAGCGATAATCACAATGTTAATACTAGAAATAAAGATAAACTCGCTGTTGCCACTTGTAGACTCCATTAAGTTAGTAAATCGTTTAAAGGGCACGGTGCACGCTTTTATAACAAACTCCTAAGAGATATACAAAAATTATCAATTAACAAATTTAAAAACGTAATTAAACAAAAGCTTTATAAAAAGGCATACTATAAAATATCTGATTATTTAGATGACAAAAACTCTTGGGATTGAAAATGCTCCAACTCGAACCTATTGTTTTGTAAAAGGATCATTAAAAAGAATAACCAGCCTTGTTTTCTTGCCTTTCTTTCCTGGCTTGGTTGCGGAGGAACAGGCACCTAGATAAAAACCGACGTTTCAAAGTGGTCCTTGTGATTTTATTGAATAAATGAATTTTGACTTTGACTTTGACTTTGACATCGGAAACGTCGACGCGACAGAAAACTTTATGAAGAGGCTTGATATCAGCCATAAGTGCCCGTGGAGTAGGCGCATTGTTAGTGTTAAAGTGAATGGCCAAACTGGAACTGACCCAAACTTAATCATTCACAGATGCATTTTTTAACATTCTAGGTTTGTACATATGAGAACTGGCCAAAGGCTCTACGATGCGCGATGTGCGGCGCGACGGGAGGGGGGGCAGTGGGGGGTGCGACGGGAGCGGGGGCCTCCCCTCAACCTCCGCCGCCGCCCGCGCCGCCCCCCGTCGCGCCCGCTCCGCCCTCGCGACCCACCAAGCCCAGCATAGGTAATCAACAACAGCCTGCTGCCTGTAAAACTCAACAGCAGACACTCTCAAAGGATTTGAATTAATTCATTGAAATTAAAAATAGAATACTAATAATACATACAGCAGACGAACATAGAGACTCCTCCTTTTTTGTTTTCATTTAACTGAAAAAATTCTCTTAATAATCATAGTTAGAACAACTTTAGTCGCCGACACAGCTCTTGGAATTATCAAATTGAAGCAGCAATGAGCTGGCTTAATAAAGTCAAATGTGACTAATTATACAGAAAAAATGAAGATGTTGTCTGCATAGAATGTTAAACGTTGTAGTATGTGTAACATTGTGATGAACATTGCAGTATGTGTAGCATTGTGATGAATGTTGCAGTATGTGTAGCATTGTGATGAATGTTGCAGTATGTGTAGCATTGTGATGAATATTGCAGTATGTGTAGCATTGTGATGAATGTTGCAGTATGTGTAGCATTGTGATGAATGTTGCAGTATGTGTAGCATTGTGATGAATGTTGCAGTATGTGTAGCATTGTGATGAATGTTGCAGTATGTGTAGCATTGTGATGAATATTGCAATATGTGTAGCATTGTGATGAATGTTGCAGTATGTGTAGCATTGTGATGAATGTTGCAGTATGTGTAGCATTGTGATGAATATTGCAGTATGTGTAGCATTGTGATGAATGTTGCAGTATGTGTAGCATTGTGATGAATGTTGCAGTATGTGTAGCATTGTGATGAATGTTACTAAAGAAATATTTTTACTTATTCTATTGTATAACCTTGGTCCTATATTAGCCAGTGCTCTTTGGCCAAATTTTGTATTATGCTTTGTGAGATTAATGCTGGACAGCATCTAACTCTATGGTACACAATGGATAAAAAAGGTTTTTTTTTAAATACATTTAAAGAAATAAAACCAGATAAGTTTAATACGAATAATGTAGTCCTATATCTAGAGGATAGTGTGTTGTATGTGTGTAGGGAGGAGGGGTATGTATGTATGTGGGTTGCGTGTGTGTAAATATATGAGTGTATGCGTGTGCATTCGTGTGCGTGAGAACTGTTTATTTGTATGTTTGTGTGTTTGTTAGTAAGGATGAGTGGGTCAGTCGATGCAATATTCGTCCTTCAAATTCATTTTTAAATTATATATATTCATATCTACTAAAGAAATATTTTTACTTATTCTATTGTATAATCTTGATCCTATATTAGCCAGTGCCCTTTGGCCAAATTTTGTATATGCTATGTGAGATTTATAGACCAAATCCTTTCTCCATTTATTTTTTTGTGAGACTAATATGTCCGAGTTTACGAACGTATGTTGTATAGTTGTGGCTGCTTTCATAAAAAGCTGTTTTACTGAAAGGACACTGCACTCCTTGTAAAGGGTTTCTGTGGAATACCATCTTGGCTTGAACTTCATTACTTTTAGAAGGGCTCTTTGCGCTCTTTCGAGTTTCAAGAGATGGGTTTTGCAGCGGTTCCCCAGGCAGAGATACAATAGCCTAAAATTGACTGACCAAGTGCTAGGTAAACTTTGACAAGTGAATCAGAATCGAGAACATGGCGTAGATGTTTAAATATATAGATAAGTTTCCGGGTGCGCCCTGATAAGCTTTTTATCTGTTCCGACCATGGCAGATTATTGTCCTAGGTATTTGATACTTTACATTATGGCCACATTGTGCCAAGACCGGTGGTTGTACATGGCCACCTTCTCGAAATTGTTTCCGAATAGAAAAAAAACCTTGGGCAGATTCTGCGGTTGGGTAAAAACAATTTCGAGAAGGAGGCCAAGAGGAGGATCCAGCTATGCTGGGCAGCGTTTGGAAAACTACGTGGAGTCTTCTTGTCATCCATACCGCAATGCTTGAAAACAAAAGTTTTCAATCAGTGCGTCCTACCCGTCATGACCTACGGAGCTGAGACGTGGACACTCACGATAGGGTTGGTTCAACAGTTCAAAGTCACTCAGCGAGCTATGGAAAGAGCTATGCTCGGAGTCTCTCTGAAGCGAATACATCCGTAACGAATACATCCGTCAGAGAACCAAAGTTATCGACATAGCTCAACGAATTAGCAAGCTGAAGTGGCAGTGGGCCGGTCATATATCGCGAAGAACCGATAACTGCTGGGGTAAACGTGTTCTTGAGTGGAGACCGCGACTCGGCAAACGTAGTGTAGGACGCCCTCCGGCCAGGTGGGATGACGATCTGCGAAAGACTGCAAGCAGATGCTGGATGCGGCAAGCTGAAGACAGGGCGCTATGGCGCTCATTAGGGGAGGCCTATGTCCAGCAGTGGACTAATATAGGCTGATGATGATGATGATTTGATACATTCGGTAGATTTCAAATTCTCACAAGAGCATAAACTAATTATATCACAGAACGTTTTCTGTGATATAATGATTTCTGTGACATGCATTATTAGCTTTATATCTTCTTTTGGTTGGCCACTTTTGTCAAATGAGAAATTGATGTATTTTGTCTTAGAGACGTTCAATGTAAGAAGATTACATCTTAGCCAACTAGATACCGCATCTTACCCTTATTCGCAAATTTCTGCACCTTTTTCCATTAGAATTAGAAGAACAGTATCATCTGCGTACGTAGTTATTTTTTCGTTTTGTAGCGTCATGTTACAAAAGTCATTTCTATATATAAAGAATAAGGTAGGACCCAATATACTACCTTGTGGAACACTTAAACTGAATATCTGCTTCATCGCTTAAATGGATGTCAACTCTGACTCTGCTTTCTGCCGGTAAGGTAACTTTCAAATCATGTCAATGCTGTTCCTCGTACACCCATCGTCTCAAGCTTTGCTATAAGAATTGGGATATATACTGTGTCGAAGGCCTTTGCGAGATCTAAGAATATTCCAATCAATTTTTGGCCTTCATCTAAGTTTTTAAAAACATGCTCAGTTACAGACAGAACTGCATCCTCTGTGGTCTTCCCAGATCTAAAGCCAGCTATTGTGATGAACGTTGCAGGTATAAACGACATCTGCAACAGTGTAACATTGTTGGAGTCTTCAGATTCCAACCCGGTCCGTCGCTCGAAGCGCTCTCACAAGAACATCGACTGGATATGGCTACAGGCTTGCTTGGGTAAGCTGATGCAATTCACGTTAAATGGTCTCATTCCCTGACTCTGTATGCTTGCGTCACAGAACACAGAATACTACTATGTACAGATCGGACTCGCACCACCTCCCGCCGATCCGACTCACCCCACTCCGGCCTGATGTCAATGGCCACATAATTTGCTCTAAGCAGAGTAAAATACATCAGCGTTGTATTGTACGATTGATTACAAATTAAATTGACACGGACGTCATCTTGCCGCCGACTTTACTAAAACTCCCAACGCGCAGGAGCTTGCTATCACACTCTGGCGATATGCTTCATTACACGGTGTCAACCCTATCATTTCTAATTTACCCACACATCCATCGGCATCGTTCGCGTACACAAACCTTGCATGTGCTGATTAATCTTCAAAGGCACAGATAAGTCCTGAATAAAATAGCGTTGAGTTAGACTGTGACTTTGCGTTTCAGGCGTAGTGGAGAATTCAGCACAGTGCGTGGAAAAGTACCTGGCACATGGCGGTGACCCGAGCCGCGCCCTTACGCCCTCAGAGGTGGCGCTGCTCAACCGCGCCTCCGCCTTCGACCCCGGACACACACTCGTGCACCTCGCTATCAGGTAACCACGTCACACGCAGCACCTCCGAGGAGGCGCTGCGCTGCTCAACCGCGCCTCCGCCTTCGACCCCGGACACACACTCGTGCACCTCGCTATCAGGTAACCACGTCACACGCAGCACCTCCGAGGAGGCGCTGCGCTGCTCAACCGCGCCTCCGCCTTCGACCCCGGACACACACTCGTGCACCTCGCTATCAGGTAACCACGTCACACGCAGCACCTCCGAGGAGGCGCTGCGCTGCTCAACCGCGCCTCCGCCTTCGACCCCGGACACACACTCGTGCACCTCGCTATCAGGTAACCACGTCACACGCAGCACCTCCGAGGAGGCGCTGCGCTGCTCAACCGCGCCTCCGCCTTCGACCCCGGACACACACTCGTGCACCTCGCTATCAGGTAACCACGTCACACGCAGCACCTCCGAGGAGGCGCTGCGCTGCTCAACCGCGCCTCCGCCTTCGACCCCGGACACACGCTCGTGCATCTCGCTATCAGGTAACCACGTCACACGCAGCACCTCCGAGGAGGCGCTGCGCTGCTCAACCGCGCCTCCGCCTTCGACCCCGGACACACACGTGCACCTCGCTATCAGGTAACCACGTCACACGCAGCACCTCCGAGGAGGCGCTGCGCTGCTCAACCGCGCCTCCGCCTTCGACCCCGGACACACGCTCGTGCATCTCGCTATCAGGTAACCACGTCACACGCAGCACCTCCGAGGAGGCGCTGCGCTGCTCAACCGCGCCTCCGCCTTCGACCCCGGACACACACTCGTGCACCTCGCTATCAGGTAACCACGTCACACGCAGCACCTCCGAGGAGGCGCTGCGCTGCTCAACCGCGCCTCCGCCTTCGACCCCGGACACACGCTCGTGCATCTCGCTATCAGGTAACCACGTCACACGCAGCACCTCCGAGGAGGCGCTGCGCTGCTCAACCGCGCCTCCGCCTTCGACCCCGGACACACACTCGTGCACCTCGCTATCAGGTAACCACGTCACACGCAGCACCTCCGAGGAGGCGCTGCGCTGCTCAACCGCGCCTCCGCCTTCGACCCCGGACACACACTCGTGCACCTCGCTATCAGGTAACCACGTCACACGCAGCACCTCCGAGGAGGCGCTGCGCTGCTCAACCGCGCCTCCGCCTTCGACCCCGGACACACGCTCGTGCATCTCGCTATCAGGTAACCACGTCACACGCAGCACCTCCGAGGAGGCGCTGCGCTGCTCAACCGCGCCTCCGCCTTCGACCCCGGACACACGCTCGTGCATCTCGCTATCAGGTAACCACGTCACACGCAGCACCTCCGAGGAGGCGCTGCGCTGCTCAACCGCGCCTCCGCCTTCGACCCCGGACACACGCTCGTGCATCTCGCTATCAGGTAACCACGTCACACGCAGCACCTCCGAGGAGGCGCTGCGCTGCTCAACCGCGCCTCCGCCTTCGACCCCGGACACACACTCGTGCACCTCGCTATCAGGTAACCACGTCACACGCAGCACCTCCGAGGAGGCGCTGCGCTGCTCAACCGCGCCTCCGCCTTCGACCCCGGACACACACTCGTGCACCTCGCTATCAGGTAACCACGTCACACGCAGCACCTCCGAGGAGGCGCTGCGCTGCTCAACCGCGCCTCCGCCTTCGACCCCGGACACACGCTCGTGCATCTCGCTATCAGGTAACCACGTCACACGCAGCACCTCCGAGGAGGCGCTGCGCTGCTCAACCGCGCCTCCGCCTTCGACCCCGGACACACACTCGTGCACCTCGCTATCAGGTAACCACGTCACACGCAGCACCTCCGAGGAGGCGCTGCGCTGCTCAACCGCGCCTCCGCCTTCGACCCCGGACACACGCTCGTGCATCTCGCTATCAGGTAACCACGTCACACGCAGCACCTCCGAGGAGGCGCTGCGCTGCTCAACCGCGCCTCCGCCTTCGACCCCGGACACACACTCGTGCACCTCGCTATCAGGTAACCACGTCACACGCAGCACCTCCGAGGAGGCGCTGCGCTGCTCAACCGCGCCTCCGCCTTCGACCCCGGACACACACTCGTGCACCTCGCTATCAGGTAACCACGTCACACGCAGCACCTCCGAGGAGGCGCTGCGCTGCTCAACCGCGCCTCCGCCTTCGACCCCGGACACACGCTCGTGCATCTCGCTATCAGGTAACCACGTCACACGCAGCACCTCCGAGGAGGCGCTGCGCTGCTCAACCGCGCCTCCGCCTTCGACCCCGGACACACACTCGTGCACCTCGCTATCAGGTAACCACGTCACACGCAGCACCTCCGAGGAGGCGCTGCGCTGCTCAACCGCGCCTCCGCCTTCGACCCCGGACACACACTCGTGCACCTCGCTATCAGGTAACCACGTCACACGCAGCACCTCCGAGGAAAAACGTGGAGGCGCACCTCCGAGGAGGCGCTGCGCTGCTCAACCGCGCCTCCGCCTTCGACCCCGGACACACGCTCGTGCATCTCGCTATCAGGTAACCACGTCACACGCAGCACCTCCGAGGAGGCGCTGCGCTGCTCAACCGCGCCTCCGCCTTCGACCCCGGACACACGCTCGTGCATCTCGCTATCAGGTAACCACGTCACACGCAGCACCTCCGAGGAGGCGCTGCGCTGCTCAACCGCGCCTCCGCCTTCGACCCCGGACACACGCTCGTGCATCTCGCTATCAGGTAACCACGTCACACGCAGCACCTCCGAGGAGGCGCTGCGCTGCTCAACCGCGCCTCCGCCTTCGACCCCGGACACACACTCGTGCACCTCGCTATCAGGTAACCACGTCACACGCAGCACCTCCGAGGAGGCGCTGCGCTGCTCAACCGCGCCTCCGCCTTCGACCCCGGACACACACTCGTGCACCTCGCTATCAGGTAACCACGTCACACGCAGCACCTCCGAGGAGGCGCTGCGCTGCTCAACCGCGCCTCCGCCTTCGACCCCGGACACACACTCGTGCACCTCGCTATCAGGTAACCACGTCACACGCAGCACCTCCGAGGAGGCGCTGCGCTGCTCAACCGCGCCTCCGCCTTCGACCCCGGACACACGCTCGTGCATCTCGCTATCAGGTAACCACGTCACACGCAGCACCTCCGAGGAGGCGCTGCGCTGCTCAACCGCGCCTCCGCCTTCGACCCCGGACACACACTCGTGCACCTCGCTATCAGGTAACCACGTCACACGCAGCACCTCCGAGGAGGCGCTGCGCTGCTCAACCGCGCCTCCGCCTTCGACCCCGGACACACACTCGTGCACCTCGCTATCAGGTAACCACGTCACACGCAGCACCTCCGAGGAGGCGCTGCGCTGCTCAACCGCGCCTCCGCCTTCGACCCCGGACACACACTCGTGCACCTCGCTATCAGGTAACCACGTCACACGCAGCACCTCCGAGGAGGCGCTGCGCTGCTCAACCGCGCCTCCGCCTTCGACCCCGGACACACGCTCGTGCATCTCGCTATCAGGTAACCACGTCACACGCAGCACCTCCGAGGAGGCGCTGCGCTGCTCAACCGCGCCTCCGCCTTCGACCCCGGACACACGCTCGTGCATCTCGCTATCAGGTAACCACGTCACACGCAGCACCTCCGAGGAGGCGCTGCGCTGCTCAACCGCGCCTCCGCCTTCGACCCCGGACACACGCTCGTGCATCTCGCTATCAGGTAACCACGTCACACGCAGCACCTCCGAGGAGGCGCTGCGCTGCTCAACCGCGCCTCCGCCTTCGACCCCGGACACACACTCGTGCACCTCGCTATCAGGTAACCACGTCACACGCAGCACCTCCGAGGAGGCGCTGCGCTGCTCAACCGCGCCTCCGCCTTCGACCCCGGACACACACTCGTGCACCTCGCTATCAGGTAACCACGTCACACGCAGCACCTCCGAGGAGGCGCTGCGCTGCTCAACCGCGCCTCCGCCTTCGACCCCGGACACACACTCGTGCACCTCGCTATCAGGTAACCACGTCACACGCAGCACCTCCGAGGAGGCGCTGCGCTGCTCAACCGCGCCTCCGCCTTCGACCCCGGACACACGCTCGTGCATCTCGCTATCAGGTAACCACGTCACACGCAGCACCTCCGAGGAGGCGCTGCGCTGCTCAACCGCGCCTCCGCCTTCGACCCCGGACACACACTCGTGCACCTCGCTATCAGGTAACCACGTCACACGCAGCACCTCCGAGGAGGCGCTGCGCTGCTCAACCGCGCCTCCGCCTTCGACCCCGGACACACACTCGTGCACCTCGCTATCAGGTAACCACGTCACACGCAGCACCTCCGAGGAGGCGCTGCGCTGCTCAACCGCGCCTCCGCCTTCGACCCCGGACACACACTCGTGCACCTCGCTATCAGGTAACCACGTCACACGCAGCACCTCCGAGGAGGCGCTGCGCTGCTCAACCGCGCCTCCGCCTTCGACCCCGGACACACGCTCGTGCATCTCGCTATCAGGTAACCACGTCACACGCAGCACCTCCGAGGAGGCGCTGCGCTGCTCAACCGCGCCTCCGCCTTCGACCCCGGACACACACTCGTGCACCTCGCTATCAGGTAACCACGTCACACGCAGCACCTCCGAGGAGGCGCTGCGCTGCTCAACCGCGCCTCCGCCTTCGACCCCGGACACACGCTCGTGCATCTCGCTATCAGGTAACCACGTCACACGCAGCACCTCCGAGGAGGCGCTGCGCTGCTCAACCGCGCCTCCGCCTTCGACCCCGGACACACACTCGTGCACCTCGCTATCAGGTAACCACGTCACACGCAGCACCTCCGAGGAGGCGCTGCGCTGCTCAACCGCGCCTCCGCCTTCGACCCCGGACACACGCTCGTGCATCTCGCTATCAGGTAACCACGTCACACGCAGCACCTCCGAGGAGGCGCTGCGCTGCTCAACCGCGCCTCCGCCTTCGACCCCGGACACACACTCGTGCATCTCGCTATCAGGTAACCACGTCACACGCAGCACCTCCGAGGAGGCGCTGCGCTGCTCAACCGCGCCTCCGCCTTCGACCCCGGACACACACTCGTGCACCTCGCTATCAGGTAACCACGTCACACGCAGCACCTCCGAGGAGGCGCTGCGCTGCTCAACCGCGCCTCCGCCTTCGACCCCGGACACACGCTCGTGCATCTCGCTATCAGGTAACCACGTCACACGCAGCACCTCCGAGGAGGCGCTGCGCTGCTCAACCGCGCCTCCGCCTTCGACCCCGGACACACACTCGTGCACCTCGCTATCAGGTAACCACGTCACACGCAGCACCTCCGAGGAGGCGCTGCGCTGCTCAACCGCGCCTCCGCCTTCGACCCCGGACACACGCTCGTGCATCTCGCTATCAGGTAACCACGTCACACGCAGCACCTCCGAGGAGGCGCTGCGCTGCTCAACCGCGCCTCCGCCTTCGACCCCGGACACACACTCGTGCACCTCGCTATCAGGTAACCACGTCACACGCAGCACCTCCGAGGAGGCGCTGCGCTGCTCAACCGCGCCTCCGCCTTCGACCCCGGACACACACTCGTGCACCTCGCTATCAGGTAACCACGTCACACGCAGCACCTCCGAGGAGGCGCTGCGCTGCTCAACCGCGCCTCCGCCTTCGACCCCGGACACACGCTCGTGCATCTCGCTATCAGGTAACCACGTCACACGCAGCACCTCCGAGGAGGCGCTGCGCTGCTCAACCGCGCCTCCGCCTTCGACCCCGGACACACGCTCGTGCATCTCGCTATCAGGTAACCACGTCACACGCAGCACCTCCGAGGAGGCGCTGCGCTGCTCAACCGCGCCTCCGCCTTCGACCCCGGACACACGCTCATGCATCTCGCTATCAGGTAACCACGTCACACGCAGCACCTCCGAGGAGGCGCTGCGCTGCTCAACCGCGCCTCCGCCTTCGACCCCGGACACACACTCGTGCACCTCGCTATCAGGTAACCACGTCACACGCAGCACCTCCGAGGAGGCGCTGCGCTGCTCAACCGCGCCTCCGCCTTCGACCCCGGACACACACTCGTGCACCTCGCTATCAGGTAACCACGTCACACGCAGCACCTCCGAGGAGGCGCTGCGCTGCTCAACCGCGCCTCCGCCTTCGACCCCGGACACACGCTCGTGCATCTCGCTATCAGGTAACCACGTCACACGCAGCACCTCCGAGGAGGCGCTGCGCTGCTCAACCGCGCCTCCGCCTTCGACCCCGGACACACACTCGTGCACCTCGCTATCAGGTAACCACGTCACACGCAGCACCTCCGAGGAGGCGCTGCGCTGCTCAACCGCGCCTCCGCCTTCGACCCCGGACACACGCTCGTGCATCTCGCTATCAGGTAACCACGTCACACGCAGCACCTCCGAGGAGGCGCTGCGCTGCTCAACCGCGCCTCCGCCTTCGACCCCGGACACACACTCGTGCACCTCGCTATCAGGTAACCACGTCACACGCAGCACCTCCGAGGAGGCGCTGCGCTGCTCAACCGCGCCTCCGCCTTCGACCCCGGACACACACTCGTGCACCTCGCTATCAGGTAACCACGTCACACGCAGCACCTCCGAGGAGGCGCTGCGCTGCTCAACCGCGCCTCCGCCTTCGACCCCGGACACACGCTCGTGCATCTCGCTATCAGGTAACCACGTCACACGCAGCACCTCCGAGGAGGCGCTGCGCTGCTCAACCGCGCCTCCGCCTTCGACCCCGGACACACACTCGTGCACCTCGCTATCAGGTAACCACGTCACACGCAGCACCTCCGAGGAGGCGCTGCGCTGCTCAACCGCGCCTCCGCCTTCGACCCCGGACACACACTCGTGCACCTCGCTATCAGGTAACCACGTCACACGCAGCACCTCCGAGGAGGCGCTGCGCTGCTCAACCGCGCCTCCGCCTTCGACCCCGGACACACGCTCGTGCATCTCGCTATCAGGTAACCACGTCACACGCAGCACCTCCGAGGAGGCGCTGCGCTGCTCAACCGCGCCTCCGCCTTCGACCCCGGACACACGCTCGTGCATCTCGCTATCAGGTAACCACGTCACACGCAGCACCTCCGAGGAGGCGCTGCGCTGCTCAACCGCGCCTCCGCCTTCGACCCCGGACACACGCTCGTGCATCTCGCTATCAGGTAACCACGTCACACGCAGCACCTCCGAGGAGGCGCTGCGCTGCTCAACCGCGCCTCCGCCTTCGACCCCGGACACACGCTCGTGCATCTCGCTATCAGGTAACCACGTCACACGCAGCACCTCCGAGGAGGCGCTGCGCTGCTCAACCGCGCCTCCGCCTTCGACCCCGGACACACACTCGTGCACCTCGCTATCAGGTAACCACGTCACACGCAGCACCTCCGAGGAGGCGCTGCGCTGCTCAACCGCGCCTCCGCCTTCGACCCCGGACACACACTCGTGCACCTCGCTATCAGGTAACCACGTCACACGCAGCACCTCCGAGGAGGCGCTGCGCTGCTCAACCGCGCCTCCGCCTTCGACCCCGGACACACACTCGTGCACCTCGCTATCAGGTAACCACGTCACACGCAGCACCTCCGAGGAGGCGCTGCGCTGCTCAACCGCGCCTCCGCCTTCGACCCCGGACACACGCTCGTGCATCTCGCTATCAGGTAACCACGTCACACGCAGCACCTCCGAGGAGGCGCTGCGCTGCTCAACCGCGCCTCCGCCTTCGACCCCGGACACACACTCGTGCACCTCGCTATCAGGTAACCACGTCACACGCAGCACCTCCGAGGAGGCGCTGCGCTGCTCAACCGCGCCTCCGCCTTCGACCCCGGACACACGCTCGTGCATCTCGCTATCAGGTAACCACGTCACACGCAGCACCTCCGAGGAGGCGCTGCGCTGCTCAACCGCGCCTCCGCCTTCGACCCCGGACACACACTCGTGCACCTCGCTATCAGGTAACCACGTCACACGCAGCACCTCCGAGGAGGCGCTGCGCTGCTCAACCGCGCCTCCGCCTTCGACCCCGGACACACACTCGTGCACCTCGCTATCAGGTAACCACGTCACACGCAGCACCTCCGAGGAGGCGCTGCGCTGCTCAACCGCGCCTCCGCCTTCGACCCCGGACACACGCTCGTGCATCTCGCTATCAGGTAACCACGTCACACGCAGCACCTCCGAGGAGGCGCTGCGCTGCTCAACCGCGCCTCCGCCTTCGACCCCGGACACACACTCGTGCACCTCGCTATCAGGTAACCACGTCACACGCAGCACCTCCGAGGAGGCGCTGCGCTGCTCAACCGCGCCTCCGCCTTCGACCCCGGACACACGCTCGTGCATCTCGCTATCAGGTAACCACGTCACACGCAGCACCTCCGAGGAGGCGCTGCGCTGCTCAACCGCGCCTCCGCCTTCGACCCCGGACACACACTCGTGCACCTCGCTATCAGGTAACCACGTCACACGCAGCACCTCCGAGGAGGCGCTGCGCTGCTCAACCGCGCCTCCGCCTTCGACCCCGGACACACGCTCGTGCATCTCGCTATCAGGTAACCACGTCACACGCAGCACCTCCGAGGAGGCGCTGCGCTGCTCAACCGCGCCTCCGCCTTCGACCCCGGACACACACTCGTGCACCTCGCTATCAGGTAACCACGTCACACGCAGCACCTCCGAGGAGGCGCTGCGCTGCTCAACCGCGCCTCCGCCTTCGACCCCGGACACACACTCGTGCACCTCGCTATCAGGTAACCACGTCACACGCAGCACCTCCGAGGAGGCGCTGCGCTGCTCAACCGCGCCTCCGCCTTCGACCCCGGACACACACTCGTGCACCTCGCTATCAGGTAACCACGTCACACGCAGCACCTCCGAGGAGGCGCTGCGCTGCTCAACCGCGCCTCCGCCTTCGACCCCGGACACACACTCGTGCACCTCGCTATCAGGTAACCACGTCACACGCAGCACCTCCGAGGAGGCGCTGCGCTGCTCAACCGCGCCTCCGCCTTCGACCCCGGACACACACTCGTGCACCTCGCTATCAGGTAACCACGTCACACGCAGCACCTCCGAGGAGGCGCTGCGCTGCTCAACCGCGCCTCCGCCTTCGACCCCGGACACACGCTCGTGCATCTCGCTATCAGGTAACCACGTCACACGCAGCACCTCCGAGGAGGCGCTGCGCTGCTCAACCGCGCCTCCGCCTTCGACCCCGGACACACGCTCGTGCATCTCGCTATCAGGTAACCACGTCACACGCAGCACCTCCGAGGAGGCGCTGCGCTGCTCAACCGCGCCTCCGCCTTCGACCCCGGACACACGCTCGTGCATCTCGCTATCAGGTAACCACGTCACACGCAGCACCTCCGAGGAGGCGCTGCGCTGCTCAACCGCGCCTCCGCCTTCGACCCCGGACACACACTCGTGCACCTCGCTATCAGGTAACCACGTCACACGCAGCACCTCCGAGGAGGCGCTGCGCTGCTCAACCGCGCCTCCGCCTTCGACCCCGGACACACACTCGTGCACCTCGCTATCAGGTAACCACGTCACACGCAGCACCTCCGAGGAGGCGCTGCGCTGCTCAACCGCGCCTCCGCCTTCGACCCCGGACACACGCTCGTGCATCTCGCTATCAGGTAACCACGTCACACGCAGCACCTCCGAGGAGGCGCTGCGCTGCTCAACCGCGCCTCCGCCTTCGACCCCGGACACACGCTCGTGCATCTCGCTATCAGGTAACCACGTCACACGCAGCACCTCCGAGGAGGCGCTGCGCTGCTCAACCGCGCCTCCGCCTTCGACCCCGGACACACGCTCGTGCATCTCGCTATCAGGTAACCACGTCACACGCAGCACCTCCGAGGAGGCGCTGCGCTGCTCAACCGCGCCTCCGCCTTCGACCCCGGACACACGCTCGTGCATCTCGCTATCAGGTAACCACGTCACACGCAGCACCTCCGAGGAAAAACGTGGAGGCGCACCTCCGAGGAGGCGCTGCGCTGCTCAACCGCGCCTCCGCCTTCGACCCCTGACGCACGCTCGTGCTCCTCGCTATCAGGTAACCACGTCACACGCAGCACCTCCGAGGAAAAACGTGGAGGCGCACCTCCGAGGAGGCGCTGCGCTGCTCAACCGCGCCTCCGCCTTCGACCCCTGACGCACGCTCGTGCTCCTCGCTATCAGGTAACCACGTCACACGCAGCACCTCCGAGGAAAAACGTGGAGGCGCACCTCCGAGGAGGCGCTGCGCTGCTCAACCGCGCCTCCGCCTTCGACCCCTGACGCACGCTCGTGCTCCTCGCTATCAGGTAACCACGTCACACGCAGCACCTCCGAGGAAAAACGTGGAGGCGCACCTCCGAGGAGGCGCTGCGCTGCTCAACCGCGCCTCCGCCTTCGACCCCTGACGCACGCTCGTGCTCCTCGCTATCAGGTAACCACGTCACACGCAGCGCCTCCTCGGAGGTGCTGCGCTGCTCGACCGCGCCTCCGCCTTCGACCCCTGACGCACGCTCGTGCTCCTCGCTATCAGGTAACCACGTCACACGCAGCACCTCCGAGGAAAAACGTGGAGGCGCACCTCCGAGGAGGCGCTGCGCTGCTCAACCGCGCCTCCGCCTTCGACCCCTGACGCACGCTCGTGCTCCTCGCTATCAGGTAACCACGTCACACGCAGCACCTCCGAGGAAAAACGTGGAGGCGCACCTCCGAGGAGGCGCTGCGCTGCTCAACCGCGCCTCCGCCTTCGACCCCTGACGCACGCTCGTGCTCCTCGCTATCAGGTAACCACGTCACACGCAGCACCTCCGAGGAAAAACGTGGAGGCGCACCTCCGAGGAGGCGCTGCGCTGCTCAACCGCGCCTCCGCCTTCGACCCCTGACGCACGCTCGTGCTCCTCGCTATCAGGTAACCACGTCACACGCAGCACCTCCGAGGAAAAACGTGGAGGCGCACCTCCGAGGAGGCGCTGCGCTGCTCAACCGCGCCTCCGCCTTCGACCCCTGACGCACGCTCGTGCTCCTCGCTATCAGGTAACCACGTCACACGCAGCACCTCCGAGGAGGCGCTGCGCTGCTCAACCGCGCCTCCGCCTTCGACCCCGGACACACGCTCGTGCACCTCGCTATCAGGTAACCACGTCACACGCAGCGCCTCCTCGGAGGTGCTGCGCTGCTCGACCGCGCCTCCGCCTTCGACCCCTGACGCACGCTCGTGCTCCTCGCTATCAGGTAACCACGTCACACGCAGCACCTCCGAGGAAAAACGTGGAGGCGCACCTCCGAGGAGGCGCTGCGCTGCTCAACCGCGCCTCCGCCTTCGACCCCTGACGCACGCTCGTGCTCCTCGCTATCAGGTAACCACGTCACACGCAGCACCTCCGAGGAGGCGCTGCGCTGCTCAACCGCGCCTCCGCCTTCGACCCCGGACACACGCTCGTGCACCTCGCTATCAGGTAACCACGTCACACGCAGCGCCTCCTCGGAGGTGCTGCGCTGCTCGACCGCGCCTCCGCCTTCGACCCCTGACGCACGCTCGTGCTCCTCGCTATCAGGTAACCACGTCACACGCAGCACCTCCGAGGAAAAACGTGGAGGCGCACCTCCGAGGAGGCGCTGCGCTGCTCAACCGCGCCTCCGCCTTCGACCCCTGACGCACGCTCGTGCTCCTCGCTATCAGGTAACCACGTCACACGCAGCACCTCCGAGGAAAAACGTGGAGGCGCACCTCCGAGGAGGCGCTGCGCTGCTCAACCGCGCCTCCGCCTTCGACCCCTGACGCACGCTCGTGCTCCTCGCTATCAGGTAACCACGTCACACGCAGCACCTCCGAGGAAAAACGTGGAGGCGCACCTCCGAGGAGGCGCTGCGCTGCTCAACCGCGCCTCCGCCTTCGACCCCTGACGCACGCTCGTGCTCCTCGCTATCAGGTAACCACGTCACACGCAGCACCTCCGAGGAAAAACGTGGAGGCGCACCTCCGAGGAGGCGCTGCGCTGCTCAACCGCGCCTCCGCCTTCGACCCCTGACGCACGCTCGTGCTCCTCGCTATCAGGTAACCACGTCACACGCAGCACCTCCGAGGAAAAACGTGGAGGCGCACCTCCGAGGAGGCGCTGCGCTGCTCAACCGCGCCTCCGCCTTCGACCCCTGACGCACGCTCGTGCTCCTCGCTATCAGGTAACCACGTCACACGCAGCACCTCCGAGGAAAAACGTGGAGGCGCACCTCCGAGGAGGCGCTGCGCTGCTCAACCGCGCCTCCGCCTTCGACCCCTGACGCACGCTCGTGCTCCTCGCTATCAGGTAACCACGTCACACGCAGCACCTCCGAGGAAAAACGTGGAGGCGCACCTCCGAGGAGGCGCTGCGCTGCTCAACCGCGCCTCCGCCTTCGACCCCGGACACACACTCGTGCACCTCGCTATCAGATAACCACGTCACACGCAGCACCTCCGAGGAGGCGCTGCGCTGTTTCTAATATGATTCTTGTGATGTTAATAAATAAAAACGTCTTGATTTTGCTTTTTCAGATTCAAACGGCAAGAGATCTTAGCGACGCTATTGTCGGGCATATCCGGCGGCGGGCCGGGGTTGAAGCGCTCACCATCTTACATAGGTAATCACTATAAATATATTACATCTCATACATTTGCTCATTTTTGTCCGATATTGATGCAAATGAGCAGCTACGTGTCCTCGGTTACTACTTATAAATATATACTGTGGTTCACTTCTGTAAGCACTGTCAGAGCCAGTTGTCTAGCTGGTTCATGAATGAATTGACATAGGTGGCACAAACAACTTGTTTTAGTTGTATTTTCCAGTTGTGGAGCACTCGCTGTTATAAGCTCTGTCTGATGTATTTGGACGGTTTATGCAGACCGCATTACGTGGTAACAGGCAGTTGCACACGGGGCTTGTGTTGTTGTTTCAGCGCCCGACATCGCGCGCGGCATCCGGTCGCACCTGGCCGGCTGCGTGAGATACAAGAAGGGTCCCTTCCCGTGTCGGTTCCTCAACGAGTTCTGCACGTTCTCCCTGCCTAGTGGTGAGTGCGCATAATCACATACCCTATCCTGCTATTACTGTTGGGATTAAGTATCATTACGTATTTATTAATAATGATCATCATCATTTATTTCGGATTCAACACCATTATTGTTAGTAAATTTGTTCATTCTAAATAAATAGTTCATGTCACAGTATTCACATCTCATAAAAATTACTATTAAATTACTATTTGGCACATCGCATTCAGTGTCAATGCAGCACATGCGTCTTGGTCCAGTGTCTGAGTGTAGGACCGTCCAGCTGCTCCGCTACTGTGGTAAGGTCGTGGTCAGTGCTTTGCATTAATACATTTGTGAATGTGGATAGGAGGATAAATCAGTTATAGGCAGGGCACTTGGCCGGAAGACGGCAGATGGACGAAGGCAGAGACCGCTCTGTGTCTGGCACGCAATGATCATTATTAATTAGCGTTAATTTTATTTATTTATTTATTTATTTATTATTAAGTAACTAACACGATTAAACCAATTACACTAGTTACATAAAATCAAAAACATCTTTTAAATCTAATAAATTAAAATGATTGAAAAACATTTGCTAAAATAAATCAATATACAGAATACCCTTAAAAATTAAATAGTTAAAAATTAATTGAAATAATACATAAATAAAAAGATTTTAATAATATTTAAATGATTAATATAAATTAAAATAATATTAACAACACAAACAAGCATCCTTTCATTAGTCACGCTCGCAAAACCTCAGGCATACCAACATTAAACTCTTCCATTCATCTGCGAAGATATCGCAGTCTGGGTTCTGGTCAAGAAGTCTGTTGAGTCCGGCGAGGGTGCGAGGCAGTGGGGAGTTAGCACGAGCGACGGTTCTACTGGAGGGCACAGAGAAAAGTCTGTGGCTTCTGTTGCGAAGGTAATTATTGGGAAGGTAGAGCCGAAACAGAAGGTTGTGCAGATCAGGGACGTCGATCATACCACGGAGCACCTTGCACATTGTTGCCGTCTGATCATACGCTCTTCTAGTCTGTAGGGAATTGTATCCAAGACACCCTTGGAGAAACCTAGTTGGGTACATATATGGGTAATACCCAAATTCTCGCTTGTACTGAGACCTCAGAAACGCCTTCTGAACCTTCTCCAGTAACAGTGCGTACGTACTTTCATGCGGATTCCAGACGGAACTACTTGACTCTAGCTTGCTTGTTAAGTTAAGAGCAATAAAGTTTATCTTAAATCTAGCCAAAATGTACCTATCATCTCAACCAAATTAAGCTGCGCATACGGTCTCGTACATAACTAATAGATAAACTTATAAAAACATGATGCCGATTAAAGGTTCTTGTGTTGCAGATATAGAAGAGCTGCCGGGCGTGATCCAAGAGCAGCTGTTCACGGAGCTGCTCGACCGCGAGGCGCAGGAGACGCTCGAGAACAGAGACGCACCGCTCATCAACTGGAACCGGGAGCTGCGGCTCAGACTCGGTGAGTCACCTCATGTATCATGTACCAAGAGCAGCTGTTCACGGAGCTGCTGGACCGCGAGGCGCAGGAGACGCTGTGGAACCAGGCGGCGTGCGGCGCCTCCGTAGAATGCGGTGTCTCGATGTAGATGTGGGTACAGGAGTTGGTTGTTGCGCGCAGGGTCCCGGCTGTACGCGCTGTGGAACCGGTCTGCGGGGGACTGTCTGCCGGACGCGGTCTGCCAGGCGGCGTGCGGCGTCTCGGACCGCGACAACACACTGCGTGCCGCGCTCGCAGCCACCCTGCACCACGCTGCGAGACCCTTCCTGCAGCGATGGATGGCGTGGGAGCGCCTGCAGGTCACTACCCCACACACGCACACGCACACATACACACACACATACACACACACACACACACACACACACATATACACACACACACACATATACACACACACACACACACACACACACACACACACACACACATACATACACACACACACGCACACGCATAATCACACCTCAACACACTTGCACATATAAGAATATTAGGTTAATACTTGGTTTTGCTAAACCTTTCACATACACCAGTTTCTCGCACAACAGGTGTACTAAACTTCTAGTTGAGCATCATGTTTTATTTATCCTATTGCAAAATAAATGAATTACTTAATACATATTATATTGTTCTCTCCTCAGCGGCATTTTCGCCCCCGTTGCTGGTACTGATGTGCCTATGTATGTGTGTGTTTCAGGCGGCACGGCTGGAGTACGTTCCGGAGGAGGCGCAGCTCCGCGCGGAGTGGACCCGCCTAGTCGCCGCCGCGCCGCAGCCAGGCACTGCGTTGCACCAGGTCACACCCCCCCCCCCCACACAACACACACCCACACACAATACACACCCACCCACACACAATACACACCCACCCACACACACCCACCCCACATACATCCACACACACACACACACCATCCCCACATGTGATGTGCTAGTTGCATTAATGTACATTGCATGTTTCAGCTGCATGTGTTCGTGCTCGCACACGTTATGCGGAGACCCCTCATAGTGTACGGTGTGGACATCGTGAACTCGTTCCGCGGGGAGGCGCTGGGATACGCCGGCTTTCAAGGTACCTCTGCTTACTACTAAGTTTACATGATCTCGAAATTTGGATTTCAATTATCTTGAAACTTGGATTTTAATTACTGTTTTCATAGTCGAAACTAGAATCTCGTTAGAGTTTTTATATGTAGTCTCGAAAGTCATCCGCGCAGCTTCCCAAAAAGTTTGAGCATTGATTTGAATTCACCAGACGATCATAAACAAAGGATTCTGTCACGTGTAATACTAATGATAACCCCTGTGTATAATATTTCACTTTATAAAACTAGCGCCCTCATTAATATGATATTCCATAAGATTATATTTAATGATTGACACGAAATGCTACTATTACTAGTAACACTACTATTATTAATAAGGAAACTATTTTTTTTATAAATAATTCGAATGAAGTATACTCAAAATACAACAGGTATCTACTTGCCGCTGCTGTGGGAGCCGTCCTTCTGTTCGAAGTCACCGCTCTGCCTCGGCTACACGCGCGGACACTTCTCCGCGCTCGTGCCCGTGGAGCCCTACTCGCTCAGAGACGACTACATCTGCAGGTCGGTCTGATACCTCTCCTGGATCGTGTTGCTATTCAGATACAGAACTTTTTTTTTAAATCCATTTTGTACCAACGCAATGGGTGTTCTCGAGGTGATGTCGCGAGACCGTGAATGATGTGTTGCGTCGGTGTTGCAGCGAGCGCGGCGGCGAGGAGGAGGGCGCGGTGCATCTGCCGCTCACCGACTGCGCGGGCAAGCTGCTGCCCGTGCACTTCCTCACCATGGAAGAGGTCAGTGTACTCTGCTGCACGGGACTCGTCACGCTCCGTCTGTATCTACCGCGTGTGACGCGCTGTGGCTGCTCGTTGCAGATGTCCGACGTGGAGGGAGTGGTGCGCGGGTGGACGCGGGCGGGGGCGCGGGGCGCGGGGGGACTCTGCGCGAGGCAGGCTCGCCCGCGCGCCAGACCGCTGCTGCAGGCGCAGATGCTGGAGGAGTGGCTCAACCACTACAGACGCCTCGCGTAACTATACTCACTGCGCTACCGAGACAACACGGGAATATGCTGTCCGTTCACACCCTCGATGTTGTGTTTTGCAGGCAGCAGATCCGCGGGCCGTTCCCGCCGCCGCCGCGGCTGCAGCCCGCGCCGGACTACTGCAGCGAACCCGACACCGACGACGAATAGAACACTACGCATACTCCACACACTCCGCACCACACGACACACACCGCACACCATACATTCTACTCACACACACGCCTTCGATCGAACGCTAATGAGAGGTTTAACTTTTGCTTTGTGGCAACTATTAATTGTCATCTACGAAGTCGGATAGATGGCGCAGCATCATAGTATAGATCTAGCTAGACAGTCGAAAGAGGAGCTTTGTATAGTTTCTCAGACTGACATTGAAGTACATTACCATCTAGTTAGTTTTTGGGAACAAGCCTGGCTTGCCACAGGTGTATCTCATTCGCAGCGGAGTCCATTGATCAAGTCATTGTTTGTGGCCTCGGACGCTCAGAGGCGTTTCTGCATTCAGATCTGGAACTCACCAGCTGTAAGAAAAGTCTCCCTGTGAATTTAGAAAAGACGGCGACAACACCATCTTTCCGTCTCGCTCGTTGCGTTAACAAAGTTCAGAATCAGAATGAAAATGGGAAAGTTTCGATCGAAATGTGTTCTCTCTTTAACTTTTAGATGCTTCACATCGTTAAGGCCATCAAAATGAATTGTTCCCCGTTTGATTACCATTTTAATAATTAATTCTGTTTCTGTTATCAGAATTATTTTTTAAGCCTCTCATTGGGTGTGAATCGGATTTAGTACAGCAACATTCAAATACTGCAGATTTACCTATTTATTAAAAAACAAACACGCTCACTACTGTATTCTCCATTCACATCCTCAAATACATTCTCTGTGCGTAGATTGTTGAGGAAACCAAGTACAGGGCACGTTCTTACATTACATTTGGTACATGCCCAAAATAAATGGTAAAATCAGTTAGATTAAATACAGTCTGCGGAGGTTTTTGCATTCACAATTTGGTTAGTTGTGTGAGTTGTTTGTCAAAGCCATATTTTTTGGCCTCTGGACACTGACTGACTACAGAATCATAGGCATTTGTCGGCGAAAATCCTCTTTAAGTCTGTAATATCGGGGTTGGGATGGATGCAATAACATTAGGAATCTAAGATTGGAAGAATCAATAGTTTTAGACGTGGGTCAATGCGACAGCTATTTTACATAGTGTTGTGCTAAAATATCGCGGAAATTGTCTGATAACGAAAGGGGTGCTCACATTGACTATACAAGAGTTCCACTGCGCTGGTGTGCGCGCAACTAAAAGGTATGCAAACATGGTAGATGAAATCTCACAATGCATTAAAATATTTGGTATCTATGCTGGTTTTATAAATGAATCCTGCATCCAACTATGATATTCCGGATGGAAGGATGTGTTGTTCCCGCTGCTGGGAAATGATATTCCTACTGCTGGGAAGGAGTATTATGCCGGTTAGTGCAACTATTTTCTAAACTTCTATCTCAAAAGACAATCATATAACTTCACTCTATTAATGTGTATTTAACATTTAATTAAATTTGAAAAGCTTTTTAAAAGCTTAATTAAAGAACATTACATTTTTCTTAACATGTCTTACTGAGCTTGTATATGAAGCTATTTGATCGGGCAGGCTATAGTAATATGATTGTAACTCTGCACTGAGTTTAGGCAGACTTAGGCAAGACTGGGACAGATTTCTATAAAAATAACAGTAAGACATGCCTAAGCCTTTGCCCAAGTCCAGTGCAGGTGGCATAGGGTAGGTATTTTAAACTGTATTCATTCTACACAGCATAGATTTGTCAAAATTTGATTGACAATTGTAAGAAATCCTTGATTTATGTTAGGGATTTGTTATATGTAAGTAGCCTTTATATTCCCACAGCTGGGAGTCAGGCCTACTAAATGCGAGTGTTATTGCCTTAGTAGTTCCACTAAATTGTTTGATATCGGCAATAATATGCCCAGGGTATACCCAAATTATTACACAACAAATCAATGAAAATCTATTAAACCAATCTGCCTGTAAACATATTCAATAGAAATACGACAGACCTCTCTTACTTTAGGCGTGAATAGAGATGGCAATAAAGCATCTTGATAAATTCTGTTTGAAGCATTCTGATGAAAACAATGAAAAGTGATATATCGTAATCATTCGTAGACGTCAAGTGAGAGAGCAAGTGTAGGCGTGGGGTCAATTTAACGTATATATATGTATTGCTAGAAGCGCGCTAGATAATAGTACTAAATTGAAACTTATTAATAGTCTAATTAAATTATTGTACAGAGAGACTAGGGTTCTAATATTTATATTAAATTTACTCTTCGAATGTAAATAAAAGGAATTTGATTAGCGAATATACCTTGCTTATGTACTTGATGTTCTATGAGACGAGATCAAACATTATCGAAATTGTTCCTTTGATTTGTCTAGAATTCTAGACTAAAATAATAGTTTATATCGCTACAACGCTTTCTGTCTAGAATTCAGATCAAATTAAATGCAAATTTTACTTAATTTTCCATTGTTACTAACTCTTGTACAATCTTGGAAATATTCCCGCTCTACAAGGCTTTATCACAGACAATAAATCACCACAGATTACCGCGAATATTATGACACATGCCAATCTTATTTTGTCAAACTCTAAATACCTAGGTTGGCTAGGTACGTACTAGTGAACCTGGACTGCCAGCTGCCCGCCTGCTTTATACTCGCTGCTCCAGAGGTTTCAAGCTGTAGGTCTGTACGCGCGTCACATGTTGCTGAAAATGTTTAATGGAATAGCCAGGATTGAATAAAAAGTTGTTTTCTGTCGTCCACAACACCCAGACCCGCAATGAATGCTTTATGAAGTACACCAAGTCAGTAACATAACCGTAATGATCTCGTCTCATAGTACATAGTATAGATATTTAAACAGTGCTGCTTAGTGCTAAACGCTGTTCGTTCGCCTTCTCATAGATATTAAAATTTTAAAGAGTAATAATTATACAAAAACTCTTAATTTATCTACTCTTGCGCTGAATATTGTTGTTGCGATTCTATGGCCGTTTGCACTAATTTTAGGCAAATACTTAGGTACCTAGTTTTAGTGACAGATTTGTATGAAAAATGGTGGCAGTACACGCCTGTCTTCGCTAAGGAAGACACGCCTTAGTGCAGTGCTTAACGTGTTAACGTATGTTCCAGGCAAGATTGTCATAAAATCTATGGTGGAAAACCTTTTGAGGTAGCCCTTTTTATTCTATTCTATTGAAGTTTCCCTAAAAATGAATCTATTGAGATTCATTTCTTTTACAAGAAATCTTTAGTTTCAGTGTCCTCTGCCGGTACGAGTAGATAAAACCAGAGAGAAAGGAATATGTATTATTTGAAAGATAGGTGTGATTTAAATTCGGTACTGATTTGATTATCCACTAGTGAAGGGATCTCTAAGTTAACTGTTGATAAGTGGTTGCTAAACGCTTAATTATATAGGTATGCTGTTTGAGTATTTTAATTGTACTAGCTGTCTATACATAAGTGCCGTGCTAAGTGCCGAGTACTGTAGTTAATAGTCTAACCATATTCCTCCAACCAATCCTACAATAGCTATGGTAATTTACAATATTTAACTACGTTCTAATGACTGATACTTTATTGCTAGTACAACAAAAATACCCGAACGATAAGTTTAGGTACCTGTTAAAATGGGACGAATCAGGATCTAGGGGTGAATGAAAAATAAAGTGAAATTCTTCTCAAAAACTACCATAGGTATAGATAGCTATTGGTGGTTTAACAGAGGTAATCATTAATTTGAGGAATTTCTCTGTCTTGTCTTAATTCACCTCTGGATCTTTAGTCGCCCCATTTTGGTATAGCATGGGCACCAAGACAAAGGTTCTGTTGACAGAGTAGGCAATAGTAGATGGCAATTATTTCCTTTTTTTTAATTAAATGGGATTGTTGCGCTGTAAAAATATTTCTGTCGTGATCTCTATTGTCTACCGAATAAACACAGTTGTTTCGGTGCTTGTGTCGGAAGGAGGATTTGTTAAAGGTATTTTGATATTTTAGAATATTGTTTTGTTTATTTGCTCTGATATTCTGTAAATAAGTAAGTGTTGGTTCACTTCAGTAGAACTGTACAAGCTAGACATTTGTTTGAACACCTAACGTTTTCATTCAGATCAATCAAGTACCTACCTACAATTTTTTTATCAATAAAAAGCACTTATTTTATGAAACTGTTCCATAATTCTTTGTTTTATTTTGCCCTATTTTAAATTCCCTTTATTTGTAGGATAGGAAGACAATTAGAGATTTTGAACCAGGTACTTGCAACTTATTTACTGAAGTAACCGTTAAAATCAGAAGTGCACTAAATTTATATGGACTGAATTAAAATTATCACTAGATTTATTAGTACCCACAATATATCGCCTCGTGGTCGTCTTATGTAATAGAGTTTCGCTCCCATCGAAATACCTAGGTATGGTTCCCTCCAACCATATTGTGAAAGTAAGGTTGGTAGGTAGGTAGTTACCTACCAACCATCAGTTATCAGAGATAGTATGAAAAGCTCCACGAAACCTGAGATAACATGATTAAATCTCATAGTACAACGTTGCTCTAAACATCTGAGAAACCAGACAAGTAACTGACAGCAAAGCGAGCTGCACATTGAATGGTCAAAAAATAATGTTTGTCATGTCAGGCACATCTACCTGCATATTGCAGACCACTCTACCAACAAACGTAGAGGTAGGCTATAGCCTGTAAAAGCCTAATGAAGCTGAGAGATTGTTTGCATTCCTGTGACTTAAAAGCTCAATATCACTATATTGAGCTTTTAAGTCACAGGACTACAGTCACTACTGGGCAACATTAACGACTACTTACAAGAAATATGCGTACAGGGTCCCTTTGCCTTGCACTCAATCGCTAATGGCTAGGCGTAGTACTGCTTTCTCACTTTCCCACACCTATAATATATTTTGCATCAAACTTGTTGACATAAAAGAAAGCAATTCATTTACTTAGGTATGTGTCAAAAAACCCTACAGAATTGGCTGATGAGCTTATCATACGACGACACAGAAGATCTCATTTAAATCACTCTCACACACATGCTCTCACACATACCCACCCCCATCCCAACAAAGACCACACATTCACATCCCTACACACCTCACTCTTATTAATCACGCTCCTCATTCCTTTCCAATGCGTCACATGTGTCCAAATTTCTCTGTATTATTTATTTATATAACAATAGAATTAAATCACGAGCAATACTGCCTTCAGTGTTAGCAGTGTTATCTTTCTGTAAGTACTCTCTTGATACCCAAGATACAAGCTCACGCTTAATTTGGGTCTCGTTAGAAATTTTACTAAGTTTGTAGTACATCCTATCTGAATATTCTGTATGCATTGTGGATCTGTATTATTTATCCATGGTAATAAACAATTTTATTTATTATTTTATGTAGAGTTTTTTTCTACCAATACGCTCCATCATAAAAAGTAGGTACTTAGGTACACTATTATCTCATGAAATTGATACTTGCTGTATGAACCAGTAATTTAATATGTAATCCTATATATCGATTCATTGCTATATATTTTCTATTTATAATATGTATGTATTTACAAAGTATATAAACAGTACATTAACAGTCATGTAGTTCCCATAATACAAGCTCTGCTTAGTTTGGGGCTAGATGATGCTGTGTGTAAATGTCCAGCATTATTTGTTTATTTACTTATTTATTGCTATATGTAACGTACCCTACCCCTGTACCTCATTAGGCGTGCCATTGTGTATTCAGTTTCAATCGAACGAACGCAATCACTTCGTTTTCCTTCCTTTGAATTTCTGAACGCTACAAAAATTCTCAATTTTGTATTTCCGAACGAACGCGCGCTTTTTGACAGCTGCTGAGCTGCTTCGTGATGCCGATTGCCGTGCTCGTAGCTGCGCTGCGCTCGGCTGCGCTTCACGCTTCTCAACTTAGTTTTTATCGATATTTGATTATTCGTATAGTAGAACAAGTAAAACTAAAAGCGCGTGTGTTATAAAATAAGTGATGGTGTGTTGGAGAATGCGATAAATCGAACAAAAACAATTGTGATTGCCCATTGAAGTGAGAAGGATCGAGCAAGTTAAACAAAATGGGTGAGTACTTACGCCGGCTTCTACAATTCCTTTTGTTTTTATTAATTCCCTGACTGAAGCAAAAGCTTGCTCTTTTTGACCGTGTTGGATCGCAAGCCGGAGTCCATCGATGAGTTACATATACGGTCTAATAAGAATCGTAATGCCGCAGCCGTCGTCTTGTTTATTGGAAAAAATATCGATTTATTTCACGCTCGGCGTAAATTGCGAGGTTAAAATGATACTTAGCGAGCGAATAAACCTTATCGTTTCTGAGTGAAAGTTCTGTAATTGCATGCTTCGTCTTGTTCTTATCTGGATATTTTGCCTTAGAAACATCTACATACCTACTCGCCAAGTGAAAACTAAATTGATCTAAAGTTTTTGTTAACGTCTTAAGCTAGTCAAAATTAATCATAATAATAAACACCCAGCAGGCACATAGTCCTGACGCTACACTAGAATTCCGTTTTGTGGGTATCAGGAACTATGAGTACCATGGTACCACCCAGAATATTAGTAGTAATTATGTTGACAATTGAAAGAAATCCTTGAACATAAGTGACAAGTTGGTGGCTGCTACTGGTGTGAAGTGAAGCAATTAGTGGACTCAGCTCTGTAGTGATTACATTCACAGCGGAGATGATAATTGCTGTGTCCTTGCTTCATAGTAACTACAGAGCTGTTTATGGCATAATGGTGCATACAGACATTTCTAATAACTTATTTATGTATCAACAGTACAACTATAATTACAGGCTTATCCAAATGCAATAGCATAGTCATCTTAATTTACAAAGAATATAATCACAAAAACATTGTATAATTCCTTAACATAAAATAAATAATGTCACTTGTAAATTTATTGGGAAAACAATGGAATAGGTCCAGTACAATAATAATACAATTATTGTCCGACTGACAACACTCAGCCTTAAAAGCCTGTTAGTCCTGGAGACCTAAAATTGTACTATGAGAGAACTTTCCTACAGATCAGGAAAGTACTAATAAAGGATTTTTCTTAAATTCAACTGCTAAAGTGCACGGAATGATAGAATTTATAAACATAACACTTGATACTCACTCACATTGATTTTAAAATGGACTTTGAAAAACATTTGTATGCTAAAATACAGGGTTGTGCAACAGTTACATTCAAGGAATTTAACAAACAATGTGTAACAATACAATGGACCAAAGGGAATTATCAGAGCTTAGGGGCATTGCAAATGGAAATCACAAGGTGCATTTTGCAATTTCAACTTTGTGTTTATCATCATACTAATGTCCCTCAGGTATTAATACATTTCTGCAATTTTATCTATAACAATTATTAATCACCTTTACTATATCATATCAACAATATTATCAGTGAACTATGTGACAAAATCATTATTGTCCAAGTAGTGTCATAAGTACTAATGCCTCGGTGGTGTTGGAGTAATGCAGCAGGCATGAACAAAGCGGATCAGTTTGGCAATTAATGCAAATGCACTTCTGACTACATTCATAGTCATACCTGATATGTTTATTGTCTTGCATTTAGATTAGTGTTTGTTGTTTTCTGTCAACCTCTGTGGGACAGTGGATGCTTGCGGGATTGATTCCCGCCGCGGGTCAAATGTTTGCATGATCTGCAAATATTTGGCTTGGGTCTGGGTGTTTTCTATGTATAATATGTATGTATTAACAAAAAAAATGTATATAAGTCATGTAGTTCCCATAACACAAGCTCTGCTTAGTTTAGGGCTAGATGATGCTATGTGAAAAATGTCCAGCATTATTTATTTATCCATCCATCCATCGAGCCATCCGTCGATATATCCATCGATTCATACCATTATAAATGGGAATCGGAAGACAATGGGAATAATAAAGTCCCGTTGTCCCCCGATTTTCGGCCCCATCAATAACCCATACAAACGAACCATTATTAGGTGTTGAAGGGTAGGCCACTAGATCATACGAACGAAACATTATTAGAGTTGGTTGAGGTTGATCTGCAGCCGTCGCGCCGCCGCGGGGCGCGGTGGCGCGGTGGCGCAGTGGCGCAGTGGCGCATGCGATCTCGACATCGACACCGACACCGACACCGACACCGCTCCGCTCCAGCGGCTGCCTTCACCGACCCTCAGCCTCACTCAGCACTCACCACCGCACTGCTGCCACCAACAACCTCAACTCGCTGCTGACCTAACAAACAAACATGTAGTAAACCACGAACGAATTAATTGAGTCCAAGCCAGATCCAGCCCCAGCCCAACCTAACTTCAACTTTTGTTAAGCTTTGTGGTTAATGTTGCCACAAATTTATATCTGTCGACAAGTCTCACGATAGAGACGAATAAAAAAAATAGCAATTAATTAAATGAGACCTGGGGCCTAACCATCAAGCCTTATTGCGATTCAATTTAGGCAACGATGTCAAATCCCGCTTTGCGAATGACAAAGCTTTAACAACGACATAACGTCTTCAATCGCAAAGCGGAAAGTGACATCTTTGCCTAAACTGATTCGCTATAAGACTTCATGGTTAGGCCCCTGACCACAACTTTGACCAAATTTTAAGCGATAGACAAACGCTATCAAAGTCACTTCCTAAAGAGGCTGATCTGCACCACACCAATTTCACTTTGGTTCGGCGTTAACCAGACGATCGATTTACAGCGTAGTCTGAAACAAGGTGTGGCTAGGTAGGACTAGATAGACGACAACTGCTTGTACGATTACGATTTGAGCCGTGGCTTAAAGTTCCTGAAAACGATGCTAGTTCGGTAAGGGTTGGTTGATTGGTCCCTCGAGCCGTATACTTTTTCCCGCATTGTTATTGAACACGCTACACGGAGATACGACACTCTGTAAATAAAAACGGTAGGTATAGTTTTTCAGCCGGTATAGAATTCCAGAAAATACTCAATGTAGTTCAGAAATCATCGTCTTTTTAGAGTATTATAAAATATTCCTGAATCGAAGAAAAAGTCTTTTGGCAGTTTTCTCTATTTGTGGGTCTGAAATTATATCCGAGACCAGCAGTAGAATAGATAGAATTTTAGTGGAATACGTGCTTTAGCAACCTACAACCTTGTTAAATGTGAAATTGTTACATATTCGTCTTCTAAGACTTTGTCTATGTCAATAACTCATGTAGCTAGGTACTAACTTAGTTTATATACCTACCTACCCATAGTATTACAACTTGTCATATTTCTTTCCCGATTACTTTTATAAAGCTTGTAAAATACTTTTGACAACGACATCGATGATAACTATGAAACATGCAGCATATGGAATGGCACTTAGCATTCTCATAAACACTTGCGCAAACAAGTGGCCGCGACCTTCACGGATCAGGCAACTTTCATAAGAAAGTGTCAGTTACAATTATTGTTAAGAAGTAAGAAGTCGTCAAACGTAAGGTTTAATATATCCCGGAGACACTGATATTACTGCTGAAGTGTGCGCAAAACTTCCGTGTTCTTCTATTTACGGACGAGGCTTATTCGCCAAATTACAACTAAAGAATATAATTATTTTTTCTAAATACATACATATTATACATAAAAAACACCTAGACCCGAGACAAATATTTGCAGATGATACAAACATTTGTCAACGGCGGGAATCGAACTCGCACCCTCTGCGTCTCAGGTGGGCCTTCACCCACTGCGCCACAGAGGTGGTCAATAGATAGATAGATAGATAGAGAGTCATTTATTCAAATCGCAATAAAACAAAATGTATAAGGTTGACGTAAGAACTAAGATATAACATAAGAGTTTACCACTCTTATGTTATTTTAAATACTACACTCGCGATTAGAGAATAGGTATGCTCTGTGTGCTGGTGAATTTGCCTTCAGCTCAACTACCACATGTTGCCATGCTGCAGCGCTGGTTTTCAACTGTGACCGGTGTTGACCTCGCGGACATCTTGACTTAAGTACGAGTAGGTCGGGGTAATCGTACATAAACACTCCAAACTAATATATTCGTACACCCATAAAATACAAACCTCACATTTAAAAATATATTCAAACAGAAACCGATGACATCTTAATAACAAACATAAAATAAAAGAGTTTCTACAGTGTGGCAGTGTGAGTTCGTGAACTAACAGGTAATGGGAGAAAACATCGCTGAACGCAGCTCAAGACATCGATAGGAGACCAAACCCGCTGTCCTATAGTGCTGTAGCAAACCCCCAAGAACCGGTGACGTAGTCGAGTGACAGTCTCTGCGCGTGGTATTGCCGACTTGCTGCTATGTGGAAGTAATTAGTGGTTACGTTTATGACTTTTGGGTTTCAACACTTTATGTCCCGTGAAAGCAGTCACTGAGGCCATTCTAAATGTCATTACGTGTACTAAAGCCTGGTACATAGGTATACAAACTGTCAGTACTGATATTATTACTTGTGAGTTGAGCAACATTCAATGTAATCTCGAACATCAGCCTAAGAAAATCTGATTTTATTGCTTGTGAAACACGTCTCCAAATTATAGGTAGCCGGTAATCCAATCACGAAATATATCCGATAATATTTAACTCGCATCCAACGTATTTCTTGAAGTTCCCTACCAGGTAGCGCAATGTTGGCAATCACAAGGAACATAATATAGATTGGTCAGCTTAAAAACAACGTGGATTTCAAATTTTAAAGTGAATTTATGCCAATTCCTCGCACGCGACCAAGTCTAGAAGAATCAGGCAACAAACTCGGCTTCGTTTGTATCTTCATTCTAGTAGTTCTATTCAATCGACCAAGGTTAATTTATTGAAAAAGAGTATTAATCAAATAATGAAATAAAATGTCTAAAAAGTATCAAAAAAAAATCTTAGACAGTACACGATACATTTTGTAATAATGCTTAATAATTGGAGAATTCGTACTCCTAACCAGCTCACGTATACGTACTGAGTCAGACAGAATACATCAGTTTCTGCTCGCCCGCGCCGACTCGAAGCCTCAGGCCATAGGTAATGGCTCTCCCATACCATCAATAGATTTGCATAGTTCTAAACTATGGTCTTGCTAGCGAATGAAATTGCTATGTAGAGTATCTGGGGGCATGTGTGCCTTGAATGATCGAGGATTTGTAGGTTTCTGTAAACGATAGATCCGCCTCTGACTTCCACATTTCTTGGCATGTAATTTTGTGCTGATTAGACGCTTTTTATCCTGTCTTGGTCATATCAAATTAACTGCCTTCTGTGGTTATGGCTTTAAATAGCTTACTCAGCGAATGGTTGACGAAATATGTACCCCAGGTAGTCCCGGTAGGTTGGACTGATCATTTCAGTGGGTGGTTATATTCCATAGCATATAAACGTGTATTTTGACGACCGGCCACCGTCATATCACTTTTCCTTTCAAATGGCCCAAGTTTAGTGTTGATTTATGGCTTTGGTAAATAAATTATGTCTGCGATGAGTCAGTGGGCTCAGCTTGTTACGAATTTATATAAGTGGGTGAAGGCGAACTACATCCGAGCCTTACGCGAACACTAGTTGATACATAAAAATATTAAATGCCCAAGTTCACCAACACATAGGTACTGTGATGTGGTTATTTTACGAAGTGTTTGTTGTTTTGTTTTCTCCTGAGTTTTACTTTAAAAAAACTCCACCCCTTAAAAAATATTAGAGATGAAATTTCATATTGGACTTTTTATCAACTTCCTGTTTTTTAGAGTCGCTTTTTAATATTTCTTGAAAAAAAAAACTTAAATGCTTTATCTAACTTAAACATTCCCACTTCTGGGTAAATGTCTTCCCCAAATCCTTCCACACCGTGCGGCCACTCGCTACTTCCCACCAGCCTTCCTGGGAAGCACAAGGTTATTACGCCGTTTCCCAGGCCTGCCTCGACGACTTCGCCCATCTGCAGGCACCCATTTTTTTACGCCTTTTGTCCATCTGGTCTTGTACACAATTTGGCGAATAGATGATGTATCTGTCCTCCTTGCCGAAGCAAATTAAAATTAAATATCCATAAATCTATAATCTGAAATAAATGAATAATAATAAATCTGTTCACTTAAACTGCTTTTAACAATAATTGTATAAGGTTTCGTAATGTTTTTTTTTAATTGCTGCCATATCGGACGCGTCTCCAAATAAACCACGCATGAAATGAATAACGATAAGATTACACAAATCAGATACTTTGCAAAATAAACTGTCCAATACGTGTTCTGTTCCGCGGTCGAAAGCGTACACCAAACAAATTGCTCGTTGTATCGAAGGCAGGCGTTTTTGTTGCTGGCTCATAGGTAGTTAGGCATGCTCGACATACCAAATGATTAAAACTGATATCGCCATCAATTGGAAATATCGATGCAGAATATTATTAGGTTATATAGAAGGTCACGTACTGGCGAAACTGACTAGAATACTCTGAACATCGAAACGTTTTGATTAAGTGACCCAAGTTAAAATGTAGGTAATCTACCAATCCTGAACTAACCAGCATGTTGTAAAGAATGTGATGAAAATGATTGAAGCTAAGGAGGGATCAATGCTGTAGATCTGCACCTCTGAGAAACAGTACTAGCGGGATGTAATCTGCTCGTTTGGGGATTCCAATTTTCTTCGTTAATAGCTTTCAGTTTTTAAAGCTGTGACGCAATTTGATATGTTATTTATGTGGTTTTTATGGGCTTTAACGTGGCAGTAAAGTGTTGATGTGTGAACGAATGGTCTGCCTGATGGGGAAGTGTCGTCAACTGACTGGGAAGGGAATGCCGGTCGCCGCTCCCGGAAACTCGGTCCGTATATAGAAAGACTGCGGCAATGCGCTTGTAATTGTACACGCATGGCTTAGTTTTGTTAAAATGACACTAAGAATGTTGTTGCCACCCAATGGGACTTGTCTGGAAGAGATCGCTTTTAGCGATATGATCGCCCATTCAGAAATCAGAATTCATTTATTGTGAAACAGGTAAATAAAGATGTCACTGTTCTAGATTTTTGTACACTATGTTACCAATTTTATGTTGTTAAACAATAATTATTTATTATCCTATCCTACTAATATTATAAACGCGAAAGTTTGTGAGGATGATGGATGTTTGTTACTCTTTCACGCAAAAACTACTGAATGGATTTTAATGAAACATTACAGTAATATAGCGTATACATCGTGCTTTTCTCGTCCATGTTACTTCACATACAAACGTTTTGGGGCTAGATGATGCTGTGCGAAGAAAGTCCAGCATTATTTATTATTATTAACAAGAGCAGACTATTCATATGCTCTCTGAAAAATGACTTTGACACTGAGACTTTACCACTTTCTCTCATGCGAATTACCCTAAAAGTGATGACAATACCTCATCATCAGCTGTCTGGTAGCCTCATTTTCCTTTTCTGAATTTCCCTTTGATTTAGCACAGCCCATAGGATATAGGACAAAGCTCTTTACCACTATCGATATCTTTAAATTCATTACAATCGTGATATAAAGTGTAACTATTTACGAGTTTATCTATTTCGATGGTCGTGGCATGAGTCACGACTGACTGGACGTGTTCTGTGGTCGGTTCCACACTCCACTCTGTTCGAGCACTTGCTTTATCACACCGGCCTTGGACACCCAACCATTTCGACTCATACAAACAGACAGCTCATAATTATTATCTACGCAGAATTAATGTCTTTGAATTGAGTGCAAACAGTTGCGAGATTGTAGAGCGACTCCTTATTAATCGTCTGACCCTCATATCGACGAGAACGACCAACAGATAGAACATACTACGAGGTAAATTTTGTTCGGATTCCCGCGATACAGGCTAGCACTAGTGCTATCATGCGGGATTCATTGAAATATTGTAAACAGTTTGTAGTGTTTTGAGAAATTAAATTATATGTATTCGTATACTGCGTGATCATTCGTAGTAGATTCAGCGAAACCTTCCATTTTGGAACTCTACGCCTGTTTGTCTGAGAAGGTACATACTTAAGTATGTGCCGAGCAAACCCTTTTTTTACATCGTACACGAAACACTTTGAAAATTGAACAAAATGGCATCAAAACAAAATTAATATATAGAGGTATATATCATAGCGGATTTTGCATGCGCAGCGACGATATCTCTACTAAGTGAGAAATAACAATATAACTCTCTCAAGCCGCAGATATGTGACTACTTGACCACAATATAATATCCTGTTGGGGTTTGTCAACTTGAGATTGCAATTATGATTTATTTGAGTTAGCTCACAGTTCACATCAAACGTAACAATTTAAAAAGATGTACCGAATCTCACGAAAAGTTTTGCAAGTAGTTATCATTCCACGTGACAGATTGCAGGCCTTGCGCCGCTTATTGGAACACTAACTGATATGCCTTCGATTTCTTGGTTCTAGGACATGCACACGATGTTTTCCTTCACCGGTTTGAGCATGTGTTAATGCGCACATCAATTTTTCAATTGGAAAAATCCATTCTAGACGCAGAAGGTTGCGGGTTCGATTCCCGCCGCGGGACGAATATTTGTATGATCTGCAAATATTTGTCTTGGGCCTGGGTGCTATCTATGTATAATAATAAAAATGCTGGACATTTTTCACACAGCATCATCTAGTCCCAAACCAAGCAGAGCTTGTATTATGGGAACTACATGAATCATATACTACTTATATACATTTTTTTGTAAATAAATACATATTATACATAGAAAACACCCAGACCCGAGGCAAATATTTGCAAATACAAACATTTGTCCCGTGGCGAGAATCGAACCGTAACCATTTGTGTTTCAGGCGGGCCATCGCCCACTGCGCCATAGAGGTTGTCAAGGTTGTATAATATGTATGTATTTACAATTTATATATATATATACCTAAGTAGTAGTACAGTCATATAGTTCCCATAACACATGCTCTACTTCGGGGTGAGATGAAGCTGTGTGAAAAATGTCTAGCATTATTTATTTATTTATTGATACACGACCGGGTACGAAACTTTTAGTTACAAATATAAGTAGTCCATTGATATCGATAGTAGAACTGCATGTGACTCGCGTTACGCAAAGACGAGACGCGAGGTTTCCAACTCATCAATAAACTGGAAGACTCCTTAGCTACAAGTGGTTTGTTACGTCATTCGCCATCTTTTACCAGTACGTGCGTGGTTCTCGTTTTAACATTGTTCAATAGCTTTAGTTCGTATTTATATGGACCTCTGCATCTTCCGATGCATACTCAAGTATATTAAGCTCGAAGATGGTTCGAGCTAGTGGCCTACTTCTGGTTTCTATATCGCCCGAAATTTTGGTGGGCCTCTTTTTGTTGCCGATTTTGGTTCACTCGTAGTGTTTTCCTACCGACCGTGTGTATGTTTACTTATTATTATGACCGTTATGTGAATTTTGATATGATCACAAGCGCATAGTCCTGTGTAAAGTTGAAATAAATTGACAGAAGCAGTTGAGATGAAAATCATGGACGCCCAATATGGGTGGGATCGGTTCTAAAACCACTTTCTACAGCGCTCTATAATCCGAGGCGACAGCGCGTGCTGACTGCAATCCTGTTCGCTCTCGAGTTCACTTCCCGACGAGACAGGTACACTCAACTGTGCTGAGTTAACACTCAATAAGAAAGCGTATTTCAGGAACTAACCGTGTAATCCAACAAACCGGCATCGAGAAAGGCACAGGAAAGCCTAGGAAAGCTACGGCTCTTCCCGCCGCGGTTCACTTAGCGAAGAAAGTGTTCCGAGACGATTAGTCCGACTCTCAAATTACAAACCGCTACTTTACGATTAAATGAGATAAAACTTTATAGGGATATAACTATAGAGCGATTTTTTACAATATGAACGAACATCTGCCAATAATAATAAAAAATAATGTTTATTTCATTCATATTTTGTTAGCATACAAAAATAACTAATAAAAATATACATTAACCTATTTTGACGGGTGGTCATTGCTCAAGTCGATCTGTCGGCAGCCTCAACACCGTCCTGAAACCGTTGTTGTATTAGGTCCGCAGGGCATTGTAGGATTTTTGTGTATATTTTAGACCAAAGACTCCCGAAACAGTATTTGCGTATCGCTTCTGAAAAAAAGAGTGTGTAGTCTTAGACAAAAGAGGTCTTGCTCAAACTTGAATCAGTCATCGGTCTCATCTCCGCAGGTGGATCTGACTGCACCCATCTCAGCTGGGGATTAGGTACTCAGCTGATCTAGGTTAATCTCTTCTTTTAACTAGTCAGTATCAGTAGAATACAGAACAGTTATAAATTTTTCCCTGAGCCTTCCGTCTCTCAAAGTATCATTGGAAGATGACGAAATGTTGATTTGATTCATTCTTAATTAATTTATTAAACAAAACCTTTTTTTGATAATTTTAAATGTTATTTACAGTAGTTTTGGCATCATCGCAGTTCGAAATGAGGTATACTTTATTTTCTTTGGAATCAGAATCCTCGCTGTGTTGCGAAGTGTCGGATATCGCAAGACTTTCTCAGCATGGCGACCGTTGAGCGGGTTTCGACACGGCCACTCGACCGTGCCCGGCCTAGCCACGCTCCACTGCGCCCAGGGACCAGCTTATTTACAATGTGTCACTGCTGTCAGTGCTAGGTGCGGGCTTGCCCGAAGTTTCCTGGACAAATCTATTCAGTCCCGCCTCACTACTCCATGAATATTAAATTTGCGATCTTAAGTCCGTATTTCAGAACGAATCTAGACTCAAGTATAGAAAATAATAAATTAAACTATTCCCTATGTCGTTGGTATCAGAGGCTACGAGACCCATGTGCCGACACAGTGCCACAAAACCCTGACCAGGAACAGATGTCTGCAGTGTTTTTTCCACCTGTTAGTAAGCGGTCAAACATGCATACATTTGTCCCGCAGCGGGAGTCGAACTCGTACCTCTTGTGTCTCAGCCGACTACTCACCACCGTTTCACCGAGGTCGTCTGATGTTCGTAGATTTGTAGACCGATACATTTCCATTGGAAACTTATAAAAAAAATTGAGTGTAGATTTAGTTTGAGATTCATTGTGGAATTCGGACGGATATAGTTTGCTTTGTTCAACGCGTGTACCCTAACTACCGTGGCATGTTTTCTTTATTATATATTTGAATTACGTGTTTACTCGCAATTAGCTGGATGATCCAGTTACTTAATACCCTGTTTAATTAACCTGGCTAGTCTAATTCATTCATTCAACTCGCGCCCTTGGTCTGCTCCACAAAAAAACCTATTTGATCTATCTGTTAGCAAAATATCACGCTGAGCCAAGGCCTTTTTGACGTACTGCAGCACACATAGACATTATACCTAGATTTTAATTATTTATTGATAATAGTTAAGTGTATTTAATTATTGTTTATTTTTACTACTGTATAATTGTTCTATTTTGTATGTGTGTGTCTGAAGTTCAAATAAAGTCTTTTATCTATCTATCTATCTGTTATTTCTGCTATGTACGTATGACCAATTTTAGAGTGTTGTAGGACTATACCTTCGCTATACAGTGTTTCTGTTGTCGAACACAATATTAAAGTGAGCACGTACTCTAGCGCCCTGAATGTACAGTTATTCCTGACATTGAATATGCCATTTGTGATGCACCGTTGCGTTGTCCCTAGATACCATTGTTGTATTGCGTAACACGTGATCATTACTCATGTCAACGATCGCTGGTTATATTAGTAATCGAAATCATAAACCTTCTGTTGATAATACAAGTAATATCTTATCATGACATCGTGAACGTGGCACCTTGACTTCCTCATTTAAAGAGTTGGCTGTTTATTCCGTATCGGTCTCGTTTCACACGGTGTCTTTCATGTTGTTTTCGGGGTCGCTCTGGCAGTTTGGAAAGCGGCTTTTTGTCTTCCATTCACTGGCATCACCATCTTTGGGCATGCCTCGACGGTTTCTTAAAGGGAATGCAAGCGGCACATTGAAGACCACCACGTTTTTATGAGTCCGTAACTCCGTACATCGCATTAACTCCATTGAAAATACCCTGCGGACTTCAAAGCAGCCATTCTCAAAGTGTTGCGGCCAGATCATTATATATAATCAAGGTTGTCTGCAGAATGAAGCTAAAAAACAATTATATCGCAATGTCACTGTATTTTCGGCAGTGGGCGCTCACATGACACTCGGGACCTTGGCATCGACAGTGTCGTGTCTCTCGTAATGTGTAAACACTGCACCACCGTCGCATTTATTCTGTCTGCACTGAGCAACAACGGAACAAATTAGAGCACATAATCGACCAAAATCACGACTTAGTCATCGGTCGGAGCTTTGATGGGTTCAATGGCCATAAATCGTTTTCTGATTCCATAGTGTAAGGAAGTGAGGCTGTATTTATAGAGTCTGAGACGGCACGCGTCCACGCCGGCGCCGGCGACGCCGCGCGGAGAGCGGAGAGCCGCCAAGCCGGCGTGAGGCGCACGCGCACCGCAGTGCTCCTCGAGACTCGGTCGCGGCCGGTCCTCTGTTCCCCGATCGATCGTATCATCGCGCTCTTCAGTGTTGAAACCGTCGAGAGTGCTAGTGATAATATCGATAGCGAGCCCGCGCCTGCGTGCGATAACCGCGCCGATTTGTGCCGAATCGAAATACGATACAGATAGATCCTTCGGGATTCCGTTGTCTATTTGCGTCGTCCTCGCGAAGAGCGGTGCAGCGCGATGAGGCCGAAGGGGGAAGACGTGAAGTTGCAAACGGGGACGTTCATCCTCTCCGAGAAGATCGACGATACAAAGTCGAAGAAGAGCGAGAAGGAACTGAAGAAGGAGATGAAGCGATTGGAAAAAGAGAAGCAGGAGCGGGAGAAGAGAGAGAAGAAAGCGCGCGAGAAGGAGAAGGAACGTGAGAAACAGACAAAAAAAGGTATCTATGCAAAAATCTTAAATGTACGAGTATTATCGCGTAGCGTTTGTTATGATGTCATCTTGCGGCTAAAGTTTACTTTACGGTTGACGTCGAAGCTATAAAATTTGGTTGCTTGGCCATTATAAAGGCGTCGGTTCTCATAAGAATTGAAAAGTATTATTGTTGCGGTTACATCATTAGTCTGCTGCTTCGACCTTGATCGTCACTTTGTTGAGTATTTCTGATGATTAAACACAACCACTGACACCGAGCCTTATCAGTACAGAATGTGAACATTGTATGAGATATGGGACATCGGTGAGACATTCGTATTTTTGTTTAAGCGAAAACTAGACCAACAATAATTCGTTCGAAAATGACGGTCTTAACTCGTTTAAAACTTTTAATGAGTTCGCATACGCATTTTGGTTGATTATAAGTAATCACCGCCAATTTTTTTCATATCTGCTACTTCCAGCTTTTCTAGTTACAATATATTCTGAGAGTATTTGAATACAAAGTTATAGCCAACACAACAACCAGGTCACCTCGCCTGCCATTTACCTTTGCATTCTGCGAAAAATAATTTCTTTTAATATTTCAACACGTTTCTCAGGACGTGCCCGTGTTTTGGCACTCGTGTGCAGTCTGTCGTTTCTCGGAATGTTTATCATTAGGTACATTATTTAAGATTCCCAACGGGGCGCGGCGATAGACTATCTCCATCTAAACTTAATCAACGAGAGAATCCATTCGTCTCGCGCGAACTTACGATTAAATTAAAAAAGCGAGTGTTTTCAACTCGGAGCTATATTATTCGATTCATGGGATCGGATAAACGACGGCTCTGATTTGGATTCCTGGCTTGTTATTGCAGCAATGGTTGTTATTTCTGCCGAGCGCGTAACTGTTGAATTGAAATGCATGGTTTCTCTTTCAATCAATTGCTCAAACATTTATGGACGTGTAGGTCTCGTGTTTCATTTCATGAGCGTGACCGAGCTAGCAACACGGCCACGACGGTGGAACATATCGCTACAGATATTATACTACTAATTTATGAAAACATGCTTTGTCACGACTTGTGCATTTAAACGAAGGCTGTACTCGTATGAAGAGGAGGAGCTCCTTGCTACTTACATATTTGGCTAACATAGTCGAAACTGCTTTCTTGACTCGTTCGTTTCCGCTGTGCACCTTTCCTGTACATCTTAATTTCCTCAGTTTCGTTCCTTATTTCGAGTTTTCTATCAGGTTTTTCAACTTTCTTTCCTTATTGTTTCATCAAAGATCGTCTTAAAATATTTTACAGCTCGGTCGGAAATTTATTAAAGCTCTTGATTCAATGTCATTTTTAATTTTATTAGTCTTGCTCTACGTTTTGAAGCTGAATGTTATCCGCTCGTGCAAAATGAAAGCAATTTCAACCTCCAAAAATGTGAACAAAATAATGATGTCTAGGGAGATTTCGATCTGACCGAGTTGCTCAACGACGTGTGGTGACCTTATGGTCGTTACCTACGTTATGTAAAGCAGTAATGTATGTAATATAAGTTAGACCTCAGGTTTAATAATAGATATCCTTTCGTGTGGCTATCACTTGCACGTGAAATAACAAGACTATTTTAACACAAGCTCTGCTCAAATGGCGATAATGAAGCCATTTGATGACTCGGTCAGATACTGTACTTGTAATATAATGTTGAGATTTTAACGAACATTCATAAAAAAAAACAAAAATAATGTTGGGCATTATCACACAGCATCATCTAGTTCCCAAGTAAACAGAGCTTGTGTTATGGGAACTACATGACTGAAATTCTACTTATTTACTTTTTTAAAAATAAATTATTATGCATATCAAACACCTACCGTAAAATGTAACGTAATATAACGTAAGATGGTTTGCAACGGTCATTGAACAGCTAGCTGTTTCCCTTGTTTGTCGGCTCTATCTCTCTATGATTCTAATATCTATCTATCTTTGATAATGTGTCTAGGGATCAAGGTACTTTGAAAAATATTTTGTTGCTCTATTGAAATTAAATAAAAATAACTATTTAGATTGATTAAATAAAGTGTTTTCGTACGTGTAGATCGACGACGAATTTTCGCGTTTTTTGCTTATGCTGGATTTTTCCCCTTAGTTAATCCTGACATTAAAATGTGATAAAAAGATAAAAAATTGCTTTTATTGCATATACGTATATACGTTTCGGAATGGCAACGTGATCGACACATTTGTTGCCCACGTCTGTTGTAACAGGTGAAAAATATTTTCTGGTGTGTGTACGGCATCCATATTTGGTAGAGCTCTTCTTTGAAGCATATCCCATGCGTGCTCAATAGGATTCAAGTCTGGCGATTGAGCAGGCCATGGTAGGACGTTCATATTAGCTGCGGCAAGTGTGCTTAAAACGACTCTGGCAGTGTGTGGACCTTCATTACCATGCTTAAGCTGAAATAAAGCACCAAATTGGGTCAGCAAAGGAATTACAACATCCGTTTCAGTGTAAATCTGCGCATTGAGATTGCCTCTGTTCAAAATCAGTTCGGTTTTTCCGCCGATCAGAATACCCGGCCATATCATGTTTGCTCCACCACTATATGCATGGTCTTCCTGGCATGATTTTAAACTTTTTTGGCGTCCAGGGGTCCTCCAATACCATGTACATCTAGTATCTGGCCTGGTCAATAATAATAACAGTGAGGCTAAGTTAGACCTGAAAAAATATATTTATGCAAAACTCCAAGTATATTTTTATTATTTTATTTATTTATTAGGTTCGCCAACAGTTTACAAATGAATACAAAATTAATAAGGTATTAACTCTTATGTTACATGAGAAACCAATTACATACATGCAAAAACCACATGCGCAGTTTATAAGAAAAAAATAAGTGAGCATTCGTGTGATGATGGAATAATAATTAACTTATATCATCATCACTCGAATAAAATGTTCATAAAAGGGTCTATCCCATTCATAAGCTATTTATTATACTGTATTCAGGACGGTGCGGTGCGGTGTTGGTGTTCCGCGCACTGCTAAATAATCGACTACTAAATTGTACTGAGGGTTTTCACTTGCCAACTATTCGTTGGGTTGCTTGATGGAGTTTTTTTCAGCGGATACAGATAATCACAAGTTGAATGACGTGTCTCGCCGAGCCGGTTTGCAACTTTAAACTAACCGGCGCGGCGTCCGAAATGCGACGCAATTACTCCGTCGGTCGTCGCATCGGAATCCAGAGAAAAAGTGCATTTGGTACTTCTCAGTTAAATCTACCTTTTCGACTATAATTTCGTTAGTTAGTTACATTGCGTGCGTACATTAATAGATTCGAATATTATAACAGGAGGAAGGTCGTCATCAATAATATTGACGCTGCGTGGATCGGCGTCGTGTTGCGTGCGTCTTGACTGTTACCTCGGATTAGCACTTCCATCCACAGATCAGCCGACATTCCTAACCTATTTGCTCATAGAATATTAACAGTTACTGTAACTAGTCAATCCAGACTGTAGGTGACAGTATCGATTACTGTTAGACATTACTCATTCGATTAACAGGTTATTAGTACTGTAGTAGAGGTCCTTGTGAAGAGCTCTTCCTGGAAAGTACTATCACATATGTATTTAATTTTGTTGGCGGCGCCAAGCAGTAATTATAGGTATATGAGACTGTTCACCCGCTAAGTCTCAGGGTCGGTAACGCGCGAGTGTTAACTTTGCAGTTGCAAGCGTCCATAGGTTACGGTAACCGCTTACCAAGAGGTGTGTCGTATGCTCGTCAGCTACTTTAGTTGTAAAAAAAAGCATAGGTACGTCAAAGTGTTCAATGATTGCTTTTTTGCTGCTTTTATCTTCTGATATTATAGGAGGAGGCAATTCCAAGTGATTATTTATCCAATTTTCTTGGATCAAATATTGCAATCTCCGTATGTTCTGCGTGAGTGAATGTCAGTCTGTTCGGTTGAGTTCAGTGCACCAGACTTGAACAATTTATGCTTCCAGAAAGCTCATGTTTAATTTTTAACAGAGGCATTGTGTTCCTATTGTTATGGCGTCTGCATTTTTCAATAATAATACCTACTTGTTTTACAAATCGACTTGAAATTCGATCCGAAATTGGTACCTTATAATTAAATGTATTCTTGACCTTCGTGTTCGTATCACGGCCGCCGCATTTACCTACTATCTATGGGACCGGTTGTCTGAGGTGACACAAGTACTTGCCGTTGGCTGAAGCTGTGGCTTTTATAACCAAGTCACAGATTGCACGTGAAAGGCTTAAATGAGACAATAGTTCCGTATCTTTAGAACAGTTCATGGTCCTGGTTTATGCTGATCTCACACCCTCACTCGTCTCACCTCATTGGAACTACGGGCACCGTGGTACTGTAACACGGAACAAATATCTGCAGTACTTGCAAACATTTGCCCCGCAGCGGGACAAATGTTACAAATGTTAATCTAGTCAGCATTTCTTGTGTCACAGCTGACTGCTCACCCATCGAGTTAGTCTTTACATACTCTAAAGCTTTATGGAGTCAAGTTCTACCGTTAAAGGTGGAGTAGTTTTCCAAAGCATAGCTTCGAGGTCGCAAAGCATAGTTTTAGTTAGAGTTACTGAGTTAACTAGAAATACTAAATAGTGTCAGTTCGAGAATAAAGCTAGCAGCACCGAAGGGGAACGAACGTCTATACACATCGGATATAATTCATTGTATTTGTGTAGAGCAACAGTTTCATAATAAATCATAGTCATAATTTTAATTTATTGATAATAGGTTAGATTAATTAATAAAAAAGTGATTATTTCTAAATACAGCATTACACTACTGAAAATGAAAATTAGCACTTATGAAAATTATAATGTAATAAATTAAAATAAAATTATCAGATTTTATATCGTCGTAGCTATTAAAAGTTAGCTCGGTAAGCCAGTGTTAGTCTTTTTTGAAAAATATTAGGCCGTTACACACAGCCGGACCCAATATGTGTCAGTTTAGACGAGAACGCGTGTTGTATGCGACTCAGTACCGAGCCGAGCCGAGCCGAGCCGAGCCGAGCCGAGCCGAGCCGAGCCGAGCCGAGCCGAGCCGAGCCGAGCCGAGCCGAGCCGAGCCGAGCCGCACATCAGACAACTATTACTGAATTGTGACCAGTATTAGAGACACCAAACAAAGGGGTGTTATTTTTCATGTGTAAATCTGTGTGCCTTCTGTAGCATCGTAGCTTCCAAACGGATCGAACGATTTTGATTTATTTAGTTCCGTTTGAAAGGCGACTTGATCGAGAGTGTTCTTAGCTATGATTCAAGAAAATCTATTCAGCCGTTTGAAGATCATCAACTCTTTTGTCGGTTGGCATTTATTTACGAAACGGCTTTTTCTATAAAAATGTAGATTTTCAATAGATTTCTAGTGACTCGTGGGTGGCTATTGCAGCAGCAATATACGTAATTGAGCAAAAATGCTTTCCATTAAGGTGAGCGGTGTGCGCGGTCGGACGCCACAGACTGCGCAGCGGCTGGCAGCCGCCGAGCCGGATGCTAGGAATAAGCCCTCGTGCGAGGACAGATATAGATGGGGTGGGGTGTTCCCTCACATCATATCATATGCTTGAGGTGTGGAATGCGCTGTCTAGTTATCATCCTGTTGTAACGGGGAATGTGAAACTGTATGCTTATAATGATGTCTTAGCAACTAACATACTATATGGCGGGCCGCATGCATACGGCACCGGTAATGTATGGATGGATTACAATCACCTATAGACATACTCAATAGTTACAAAGTTGTGAAACTAGTAGATAGTCTCTCAAAATGAACGAACCCCGTGTTAGGGTACAGCAACATGGCGGCAGACTGAGGTTTTTTAGAATGTCTATGAAGGTAGTCAACACATGTTCTTTGTACTTTTTTAAAACTTAATTGTGCGCTTTTAATAATTTTGACACCTAGCCAATTCTCTATGCCTAACAAAAATCCTTCTCGATTAATAATTTATTTAGGGGATGAACTTTCAGTATCCATTAATAATATGTGTACTCAGTTGTCTCGCGCTTGGCTAGTGATTTACATATATGTACATGGCTAATGAGTCTAAGCTTTTTTGCCATAAGTTATAGGAGCATTGTACTTATTTGTCTGAATGTGGTCTGGTCACTGACTTGGTTTGTCTATTACCTATTAGTGATTCTCCGGTTCTTGGTATAGTACTGTGTTCTATGTTTGTGTTTCTAATTCCAGTTTTCCTCCTTAAGGCGGGTTTCCAATGGGGAATTCTAGACTATTTTATTTAGATTCCAGTTTCCTCCCCTAAGGGAATTTTTCAGGGGGGATTTGTGGAATAAACCTTGTAGATCGACTGCAGGTAGTACGCGTGATGGATCGCGTCACTCGGCCGCCGGATCATGTTTCATTTATTCTCAGTTCTCTTTGTTTTTCATTGTGTTTTATTTGAATGAATAAACGCCGGCTTCGAACCCTTGACTTCGTCGCTGTTGATATTTGTTCATTGAGCTTGGTCGGAGCGCGTGTTTTTCATTATTCTTCTCTGCATATGTGGTTTGGTATCATAAAGACAATCTCTTCCTGGTGCTTCACAAAACAACTCATCACCTTCAGAATTATAACTTTTCTGACTATGATACAAAAACTAAAACAAACACGCTCACGACATTATATTTACTTTATTAACATGCTCACCCATCCTCAGATACATACTCAGTGCGTAGGTATTCGATGATACCAAGGAGAAGGTAGTCAGAGGCACGTCCAAATATTTTATTTGGAACATGCCTGCGTTTTTCAAGTAGCCATTGACAGACATTCCACGTGACAGGTTCCAAGCCTATCGCCGCTTATTGAAAAACTAACAGATGGCACATGCCTTCGAATGTTAGGTTCTAGGGCATGCCGATGTTTTCCTATTAATACAATAACACAAATAATCCTCGTGATATGAAATCGCCACCGCGCCGTTGTCCTTGCTTCGCTTTACATTTCGAAACTCATAAAAAAATTGACTGCCAGTAAAATTATATCGTTACGTTCACCATCCAAAATAGATTCTCCACGTTCCATTCACAGCTATTTATAGAGTGGGGTAAGAAGGTCACGTGCCCCAGGTGTGGAGTACTGGTACTTACTGTTTATTTGTACTGTGGCACGGATTATTTTGTGAGACGTGTGCAGTGGGGCTACTGTATTGATCGTACGAGGTCCTTCACCTTGTTAGGATAGCGTCGTCGATAGGCTGGTGGTATATACATCCACACTGCTTCCTCCGATCACATGAATAGTCCAGCAGTTACTTGTATTCTAGCTTTATTAATGTCGAGCTCTGTGGCGCTGGGCGGGCGGCCGAGTAGCCGGCTGCGGAGAAAGAGGTGCTGCTTCGAATTTCGGTTCCAGCTGCGGGACAGATGTTTGTATATTCTGCAGATATTTGTTCCGTTGTGTCGCGGTCACCAGTCACGGTACTCGTAGTTCCTGATAGCCACGACACAGGGAATCTGAATGTGGGATCAGGACTATGTAGCTATGTGTCCTTTGTTCGCTGTCTGTTTATTATAATTATGTTTGACTGCGTATTGATCATTTATATGTTCTTTCACAGGTAAGTTTCCAGTCAGTGCAGTGATCTAGTTAGCTTCCGGTAAATAGAGCCAATTCGAATCAAATGTAAGTTTCAGTTTTTCATTGTGCAATCATAATAATCCTGATCATTTTTCATTCAGCATCATCTAGCCCCAAACTAAGCAAAGCAAAGCTTGTACTATGGGAACTACATGACTGATATACTACTTATATACTTTTTTTATAAATACATACATATTATACATAGGAAACACCCAGAACCGAGAAAAATATTTGCAGATGAAACAAACATTTGTCCCGCGGCGGGAATCGAACCCGCAACCTTCTGCGTCTCAGGCGGACCTTCATCCACTGCACCACAGAGGTGGTCACTAATGCTCGTATTGATAATATCAAAGGCACATGAGGCTTTTCTTATCTATTGGGGTAAGTATATGCCTATCCTTTTCTTTTCATCATCAGGTCTCTTTCTACTGTTCCTATGTTACCTACCTGTCACTCCTGTCAGCAGTTCCTAGACCTACTAACCTATTTACATTAAAATATATGGCGGAAAACGAAGTGACTTCAGCTTTTAATAGTAAGAACAGACGACCTCTGTGGCGCAGTGGGCGAAGGTCCGTCTGAGACGCAGAAGGTTGCTGGTTCAGTTCCCGCCACGGGACAAATGTTTGTATCTGCAAATATTTGTCTCAGGTCTGGGTGTTTTCTATGTATATTATGTATGTATTTACAATAAAAAAAATGTATATAAGTAGTATATCAGTCATGTAGTTCCCATAATACAAGCTCTGCTTAGTTTGGGGCTAGATGATGCTGTGTGAAAAATGTCCAGCATTATTTATTTATTATTTATTAGAACAATTTGAATTATATTCCGAGGGCGCTGATAACGGAGGAGCGAACACTTATCTAGTCCTCAGCGTGATAAGGTTGACATTGGCATGTCAGTCCGATTGCACAATGAACCTATCGGACTCGCTTACCAAATTGAAATTGTGAATTTGGACGAGGGAACTGAACAAAATATGTAATAGTGTTTGAAGCAGTTGACGTTGTTGGTGTCGCGACGCGAGCTAAGCCGGCTGCGACGCAAGAGATGCGGGTTCGATTCCCGCTGCGGGACGAGTGTTTGTCAGTTCTGCAGATATTTGTTCGTGGTGTGGGTGCGGTGGTAGCATGGTACTCTCAGTCCCCGATACCTAAGTGTCGGGGATCAGGATTATTTATATATTCTGTTGGGTGTTTATTTATACAAAATATAAGATTATAAATTCGATAGTAACTTGTATTTGTATGTCTGTTACGTGTCACGCCTAAACAGCTGAACCAATTTTGATGAATTTTGGTTTAAAGATAAATGGGACCTTGGAGAAGGGCATAGGCTAATTTTTTTCGCGAAAATAAAACTTGAAGGGGTAAAACAGTTAGGGATATAAAAATTCATCACAACTATACCTTTGCTAAGATATAAATAATGTTTTTGCGTTTTTGATCAATCAAAGTAAAATAGAGTTTTTTCTTAAAGTAATTACCTACTTACTTTTGTATACTTATGTCTCATTCATATTATCTACCTTCGTCAGTGCGCACGAAGGCGCGGGCGGAAAGCTAGTTTATTATATACTAGCTTCTGCTCACGGCTTCGCCCGTGTGGTACCCGGATATAAAGTAGCCTATGTGTTATTCTGATATATAAGCAATAATACTGTAAAGTATATCACATTTTTCATTATCAGTATGATCCATCGCATCGTTGAGTATCATTAATTTATGAGTCATTTATAAAACAGCCTTCCTGATTCATTTGACCTGTAGTTTTTCTATAGTGCTGTCCTTTTCATGCATCACATTGTATGTAGAGAGAGACACATGATAAGAATGAACCAATGTCAAGGTTACTGTCTCCAATGGTTATAAATGTATAAACTGATATTATAAACAGGTAAAGTTGGTAAGTTTGTATGTCGGAGGTAGTCTCAGAAACAACTCAAACGATTTAAAAAAATATATCATCAATATTTAGAATGGACCTTCAGGGTGGATATAAGCTGTATATTATGTCCCGTTAAAATACAAGAGCTTTTCGTGAAGACCAACTTTTCAACGTAACCCGATGTAAAAACGGTCTAGCGAACGCTGCCGTAACTTAGGTAATTTTCATCGGCTTCTTTTTATCCGGATACAACGCGGGCGAAGCCGTGGGCAGTAGCTAGTGTACTATAAGGTTATCTGTGTTGTTCGGTCCGCTGGCACGAGTTCTTCCACAGCAAGTTGAAGGCTACTCCTGCCTCGCAAGCTACGAGTGTAAGCTAGTCAGTTAATATGGGACTAAGTGTAATCTATGCTGTTGTGTTGGACAGTGAGAGTATATGATTGTTTACGTTGGAGGTGTGACTGTGTGAGAGGTCTGTTTCTTTGTTTTATTGGTGTGTGTTCGTGTGCTTTGTCTCCGCGACTGCGACACATGGTATTTTAATATATAGATATCGTGTTGGTTTTTGCGTCGTTTCGTTCGGCAGCTTGCAGGGCCTTTATTATTTGGTTTTCGTTTCATATGACGTACAACAGAAGAAAATTTTGCTCTTAGATTCTTATCATTGTGATTATTGTTGGGTGGGGTTTATTTCTTTATCTTGTTAATTACAAGACTATGTAAAAGATTGCGAAACAAAATGCAAGGCCGCAAATTATCAGCTCGTAAGCATAGCTTGGTGTATTATTTTCGGTGCGACCGGAGAGCGTTTTGGGAACGAAATAAACCCTCCTTATAGCAGCTTATAAACAGCCAACAGACACATAATTATTAGTCGTGGTACCACGTGCTGTGGTAACAAATATCTGCGGAACGTGCAAAAATTTGCATCCCGCATCCTGCTTCGGGAATTGAGAGCCGCTACCGAGTTCAATATAAAGAAACAGAGAACAGTTGAAAGCGAGCTGCAAGTTTCGCTCCTTGAAATTCTTGTCGTTCTAAAACATATGAGCAGTGAGCTAAAGTATTATTTTTATGCCTTAGTCCCACATCTTGTGCTATTGAGAGAGCGATCATTCAGCTGTTCTCTCGAAGCTGCGACATCACCTGAACTACCTATTGATAGATGTCGAAGACTCGCCACTTGTCGTGTGAGAGCATTCGCATTTGTACATTAAGTATACTGTGTTTGTACTGGTTGTACACAATAAATGTACTTTAGAAGAGTTTCCATTGCAATTACCGGGCGTCTTAAGAACGAGAAGTGCAATGCTTTCTTTAGTACCTTTTGCTGATTTGCTGAAGGCATGCACGAATTATGTTAAAGTGGTTGTCGGTACAATACAATTTACATATTCTGTTCAAAGGTTTACTCAGTGACTGGACTTGACTCAACTGCAAAATAAGCCAAAGATAGTAAACAGTTGGAAATGCGTATATTTGCGTGTTCCTTTTCGTGCTAAAACGTTCATGTCATTTAAGACATGCTTATCTTATCTTATCTTGGTAATGAGCAGACAACTATGACACTGGATTTTTGCAGAATTTATATAGAATCGAGTGACTTTTAACCATTTCGTAAGGGCGGAACTCCCACTGACAGTAACAAATTAAAAAAAAGTGCGCAAGTTTTGTCTGAAGTTCCAATTCACGACCGTGAAATTTGTTTGACGCTCGCATCGGCCGAGACGGTCGTATTGATTGGAGTCGGATGCCGCGGCCTAGCGAATTCATCTGCCGAATACATCAATTGTTCATCAAAAAACAAACAATTTAAAACAACAATTTGAATGCAAAAAAAATATATCATTAGAACATTGTAATAGATTTTGGTGGCGGTGGCACCGGTGATGATGATTTCTAACATCAGTTTTCACATGCGAAATCATCCCTCTAGAAGTCTGGACAGAGCATACAACCGCACGACTGAGCCCTCTAATCTATGTTGCATTTCCATGTAACAGTCCAGAGATAGAAGCTGACATACTTTTTAGAAATTGCTTCCGAATCTGGTTCAATAAAAATTTAGAAGCGCTCGTGACGTAGCTTTCCTAGTCATTCTCAAAAATGCCCAACGTTTTGCCGAGTTGCATTTACAACTGAGCGCTCCCGCGCTTCAGAGGCACGTTAAGAGGTCGGTTCCGGCTATAACAGTCGTGTCGGAGGCAGTTCAAACGTAGTAACTAAATCTGGTGTGCTCTTACACCAGATTTAGTTACTAGTTAGGTTAGGTTAGTATGAGCTTATGATTATTCATACGAACTTTTGTAACAATTTCAGTAGAGAGCAGCAACATATATAGTTACAGGTACACTTACCTACTTACAAACTGTATATAGTTATGAGATGGTTCTATGCAGCATAGAGTCGCGATCCCCAGGCAGGTAGTCAGCCTGCGCCCGGCCTTGCTCCCGAATTGTTTCTCGCAAAAGGATGCGCGTCCCCTCGTTAGCCGCGCCAGCGACCTACACGAGGCCTGAAGGTTGCCAAATTGACCACATTCCACGGCTTCCTAATTGGAGAATCATTTCTAGTAATGGGGAGCAATTTGCTTGTACTTTTCAGACAGTCGCCACATTTTTCTTTGGATCCATCCAATCCAGCTATAATTGGGCCAGTTTCCAATAATGTTTGGGCTTGTTAGCTTCTTACAAGCAGCTGGCGTTGGTGAAATCCATGAAGCAAGACGATCGATGGTAGCAGCAAGATTAGAAATTAGTCCTGTAAAATGAAATCAAGTTCGAGCAGTTAAAAACGACAGTACATCACCGTGGTGCATCACCGTTCGTGACGTCACAAACTGTCGGCCTCTCGTTCCTTCCGTCCTCCCTCGCATGCCATCATCGTTCTTCATTAACAATAAACATTGAACTGTGGGAAACAAACATCAATGTGTGCTCGCGCGCAAGCTTTATTACGTTTAGATTATTCTGTTTTCGTCTCGTAATGGAATGTAATACAATAGGCTTATCGTAATTACTTCTCGTTTCTTATCGACGATCTGTGTGCTTTAAACAATGGGATATCTAGTTCTCATAACTATTGAAGGTTGTTTATTAAATGTACTTCTTTCACGGCGGTATAAATAGCTATTACGATAGGTTAATAACATAAGTTACTGCGCGAGTTGCCCGATGAGATCGTTTCCAAATAAAATATTGCAATAGTATGGTTTCGTTTTTTCGTTAGTTATTTTCGGATTCCGCCCGGAATGTGATCTGTCGTGTGTCAGTCAGCATCAGCACCGCATCTGCCGTTGCTCAATCTCATCTTTTCAACAGGAACGTTTTCGTCGATTCTATTATTTAATCGGCTTATTAGTTAATTTGCATTAGTTCGTCACGCTGATGCTTTGATTCCGTCAATTTGTCATTTGCATTAGCTTTCTTTGTGTGAGTGATGATAAGTGATTTATCAGCTTAATTGCATCGGTAATGTTGATAAGATTAAGTCATCGTTTTCATACGTAGGATGTCTTGCTTGTTGTGATTTGTGGTTTTTATATTATTCGGTTTGTTTCTACATCATCTCTGTTGAATGTTTACTGGCACGTTCGATTTATTAATTTTTTCTCAATGCATTTCTTGTGAGGCAATTGAGATTTTACCTAATACATCATCCATTATTTCTTTACCTTTAAAACGTGAGCAAGATGTAGTAACACATTATCTCTGGAAATAGGTAAGTATATGCAGCAATCCCCTTGTAGGTCTCGCAGTGGATAGTTAGTGGTACTTTTGCCCAATCGACCTAGATGACCACTTCCATAGACGCTTTATCGATTACTGTTGTAATATTTCCTGAGGGAATCGAATGTGTCTCACGGTTTAAAAAAGTGTACGTATTTTTTCCACCCGCATCGTTTCTCCAATGAGCATCCAATCAGACTCTGATTACGTTGTCAATTTTCCAATCACCCTACAGATGGGCAATAATCGCCGGTCCCGCCCGAGGCTCCGGCGACGAGGCGTTCCTTCCGCCCGCTTTGATCGTGTCCCACTGAGCCGTGAAAGCGCTTCGTGGATGTGATCAAACGATGTCCTTGAGAGAAATCCTCATCCTCAGAAACTCAAAAACTAGCAAGACGTCTATTATTTAACCATAATAAACGTGCAATGACAGAAAACTGAGTTCATAACTAGGTGAACTAGGTTAAACTTAAAGCGGTTCTTACCGAGATGTCTAGAGTTGTTAAAGCTCTTAGAGAAATTGCATCACCAGCATGGTTTTTATGACGCCAATACCATCACTTTTATAGTGAGTACAGACATTTAGCCACGCGGTCACTCCAAAGCATGCGTCATCCGGGTCAATTGAGCGAGTTATGTAACCGCTGTCACCAGCGTGTGGGTGTGTAGGTGTGTGTGTGTGTGTGTGTGTGTGTGTGTGTGTGTGTGTGTGTGTGTGTGGGGTACGATGCAGGTTAGTAAGGAAACAAGGCATCGCGAGCATGTCGGCTCCGCCTGGCTGTCTGTACGGTAAGGATCGTAACACACACTTACGGCTCTAGTTTCCGACTCCTACACGTTGTTGAATTCCTTCCTACGTCAAGCGGGATGGACTGTCATTACACATTGGGATATCAGCAGGTGCGCCATCTACGATCGTTTTACTTACGATATACCAATATTATTCCAAAAACTATCGTAAACTTGACTATTCATATTGTAAAAACGGGAATTTTCACGTACTGCACTATCGGTGAAAATTCCCGTTTTTACTATATGAATATACCAATATTTTCCAAATCTCATCTCATTGACTGTTGAGCGTGATTGAGCTGATTTTAACGCACCTATGGAAACAATGTCGTTACAAGCAGTAAGTTTCAAAGAGCGCACAGGATTTCTTGGTATCTAATCGTCTCTAGATTCCTACAACAAAACAGAAATGTAAAGATCTATAAGAAAATAGTATGTTTCCATAGCACAGTGGGTGTATTGTTCAGTGCAGTATCAATGGAAGTGCCGTTGATCAGCGCGTCTGCGGTTACCACAGAACCGTAGCAGTGGTAGCACGGGAGCGTGGGACCGCGCCGTCTCCGTGGGGGGGTGGGGCTTCCGATTGCCGTGCAATTAGCACTGTTGCTTTTACATACTACAATGAAGCAATAAAAGCATTACATCAAGGAAGTGCTGTGGTGTACTCGACATAGCCCGTTATAGTTCCAGTTGAATTCACAGATAGGTAAATAAGTAAGTGCGGTTTGTATGGTCTGCAATATTTGTCTCGGATCTGGGTGTTTTCTATGTATAAAATGTATGTATTCACAAAAAAGGATATAAAGTAGTATATCAGTCATGAAATTCCCACAATACAAGCCCAATGGGCTTGGGGCTAAAATACTAAATTTTTCACGCATCATCGTGTGTGAAAAATAACCAGCATTTATTTAATAATTGATATCGTGATAGTTTATGAATATTCGTAAGTATTCGTTTAAGATTCAGATTCATTTATAATTCAACATATAAATAAATGCAGCATTGGCATGCCAGATGGATATAAACTAACTTTCACATGATTTAAAGCTACTCCACATGCAAATCACAAATTGAACAATTTCAATATTCCATTATCAATGTTTATTTGTTTTTAAAGTGTTGTTTACCCACATTAGTTGGTTGACAGCTGTTGACCTAGTTCCTCTAGAACTCGAAATGGACTTGTTCCATGAAAATCCTTTTTGAGCCGTGTTGGCCTAGTTGCCCGCCCACTAGGGCGGTACCCCAACTTCCAATCCGGAGGTCGTGAGCTCGAACCCGATCGTGTACCAATACCTCGTGTGTTCATAAGTCTTGAGACACAGTAAAACTAAAATATTTTTGGAGCTAAGTTGAGTATTCATTGATTGGATATTAAAATTAAAACTACTGACATCTAGATCTGTATTTAAAAATAAATCATTCAAAATGGCCGCCTTTGCATTCAATGCAGGCCTTCAAACGCGTGCGCCATTCATCTATGGCGGCACGAATCTTTTCAATGGGAATCCGTTTCGATTCTTTAATAAGGGCTCGCTTGAGAGAATCCAGGTTTGGGTGAGACTTTCTGCATGCCCTCAGCTCCAATTCCGTCCATAAAGAATAATCCAAAGGATTCAAGTCAGGGCTTGACGAGGGCCAATCTTCGCTCCGAATGAAGCCTGGCAAATTGGCCTCCAGCCAACGTTGGGTAGTCTTAGCTTTATGGGAGGGAGCAGAGTCCTGTTGGAAAACCCAGTATTTTCCAGCGAATAGCGTATCATTTAATGGTTTAACCACCGCTTCCAATATGTCGGTTTGGTAATTTTGTGCCTTCACCTTGACGCCTTGCTGGCAAAAATGACGCGAAGTGACCCCCTCGTAGGAAACACCCCACCAAACCATCACACTTGCTGGATGATGAGTGCGCTGGACATTGCGTACAGATGGCTGGACGTCCTTTGAACTTCTGGCGTAAACCTTATTGTTCTGCCGGTTAAACTTTTCTTCCACCGTGAAGATCTTTTCATCGGTAAACAGGATATTTTTTGGATCGTGTCTCTTCAATAGCTTCCGACATCGTTCCAGTCGCAATTTACGAAGACGCTCGTTTAAATAATGCACTTTCCTTCGACTGTAGGCCTTTAGTTTAAGATCATATTTAAGTATCCTGTTCACCGATATTCGCGAAATGTTGGTCTGCAGAGCTAATTTCTTTTGAGTCCGGCAAGGGTTGCGACGAATTCGCTCTCTGATTACTTTGATGTTGGCGGGCGTCCTTACAGACCGCGGGCGGCCACATCTTCCACGGTCTTCTAAAGAGCCGGTCTCCTTGTACCTCTTTATGGTATAATACACAAAGTTCCGACTACATCCCAAACTTTGGATTTCACTAAAAACTTGCATTGGTTTTTTTCCTGCTTGAAACAGTGAAATTACAGTCGCACGCAAATCTTTTGTTGGCGCCATTTTCACGGAGAATGAAACAAATATTCAAATGTATATTTTTTCTGATTCAAAACATTGGAAATTTAAAATTTTAAAAGTTTAAAAAAGGTTGCACGAATTACTTTCTTTTTAAATTAATTAAATAAGTTCGTCTCAAAACTTATGAACACACGAGGTAGATTATTACCGCCCGAAAAATGTATGTCCGCATCAACACGTGTTCGAAGTGGTGCATGAAAACATCGTGAGGAAACCGGCACGGCCGAGAAACAAAAATTCAAAGGCGTACATCAGATAGTGTTACAATAAGCGGCGATGGGCTTGCAATCCTGCACGCAGGATGCTAAACGCGGACAGGTCTCTGACTACCCCCTACTTGGTACCCTCAAAGATCTCCTCACTGAGTATGTACCTGAGGATGTCCATCATGTGGAATACAGTTGTGAGCGTGTTTACGAGGACTTACTAAATGTTTCTCTGTCGTAATTCCCTCGCTCGCACTCACACCTTTAATGTATTTGTTTCATACATTGATTAGCGCCACACTAATTCCTTTGTTCTCGTAACGGCTGCGCTGGATCCCATGCCCGCTGACTTACTCAGCTGTATCAGGGCGTGGAAGCTGGCTGCAGTAGTTAGGATAGTAGCACTCGCATGATGAATAGCACCAGAATGGAAGTGGGATTGTTGCTTCAGTTAATAATGAGCAGCGTTTCCTGGCGCCACTAATTGATATTTTGTTGGCTGAGCATTTGGACATTCCGAGGCAGTGACCGTGACGTGTTGATTGTTTCGAATTTAGATGTATGCGATAGAGGTCTGCTGTAGTTTCAGTTCGGAGTGTATCGGCTTGCTTGGAAATTAATTCTACTGGCCAGGTGCGGGTTTGATTCACTTTGTGGCTTTTGCGTGTTCTGTGGATTATTGTTTCGGGTCCGGATCCGGATTAATGTTTTATTATTTTTATGGACGACTACAAGATGAAGCTGTTCTTCACTCCATTCTTGAATGTAACATATCTAGAACTATGGTCTACCACGTAGATTCCTTTATTTATAATTACTTCTATCTCTCAATGATTCACTTGCTTAGTCATGTCGTCAATCTACATAAACATCAAATATAATAAACAATACCAAACTTTTCGATTGAAAACTTCCCCTAAGAACCTAAACAAAGCGGAGTATACCCACATTGTAATGGACCGTTTGGCGGACTCATTGCCATTGCAATAAGTAACAGGCGATCAGATAAAGAACGTGTAGGAGAGAGTGCAGTTAATTACCTTAATGCCGCCATAGATTATATCGAGGCAGAGAATGCCGCTCGCTTTATCAAAAGATAAATAAGACAGATTATGGAGATGTAACGAGAGTGTGTTCCCAGTAGTGATTCTAAAGTGAGTGAGTCTTTGCTCAGAAAAGAAGCATTCTATTTTTGGAGATCAAGAAGTTACTGAAAACATATAATAAATAAATACATATTTCAAATCAATCCTGTTTACGACTAAATAACGTTAGTATCACAAATTATTCTGTGGTATAACCACGATGATTTACATCCTCAGCAGCAAGCAGACAGCTTCAAACATTATATCTGGTACTTGGCCAGTACGCTCACATTTTGCATTGTAGTAAGCATACCACGCCTAACATATGCCTTCTACATTACGATTCTAGGGCATGCCGGTTGTGAGATGGTCTCCACTAGAATTTTAGCCGCCGACCAATCAACCAAGGTCAGCAGCACAACCTGTTGAATTTCAGAATAAAAATGTCGAACTTTTTCCAACTGTTGAGCTTATCAGTAAAATCAATGCAAAACAACTAATTCAAAAATTTATTTGTACAGTTTTCCAACAAAGGCTTTGAATTTAGACAGTTAGCTATGATCCCGCATCTAAATAGTAGAACGCATATGATTCACGATCACGGCTATTGTCTCGATCAATGCTGTGTTCTTATACTTCTTATGCAATGAATACATAATCGTTTGTGAGGATCGTTCTGCTTGTACTTGTTGATATCTCGATTGCGCCATTACTTTGATTGCGCGTGTTTATTGGCTACAGTTGTTGGTATTGCTACATTGTTTGGCTTTGTACTGTTCATTCTCTTTGTATCATCATCATACTCCGCATTGGCAACCTAGTTTCCAGTTTATCGATGCAGCTGTCTACGTGTGAGTCAGGGTTATTTTACTCTCAACTAGTACTCTCGAACGAGATGTGATTCGGATTGCTGTGAGCTTTAATGTCACATGTAAACGAACTTTTATGCCTGTTGAACTGAACTGCCTTTTGCGCACGTGTCGTACTCGTATTTCGTATATTATATTCTTGGTAAAAAAGCTCCTTGACTACTAGATTCTTATCGAATAAGTCACAAATATTTCTATTCTTATCCGATTTGCTAGTCATCCTCGTTATATTTTCCCTGTTATGAAACCGCTTCGGCCTTGCAAATACTAATCGGCCATTACGGAATTTCCTGTATTCTGATTAGCGTCAGTTAGGTTCGTTTCAAATTCGTGTTGTCATTACAGTCTTTCGGTCGTTTTAGTAATGTTTTATACGTCTGCGATCGTTTTTGCTAGCCTCTATAATTTTATTATCTTCATACGAAAAGCAGAGCCTAATCTTATGCAAATTTTTGTATTGTTTTATAAAAACAATACTAAAATTGTCAATCTCTAGCCAGCGTGTACAGATTAGCGTTGTTGTAGATAAACTGTAATCTGCGGCGAATACGCCCAGTCCAGTTATGCCGTCGAAGTTAACGAAGGAAGTGAGCATGTGCTCGTGTATTAGCATTTCACGCGCATTCACATGCGGAAGCGCACTTTATACATCCGCCATCGCCAACCTATTCCTGTTCGAACTGTAGCTGCCGTTTTTGTATGTCGGTGCTTGCGTATACCTGACCTGGCAGCTAGCACTTAGCATGGCTTGTATTGTTATTTCACTGTACTGAATGGTGGGTAGATTATCTAAGACTTCATTTATTCATTGATGAAATATGGCTGTTCCTATATTATGTATCTGAATGTCACAAACCCATATTCTGTAGCCATATTGGTAGCAAACGAAGTGCAAGTGAAAATAATATGACTTTTCAAACGTTCGTCACCGAGTGACTTTCAGATACATGACCTGACCAGCCCCCCATGCTGGTCAGGTTTCCCCAAAAGCATGAATTGTTCCGTATCTTTGTTGAGATCTGTCAGTGATACCTGGTAATCCATGCAACGCTATACGGTTGGTACTGCCGGCATCATATCCATTACCCAAGTGCAGTTAGCCTTAGCAGTGTTAACGGTAATCGCGTGCAATCGCTCTTCTGCAGCGCCCCCGTCTATGCCGTCATCAGGGTTGCCAGAGTCGGATAATACTGAAGAATCTTTTTTGTTATATTACGGACGGTAAAGTTAAACAGTGAGTACTGGAAAAAATCTATTGTTATAAGAAGCTAAATCTCAATATAGCGCAGACGGTTATAGTAGCCTAGTCAATAAATGGCAGGTGATCAGTCTTAGTCCTCGCAGAATAGACAGCAGTCTGTGCGGTGTCGTCGACCCCGCGACGTGACTACGATGCCTGTTATTGCCATCACCGACTTTTGTTTTTGTTCTAATAGACGAGCTTCACTTGATCGCTGTGAATCATTCGGAGATTGGGCCTCTTTGTTTCGCAATGTCTGGTATCTGGCGCCGATATCCTATGTACTCTACATTCTCTGTAGCTATTTTACATACTACACACATACTATTGCTTTTAGTGTTGCCAAAACATGTATGTTATGTAGCGGTTGCTTTGCTTAATTTTGCTCCAGTTGTACTATAGTCTGAGTAAGCCGCAATCTATTTCAAAATGCCTGTAATTTCCAGAAGTGGCGCTCTCATAAATTATCTTGCGTAAGATGTAACTGTCCATATGCTGAAGAAATAGCAGTCTGTGCTCTCAAACCACAATGGGAATTTTAACTGCCGCTCGTATAAAGCTACGTTTTTGCTTGGTTTCATGGATCGCTCCACATTTTAATGTTTATTGGTGGTTTTGTTTTATCATTCAAAATCGCGAATTGATACTTTACACTTGTTTTTTAGGTTACTTTTCAGCTTTTTCTTTAATTTGCATTTAATTTGTAGAGGTATTATCAACTCAACTTTAATAAGTAGCCAATAAGTAGCGATTCATATACCCTTATCTGTCGCTTGATTCTAACTGAAAGTGTCTCATTGATATAGACACTTTCAGCACACGCAAAATGACTCGAGCGTCTGTATAGATAGGTGTTAATGGATGCCTCGGCTCACTCGTTATTGTCGTTGAATGGTTTGTTTGTAATTTGTCGTGTGTCACCGACCACAGTTGTTGACACTGTTTCGTTGATTTGATTCTTAATTTTCTGATTTGTATTGATTATAGCATACCAGATACTTTGAAAATATATTTTCAAAGGGCAACCTTTCTCTGCCAATTTCCTGTTATAATTTTATTATTCATTGCCATTTATTTTTATTCTGAACTCGCAATGAGGCAATCGCTAGCTTGATTTGTCTTTCGATTTGAATAGCTATTTATTATTACTGCAAGCTTTATTTCGGCGTTTCATTTAAATTTTAGTTTGTGTTAACCTTTTTTTGCTCCATAATTTTCCGTAATGGGTTTTTTCACCTCACTATATCTTTCTGTGAATTGGCTTCGCTTGTATAAACAGACTGTTCTCTAGTTTCATTCGTATTAGTATTCGTATATATGAGTTTATATGTTATTTGTTAGTGTAGTTAGCTTACGTTACGACAGCCAGCACTTTCGTTCTCGCCGCTTATGCAACAGTTTGTGGACCTCGTGACCCGCTGGGCCCGATCCGAAGCTGCGACCTGCTTGGGCCTTCCGAGTGTGACTCACATGTTCTATGGATTTTGTATGGACTTTAAATACGACCGTTCTTTATCCAAGCAAGACTATAAATAATACCACTATGTTGAGTGATTTACTAATACTGGGATGAGTATGTTATTTGCATCATCACAATAGCAATATTGCTTTGGAGGTGATATCTATAAGATGATGATTCCAAATCTAATTTCAATGAATTAATATTGTTTGACTTCAGTGCGAGCTTATTTATTCAGGCTAATTGTCTGGAAATTGTTAATTTATGCTCTGATAAGGGTCAAAGTCGCAGAAATGTTAATTGACTTAGGATACTGAGCTGATTTAATTAGTTTAAAAATATAAGTTTGTAAGGCAGACATATAAGGAATTTCATGCACAATATAATTATGAACTAGTGGAACTAACTTCCTATCCTACCTATCCTATAAATGGTTTGTAATTGCCATGTAACAGGATTTAGACCCGTTATTATTCGTGAGACGAATACAAAATGTTTTGATCACGTCACCTTGAAAACCTTGTTTTGAATTCCAAAACAGTGCGATATTTGTTTGAATAGAGATGAGCAAAGAGCGCTGGTTGGCGTAGCGGTCGAGAGGTGGTGACGCGATTGCCCTTGGCATTATTAGCGGTGATGTCAGCGCGCGTTGCGTCGCGTCGCGTGTGGATGTGAGATGTGATGGGACACCGCACGTGGGATCGGCTCGAGGCTGTATGCGACCATTTTGATGGCAAATAACTGCAATATGGTATCCTATCCAGTTACTGTTGCCTAATATTGATTGATTTGGCCATATTCATTTGTGAATCTAGGGAATGTTAAAAACAGTAGAAGTCTTTAAAAATTTAAGAAATTGGAGAAGAAACGTTCTCGAATGGCGACCACAAACCGGACGACACGACGCAGTGTGGGAAGGCCCCCCACCCGATGGACCGATGACCGATTGCCAAGTTGAACCAAAATGATCAACAGCTGTCTTACACATGAACAATATGTTGTTGTACATGAAGTGAACGATGTCATTAATCCAAATGACCCTGAATATATCATATTTTCATAATATGACATTTATTCATTCTGCTCAAATGCACTTTGCTTAGGTGTTCATCAAAGTAGTTGGAGGGAAGTAGATGAGCTGTGCAGGGCGCTGCAAGGTTTACTCATTTAGTGAATATTCCGACAGCAAAGTGGCATGGCACGTGGAAATGTACGTATGTATATACTGAGCATTCAGCATTAATGTATGCATATGTATCGGTGATTGAGCGGTAATGCCGCGTGTTTGTGTCGGCTCCGCGGAGTAAAGCTACTTTGTAACCGTCCGTTACGCCCTTCGTTAGTTTCTCTACGCTCGGTGTCCGCTCCCGTTGTACTCGTCGCCTTCGTCACAATATGATGAGAACACGTGGTTTTCGTACACAATACATAAACGTTTATTACTGTGTTTTACTAAAACCGGGATATTTACCATGATTTGTGAGTTTGAACTTTTCTCAATATTTGGGCACAGTTGCATGTACCATGATCACAAGAGTTATTTCTTGTTTCGATTCTAATATTCCTGCAATAGTTGGTGGTTCTATCCGGAATCAAATCCGTAGTATAGTTTTTGTAGGTACTACTAATATTATAAATGCGAAAGTTTGGATTCTTGTTGCTAAGGGTCTCCTAAACGGCCGAACCGTGAAATTTAGAATACGTTTAAAGTATATATATTGTAGGTCACGAACTATAGGTATGTAGGTACCACCTGCCTATAGTTGGTGACCTGGAATAGGCAACTATAATATTGTAGAAGGTTTGTTAATAGTGACACTTAATAAGTATATTTAACATTCCTCTTAGTTTAAGTGACTTGCAAAGGTGTTGTTAGCGCGCGCGCGGGAAGCAGCGGCTCAGTCGAGAGATTACATTTCGCAGTACCAACATTATGTGTGATGTCACCGTGTCTAGTTATCATCGCGATTCCCTCCATTTATGTAACTGTTTACATATTTTAGGTATTTATATCTAGGTCAGTTCTCGGTAATTCGTCCAGGTATTCGCTTTACGTTCGTTCTGCAATTAGCTTGCTCTAAAAGATTATGGATTTCTTCTAAGAATATATAAATTACGTGTTTTAGAATGTATTCAATATCGAATCGGGACTGGAATGTAAACTACGGGGGCTTGCACTTCACCACATGCATTGCTGACATCAGAGTTCATCGTGGTGTGTGTGTGTGTGTGTGTGTGTGTGTGTGTGTGTGTGTGTGTGTGTGTGTGGGGGGGGGTGGACAATTTCAGATACAAAATACAATTTTCGTTTAGCAGCCGTGCTAGGTTATAGCTGTGTTACAGCTGCTAAATACTTCCTAATACCTGGGCTACACCTGCCGCTATGTAGTCCAGGCATAAAATGTCCGCGGTGATAATGTTATTACCATAATCACCCCGTTTATTGCACCTATTGTACTGTTATATACTGTTAATTATTCTGTTGTATCGTGTTGTTCGAGATTAACTTACTGATTTCACAGTTGTACATTTTCCATTCGTCATTTCCACCGTTAGCGTTGGAGATCGTTTTTCAATCTAAATTTGCTTAACAAAAATAAAGTTTTGAAACGCCTTACTTATTTTTAAATACTTTTAAATTATTCCAGCGTTTATCAGCGTTAGTGATATACTTTTATCTTGCGGTTTTAAAACAGAAAACTGATATTAACATACATTATTTGCTTTGAATTTAAATAACCTGTAACACTCACTAACATTATGTAATATTAGTTATAAACCCAAACTGTTACAAAGTTTATCGATGTAGTTCATCTTGAGTTCGCTCGGCAGTTTCATACAACACACAGTGACACATCCGTGAATGAATGAACGCTATCTGATGTAGTGAAGTGATTATGACACCGCCCCTGTGTTAGGCTCGTCTGTCTCGTCGTCTCATTTATGCTCTGTAGTTAAAGGATCGCGAACATCAATGAAATTCCTTGTTAGTCTATCGGAAAATTGATTTGTAAGATAACTCGTATCTTCTGAATCATCTGTGGTTACCTACATAATTATATGCACTTACAATTGCCGACGTGTGTTTAGGAAGTCGGCATTCGATGTCATTGAACCGACTGCACGCTCAGTGACCAAACCTATTTCAGTGACGGTTATTTTAAAAGTTGTCTTGTTTACACTCACGCGTCTATTTCAAAACGATGCGCTCATGCGTTTTAGTCACTGCTCGATCATTAGTTCAAGAACAGTATTATGTGCAGTATACTGCTAGTTCAGGGTTTTGGCAACGTCCCGTCTTAGCTGTTAGTGACATCAGCTCTGGTGGGCTGCCCTTGACACTATACAGTCTCAATTCAATTCTATTCCAATACAGTTTAGTTTTTCTTAACGTTTCCAGTCTGTGACATTTCTATCGCAAATTCTCCTCCAATCTCGAACGTCAAAATTTCGTCAAGAGTACCTTCCAATAAAAAGCTTAGTCGATTTCAATTAGTTCCATAAATTCCACTAAATACTAATTCCAATAATGCGCTTGTATTGCATTCGAGAGTACCAAATTGCACGAATTCAATCCTAATTCCAAATTGCAATTAGAATAAAGTGTCCAAGGGTAGCCCCCTGGCCGGTGCTTGCACGGTTTCAATGTTGCGTGCTTGCTTCCCTTTCTGTTGATCGACGTAACGCAAACATTGCCGTTTTGAGTTCATCGCATTCTGATGGATAACGTTTGAGATTAGTCAATTGTTTTCTGCGTAAATACACGGTGGTTCTGTATGTCTGTGTTTATGAATAGCGCGTCTGGATGGTATTGTTCGCTTAGGGTTGTTTGTCAACAAAGCTGCGTGCTGGTGACTCTTCGATCACTGATGTGGTGCGTAGGTACCTACCTACGCGTAAGTAGCGCAGATGAATGTCCAGTTTTGAGGTATCTCGTCTCGTAAATTTACTATAAGTGGTTTGCTGTTTCGGATAGATTCACATTAGGTACTCTGAGCTAATGGCTAATTATTAACGGAATCTTGTTATGAAGCTGCTTATGGTGATCCTTAATTATAATATTAACATCTATGTGTACCCCATCTATCTATCTATCTAACCAGCCCACATTCACCCACTGCTGAGTATAGGTCTCCTCTCTAGCACGCAACTCTTCCCGGTTCATTTTCACGATAAATTATTTTGATTTCATTTGCATACTAAATGCGATTACAGAACAATTTAGATGTCCTCTGGTTTAGACCAAATACTCGCTAGTTTTCAGTTATTACTAACAGACTCATTTGTCTGAATAAATTAAAATCAAAATGCTATTTGGGTCATCAGTTCTAAAGCGCACGATTTCACGGAGAAAAAAATAAACGACCGACCACCTAAGATGGATTCAACTAAAACTGTTCTGTCAATGAAATGTAAACAGATAAATAATAAAAGTGTGTAGTGCTTCAACTAACATTATTATAACGCGCAGCTAAATGTTCCTCCGTTTAGTTAGCTTACCACAATTACAGAGATGACATCGTGAGATAGAGACGCTCTGCTGCATCCTTTGTTGGTCGGGTATTGTGGTCTCCAATCGTTAGTATTACTGTCTAGTGCTGTACCCTCTGTGCTACATTGTTGGTGGGCTGGCCTTCAAGCACTTCATTATTGTCTAGTGCTGTATGCCCTGTGGTTGTAGTGTAGTGCGGTACAGGATACCTCGTGCTCGGCTCTTCAATAGGATCAGTCTAGTGTGCGGCGTGATGTGATCAGTTCAATTGAATTGGATTGTATTTTAGACAAGACAGTTGGTAGCTGATAGTTTTGTAGGTCTCCGTGGGTTGAGTCTACTCGGCTATGCTAGAATCCATATAATCAGTTGACCTTATGTTGTCTGAATTCTCTTTTGTTGTAAAAAATGCATATTTATTGAGGTTATTTTAATGTGCGTATTTTACGTAATACATTTTTCCTACGATGTAGTACATCATTATTTTATAAAAAACACTATAAATGTCTGTATGAAAAAATTAATCACCGGTATTTATGTGTATTCATTAAGCAGTAATGCATCATCAATATTTATTTATTTACCGTGATTCGATTAGTTAGCATTCCATTCATTAAAAGCGGTAACATAATAATTTGAATCTCAAACGATTGCATATTTATTCATCCATTGAGTAATCTTTTTTATAGTAACTGCTTCATAATCTGTGTTTCATCGCTACTAATTCTTCCATCTTCTGTGTCATTTCTCATAACATTCTCATGTTCTTGTGTTGTGTGCCGCGGCCTTGACATCTTAAACTTGACTCCGCTAACAGTGTGGTAATCATCACTTCCCTATCGCATCATAAACACGTCCTGCTATAAAGTTTTAATTAATTTGATGTTGTTTGATGTTGATGAGACTCAGTAATTGTATTATAAAGTAGTCGATGGTTTTAGATAACGTTGGAAGGTTGTCTTCGCAATATGATTTTGGTGTCTCTGTTTTATTACTCATTATGATGCCACAAATGGTTGTGTCATCATCGTCAACAGCCCACTTCTAGGCACCTAAAGAGTGTCATGGCGAACGATCTTGCGCTACCTCCATACTCAGACTCCCGCAACCTTTAGAATAGAATAGAACATAATGTACTATAAGGTCTTGAAATGAATAACTGTAAATGTGCAATAGTGTTGCTACGCATTCAAATGTTACTTGAATTAATAATTTCAAAAAATAAGATGTGTTCTTTTCATCGGGCAGAGGCCTTCCTACGCTATCGAGGACCCTTATCCCCCAGTGGCTATCGGTTCCGCGAGCTAAATGGCCTGCCCGTTGCCACTTCATCTTGCTTATTCATAACCTAGCAGTGCCTCACCCTCAAACCATCGCGCCGCATCGTCCGCCCGCGCTATTACTTATTTTGTTTGGCTCCTTAGGGCCAAAAAGATTTTTTAAAATCGGACTGGTAGTTCCAGAGATTAGCGCGTTCAAACAAAAAAACTCTTCAGATTTATTATCAGTATAGTTATATATTATGTGAGCTTATTCTTTTTCCAACGCTGCGTCACATGAGCTAAGCCATGTGTACTAAATTATTTTGTGATTTCCTCTAATAATAAATTCTAGATGATTAAACACAAACTCGAAGGCTTTGTGTGGGGTATCTATCATTCTCCGCACGTAGTGTATCGTATTTTCCTCAGATTATGTGATTTGTTTACATTTTCCTCCTATCATACCTACGAGTTCCGAGTGATCTTGGAGATTGTCCATGTTATTGTATGGACGCACGAATTGTGAATGCTCATTTGTTTTTTTTTGTTGCAGGTGAGGCATCGGAGTTCTTTTTAGTAAAGAGTTAATGCAGGTAACATAGTTGGGGCACTTTTCACGTGGGCGGACACGTGAGTTTCAATCACGTACCTATGTTAAAATTAAATTATTCAAGTAGAAAATAACATATTATAAGTTAATAAAACCAAGAAGTTATACGTACCTACATAGAATCAACTTAACTAAATTCTGTTAAAATTCAATTTCTAACACGAAAATGTTTTGCATTGAGATTGAGAGGTCGGTGATTCCATAATCACCGGCTAGCAGAGAAGGTCAGTCTGTTGGCTTTGCGAATGTTCGATCAACGAACAAACATCAATAGGTACGAGTAGCTACGATCCGGTCAGCGAGGACGAGGATATCATTTGTAGGATTGTAAAGCGCGCCACGAATCAGTTGATGCATCGCAACACGCGATGCGGTTATGATTCAACTTTATTGTTGTCCGAACGATCAAATAAACATCATCGAAAGTGGCAAGCCATGTAGGTACTTGTGTAACCGGTCTCGAGGCGGTGACGTCACGACTCGTCTCTCTCAGGGCTCGTGAGAACGATGATCGTGCCCTTTAGCTTATCGTCTCGTCGCGTCTTCAGCACATCGATCGGCAGACAGACATGACTCGTGCGTTTAATAGCGGATGACGAATGTTGATTACGGATTACTCATTTGTGGTAGACGCGTGTGAACGGCACGCTCGTCATTCGCCTCGCGGCTCGCGATACTGACTTCTGGATTGTGTGAACTACCACACGCACGCGAACAAGTGTTCGCGTGCGCACTTGAACGCGCAAGTGTAAATGCGGTACGACAGTCGATCGCTGGCCAAACTTCGACTAACCTGTTTTGTACGTGGTTGGTTAGCTCATGAACTAAATAAATAAAACTGCACAAGACGCGACGGTTTCGAAGTGGCTGGCCTTGAAGCTCTCCATTTCCATTGAATCCTTTTCCAATTTGGTTGGCATTCCCGCCGAAAGCTACTCCTTCAACTTAGTATCTTGAGCACAATGTTAAAGAGTTAGTCCTCTACCTCGTGTGTTCATAAGTTTTGAGACGAACTTATTTAATTAATTTAAAAAGAAAGTAATTCAAGCAACCTTTTTTAAACTTTTAAAATTTTAAATATCGAATGTTTTGAATCAGAAAAAATATACATTTGAATATTTGTTTCATTCTCCGTGAAAATGGCGCCAACAAAAGATTTGCGTGCGACTGTAATTTCACTGTTTCAAGCAGGAAAAAAACCAATGCAAGTTTTTAGTGAAATCCAAAGTTTGGGATGTAGTCGGAACTTTGTGTATTATACCATAAAGAGGTACAAGGAGACCGGCTCTTTAGAAGACCGTGGAAGATGTGGCCGCCCGCAGTCTGTAAGGACGCCCGCCAACATCAAAGTAATCAGAGAGCGAATTCGTCGCAACCCTTGCCGGACTCAAAAGAAAGTAGCTCTGCAGACCAACATTTCGCGAATATCGGTGAACAGGATACTTAAATATGATCTTAAACTAAAGGCCTACAGTCGAAGGAAAGTGCATTATTTAAACGAGCGTCTTCGTAAATTGCGACTGGAACGATGTCGGAACCTATTGAAGAGACACGATCCAAAAAATATCCTGTTTACCGATGAAAAGATCTTCACGGTGGAAGAAAAGTTTAACCGGCAGAACAATAAGGTTTACGCCAGAAGTTCAAAGGACGTCCAGCCATCTGTACGCAATGTCCAGCGCACTCATCATCCAGCAAGTGTGATGGTTTGGTGGGGTGTTTCCTACGAGGGGGTCACTTCGCTTCATTTTTGCCAGCAAGGCGTCAAGGTGAAGGCACAAAATTACCAAACCGACATATTGGAAGCGGTGGTTAAACCATTAAATGATACGCTATTCGCTGGAAAATACTGGGTTTTCCAACAGGACTCTGCTCCCTCCCATAAAGCTAAGACTACCCAACGTTGGCTGGAGGCCAATTTGCCAGGCTTCATTCGGAGCGAAGATTGGCCCTCGTCAAGCCCTGACTTGAATCCTTTGGATTATTCTTTATGGACGGAATTGGAGCTGAGGGCATGCAGAAAGTCTCACCCAAACCTGGATTCTCTCAAGCGAGCCCTTATCAAAGAATCGAAACGGATTCCCATTGAAAAGATTCGTGCCGCCATAGATGAATGGCGCACGCGTTTGAAGGCCTGCATTGAATGCAAAGGCGGCCATTTTGAATGATTTATTTTTAAATACAGATCTAGATGTCAGTAGTTTTAATTTTAATATCCAATAAATGAATACTCAACTTAGCTCCAAAAATATTTTAGTTTTACTGTGTCTCAAGACTTATGAACACACGAGGTAAAAGCAGTTAAAATTGTTAACAACTTTAGATGCTTTATATTTTTTGATAGTTGTAATAGTTGAGTTTCTGATAGTACCTGGGATAGTTGTGAGGGGAAGGCCGCGGCGGACGCACTCCGACCAGAATTCGGAGACGTTCTGGATAAAGGCCAAGTCAAGGGTACCCTTAACTGACGAGCTTGTATGAAGAATGTGATGAGGATTTATGAAGCGAAAGTGGTATGCCAGGATAGATGGTAGCGTAGCAAGTGGAAATCCGTGGTCTCTGCCTACCCCTCCGTCAGACAGGCGGAACTTTATGTATGTGTATAGAATGGAATCCAAAATGGCTCAGAAAATCACAAGTCATTTGTCCTACATAGATTAGATATTAGATATCCTAGACGGGGGTGGGGGGGGGGTGTTACCAGAAAAAGAACTAGACAACTTAATAGTAGATCACGCAGCTGTTGCCTGCCATTCATATCACGAAAGTTTTTGTAACGTAATAATAATGATTACCTACTATCAAGAGAGTCGGTGTCGGACAGTCGACTGCATCCGCGGATGATGAGATGCATCGTTACAGTCCGAAGGCCATCATCGAGGCTTGGTGGAACTGGACTCCATAGCCTATCGGATATCTGATGCTGTTAGATTAGCTTAATATAAGAAAGAGCGTTGGCATGAGTGTTATTCGATCCGCGCGAGACGCGATGATTTCTCCGAATGCTGTTTTGCTTGTTGTTCATCGGTAATGTTAATGTTAATATTAATGGTAATGTTAATGTTAATGGTTGTTGCGTGTTCGAGTTACCTCCATTATGGACATCAGCCGTTTTATTTGATCTCGCATTTCACAAGCAACATGATTGATTTCGATTGCTTTGTTGTGAAATGCAGGAACTCAGCGTGATTCAGCATCCTTTAGAAGAATTGTCACTAAATTTACGCTCAGATCTGATTATAATGTTGCGGATCTTATATGCAACCCCGTTTCTTGTTATCTGAGAACATCTCAAGATTTTGATGATTTAGAAGAAGCACAAATGTCACCTACATAATTATCTCTATGAATAGAACCCGGAACTAGAGGGAGCTACTTCAATCTAAAACAATTACAAGAACATGGTTCGGGTCATGTGTCTGTAAAGGTATGGCTGTACCGAAATGGTGTTCAGCTCAGCATGTTGTACTGGATGTGTTACCATCAGCCAATGTTGTGCACGAATATGCAAGTTGAAGTGGCAATGGGCAGGCCATGAAGCTCCCGGAACCGACGGCAGCTGGGGATTAAAAGTGTTTCGAAAGCATAGGAAGGTCTCCCGATGAACCGATCACATCTTAAAAGGTTGCGCGAGTCAGTGTATGGAGTCCAAGATCGTTCGTCATGGCACTCTTTAGGGGAGACCTATTTTCAGTCTAGCGATGGACTTCGCAGGCTGTTGATGATGATGATAATGAGACCAATGGCGTAATCTATACTAATGGAGACTAATTTTGCAACATAACTCTACAAAAATACAGTCTGCATCAACGGTAAGAGCTACTTTTCATCGGCTTCTTTTATCCGGATACTACGCGGGCGAAACCTCGGGCAGTAGCTAGTGATGTTATATTAATGAGTTGAGTGGAGGCTATCCACAATCCACAATCCAGCATCCATCTCCGTGAGTGAGTGCGGTGAAAGGCTGGTGTGCGCGTAGGGTCGGATTGCATCGTGGAGGCGTTTCGCTTTCTTTTCGGCGAGCCTATTAGATACAGCTTAGTCGGGCGGAGCGAAGTTACAGACGCGACTTTTTTGCAACTTCTGCCTGTTTTGAGAACAAAGCATTGTTTTGAGATTCCGGAATGTCATAGAAAATCTATCTATGACATCTCAAAACAATGCTGTTTCACCGTACACTACTCTCAAACACTCCTGTCATAAAGTACACTACTCTCAAACACTCCTGTCATAAAGTACACTACTCTCAAACACTCCTGTCATAAAGTACACTACTCTCAAACACTCCTGTCATAAAACCGATCTCGATCAAGTATTCTTCTCTATGACTGGATAATTGACTACAATTTGAGTACCTTTTACTTTTAGAATGTAGTTGAAGACGGTTTTACATTTTAACCGAAATTGATTAGCGGCGGGATTTGAAGCTGCGGTATCAAAGTCTTGAACGCACGCTTGTATTCGTCTTCTGCGACCAAAAGTCGCGTCCCGTAATAATACCAACGAGATTCCTCACAAATTAGAATGCAGCAGGTATCGTGTGCTTTAGAAAGCACAGAGTTGGTAATTAGCTCGTGTCAGATGAGGCGCCGGTTATTGATGGGCAGACCGAGCTCCGATCTATTGTCAAATTAAATGCAGTTTTTGCGTGTACTTTCGCTCATTTAAATAGCTTTCGCAATGCTAATACACATTTTAATAATAAGCTTGTTATTGTAATGTATGATCATGATGTCGGCTCGGCTCGGCTCGTCTTTCTAATCACCTAGCTTTGATGGAGCACTTTCCACTGCTCTAACTCTTATTGCCTTTTAACAGTTTTTTAGGGATTTGCCACTTTATGCTAGCGATCCTTATGTAGACTGCCGAACACTTACTCTCCCCAGTATCTTCTTCATCCTTCATTAGATTAACTTAGAGCCGTGTTGGCCCCGACTTCCGATCTGAAGATCGTGATCGTGGGTTCGAACCCGATCGAGCACCAATAGATTTATCCAGTGGCAAAATGCATGTACGCGTCCCGTGCTCAAAACGCTGAAGGAAAATTGGATGGCATGTGTCACATCGGCTAGTGTTGGAATAAGCGGCGATGAGCTTGCGACCTATGAGTGTGACGCGGAACACTAACTAGCATACTCAACGTGGACATGTGCCAAAAATATTGTTTGGACAAGCCTATGTCTATCCCCCTAGTCTACTGAATAGGGATCTGAGGATGTCCATCATGGGGCTTATTCTCGTAGTATTAAGCGTGATTTATTTTTTGTTATAGATTATGAGACTTTGGATAAAATGTTAGTTGATTCAAGGTTGGTTCTATCGAACCTTCAAAATCTGATTAGTATCATAATCAGGTAAGTACATGGTTGTTTGTGGTGTTGTTGCCGTGGAGCTGTCCTCGTTTCACAGGTACCTAGAGCGGTACCACCAGGTGATTGGTGTTCAACTCAATCACCTGGGGTCTAGACAAATACCTCACGCTTACATTTCTTTTCACGCTAACGCAAATTTCAAGGTTAAACTTGGCAGCTGCCACGTGACATTTCCGCAGCTAATGTCATTTCCGTACAGTTCAATGTTTCCGCAGGCGTTGACGCCAACAGAAAGTGGTATATGTCCAGATCCCCAAAGCTTCCGCGTGGTTCCTCCGTCGCGCCGGAGAACTGACGCCTCTAATGCCCTTCTGTAATAGCATCGCTATTAAAATGCGATTAGTCCAGGCCGCAGCGGGGGCAGGCGGGGGGCAGGAGGTGCCGGATCTATTCACGTGTTTACAACGTGGTCGCTGGATCGTCGATGGCGTCCTTACTGTTTGATCACCCTCGATGGTGGTGTGGGTGAACAGCTAGCCTTTTGTTGCGTGCGGGACGTGCATGGGTAGTAACCGCTAATTTAAAAGTGAATGTAGTTGCGTTTGTTTGTGTTGCTTCTTTTTGATGTTCTATTCTAGCCCAGGAAGTCCCCTGATTTGACAGGAGTCAAATTCTTGCCATCTCTTTCTTGCGTACACTATCAGTAAAAGAGAGCGTCAGCTTAAATGAAGTTGAGTGAGTGTAGTACAGAATGGAGGGGGATCTCTCTGCAAGCCGCGTTCTTGCGTACAATAACAAAATTCCATGGAATCGACGCAATCTCAAATAATCGCCGCACAAATAAAGCATTGTTCCTCTGAGCGTACCTCTGTATGCGCAACTCTACCTCGACGGCGCGCCGGGAGAGTAGCCGTCTCTGACTCGAGAGGTGCGGGCTCCATTCCCGCCACGAGACAAACGTAAGCATGTTCTGCAGACATTTTGCTCCGGGTTTAGGTATTTTAGGTAGCACGGTACTCGTAGTTCCTGATAGCCACGACACAGGGAATCCTAGTGTGGGGTCAGGTCTGTGTACACACGCACATTGTTGGGTGTATATTTATTGAAATATTATTTGCACACCGTTCTTGGTCAGTCCTGCCGACAGCGACAGTCTCATTTGACGCTAATCATTTACTTTTCTTACGAATATAATGTTAATATGTAATTTATTTGAAAACAACATGTCTTCATCGTCCACAAATTAAATATCGTGTCCGTACTTGTGAACACTTCCTTCAATAATGCTTTTGATTAAATACCACCACAGATTACATCAAAGTTAGTGCATGTGTACATAGCTATGTAAAGCTAAACCTATGTATAATGGACTTGCTTTTGTTCGGTAAATGAAAACAATGCCTATCTTGCGTTTATAATAGGTACCTACTGTTTCATATAACTGAGTACTATAGTGCTTGTGACGTAGAACGGTAAGTTATCGGTATGTTTCACACTTGTTTATCGAAAGCTCATTCCCGGCTCATTTCCGATGGATGAAGTGATGGCAGTGACGGCAGACCACAATGATGTGCTTTGTTACCTTTTCATTAAAACACACTAATTTGTTGCTGAAAGGAAAATAAAAAAGCTTTTAACAGTTTAGCTTGGCCAAATCGCCGATAAGTAATTTCAGCAAAGCAGCGGTGGTGCGGCGGACACCGCTCAGCGGCGGTGTAGTGTAGGATCGACTCGCGGCCGTACGCTCTCGCCGGGTCAGAGTAGCTCTGAGCGATCAGCTCAGCTGCAGCTGAATAATAAGCTCGGAAGCCATCAGACTGGCTTCCGAGCTCGCCGCCTATTCAATCCCTGAGCGATGGCACATGCCTCTTCATTTTAGGTTCCAGTGCACGAGCTTCGAATCGCAAGCAGGGGTACCGACCGTCCTCTACGCCAATACGGCTTGCTTGGGTACACATGTATTGTGAAAGCCGATAACAATGTAAACACGCTTGTTTCACACGATGAAGCAGCTTTTCAGTATAGACTCAGGGAATGCAGCGATTTCGACAGATTCATAGTTCCATTGATACAGTGGATTGAAAGGAGGCCTTTCCATAGATTAATGTCTGATTTCTCCCGCGGCATTTGTTTGATGCAGCTCGTACTTCGTATCGCGGGCATAGATTGTCGCTGATTGTCGCTTAAAGTTATTCCATTGTAATTGTTTTATTTTCCATTATTATTAGTATTAAGCCATTTTGTCCCACTGCTGAGCAAATGACCCCTTACCCTCCTTCCCCTCCTCGTGATTTATCTGTGATTTAAATAGAACAAAATAAATTTAGTGAGAGTGCGTTTTGACCTGGATTGCACTAATGAAGTGAAAAATCCTTTCTTAGCGTATGTTATGAAATAAAACTATGTTCTGAATAGACTTGGTAGTTCTAGCTATGCGTTGATAGATCAGTCAGTCAGTCAGTCAGTCGGGGCAAACGGTTTTATAAGTATTGTAAAAACGGGAATTTTCACGTACTGCACTATCGGTGAAGGCACCGACTAAGTTTCGACTCATTCCGAGAGTCTTCATCAGGGTGAGTGGTTGCGACTTTCTCCTTCCGCGTCGCGCCGTGCACTACTGATGAAGACTCTCGGAATGAGTCGAAACTTAGTCGGTGCCTTCACCGATAGTGCAGTACGTGAAAATTCCCGTTTTTACAATATGAATAGTCAAGTTCACGATAGTTTTTGGAATAAAAAAGGTTTTATAAGTTTATATTTGCCAGCTCAGATCGCAGTGACCGATCTTGTGCGTCTGACTTCAGATTTTTTATTTTGTTGTTTCAAAGCTACCGTCAAAAAGTGCTGTAAGAAACCTGTGTGCGGCTACCTCAGTCTTGTTTTCTGCTTTCCTTTCCGCCTCAGTGAGCTTTCCTACATTATCATTGTTTAGTTTTGCATTTCAGCTGTTTTTCGATTGATTTCGTTTATCAGCATTACTTTTCATTGCTAAATTTAGAGTTGTAATAGACTGTACAATTATAGGCGCATCATTCTCATCAGATCGCTGAACTGTCGAGATACCGACCAGTGATGTCGCTGCTATCTCGTGGAATCCACATGGCCGATTCAATGCTTTATTCCATTTCAAGATGGTTGCTTTCGTTTCTAACTTTTGTGTGTTCATATTGAACTTTCGCTTTTAGATAACACATCATCCTTTTCGTAATGTCATAATTTTATCATTGATCCTAAAAATAAATTTATTTAAGTATACAACTATGTTCAAGTAGGTATGTACAACAAATATAGATGAAACAGCTAGCTATCCAACGATCAGATCACTACCAGACGGATGCGTTCCCAGAATGTAGGCTTCATCGCTACGGCGAAAGGCAATGCTAATGCGTTGACCTTCAGATCCTTAGATTATCTTGAGTTACACTGAGGTCTTGCGTGTTTTACAAAGTGATCAACATTTTAATCACTGACACACTTATATTATTTTGATTGTCCGAGGTTGAACAGCCGAGGTTTGCAACCAAGAAACCAGATTGATGACGTTACGTAGCAGTTACCCGGCACTGATGCAAGATCCAACTACTCATACGAGTATAACACGTTCTCAGACAGGTTCCCACCTGTCTGAGACCCGCCTTAATGCCTATTAAGGTGGCACTGGATGCACCTACTTACGTGTTAAATCAATAATATTAATTGATTTTTTATGTGTATCACTAACATTAGCTTTAAGGTTTAGATTGTATTACTTACTTACGAATGATATGGATAATTAACTGTTTTTTTATACAACTAAAGTGACAAGCATCCGACCCACCTGTTGTAAAGCGGTTACCGTGACCCATGGACGCTTGCAAAACCATATTAAATGGAATTGAATTTGCTCGGTGCAATAAAATGTGTCGTCGGCGGCGCGGCGAATGCGCGGCGAATGTGCGGCGAATGCGCGGCGAATGCGCGGCCCGACAGGCATGAGCGTACTCGTACTACTGTGTGCGAGTAGCAGCGTAGCAGCCGACACCCGCCGCAGCCGCCGCAGCCGCCGCAGCCGCCGCCGTCCTTACCATTGCAAGGACGCAATAAACAAGCCGCTTCCATCGGGGAATAGGTCTGATGTCGCCGCTCTCCGGGGACCATTGTTTGTGTCGCTGAAATAGGTCGCTCTTGACATTGCTATATTTATAACATCTAGCTAGACTAGAATGTTAAAATGGTTGAAAACCTTTCGTAAATTAAGACGGTGTTTCTAGATAGTCATAAAGTAGAAACTAAATTAGAACTGTTCAATCCGACAGAATTGTTTTACGTTTGTAAGAGAATGTCAGAGTTCAAATAGAGTTAATAGAAGGCAGCTTGTGCGAGCGAAGGAAGTCTTTCTAATTGAAAGTTTTTATTGAATCAATAAAAGTGAATCGCTATCGTTCGAATTGATGGGTTTAACTAGGATGGATGAGATGGTATATAACGTGGACCTCATCTCATACACCGGTAAGATAAGCTCGTTCTCCAAGATGTAATGTAACTCAACAGAGATAACATAGCAAGGTAGGTACTAGGTACTGTACAGAAGCACTCCTTAGATTTCCCACACGTTCCTAGACCAGCTGCTAACTAGCTCAAATCAAACAACCATCCTATAATTACAATAATAAGCACTAATGATACTCCAGACAGGACGCAGCGGCAAAAACTATAGATGATTCACTACTTTTTGTATAGCTTCGAGTTATTATGTGATTCTGTTATTTTGTGGAGCGACTGCGAATCCAGTTACAAATACAGTTGGACTGTTGGTTTGTGAAAGAGTTGCTAGAGTAGAGTGGGCAGCTGAGCGAGGCTCCCACCGGCAACGCGCCGCATGCTGTCGCGGAGATATTACCTGATTGATGAAGTTAGCTTTCCTTGTCCGAATCATTATTATTGTGGGGAGATATATTGTTTCTGTAAACCCTGCGGGCTGAGCCAGAGGTTCACAGAACAGCCACCGCCCGCGCCGGATCTGACGACTGGCTGTGAGTCAATGGTCTCTTGTGAATGCGATGATAATTTTGTGAATTGATGCGGAATCCTCAAACCCCTTACACACACCGTATGAGCTGAATCTACTAAATACTATAAAAAACTTAACTTATATACATAATTGGACACGAACGTATCGTGTAATCATCCTAAATTACACTTGTAATTATCTAATAATTATAATAGAGCTGTGCTAATACGAGTTTTTGCTGTAAACTCTTGGCTTCCAGTCGCTGTATGTTTTGTTAATTTTTTGTTGATTATTTGATCGCGTGTCGATTAAGTGACGGACGTTCCGATGGTCGCTGCAGATCAGATAAGTAATTGGTAGTTATTTGAGTTTCGTTTTGGAGTTGTTAAGGTCGGCGCGAGTGTGACAAGTGATTTGGTGAATTGTTTCATTTGGCATTCGCAGTCCTCGATTTGAAGTGATTTTGTGCGACGCATAGACGTGTAAATATATATATATTTACACGTCTCGGCGTCGTGTGTATTTGTAGAAAGAAATTCTTATAAAAGAGCGATTAATTAAGTGATTAATAAACGCTGTGGTTGTTTCTATTTAGCGCTGATTTTCCGCCTCTATAAATCTTCTAGAGTATAATGAATGCTTCCACATTGTTAGTTGAAGCTTATTGGCCATGATATCTACCTCTATAATGTACGGGAATGTCAGGTATTCGGGAGACGAGACGCGGAAACCGGGCGCGCTCGTACACTCGACCACGGGAGCTCATGAACGAGGAGAGCGGCTACTGAGAAACTCCTTGAAGTTTTTATTGAAGTAAAGCTTTCTAATAGTACGCGTACCCTGCGCCAAAATATTAGAACAAGCCATTAAGAAACTTTTATATCTGAAACAAACAAATCATACCTCGAAATGCCTGGAATCGAAGCCAACGAATAGTGGTCCTAACCTAATAGTGTGTCAATGTAGCTAAAATAGAGAACAGATATATCTATTTGAAAATTTAATTTTAAGTTTGATTTTAGTCACAATAATAATTAAATCCCTAATAAATATAGTTATGTTTCAAATAAATCATTATTCTATTTTACTTCCGATTTTCATAACTTATAAAAAACTGTAAAGTTAGACATAACTAATGTTGCTTGTAGAAGCGAATGGGAATTTCAATACTCAATACATCCATACATTTATTGCTTACATATGATTACACAAGTAGGCAGTCTCTCATATGAACCCTGTGTTAGGGTATAGCAACATGGCGGCAGATCATCAGTAGGTACCTCCTGTACTACATATATACACACGGTGAGGATGTGGATGTGGAAGTGAAGCCTCCTCGCGGAGTGTACTGAGGGGATGAGGGCGGGGCAGGGGGCGGTATTCCAGTGCTCCAGGGCTCAGGGCTTGGCGCGCCGCCAACTCTGGGACGTTTTTTTTACACGAATTCCTTGTAAGCGCCGCTCACTGCCTGACCGAGTACCTTACCATCTGATCTCTGGCTTATTTGCTTTCGTTTTGTTCGCTATCCTGTCTGTCTATGTTCTTTACGATCTGCGAATGCCTTTACTTAAATATCTGTCAGCGGGCTGTGGTTATCAATCAGAGGCGATTCTTTACCGAGACTACGTCGTCGGTGTCTGATGATCATTTCTTTTTTACAGCTATCTTTCTCGTGCTTTATAACTTTTCACATAAATTCACTCTCCATAAAATTATCTAAAGCGGTTGTATCCGCTCGCTATAAACGATCTCTCTCCAACACTTCAGAAAGTGTTCAGCTGTTAGTTAATAGCCAAGGATATTCATTTCATTAGGCTCTTAACGGGTTAAGTGCACTGCGTTAATCTGATTAGACTTTGATGTGCATCGGATGGAGAACGATGTCTTGAGTACGAACGAGTAATCTTTATCTAGGAGTATATCCTGTTGTTTTAGCTATGGCACTTCAGTGTCTGGCAGGATCAAGCGAGAAACATAGTTAGTTGTTAAACCTGGCTCAGAACCATCCATCTGGCAACTGAACCGAGCAACTGAAAGTGGTCGCCATAGTTTACTGAACGGAAGCAAAAGTGGAAACGGTAACCGGTAGCTTACTCGCATGGGGCGGAATGAAAATGAACGCTGTTGATCACGCGAGATGGCTGTTTCAGAATGTAATGAAGAACGCTGAAGTGAATGCGCGTGACAGTGTGACGCTGATACCTGTAACCACTGCACATCTTTGTGTAAACAAACCATTACTTAGCTCCCACGATGTCGCCCGCGTGCTGTTTTTCATACAAACTTCATCTTTCCGCTGCACGCTCGAGGGGTTGGTTTTCGGAAATACCGTATCAGATTGTGATGCGGTTTTTGCAAAAAGTTTGTATGTCTTTAAGGGACCATTCTAGAAGATATTTAGAGGCCGCTGCGAAAGACAATGTAAGTCTAGGGTTTTAAACTTTTGTAAAAAAACTCACTTCACTTGTACGAAATGAGGAGCGTGTTGCTGTTGCTGTTGGGACTAAAACTGGACTACTTCATTTCTACACATAATAAGAACTAAACGTCTAAATTTGAGGTCTCTAGAACTTACCATTTAGGCTGTGTGTCACACAACGATTTTATTTAATAAGTAGGGTTAAAATCGGGAGTTTCTTTAAGCGATAAGATCTGAAATGAAAAATTAAACGCAGTAATGTAAAATAGCGTTCACGGATAAATATTAATAGAAATCAAGAATGTATAATGCCAGCATCCATGCATTATCTCAGCACATCAGATGGCTAAGATAAACAGACCGACGTCCAACATCTCACATCTGCGGTGCATTACTTGCATCAGTCCGCTCGTGCGCCTGCGCAGGGAGCCCGCATACCATCACTAGATCCAGTGCAGATTGCTGCATGCGCCGGTACTACGGTACAATGAATACGCATGTCTTATCTTGCGCTGACAGCTGAGGATCTGACAAATACGAATACAACATTTATTCATTTACTGCCCGTACGTTGTCGTAGGTTACAATTTTGACATTCGAGGGCTATATGTTTCTTCTTTCTCAAATGTTATCACCATTCACCACACGCATAGTTGTGCAGCCGCGTCGGCGTGGCCGCGCTGCGGACAGGCTGCGGACAGGCTGCGGACAGGCTGCGGACAGGCTGCGGGCAGGCTGTGGGCAGGCGAGGCGCGCCGTCCTCTCACCAAATCTGGAAAGTGACATTTCTAAGATGGTCATCTGGGTTTACAGCTCATCAAGAGCTGTCTGATTCCCCTATCTTATGAGATTGAGTGGGTACACTCCGTCTTATCTATCGTCTACCTACTCTACCGTCTTCGAGAGGTCGCAGGTTCAAATACCGTCATGTACGAGGGTCATTCAATAAATACTTAGCCTACAAAAAGTACACGAAAATTTTGGAAAAGTGGCAATTTATTTTTCAACATAGTCTCCTTTTAGTTCGATACACTTAGCCCAGCGATGCTCCAACTTTTTTAACCCGTCCGAAAAATAGTTTTTGTCAAACTCTTCAAAATAGGCCTCCGTGGCGGCGATGACCTCCTCATTTGATCCATATCTATTCCCGGTAAGTGATTTTTTCAGATTAGGAAACAGAAAGAAGTCTCAAGGGGCCAAATCTGGAGAATACGGTGGATGGGGCAGCAATTCGTAACGTAATTCGACCAATTTGGCCATGGCAACGGCAGACGTGTGAACCGGTGCGTTGTCGTGGTGAAACAGCACTTTTTTCTTCGCCAGATGGGGTCGTTTTTTCTTTAATTCGGCGTCGAATCGGCCCAATAAATCGGCATAGTAAAGCCCTGTAATTGTTTTACCCTTCTCGAGGTAATCGATGGCCATCGGTGGCCACCAAAACGGTGGCCATAACTTTTCCGGCCGATTTTACAGTTTTCGCCTTCTTTGGAGCACGTTCCGGGGAACGTGCTCCAAAGAAGGCGAAAACTGTCCGGGGTCTGGATCCATTGTTTTGATTGCCCCTTGGTCTCTGGTGTGTACCAGTGGATCCAGGTTTCATCGACGGTCACAAAACGACGCAAAAACTCAGCTGGATTCCGCTTAAACAGCGCCAAACACGTCTCCGATGTGGTCTCACGGTTGCGCTTGTTTTCCGGTGTGAGTAAACGCGGCACCCATCGCGCCGACAGCTTTCTCATGCCGAGTTCCTCGTGAAGAATATGATGCACTGTTCCTTCTGAAATGCCTACAGTCTCAGCTAGCTCCCGAACCTTCAATCGGCGATCTGCCAATACGAGATCATGGATTTTTTTAATGTTTTCCTCCGTAGCAGCTGTTTTCGGTGCACCTGGAAAGGTTCATCAAAAACCGACGTACGGCCACGTGCAAACTCGTTGAACCAATTCTTGACGGTGGCCATCGATGGAGAAGAGTCACCGTACACAGCATCCAAGCGCTCTTTGATTTCGATGCGCGTTTTCCCTTCCAAAAATAGGAATCGAATCACCGAACGATATTGCTCTTTTTCCATTTTTGTAAAACCGATCGACACGTTCGCTTCCATAAGTTGTCAAATTAAAACAAATGAAGGGATTGGAATGAAAATTTGAAAAAAGAATTAAAAAAGAATGTGCTACACTGTGGTAAAACTCTTGAAACTACAGCGCCCTCTGGCGATGAGGCAAGGTACTTATTGAATGCACCTCATACCAGTAGATTCTATTGCTCGTAATATATAAGTGCGCAGTGCTGATGTACTCTCAAACGCTGAAGTGAGGAAACTGGCAAATAATATAATATTGATTCACATAAAATTCGAAGACATTTGTGTGACAGTATACATGAGAGTACTCGCGAGGCGCACTGAATCCTTTACCATCTGTCACTAGGCCTTTTTCCGGACCACCATGCCTCAAGCTGGTGAGGCCACTGACCTAAAGCAGGATTATCTATGAAGAACCACTGACACGACGAATTCTTTTTTTGGAAAACAGGTTTGTAAACCTTGTTTTTGGACTTTCCTTCGTTCCATGTTCCTGTTACGTTAGAACAGTCTTATCAAGTTCTGATGGACGGTTACTTCATACAAAATAGCACTTCAATCCGAGCAGTTTAGGCGTGGTAACTGGCATTGTGTGTATGTCACGACACGGAACGTAGTCACGGCAGCGGGTCATGAACCCCCGCCTTGAAGCCGGCGGGGGCGGCGGCGGCGGTAGCGGTGGCGTCCCGGTCGATACCAGACAGACGATGAGGTCGGCGGCTTTGCACGTCACGTGACAGAACCGGCCCAACGTTACAGCTTGCTGGCCGAGTCTCCATTCTCCACTAGACACAACCAGCCGAGGACAATCGAGATGTGTAGAAGGATACGTTCATCTCGACGTCTCTCCCGAAAACACAGAATCTACTAAAAATAAAGCTGAAGATTTTGTTTGAACGCACTAATCTCTGGAACTACCAGTCGGATTATAAAAAATATTTTTATATTTGATAGCCCAGTTCTTGAGGAAGAACTGGGCTATCACGTCCTTAGGAAGGCAAAAGAAGTAATAGCGAGGACGGGCGAAGCGACGCGGTGAGTCGGGCGCCGAGGGCGGCTGTGGCACAGCTAGTAAATAATATCACTAGTATTATAATTATACTACGTACCGAAATAAATTAGTTTATAGGGACTTAAAAAGTTCACAAAGCCTTGTGCGTTTGCTGTAAATGAAACTGACGTGCGTTAATAAGATCTAAGCGAGTTGTACTCCACGTGATGTAAACGTGACATGAAAACAGGCGAGGTGTCGCCCGTGCATTGGAGCAGGCGTCTAACGAGGTGGATTGGATGTGGGTGGCTCTATGCAAATGATGTCACACGTCTGAGCTCTGAAATGTGGCACAAGGACCAATCGACCTGACTCCCCAGCACTGGTTTATAACTATTTGACGAGTCGGTAACCGAATCCTCCAGATCTCCATACAGAAACTGACACTTCGATCACCGAATCGACATGATGGTTGTAATACCTTTACGACATCTGTGGCCAGTGGCTGAAAGCCCGTCTGACACGCAGAAGGTTGCGGGTGCATGTAGTTCCTATAACAGAAGCTTGGCTTACTTTGGGGCTAGATAGATGATGCTGTGTGAAAATGTCCAGCATTATTTATTTATACCTGTGCTAGGTTTTCTATTCGCAGCCACACAGATACGTCTTCAGTGAATTTATTATTACCTTTTCTGAATAGGTGGAGTTCAATGTCATTTACAAATAAAAAGAACAACGATCGTCACGACAACACGGCGTAGATGAGTATATGAAGCATGTTTTATTGGTCGTTCATTTGCGGCTCGCTACGCTACCGACCTCGTAATTAGGACAAGTTGATTCAATTAATGTTGCATTGCGGTGCACACGACTCCCGACCCCCGACCCCCGACCCGTGACCTCACAGGGGGCGGCTGTGGCTCCAATACGCGATGTGTCTCTTCGCATACACTTCTAGGCTCTGTGCATTGAGTTCGTGGATTCCATTTGACGTGGTTGGCTGGCTGTCTCTTGTGTATGTTGCATGTGTGATTTTAGTCGGTTAGGTTTCCACAGGTAAACTTTGTGTATGCCGCGGGATTCGATTTGACATGGTTGGCTGTTTTCTGGTTGCTTATCAATCTACACATTCATACTTCCACCAGGCTGTAAGGGATCACCCCTCGCAGTCAGGCCTCATATGAGACTATATTTGAGCGAAAAGTTAATTACTAATTTTGGGTAAAATATTCTCGGCTGATGCCTTTTTTCCAGTATTAACGAGTAGGAGTCATTATCGTCCAGATTAAATGTTAATGTTTGAATTATGCTATTCCCGGTTGATTTTGAATTCCAAATATATTTAAAGTGCAAGCTGTCTGTTTATCGCATAACAGTATTTGCAAAATTTTCCCAGTATAATATCAGGCACAGTGTCCTGTGTTTGATTGCTCATTGCAATCCATTTCTCTGCGAGAATGGAACGCTCGACCCAATTAATGTGTTGCGCCTCTGCGAACGCTGCGTTTCGTTCTTAAACTCCGTGAACGCTTTGTGCGATGCTCCGAGATATTATAAGGGGTCATCCGAGACCATTGTTGCTATTATGTTTAGATAAAAAATTTATATTCAATGACAATCAGTTGGACAGACAATACAAATTAACAGTTTTCGCACATAATTTTTCCTGTCGAACCTTACAAGGAACGGCCTAATTTTTAATATTTTACCATTGTTATCGCAAAATATACTTATCCTGAAAACCACTCGTTTATTCATAAAGCACACAACAGATAACAAATTCGTCACCAGTTACCATATACTATTTAACTAAATTTGATTTATCATTGTAATATCACGGGGATTCCCCGATCGTACTACAGTCTGCTCTCGGCGCTATGATAATGCAGTAGACTTTTGGCCAAACCCTCGATAGAAACCGCCCTCCGATTGACCCCTCACAATTAATTCTAATTTATTACAATCGCTTTTATTGGCCATTCGTTTTAAAGGTCCGTTGTTAGAGGGCAACAGCGACATTTATGTTTAATGTCGTTAGTAAACGTTGCCGGAAAATAGAACGACTTCGAAAATCTCGTTTACAAGAATATCCAAGTCAAATTCATTTATTCATTAAAATCACTTTGAAAACAACTATTATTACCTACATTTTTTGTAGTCTATCGTCCAAATCGAAGAATTTTTATAACAAAAATACCTACTTTTAGAATCGGCGCCTTATCATTTCAGTGTCATGTCTAGGCAGAGGGCCCTTAACGTCTAAGGTGTAGTGTGACAGAAATTACCATGCTCTTCGGCGGAGGTGACCAGCATGCAAAGAATAGAACATGGAAATTGCTCTCCAGTAGCCTAATACTCTTTAGCATTTCTTACAACAGAGCACTAGCGTGCTGCGGAGGGAACAACTCCGGCTGTCATAGTATTGCGCCCTATCAGGGCAGTCGGGCACCAGCTCACACGGAGTTACGTTCATGGCGGCGTTGTGTTGTGTTCCAGGCAAGGTGGTGTGCGGCGCGTGCGGCGGCAAGTGCAGCGGCGAGGTGCTGCGAGTCTCCGACAAGTACTTCCACACGGCGTGCTTCACCTGCCGCACCTGCGCCGCCTCGCTCGCCAAGGGCGGCTTCTTCTGCAAGGACTCGCACTACTACTGTCCGCAGGTACCCACATTTACTGTTATGCTGCTTTTACACACCGTGGCCAGTCAGGAGTTATATTGTTCGATTGAATGAAAATATATTTTTTTTGTTTAAAATACTTCATTTGCTTGATACCGTATGAAAAAGTTCACTCATTTCATTCGATTGAATGATTCAACTGCCCGACTGGCAACGGTGTGAAAGCATCACACCTTATAATGTTAGATCTAGATGCAATCTAACAGCACTCAAAATCAGCAAGTTAAAGTGGCAATGGGCAGACCTTACTCGCAGAACCGACTGAACCGAGAAATAAAGGTCCAGGAATGGCAAACATGAATTCATTAAGTCATTAGCAAGAGTATTTGCCGATGGCTAGCATTAGCTGGGAGTCAATACAGTCGTTGAAATTGCTGAGTTCGTGGTTTGGATCCCGGACTAGTCGCAGATGTTTCTGCCCGCGTCTTGAACCTGAAGTTCTAGTAGTGCCTTGTTTGATTGATCCTGACAGGATTACCAGCGTGCGTTCGGGACGCGATGCGCGGCCTGCAGCCAGTACGTGGAGGGTGAGGTGGTGTCCGCGCTCGGCAACACCTACCACCAGAAGTGCTTCACATGCGCCAGGTGCAAGTGAGTACTACGCTCTATTATACTCAGACAGCTGGTACTGGGACTCTCCCTGCATCACCGAAGGTGTGGTCGGTTGTGATTCCAGACGCGCGTTCCCCTCGGGCGAGAAGGTGACGTACACTGGCGCGGAGGTGGTGTGCTCTGCATGCGTGTCGGCAGGCGCCCAGCAGCAGCCGCAGCCGCAGCGGCAGACGGCGCGCGCCGCCCCCTCCCCGCTCTCCGCGCCCCTCGCCTCGCCCCTCGCCTCCTCCGGCACGTTGTCGCACGCGCCGCCCACACCCGAGCCCCGGCTGCCCAGCGCCGACGTGGAGCGACCCCCCGGCGACCCCAACGGTGACCGACCCTTGCAGAACTTCTTTCACGCTGTCATTTAATTATGTACATCGGCAGCAAGTGCCGCTTGTTTTTTTATCGTAAAGTATAAATTTCTAGTTCATTGTCTTTCTCTTTATTTGCATAATTTTGTATTGTTTCAAATTCTAAATTCTGACAGACTCTTGGTAAACCTGCAAAACTTGTATTCTATGGCAATTGGCGAAGAAGGCGTCTTGAATAATGTATGAGGAACCAAGCATTTGATGAACTTTGACATGGAGCGGATGTGATGGGATTAGTTGATTGCCCCCAAATTTGAAACAATATTTCCTGCCTCAACGAACTAAAGTTAATGTTGTTTAGAGACAGGAAAGATCCAGTGTACAAAATGTACATGGCAGAATGAACCATTCCGCTGATAGTAGTTTTGTTTATGTTTCAGAATGTGCGGGCTGCGGACATGAACTATCCGAAGGACAAGCATTAGTAGCCCTGGACAGGTATGAACATTATAATAATATCGACGAAGAAATCATCAGATAATAGAATAGAATAGACAGTTTGCCCGAACACATGTAAATAGATGAGCCATGCACACGCGAATCATTTCAATAATTGTAAGGAAATTGTGTTCCTTCTTAATTGATATTTACTTATTTTAAAAAGCGATACCGTACAATAATTTTATCTCTTAATCGTAATATAGTAATATAGTAATCGTATATATAGTCGTCGATTTCAATGACGGCGACCCTACTAAATTCTACTAAACTTAACTTACTTCCTATCGTGAGCCCTGATATGGCTCGCTAGACCAAACTTTTAAAAAGCCGATCACACGTATGGCGATAGAGTTGGCCTCAAGAATTGTAAGCGTATGTGTAGGAGGGCTTAGGTCGTTCCTTGCGTCTACGGCGTTTTTCGTCAAGTGTTCTGAGACGGCTTTCTTCGAATTTTTTAACCTTATTGCAGATGGTAGATGACCTTTTTGGAGCGAGCTCCTCCCAACATATATTTTTTACTCAGCACGCAAACATATCAAACCGGTAGGCACGGATATATTTTTGTTGTAGTAGCGTGGCGAGTACGGATATATTTGCTGCAGTAACGCAGTAAATACTGTAGATCGCGGTGGACATGAATACATTTGTAATAATAACGCGGCAATAGCTGTGGTAACGCAGCAGGCACAGATATAGTTGCTTAAGAAAGGCGGTTAACATGGATAGGTATTTATGGTGTAGCAAGACAAGGGTGTAGTAACGAAGGAGATACGGATTGTAGTATTGGTTGTGGTAACGCGACGGGCACGGATATCTGTTCCAGACAGTGGCACACGTGGTGCTTCGCGTGCGTGGCTTGCGGCTGCGTGCTGCAGGGGGAGTACATGGGGCGCGGGGGGGCGCCTTACTGCGAGCGCGACTACCAGCGCCTGTTCGGCGTGCGCTGCGCCTACTGTGCCCGATACATCTCCGGGAAGGTAGGTGCCTCGCGGAGTGTGATGCTGCGGGAGTGCCGCGGAGGATTGTCAGCGTGCAGAGCGGGAGGAACATGCGTGTGAATGTGGCGCTGTGCGTTGTGTTTCAGGTGCTGCAGGCGGGTGAGAACCACCACTTCCACCCGACGTGCGCGCGCTGCTCCAAGTGCGGGGACCCCTTCGGCGACGGCGAGGAGATGTTCCTGCAGGGAGCCGCCATCTGGCACCCGCGCTGCGGCCCCGCGCCCCACGCCGCCCTGCCCAGCCCCGCCCCCACCCCCGCCGACACGCTGCCCGACCGCGCCTCCTCCGAGCTGCAGGTACACACACACACACACACACACCCGCCGACACGCTGCCCGACCGCGCCTCCTCCGAGCTGCAGGTACACACACACACACACACACACACACACACACACACACACCCGCCGACACGCTGCCCGACCGCGCCTCCTCCGAGCTGCAGGTACACACACACACACACACACACACACACACACACCCGCCGACACGCTGCCCGACCGCGCCTCCTCCGAGCTGCAGGTACACACACACACACACACACACACCCGCCGACACGCTGCCCGACCGCGCCTCCTCCGAGCTGCAGGTACACACACACACACACACACACACACACGCCGACACGCTGCCCGACCGCGCCTCCTCCGAGCTGCAGGTACACACACACACACACACACACACCCGCCGACACGCTGCCCGACCGCGCCTCCTCCGAGCTGCAGGTACACACACACACACACACACACACCCGCCGACACGCTGCCCGACCGCGCCTCCTCCGAGCTGCAGGTACACACACACACACACACCCGCCGACACGCTGCCCGACCGCGCCTCCTCCGAGCTGCAGGTACACACACACACACACACACACCCGCCGACACGCTGCCCGACCGCGCCTCCTCCGAGCTGCAGGTACACACACACACACACACACACCCGCCGACACGCTGCCCGACCGCGCCTCCTCCGAGCTGCAGGTACACACACACACACACACACACACCCGCCGACACGCTGCCCGACCGCGCCTCCTCCGAGCTGCAGGTACACACACACACACACACCCGCCGACACGCTGCCCGACCGCGCCTCCTCCGAGCTGCAGGTACACACACACACACACACACACCCGCCGACACGCTGCCCGACCGCGCCTCCTCCGAGCTGCAGGTACACACACACACCCGCGCCAATGCCGCGGGTGTGACTGTTTCTCTTTTATAAATGCATATGATCCTGCATTTTGATGTTGTTACGAGTACACTAGTTGATGTCTCATGAGCACTTGTATGTTCTTTTATTATTAAATTGTCTCAAAATAAGTTGATATGATTAATTTGCCGAAAGTTATTCCTGTGTGAGTTATCCTTTGTAACTATCAACATATTTTGAAATAAGCCGATATTTAGTTGATATTTTATTCATTTAGTTGTTCATATTTTTTTCATTTCAGTTACTTTTTGTTCAACCTTTTGACATGCATTGCACCCAACAAATACATCTTGACTATAAACTGCTATTACTCTAAAATTAACTATAAATGCGAAATTATTATTTATTGTTGACTTCAGTTACGTTTTGAATCTCATTATTCTAATTCTATGAAGTAGGTAATTTCGTATCTGTCGAAATGTTAATGTGAAAGCAAACACGCACTAAACAAACAGCTATTTCAGAAAATTTTATTCCAAAAACTATCGTGAACTTGACTATTCATATTGTAAAAACGGGAATTTTCACGTACTGCACTATCGGTGAAGGCACCGACTAAGTTTCGACTCATTCCGAGAGTCTTCATCAGGGTGAGTGGTTGCGACTTTCTCCTTCCGCGTCGCGCCGTGCACTACGCGCTGCCGCACGTTGTGCGCGGTTATAAAGGCGCGTGAGTGGAGGGGGCGATTGTGTTCGTAGCGTTGTTGTAACTGCAGGTGGTAGGGGTGCTACATCGTCTACGCTACTGCTCACGTCGATGCAATAACCTATTCCTGGAGGAGCCAGACAGGCTACGCTCACTGTGGCAACGTCAGATTCGACTCCCCCGTTATCATGACGCGGATCTTGTGAGGAACGAAAAACTTTTCTCTTGCCTTTTCTTTTTTCGTTCCTCGCAAGATCCGCGAAGCTATCGAGATAGGTCGTCTACCAAACTTTAACAGAGACCGTGGATGGGCTTTACCCCCCGCCTGGAAGTCATGTCTGTATGGACTGCATGATAACGGGGGAGTCGAATCTGACATTGCCACAGTGAGCGTAGCCTGTCTGGCTCCTCCAGGAATAGGTTATTGCATCGACGTGAGCAGTAGCGTAGACGATGTAGCACCCCTACCACCTGCAGTTACAACAACGCTACGAACACAATCGCCCCCTCCACTCGCGCGCCTTTATAACCGCGCACAACGTGCGGCAGCGCGTAGTGCACGGCGCGACGCGGAAGGAGAAAGTCGCAACCACTCACCCTGATGAAGACTCTCGGAATGAGTCGAAACTTAGTCGGTGCCTTCACCGATAGTGCAGTACGTGAAAATTCCCGTTTTTACAATATGAATATTTCAGAAAAGCTTGACGATGTAGTTCGCTTGAAGATTCCTGATTGAACATTTTACATTTACTTCAGACAATGGTCTTCGATCCTCATAATTATTGTTAAACGAGTACTTTATAATTAAAAAAAAACATTTGATCATCTAGTGCTGTGCCTAAGCTGAGTGTGGCACTAGCCGAGTGTTATGCGTTGGGTGGAATGTGAGTAGCGTAGTGCATGCGTTGCGTTGCGTTGCGTTGCGTGACGTCACGTGGTGTGTTTGTTGTGCAGTTCTCGCTGCGCTCGCGCACGCCCAGCGTCAACGGATCCTACTGCAGCCCCTACAGTAGCCTCAACAGAAAGGTTACATTTTTATTTTATGATTTACTTTATTTTAAGTTTAATTACGTTCTTGAACCGAAAATTTATATGCGTGCTTTTAAACTTGCATTTTATTTCTTGACAGACAAACGATTGCTTATCAACTTTTTAGTTTTGCTTATTTTGAAAACATAATAATTTGAGATGAAATTAATCAAAATATAATGGTAAAAATCAATTTATAATTTTCTCGTTCAAGAGCGTCTTAATTTTCTTTTATTTTTATTCACTTTTACATGTTTTCGTTTTGTATGTGAGTATTTAGTGAATATCTATTATATCATTTTTATTTATTCAAGGATGTTGTTGCACCATGTAGTGAGTCGTGCGTGAGCATGTGGGTGTGTAACATTGTATATATTTAGTGCGGGTAAGACTGCCCCTGTATTACACTGCCTCGGCATTCTCGGCAGGCTCTCCCCCGCACGTGGAACGGGTGCGGGTTTGTCCTGTTCAAAAAGTTTATCAAAGCTGGTCAACAACGACAACAGTGTCAAAAATTACACACAATCTGTGTCATCACATCTATCACTATGGACAATTATGTAATTTTCTGTTCCTACTTAAAGTTTTAATCTTAACGTTGCAGATGTCTTTCTAGAAAATATTTTACTATTATTTTAAATACAAGCCTGGACGCAGATCACAAGAAATAACGGCCATCGCTATTTTAACGTTTCTTTCCTCCTGATACTCCGAGCCAATAATGTTTCGTTCACTCTACTTCGCTTCCCAGTTCCCGCCAAAGTGCGAGGATAACGGTGGAATAAAATGCCACCATAATGTTTCACAAGTTATTTATGTTGGCTGATTTGAATTTTATGTAATAAATACATTTTTTAAACACATTTCAATTATTTGTATTTTTGAACGACAGTGATAAACAATGCGACAGGAGCACCGGACTTCTGCCACACACATAGTTTATCTGTATCGCTCAATATGATTGATGGTCCGAGTTTGTAATGATAGTGTGTAATCGTGTCGCAGTACGGCACGGGGTACCGCAGCGGCGGCGTCTCGCCCGGGCTGGTGCTGCGCGAGTACTCGTCGGGCGCCTGCTCCCCGCATCGCATCACCACCTACTCCTACCTCACCAGCGAGCCCAGCTACCTGCGCCGCCCGCTCGCGCCCTCCGACCGGCAGCCCGCCTCGCCGCACTTCCACCGCCCGCCCTGTGAGTGTGCTACCTCGCCTCCCGCGCCTCCCGCGCCTCCCCCTCCCGCGCCTGCCTCCCGCGCCTGCCTCCCGCGCCTGACCGGGCTCTGTGTGTCGCAGCGTCGTCGTCGACGCGGGCGTCCTCCCGCGCGGGCGCCTCCAGCGCGGACCGCGGCTCGCGCGGCTGTCGCCCCGGCGGGATGCGGGTGCTGGTCGACTCCATGCGCAGCGAGACGCCGAGGCCGAAGTCGCCGCACATGAACAACGAGGTAAACAATGCACTTGCATAGAATCACTCACCCTACCTCTACCTCTACCGATAGTACATTAGCTTTCTACCGATACATATGATAGGTTTATGATATGTGAGGTGTGGTCGAGTGGTGATCGAGGTCGTGGTGTTCAGGAGCCGATCGAGCTGTCGCATTACCCGTCGGCGTACAAGCCGCCGCCCGGCGCGCAGTCCAAGATAGAGCGGGACGACTTCCCCGCGCCGCCCTACCCCTACACCGATCCAGGTAACGAGAACTGAACTCTCACGGTTCGCCGCGAGTCGGTCGATCCTTTTTACTTCAGTGGACTGCATGAACATAAATAAATGAACATTTTAATACAGCACTTTTTGAGTCATCTATTTTGAATTCCGATTTAGCTATCGCAACATATAGAACAACATTCGGTTCGGTTTGATATAGTTAAAGACGCGTGTCCAGAGAGCTGACTCTTATCTGCGTGAACGCATCAGCAATGCCATTCAGCGTGGCGATGCGGCTAGTATTTTGGGAACGCTTCCGTCTGGTAGTGATCTGGATCAGTCGAGCTATCTATGGGTCGTTTGCATCGGTCTTTAGATAGCTAGCTGTTTCATCTGTATTTTTATATATAGCTACTTGTACATAGTTGTATGAATAAATGAACCCGTGTTAAGGATCTGTGCGTGAACATGTGTAGAGCGTCGGCGCCGCTGGTCGGACACGTACAAGGGCGTGCCGGAGAGCGACGACGAGACGGACGGCAGCAACGGGAACGGAGACGGGAACGGACATCTCAACGGACACCTCAACGGACACTCCGACCCGCGTCGGCAGCTGCGGCGCGAGGAACACGAGCTCGCTAAGATACACTCCGGCATGGCGCAGGTACCCGCCCACACCAGCCCACACCAGCCCACACCAGCCCACACCTAACTATACTCTATTATAATTATAATAATGATGATCCTCGCCGCGGAACAATCAGTGTTTGTATGATCTGCAAATATTTGTCTCGGGTCTATGCATAATATGCATGTATTTTATAAAAAAGTATATAAGCTCTCGGAAGACCTGTCTTATTATGCATCCGATCTGTGCCGTTTTGTAAAATATTTCCTCACAAATAAATGTATTTATTTTTTAAGGTATTCCTCAAAGAAGTGAAAGAGCGAGAAAAAATACAGCAATGGAAGAAACAAAATATGGACCCGCGGAATGCGAGCAGGTGTGTGTTACGCGGTTATATTTAAGTGTGATATTGTATGTGATGTCAGACGCACAAGCACGAGTGAGCCACTCGCTGACAATTCATCGCGTTATATCGGAGCTCTCTTTAGTTATGATCCTCGGAACACTACAAACTGTCAACTCCATAGAAAGGTCACTTATTCTATTTTCTAGGTTTTCTCTATTTACATCTTTATATCTCTATTTTTATCCTACTCATATTATTAATGCAAAAGTTTGTGTGCGTAAATGTTTGTAACCACACGTATCTTCGTAACTACTTAACCGGTTTAGAAAAAAAATGGAATGCAGATTGTTTATGTTCTAAAATAACAATAATTTTCAAAAATCAACCCCTCAGGGAATTAAACAGGGTGATAGATTTTCTATAGAAAATTTAAGTCTTACGCTATTTTATTCAAAATACGACGCGGGCGAAGCCGCGGGCAGAAGCTAGTATATTATTATTAGTTCTTTTTGATTTTTCATTGATATTTGATTGCATTTTGCGGTCGTGTTCAGAATAATAGATGTAAGATGGCATCGCTTCATCTGGTGGGGGTATAACTGAAATAAGTTTATGTTTATTTTGTTAGTTCATTATTTTTGAATACAGTAAAATATATTAGTAAGTTTGAATATACTTACTAATATATTTTATGTAACTATTTTCTCTCATATGTTTAGAAAAATGCCGTGTAATCCCTGTCTCGGGCTTACAAACGTCAACATGTTTGTAATAATGCACCAACGACCTTTTTATCACAATGTTCAATGCGTAGGTACATCGTGTGTTTGTTTACCGGCAGGACTCCGTCCGCGTCCCGCGAGGCGGCGCCGCGGCTGCGCTACTCCTCGCCGGTGGGCGCTTCGCCCTCGCGCCACCTCGACCACCCGCGCCCCGCGCTCGACTCCGACCTCTACGACACACACGCTTCCAGCCACATACCCAGCTACAACGGTAACCTAATACTACCAAACACACACACACACACACACACACACACACACACCCCGACACTGAGTATACACCACAAATATACCCATCCAAGCACACACACTCACACTCATTCTTACACAGTGATTCAATGATAAATCCGTGGCGCGGTGCATTTGCTTGTTGATTAGCATCGGGTATTTCATTTCAGAGTTATTCTTCAATAGTTTCCTTATGAGACGCTATCACCATTACGTTCACTTGTATTAGACTTTTTACATGTTTAATTGTCCAAAATCAACAACACAACATTACACACTAAATTAATCACACCAACAATTATATTGAATGTATATTGTCGTTCTTGCGAGACTTGACTTGATCATCAAAATACAATTACTAAATCGTATTTTTTTTCATTTAAATCTCATCAGAGCGACATATTCAACATTGTTATTTTAAAATTGAAGTTATTTGCAATCGTTCAAAATAAGGATACACACACAAAACTTAAATAATATGATTTCATAAAATGACTTTGTAAATTTACTTATTTTGGTATTTATCCCTTCGGCTGCGCCAACATTAAAATCCTTAATTTGGACGAATATTTATGTTGTCTTACTATGTGTATAATTGTGGCCCTTGCCTAATCCTAACCTACATCATTCGTCATCTGCAACTAAACAATAACTAACGTGCACCGGTCTCTATGGATACTTGTCTTAACGTTAATCTGTCTTGGCTTTGATTGAATAGTCTTTAGTTATCCTCTTTTAGGTAAGAATGGAGGCATAGTATATTTTGTGTAATTTTGATTGTAGTACAAACGCATACTTACTATACTGAAAATGGTAAGTATTTCATTACAGCTTAGCATCAAAATATATTTTGATTATATTTATGTTACAAAACATGCTTTGCCTCTGCGGTCCTTCCATACTATACAGTGTTTTTTTTTAACTGGGACAGTACGAAAGCACCCATAACCAGAGGAGATACAGGTGTAGTTCTATTAAAACATCAGCTCCTTTTTGGAGAAAAATATTTTGACATTAAAAATGTTTGGTCAAACGTGAGTAGCGCCTTAAAATGAATCAAATTGGGGGAAAAAATTATGCCAATCGACTCAGTCCTTTGTAAGGGTTATTTTTTTTGAGGCTACATAAAGTTTCAAAAGAAACTGCACCTGTATCTCCTCTGGTTATGGGTGCCTCCGTACTGTCTCAGTTAAAAAAAACACTGCTTATACCTACTGATAGTTATGTATTTTCAATAAGACAGTTCATTGCCATCACAAACGCTGCTAACCTCGCAAATTATAATAAACCTACCACTTTGTAAGGTCCATTAAAGTCCAGTAATGAAAGATTATGGTAGCGTTTGTGGTGACCCTGTACTGGTATACTGTCTGTGTCCCGAGGGTTGGAAGAGCTATTCCAATCAAGGAGTAGAGTTTTTCCGGGAAAATTTCTTCTAATAAAGGTGAGACAGCTAAATCAGAATATTATTTATTTAATTGATTGGTATTTTTTAGTCTGCTTTATACGACGCCACTTATATATTACTTTTGTTTTAAATTAAATAAAAAATCTAACAAAATAATACTTCAATAGTATATACTGTGTAATATATACTATTGTTTAGACTGTTAGAGTTTAGTGACTGTTAGAGTTTAGTGTTGCATCTAAGCTGATCTAGCAGATGTATCACTTACATTTTAAAAATTAGGTTCCTTAATTTGATGGTACTTACCTGTATATTTTTATTTTATTTTGCGTTTTAACCGTTAGTACATTTTCGTATTGAGCTTCAAGCTTCTTATACTTATTACTTTATATGTATTTTAGAACAGCTCTTATTTATAATCATATTTCGCTCATACTATTTAAGACTTCATTGAGGCAATTAAATAAGAAATAACATTCTATTTACTTTTGAACACCTATTTAAAATGATAAACTCACCCTATATCATATATAGCTATCCAAACATTGAATTATATTATTCATGTTGGATAATTATCTTCATTATTCATCATTATTTTGTACCGAAAGTACAGCACCGGTTATTGTACCTATTTATTTTGTAAATTAGTTTTTTATCTTAATGGCTGTGATAATTATGTTCTATTTATATATTTTTTGCAGAACTGTTGGTTTAACAACAGTTCAATCTTGGATCGATGTATAGGGAATGGTTGTTTCGATAGCAAGCCGTGTACTGCAGTAGATCCTATCCCGCCGGCTGCGCCGAGCGAAAAATCTAACTAAATCTGGAGTTCGGATCGTGCGTTCCGCTTTTCGATCGCATCTTGCTTGGAAATAACCATCCTCGTCGTCGATATGTGCTTGTAGGGGTCTGTGCGAGTATTGTGTTAGTGTATGTGTGTGTGTATGTGTATGTGTGGTGTAGCTCGGCACGCAGCCCCGCGGCCGGGCTACGCGCTGCGCTCCTGCACGCTGCCGGCGCGCGCCGCCCCGCCGCTCTCCGCCGACCTCAGCGTCTCGCCCCCGCATCTCAACGTGAGTACTGTGTTAGTGTATGTGTGTGTGTGTGTGTATGTGTGGTGTAGCTCGGCACGCAGCCCCGCGGCCGGGCTACGCGCTGCGCTCCTGCACGCTGCCGGCGCGCGCCGCCCCGCCGCTCTCCGCCGACCTCAGCGTCTCGCCCCCGCATCTCAACGTGAGTACTGTGTTAGTGTATGTGTGTGTGTGTGTGTATGTGTGGTGTAGCTCGGCACGCAGCCCCGCGGCCGGGCTACGCGCTGCGCTCCTGCACGCTGCCGGCGCGCGCCGCCCCGCCGCTCTCCGCCGACCTCAGCGTCTCGCCCCCGCATCTCAACGTGAGTACTGTGTTAGTGTATGTGTGTGTGTGTGTGTATGTGTGGTGTAGCTCGGCACGCAGCCCCGCGGCCGGGCTACGCGCTGCGCTCCTGCACGCTGCCGGCGCGCGCCGCCCCGCCGCTCTCCGCCGACCTCAGCGTCTCGCCCCCGCATCTCAACGTGAGTACTGTGTTAGTGTATGTGTGTGTGTGTGTGTATGTGTGGTGTAGCTCGGCACGCAGCCCCGCGGCCGGGCTACGCGCTGCGCTCCTGCACGCTGCCGGCGCGCGCCGCCCCGCCGCTCTCCGCCGACCTCAGCGTCTCGCCCCCGCATCTCAACGTGAGTACTGTGTTAGTGTATGTGTGTGTGTGTGTGTATGTGTGGTGTAGCTCGGCACGCAGCCCCGCGGCCGGGCTACGCGCTGCGCTCCTGCACGCTGCCGGCGCGCGCCGCCCCGCCGCTCTCCGCCGACCTCAGCGTCTCGCCCCCGCATCTCAACGTGAGTACTGTGTTAGTGTATGTGTGTGTGTGTGTGTATGTGTGGTGTAGCTCGGCACGCAGCCCCGCGGCCGGGCTACGCGCTGCGCTCCTGCACGCTGCCGGCGCGCGCCGCCCCGCCGCTCTCCGCCGACCTCAGCGTCTCGCCCCCGCATCTCAACGTGAGTACTGTGTTAGTGTATGTGTGTGTGTGTGTGTATGTGTGGTGTAGCTCGGCACGCAGCCCCGCGGCCGGGCTACGCGCTGCGCTCCTGCACGCTGCCGGCGCGCGCCGCCCCGCCGCTCTCCGCCGACCTCAGCGTCTCGCCCCCGCATCTCAACGTGAGTACTGTGTTAGTGTATGTGTGTGTGTGTGTGTATGTGTGGTGTAGCTCGGCACGCAGCCCCGCGGCCGGGCTACGCGCTGCGCTCCTGCACGCTGCCGGCGCGCGCCGCCCCGCCGCTCTCCGCCGACCTCAGCGTCTCGCCCCCGCATCTCAACGTGAGTACTGTGTTAGTGTATGTGTGTGTGTGTGTGTATGTGTGGTGTAGCTCGGCACGCAGCCCCGCGGCCGGGCTACGCGCTGCGCTCCTGCACGCTGCCGGCGCGCGCCGCCCCGCCGCTCTCCGCCGACCTCAGCGTCTCGCCCCCGCATCTCAACGTGAGTACTGTGTTAGTGTATGTGTGTGTGTGTGTGTATGTGTGGTGTAGCTCGGCACGCAGCCCCGCGGCCGGGCTACGCGCTGCGCTCCTGCACGCTGCCGGCGCGCGCCGCCCCGCCGCTCTCCGCCGACCTCAGCGTCTCGCCCCCGCATCTCAACGTGAGTACTGTGTTAGTGTATGTGTGTGTGTGTGTGTATGTGTGGTGTAGCTCGGCACGCAGCCCCGCGGCCGGGCTACGCGCTGCGCTCCTGCACGCTGCCGGCGCGCGCCGCCCCGCCGCTCTCCGCCGACCTCAGCGTCTCGCCCCCGCATCTCAACGTGAGTACTGTGTTAGTGTATGTGTGTGTGTGTGTGTATGTGTGGTGTAGCTCGGCACGCAGCCCCGCGGCCGGGCTACGCGCTGCGCTCCTGCACGCTGCCGGCGCGCGCCGCCCCGCCGCTCTCCGCCGACCTCAGCGTCTCGCCCCCGCATCTCAACGTGAGTACTGTGTTAGTGTATGTGTGTGTGTGTGTGTATGTGTGGTGTAGCTCGGCACGCAGCCCCGCGGCCGGGCTACGCGCTGCGCTCCTGCACGCTGCCGGCGCGCGCCGCCCCGCCGCTCTCCGCCGACCTCAGCGTCTCGCCCCCGCATCTCAACGTGAGTACTGTGTTAGTGTATGTGTGTGTGTGTGTGTATGTGTGGTGTAGCTCGGCACGCAGCCCCGCGGCCGGGCTACGCGCTGCGCTCCTGCACGCTGCCGGCGCGCGCCGCCCCGCCGCTCTCCGCCGACCTCAGCGTCTCGCCCCCGCATCTCAACGTGAGTACTGTGTTAGTGTATGTGTGTGTGTGTGTGTATGTGTGGTGTAGCTCGGCACGCAGCCCCGCGGCCGGGCTACGCGCTGCGCTCCTGCACGCTGCCGGCGCGCGCCGCCCCGCCGCTCTCCGCCGACCTCAGCGTCTCGCCCCCGCATCTCAACGTGAGTACTGTGTTAGTGTATGTGTGTGTGTGTGTGTATGTGTGGTGTAGCTCGGCACGCAGCCCCGCGGCCGGGCTACGCGCTGCGCTCCTGCACGCTGCCGGCGCGCGCCGCCCCGCCGCTCTCCGCCGACCTCAGCGTCTCGCCCCCGCATCTCAACGTGAGTACTGTGTTAGTGTATGTGTGTGTGTGTGTGTATGTGTGGTGTAGCTCGGCACGCAGCCCCGCGGCCGGGCTACGCGCTGCGCTCCTGCACGCTGCCGGCGCGCGCCGCCCCGCCGCTCTCCGCCGACCTCAGCGTCTCGCCCCCGCATCTCAACGTGAGTACTGTGTTAGTGTATGTGTGTGTGTGTGTGTATGTGTGGTGTAGCTCGGCACGCAGCCCCGCGGCCGGGCTACGCGCTGCGCTCCTGCACGCTGCCGGCGCGCGCCGCCCCGCCGCTCTCCGCCGACCTCAGCGTCTCGCCCCCGCATCTCAACGTGAGTACTGTGTTAGTGTATGTGTGTGTGTGTGTGTATGTGTGGTGTAGCTCGGCACGCAGCCCCGCGGCCGGGCTACGCGCTGCGCTCCTGCACGCTGCCGGCGCGCGCCGCCCCGCCGCTCTCCGCCGACCTCAGCGTCTCGCCCCCGCATCTCAACGTGAGTACTGTGTTAGTGTATGTGTGTGTGTGTGTGTATGTGTGGTGTAGCTCGGCACGCAGCCCCGCGGCCGGGCTACGCGCTGCGCTCCTGCACGCTGCCGGCGCGCGCCGCCCCGCCGCTCTCCGCCGACCTCAGCGTCTCGCCCCCGCATCTCAACGTGAGTACTGTGTTAGTGTATGTGTGTGTGTGTGTGTATGTGTGGTGTAGCTCGGCACGCAGCCCCGCGGCCGGGCTACGCGCTGCGCTCCTGCACGCTGCCGGCGCGCGCCGCCCCGCCGCTCTCCGCCGACCTCAGCGTCTCGCCCCCGCATCTCAACGTGAGTACTGTGTTAGTGTATGTGTGTGTGTGTGTGTATGTGTGGTGTAGCTCGGCACGCAGCCCCGCGGCCGGGCTACGCGCTGCGCTCCTGCACGCTGCCGGCGCGCGCCGCCCCGCCGCTCTCCGCCGACCTCAGCGTCTCGCCCCCGCATCTCAACGTGAGTACTGTGTTAGTGTATGTGTGTGTGTGTGTGTATGTGTGGTGTAGCTCGGCACGCAGCCCCGCGGCCGGGCTACGCGCTGCGCTCCTGCACGCTGCCGGCGCGCGCCGCCCCGCCGCTCTCCGCCGACCTCAGCGTCTCGCCCCCGCATCTCAACGTGAGTACTGTGTTAGTGTATGTGTGTGTGTGTGTGTATGTGTGGTGTAGCTCGGCACGCAGCCCCGCGGCCGGGCTACGCGCTGCGCTCCTGCACGCTGCCGGCGCGCGCCGCCCCGCCGCTCTCCGCCGACCTCAGCGTCTCGCCCCCGCATCTCAACGTGAGTACTGTGTTAGTGTATGTGTGTGTGTGTGTGTATGTGTGGTGTAGCTCGGCACGCAGCCCCGCGGCCGGGCTACGCGCTGCGCTCCTGCACGCTGCCGGCGCGCGCCGCCCCGCCGCTCTCCGCCGACCTCAGCGTCTCGCCCCCGCATCTCAACGTGAGTACTGTGTTAGTGTATGTGTGTGTGTGTGTGTATGTGTGGTGTAGCTCGGCACGCAGCCCCGCGGCCGGGCTACGCGCTGCGCTCCTGCACGCTGCCGGCGCGCGCCGCCCCGCCGCTCTCCGCCGACCTCAGCGTCTCGCCCCCGCATCTCAACGTGAGTACTGTGTTAGTGTATGTGTGTGTGTGTGTGTATGTGTGGTGTAGCTCGGCACGCAGCCCCGCGGCCGGGCTACGCGCTGCGCTCCTGCACGCTGCCGGCGCGCGCCGCCCCGCCGCTCTCCGCCGACCTCAGCGTCTCGCCCCCGCATCTCAACGTGAGTACTGTGTTAGTGTATGTGTGTGTGTGTGTGTATGTGTGGTGTAGCTCGGCACGCAGCCCCGCGGCCGGGCTACGCGCTGCGCTCCTGCACGCTGCCGGCGCGCGCCGCCCCGCCGCTCTCCGCCGACCTCAGCGTCTCGCCCCCGCATCTCAACGTGAGTACTGTGTTAGTGTATGTGTGTGTGTGTGTGTATGTGTGGTGTAGCTCGGCACGCAGCCCCGCGGCCGGGCTACGCGCTGCGCTCCTGCACGCTGCCGGCGCGCGCCGCCCCGCCGCTCTCCGCCGACCTCAGCGTCTCGCCCCCGCATCTCAACGTGAGTACTGTGTTAGTGTATGTGTGTGTGTGTGTGTATGTGTGGTGTAGCTCGGCACGCAGCCCCGCGGCCGGGCTACGCGCTGCGCTCCTGCACGCTGCCGGCGCGCGCCGCCCCGCCGCTCTCCGCCGACCTCAGCGTCTCGCCCCCGCATCTCAACGTGAGTACTGTGTTAGTGTATGTGTGTGTGTGTGTGTATGTGTGGTGTAGCTCGGCACGCAGCCCCGCGGCCGGGCTACGCGCTGCGCTCCTGCACGCTGCCGGCGCGCGCCGCCCCGCCGCTCTCCGCCGACCTCAGCGTCTCGCCCCCGCATCTCAACGTGAGTACTGTGTTAGTGTATGTGTGTGTGTGTGTGTATGTGTGGTGTAGCTCGGCACGCAGCCCCGCGGCCGGGCTACGCGCTGCGCTCCTGCACGCTGCCGGCGCGCGCCGCCCCGCCGCTCTCCGCCGACCTCAGCGTCTCGCCCCCGCATCTCAACGTGAGTACTGTGTTAGTGTATGTGTGTGTGTGTGTGTATGTGTGGTGTAGCTCGGCACGCAGCCCCGCGGCCGGGCTACGCGCTGCGCTCCTGCACGCTGCCGGCGCGCGCCGCCCCGCCGCTCTCCGCCGACCTCAGCGTCTCGCCCCCGCATCTCAACGTGAGTACTGTGTTAGTGTATGTGTGTGTGTGTGTGTATGTGTGGTGTAGCTCGGCACGCAGCCCCGCGGCCGGGCTACGCGCTGCGCTCCTGCACGCTGCCGGCGCGCGCCGCCCCGCCGCTCTCCGCCGACCTCAGCGTCTCGCCCCCGCATCTCAACGTGAGTACTGTGTTAGTGTATGTGTGTGTGTGTGTGTATGTGTGGTGTAGCTCGGCACGCAGCCCCGCGGCCGGGCTACGCGCTGCGCTCCTGCACGCTGCCGGCGCGCGCCGCCCCGCCGCTCTCCGCCGACCTCAGCGTCTCGCCCCCGCATCTCAACGTGAGTACTGTGTTAGTGTATGTGTGTGTGTGTGTGTATGTGTGGTGTAGCTCGGCACGCAGCCCCGCGGCCGGGCTACGCGCTGCGCTCCTGCACGCTGCCGGCGCGCGCCGCCCCGCCGCTCTCCGCCGACCTCAGCGTCTCGCCCCCGCATCTCAACGTGAGTACTGTGTTAGTGTATGTGTGTGTGTGTGTGTATGTGTGGTGTAGCTCGGCACGCAGCCCCGCGGCCGGGCTACGCGCTGCGCTCCTGCACGCTGCCGGCGCGCGCCGCCCCGCCGCTCTCCGCCGACCTCAGCGTCTCGCCCCCGCATCTCAACGTGAGTACTGTGTTAGTGTATGTGTGTGTGTGTGTGTATGTGTGGTGTAGCTCGGCACGCAGCCCCGCGGCCGGGCTACGCGCTGCGCTCCTGCACGCTGCCGGCGCGCGCCGCCCCGCCGCTCTCCGCCGACCTCAGCGTCTCGCCCCCGCATCTCAACGTGAGTACTGTGTTAGTGTATGTGTGTGTGTGTGTGTATGTGTGGTGTAGCTCGGCACGCAGCCCCGCGGCCGGGCTACGCGCTGCGCTCCTGCACGCTGCCGGCGCGCGCCGCCCCGCCGCTCTCCGCCGACCTCAGCGTCTCGCCCCCGCATCTCAACGTGAGTACTGTGTTAGTGTATGTGTGTGTGTGTGTGTATGTGTGGTGTAGCTCGGCACGCAGCCCCGCGGCCGGGCTACGCGCTGCGCTCCTGCACGCTGCCGGCGCGCGCCGCCCCGCCGCTCTCCGCCGACCTCAGCGTCTCGCCCCCGCATCTCAACGTGAGTACTGTGTTAGTGTATGTGTGTGTGTGTGTGTATGTGTGGTGTAGCTCGGCACGCAGCCCCGCGGCCGGGCTACGCGCTGCGCTCCTGCACGCTGCCGGCGCGCGCCGCCCCGCCGCTCTCCGCCGACCTCAGCGTCTCGCCCCCGCATCTCAACGTGAGTACTGTGTTAGTGTATGTGTGTGTGTGTGTGTATGTGTGGTGTAGCTCGGCACGCAGCCCCGCGGCCGGGCTACGCGCTGCGCTCCTGCACGCTGCCGGCGCGCGCCGCCCCGCCGCTCTCCGCCGACCTCAGCGTCTCGCCCCCGCATCTCAACGTGAGTACTGTGTTAGTGTATGTGTGTGTGTGTGTGTATGTGTGGTGTAGCTCGGCACGCAGCCCCGCGGCCGGGCTACGCGCTGCGCTCCTGCACGCTGCCGGCGCGCGCCGCCCCGCCGCTCTCCGCCGACCTCAGCGTCTCGCCCCCGCATCTCAACGTGAGTACTGTGTTAGTGTATGTGTGTGTGTGTGTGTATGTGTGGTGTAGCTCGGCACGCAGCCCCGCGGCCGGGCTACGCGCTGCGCTCCTGCACGCTGCCGGCGCGCGCCGCCCCGCCGCTCTCCGCCGACCTCAGCGTCTCGCCCCCGCATCTCAACGTGAGTACTGTGTTAGTGTATGTGTGTGTGTGTGTGTATGTGTGGTGTAGCTCGGCACGCAGCCCCGCGGCCGGGCTACGCGCTGCGCTCCTGCACGCTGCCGGCGCGCGCCGCCCCGCCGCTCTCCGCCGACCTCAGCGTCTCGCCCCCGCATCTCAACGTGAGTACTGTGTTAGTGTATGTGTGTGTGTGTGTGTATGTGTGGTGTAGCTCGGCACGCAGCCCCGCGGCCGGGCTACGCGCTGCGCTCCTGCACGCTGCCGGCGCGCGCCGCCCCGCCGCTCTCCGCCGACCTCAGCGTCTCGCCCCCGCATCTCAACGTGAGTACTGTGTTAGTGTATGTGTGTGTGTGTGTGTATGTGTGGTGTAGCTCGGCACGCAGCCCCGCGGCCGGGCTACGCGCTGCGCTCCTGCACGCTGCCGGCGCGCGCCGCCCCGCCGCTCTCCGCCGACCTCAGCGTCTCGCCCCCGCATCTCAACGTGAGTACTGTGTTAGTGTATGTGTGTGTGTGTGTGTATGTGTGGTGTAGCTCGGCACGCAGCCCCGCGGCCGGGCTACGCGCTGCGCTCCTGCACGCTGCCGGCGCGCGCCGCCCCGCCGCTCTCCGCCGACCTCAGCGTCTCGCCCCCGCATCTCAACGTGAGTACTGTGTTAGTGTATGTGTGTGTGTGTGTGTATGTGTGGTGTAGCTCGGCACGCAGCCCCGCGGCCGGGCTACGCGCTGCGCTCCTGCACGCTGCCGGCGCGCGCCGCCCCGCCGCTCTCCGCCGACCTCAGCGTCTCGCCCCCGCATCTCAACGTGAGTACTGTGTTAGTGTATGTGTGTGTGTGTGTGTATGTGTGGTGTAGCTCGGCACGCAGCCCCGCGGCCGGGCTACGCGCTGCGCTCCTGCACGCTGCCGGCGCGCGCCGCCCCGCCGCTCTCCGCCGACCTCAGCGTCTCGCCCCCGCATCTCAACGTGAGTACTGTGTTAGTGTATGTGTGTGTGTGTGTGTATGTGTGGTGTAGCTCGGCACGCAGCCCCGCGGCCGGGCTACGCGCTGCGCTCCTGCACGCTGCCGGCGCGCGCCGCCCCGCCGCTCTCCGCCGACCTCAGCGTCTCGCCCCCGCATCTCAACGTGAGTACTGTGTTAGTGTATGTGTGTGTGTGTGTGTATGTGTGGTGTAGCTCGGCACGCAGCCCCGCGGCCGGGCTACGCGCTGCGCTCCTGCACGCTGCCGGCGCGCGCCGCCCCGCCGCTCTCCGCCGACCTCAGCGTCTCGCCCCCGCATCTCAACGTGAGTACTGTGTTAGTGTATGTGTGTGTGTGTGTGTATGTGTGGTGTAGCTCGGCACGCAGCCCCGCGGCCGGGCTACGCGCTGCGCTCCTGCACGCTGCCGGCGCGCGCCGCCCCGCCGCTCTCCGCCGACCTCAGCGTCTCGCCCCCGCATCTCAACGTGAGTACTGTGTTAGTGTATGTGTGTGTGTGTGTGTATGTGTGGTGTAGCTCGGCACGCAGCCCCGCGGCCGGGCTACGCGCTGCGCTCCTGCACGCTGCCGGCGCGCGCCGCCCCGCCGCTCTCCGCCGACCTCAGCGTCTCGCCCCCGCATCTCAACGTGAGTACTGTGTTAGTGTATGTGTGTGTGTGTGTGTATGTGTGGTGTAGCTCGGCACGCAGCCCCGCGGCCGGGCTACGCGCTGCGCTCCTGCACGCTGCCGGCGCGCGCCGCCCCGCCGCTCTCCGCCGACCTCAGCGTCTCGCCCCCGCATCTCAACGTGAGTACTGTGTTAGTGTATGTGTGTGTGTGTGTGTATGTGTGGTGTAGCTCGGCACGCAGCCCCGCGGCCGGGCTACGCGCTGCGCTCCTGCACGCTGCCGGCGCGCGCCGCCCCGCCGCTCTCCGCCGACCTCAGCGTCTCGCCCCCGCATCTCAACGTGAGTACTGTGTTAGTGTATGTGTGTGTGTGTGTGTATGTGTGGTGTAGCTCGGCACGCAGCCCCGCGGCCGGGCTACGCGCTGCGCTCCTGCACGCTGCCGGCGCGCGCCGCCCCGCCGCTCTCCGCCGACCTCAGCGTCTCGCCCCCGCATCTCAACGTGAGTACTGTGTTAGTGTATGTGTGTGTGTGTGTGTATGTGTGGTGTAGCTCGGCACGCAGCCCCGCGGCCGGGCTACGCGCTGCGCTCCTGCACGCTGCCGGCGCGCGCCGCCCCGCCGCTCTCCGCCGACCTCAGCGTCTCGCCCCCGCATCTCAACGTGAGTACTGTGTTAGTGTATGTGTGTGTGTGTGTGTATGTGTGGTGTAGCTCGGCACGCAGCCCCGCGGCCGGGCTACGCGCTGCGCTCCTGCACGCTGCCGGCGCGCGCCGCCCCGCCGCTCTCCGCCGACCTCAGCGTCTCGCCCCCGCATCTCAACGTGAGTACTGTGTTAGTGTATGTGTGTGTGTGTGTGTATGTGTGGTGTAGCTCGGCACGCAGCCCCGCGGCCGGGCTACGCGCTGCGCTCCTGCACGCTGCCGGCGCGCGCCGCCCCGCCGCTCTCCGCCGACCTCAGCGTCTCGCCCCCGCATCTCAACGTGAGTACTGTGTTAGTGTATGTGTGTGTGTGTGTGTATGTGTGGTGTAGCTCGGCACGCAGCCCCGCGGCCGGGCTACGCGCTGCGCTCCTGCACGCTGCCGGCGCGCGCCGCCCCGCCGCTCTCCGCCGACCTCAGCGTCTCGCCCCCGCATCTCAACGTGAGTACTGTGTTAGTGTATGTGTGTGTGTGTGTGTATGTGTGGTGTAGCTCGGCACGCAGCCCCGCGGCCGGGCTACGCGCTGCGCTCCTGCACGCTGCCGGCGCGCGCCGCCCCGCCGCTCTCCGCCGACCTCAGCGTCTCGCCCCCGCATCTCAACGTGAGTACTGTGTTAGTGTATGTGTGTGTGTGTGTGTATGTGTGGTGTAGCTCGGCACGCAGCCCCGCGGCCGGGCTACGCGCTGCGCTCCTGCACGCTGCCGGCGCGCGCCGCCCCGCCGCTCTCCGCCGACCTCAGCGTCTCGCCCCCGCATCTCAACGTGAGTACTGTGTTAGTGTATGTGTGTGTGTGTGTGTATGTGTGGTGTAGCTCGGCACGCAGCCCCGCGGCCGGGCTACGCGCTGCGCTCCTGCACGCTGCCGGCGCGCGCCGCCCCGCCGCTCTCCGCCGACCTCAGCGTCTCGCCCCCGCATCTCAACGTGAGTACTGTGTTAGTGTATGTGTGTGTGTGTGTGTGTGTGTGTGTGTGTTATGTTGTGTGAGTGAGTACTGCATATACATATATATCGAGTGAAATCACATTGCTCCCGAATTCTGTAACAGGACATTCAGTTCATGATAACTAACATTTCGAGGTTGAAACAAAAATATTTACTTGTTTTTTTTATGCAACGGCTAGCATTTTTATTCATAGTCGTCGTAATTGGAACACGATTTTTTCTTTTATTTATTAAAAGGTAAATTAATAAAATAAAAAATACTAGTCTTTGAACGCTACTTTAATTCGTATTGTGTACGTTCGCCCTTTCATTCGTTGCCGCTCGCTGTAATGTTAGCGATACATTGCTGGCTGTTTTTTCGTTTGTGTATACGTGTCTGTATGTGGGTGTTTGTGTCAATTTTAATTAGCTACCAAATATAACCAAATATTTTATACAGTTATGTAATAGGTATATAAAATTATACCTTAAGTATTCGGGAGCCGATAACACTCTGTATGTATGTATACGTATTCTGCACACCACACCGACGGCGCCAGGGCTTGCCACAGTCTGTCATAGTATTACGGGGTTTGATATCAATCAACGTATGCTACCTGTGAATGTATTTTTTTTAAACGCGTTTTCTGAATGAACTTCGTGGTCTTCGGGGACTTATATCTCTTAGTGAGGTTTTGTGCCGCCTTCGTTAATTTAAAATCTAGTCGTAAGCGATCGTTAGGCATCAGATCGGAACAGAATTTTGTTATGTAAGACTAGAATATTAAATGTAATTTTCATATTTTATCATTCTAGTCTTTTCATAATTTGCCATTCTTAAGTGATAAATGGAAGTGTGATTATGTTATTAAATTTCAATGATTCTAAATAAGTCCAATGATAATTATCAATGACAAAACAGCTACGTCGATTTGGACTCTGTAAAATAGATACACAAGGTTCTGTTCTGATTAGAATAGTAAAGTGTCCCTATTCTCCATGATAAGTCCGGTGCAGTAGAGACGAGCGTGTGTAGATGTAGGTAGGTGCGGGTGGGTAGATGCGGTGTACAAGTGGCAGTGTTGCAGTGGTGACGTCACGCAGCGCGGCGCCGCGCCCGGGGTACGGACTCGCCGCCAGGTCGCACACCTTCTCCTCCAGCACCGCCGTGAGTACCAACCACCGACCTCCCGAACCGCCCGAACCGCCCGAACCGCCCGAACCGCCCGGTCTGAGCGCGTTCTAGTGACGGGTAGCGACAGATCTTATATTAGGGCCTCCCGAGCGAACCAGCTTTGGAATCGGCCCGTTTCGGAGCTACTGATTTTGTCGATATTGATTGAATAAATAGACGACGTGTAATCAAAACATATAATTGTTGCACATAATTTCTTGTGTGCTATAGATTTATATCGTGTTAGCACTGTAAACGTGGTACTTTCGCTGTGATGTATCGCTGAGAGGAATTTGTGTTTGTGTCGAATAACTCGTTTGATGCAACACAGAACGGAACAGTAGTTTGATGCAATATCCTGATTTTGAAGCAGTAGGTACACTGTGAGTTTGAGATGTAGCGACATTGTGGGTAGCAGACTTCAAATACATGCCTTTCTACAACTGTCAACATTTACAGAATAAATTATAATTTGAAATGTTTCTATTATGAATAAATATTTAATAATGCTTTTATTAATACGAGTACGTACGAATGTATTCGTTGCTAATACTGAAGGAGAGGAGGCATTTCTCTTGCAGTGGGACACATCGGGCTTGTATGTAAGATAAATCGACCGAGACGACCCCTCTGTGGTCGTCTCGGTCGATTTATTCGCAGTGGGCGAAGGCCCGGGTGAGACGCAGAAGGTTGCGGGTTCGATTCCCGCTGCGAGACAAATGTTTGTATGATTTGCAATTGTTTGTCTCGGGTCTGGGTGTTTCTTTGAAAAATATGTATGTATTTACAAAAAAAGTATATAAATAGTATGGCTATCAGTCATGTAGTTCCCATAATACAAGCTCTGCTTAGTTTGGGGCTAGATGATGCTGTGTGGAAAATGTCCAGCATTATTATAAAATGTAGGTACCTAAATATAGTTACTGTACGATACTGGAACTGATTTTGTCCGAGTAAAAGTAAGAATACCGGCTGCGCCAGTATAGTTGTGGAGATACAAATACAGGATAAGTGCTTAGATCTTATTTATTTACCTTGGTGGGGAAGGGTAAAGTATTTTATTTTTCTTGTGTATGAAACTATTTTAGTTGACGTCTTAGCCAAAGCTATTATAGATATTTATAGATGTAAAATTAAATAGTGTAACTTTGAGCATTTAGCTCACAATGTCATTATTTGAGAAGTACAAATAATGACAAAATCCTAGATTTACACCTACGCAAACTCACAATTACTTTTCTAACGAAAAGTTTTATTTTAATTTTGGTTCAGTAGTTTTGTAATGGCGTCTAAATTGCAACTTAGTTATCTCAAAATCCAAGAGATGGCGCTGATATTTCTTTAGGAGACGTTACTTTAATTAGTTGTAAGGGTCTATGCTGAGTTAAAACATCTCGAAACGGTCACCGAATCCTTAAGATTTATATACAAACATTGTATCGTGACCGAGTCGACATGTTTTAACCAATAGACGCTCTGTTGGTTGCATACTGCCAGTCAGTCAGTCAGTGTGTTGTGATCGCAGGGAGACTTCACGTTCAGCGGCATGGGCGACAAGACGCACAGCACAGACTTCAGCAGCGGCAAGTCAGATAGTAAGTCACTTATCTACCTACATCCAGTAATTGTTGACACAACTACGTGGAACCGTATCTTCCATAGTTATTGTCCCGCAACGCAACCAGCAATGTTATGTGCATCGTCTGTCTACCTGTCTCTGTGCCCTTGTTGGAATTAATTAATTATAAATCCCAAACGAAAAGTATTCAGACAGACTTCCAATGATCCGAGGCATTATATCTTCGGGACCTTCAATGCTGCCGCACGTGGCTCATTCGTGGCAGCCACTGGTCACTTTTCTGCTTCTGATCACCTGTTCCGTACGTCAGGTGGATGTCGCACCTCTAAGCAGCCGTGTATGCCTTCATAATTTCACAAATAAGAGAAATAATGCCCACCGATGTGTGCGTCGCACTCGATTACGTTGCCCGAAGTCTTTTATTATTCACTGGTGTATCATTAAGTAACTTACTTTTTTTTACTAAGTATTCTATGATTCCATCCTATATAGTGATGATGTGAATGTGAATTCAAATATAAGATATGAGAGCTGCATTAGTGTTAAGATGAGGGTTTGCATTGTGTGGGTTATTGATGTGTTTGTGTTATCGACGAGGCGCGCGCGCAGTGCGGACGGATCTGTGCGGTGAGTGGCGCCGCGCATCCTCCGTCCCTGTCCCTGTCCCTGTCCCTGTCCCTGTCCCCGCCGAGCCGTTCCTCATCATACCGTCTTCAAATTCATATAACGGAGACATGCCTCTTAGTGCGATCGGTCCCACGTGGAGACGCAAGATGTCTCGTCTGCTCGTCTGCTCGTCTGCTCGTCTGCCACACGCTCCTCCATCCGCAAAGCGCTTACGTATTATTTTTTACAGAATGTACTCTAACTATGTATTTATTTGTATTATTTTACATTGTTCGTTCTCGCATTGAAACATTTTAGGCGAATCCATTTATTGCAAAGAATATGACAGGTACTTCTTTTTTTTGATAACATTCATAGGCTTGCTTACGAACACTAAACTTGTTTCTCGCTTTAGTACATATAATGTACGTCATTCAACTCGGATATCACGCAAAACATTTTTTTTCCTAAAGCGGATGCATCGATGTCAGAACATGTTGCGTTGAGCTTCGTCGCTGTAGATTTAGTGTTACGGCTTTACCTTAAAATCTGTCACGCTTCAAGTATCGCCATCCCTTTCCACCGGATCATGTCAAACAGTGACAGAGATCATTTTAAACATTGTTTTCGAAACAGCGTTTATGATGAAGGCTCTAATGCCCGTCCACACCAAGCTGAGGCTAAGACTAAGGCATGTTTTACTTGCGTATTTTTCACTAAGACACGCTTGAGTTTTTGCCTAAGCTGAGTGCAAACGGGGATAAGTGTTATCGTGTGTTCGAAGACACGGTACTCATGAATATGACTTTGTTTTCAGTCTCTGCCGGTTCCATAACAGATGTGGATAGGAGTGCTGTGGTGAGTTACCTTTCTAGCACTTACATACATACATACATACATAGATGCATTGTGGATGTGTTGAACATTATCGGAATACCCCATGCATGCATCCATGACGCATGCGTCAACGTCTTACAAAATAATTTATTTAAGACTTGATGTACGTAGGTACATAATTTACTAATTTACGTATGTATACCTATTATATAGCTATGATTATGATGAAGCTCTGTCTATAATTTTTAGTTCAAAACTACGTTACAGAAAACAGCGCGTTTCCACAATAAGCTCAAACCTTTTTCTAAAAGTAGATTAGTAACTAAAAAATATAAAAAAAAAACAAGTTTAAATAGCCAAAGAAGCATAATACAATTGACAAATGCGGATAGAATATAGGATACTAATAATTGAGCTTAATTTGTAGCGAGACCCGAATTAAGCTTGAGCTTGTTTGTACGAGTATGTTGGGTGTCAAGAGAGCATTCACATATGTATATATTGAACACTGCTTCACGTTGCTTGTGATGTTATACATTACTTATAAATAATACAGAGAACTTGTACTTATGGGACGCATTGGAAAGGTGTGCTATATGTGAAGCGAGGTGAGATTGTTGTGAGTGTGTGAGTGTGTGTGTGTTAGAGTGTGTGTATGTGAGGGGGTGAATGTGGGATTTATTTAAATGAGTTTTTCTGTGTCGTCATATCATAAGCTCAACAGACAATTTTGTATTTTTTTACACATAAATGTATTGCTTAATTATTTTAACACTTTGTTAACACCTTGTTAAGTTTGTTCACAATGTATTATATGTGCGAGGAAGTGACGCCAGGACAACGTCTGGCCATAAGAGATTCAGTGCGTGGAAGTTTATTATATTCAAACTTCATCTTTTCATAAGATCCGTAGATTTGCATAAGTACCTTTCATAGGGCGGCCCTACTCACCGAAATGAACTTACCTTCCGTTCAGGTGTCTAAGGTTTACGGCTCATATACATATAATTAAATGGTTCATTTAAAGCTATCATAAGGGCTGTCCTACTGCGTGCTGTATGGATCTGAGTTTCGGGCAACCGACGGAACGGACGGCGAGAGAGCGCATGCAGCGGAGATGCGAACGTTGAGATGAATGTGTGCTAGAATGGACATTATTCGGAATTAGTATCGGAGGACTCGGAGGCAGTTTAAAACTAGGGCCATTGATCGACGAGGTAGCGTGCTGAGGACATGCTACGAAGAAGGATGAATGCCATAGAACTAGGAGAGTTTGAATGTGAATGTAGATCGATGTAGAAGCAGAAGCGGACCGAAGAACAGGTGGTCGGATTGTGTGAACGATGAAATGTGTAGGAAAGGAGGGAGTACTGAGATGACGGCTGGTTATTTTTTTTAAATGATTACGAGACGAATAGGCCACCTGATGGTGTGCGGTTACCGTCGTCGCCTATTCACACAACACCGGCTGCACCGGCATCGCTGATGGTGTGCGGTTACCGTCGTCGCCTATTCACACAACACCGGCTGCACCGGCATCGCTGATGGTGTGCGGTTACCGTCGTCGCCTATTCACACAACACCGGCTGCACCGGCATCGCTGATGGTGTGCGGTTACCGTCGTCGCCTATTCACACAACACCGGCTGCACCGGCATCGCTGATGGTGTGCGGTTACCGTCGTCGCCTATTCACACAACACCGGCTGCACCGGCATCGCGGCATCGCGGCATCGCTGATGCGTTACCTGCTCTGAGGAAGTACTGTTTTTTGTTGATGTGTCGATCGGAGCGCAGCTTGCCTCCTCAAACAGCTTGTTATCCGCAGACGACGGACGGCGGCGTGATGATCCGCGGCGGCAGCACGCAGGGGGCGGGGGTGAGGTACGCGGGGGTGAGGGGCGCGGGCGGCGGCGTGAGACGGTCGCTGCCCAACATGGCGACCAGCCATCTGCTGCACGAGCCCGCCAAGCTGTACCCCTACCATCTGCTGCTCATCACCAACTACCGCCTGCCGCCCGACGTCGACCGACTCAACCTCGAGGTGAGCATCGACACCGTCTTCCTCCCCCGACGCAAACAGAGAGGTTACTCTTATGAACAAACAGTATATCTGTGTGTCCATCCATGGCGAACTGACGCGATCCACACTATTTCTTAGCTACGATTCAAGAATCTGTTCAGCCGTACCTATAACATCAGCCGTTTTCTAGTAGACGAAAGGATGAGAGCAACTTCCACAGGTCTGATCGATCGATATCGCTAGATCATGGTAACCTTGACCTGATGCTGAGGCATCACCTGGAGTCCGCAGGATAAGTTTTAAGATGTTGTAAAAATAAAGTGGTGGTATAAGTTGTGAAACAGTATGTTCTTGTATGTGTTCCAGCGGCACCTGTCGGACGCGGAGTTCGAGGCGATCCTGCAGGTGGCGCGGCAGGAGTTCTACCGCCTGCCGCAGTGGCGCCGCAACGAGCTCAAGCGTCGCGCGCGGCTCTTCTAGTCCGCTCCGCGCCGCGCCACTCCGCGCTGCGGTACCCATCCCGCGCGACTCTGCCTATGCACCGCGGTGACCTATAACCTCAACTTTATATTATCTCGACAAACTTCATTATGATTGATAATAAAACGCCGCGTTTTCACAAGTCGTACGTCATATTGAGCATAATTTTATATTATATTCGTTGTTAACAGATGTTTTATTGTAGTTTTAAGTATAATTCGAGGTGTTTGTTTTAGATGTCATTAGTCATTTATTTATTGACAAGCATTATTTTGAGAATTATCAAATTGTAGATTATTTTAGAGGGTAGATTAATGTTTCGATCGCAGTATGGAGATGAAACGGTAGCTTTTACGCTTTACGGTCACCGAGAGAGAGTATAAGTTCCGTTACATCTCTATACTATCGTTTTGTTTTATCTTAAGACCTCTACATTTTAACTTAGTGATGGATATTATAATAACTATTCACATAATAATATATTAAATTTTATAAATGGAATGTAGCGCGATATTAACGGTTGGTGGCGGTTCATAGAACCCGCTTCGATTGATTCCGGAGGCGCGACTAGACCACCTCTACGCTACTTGTACAGGTTTTCCAGACTTTACTGCCTATGCCCGTGCCTGTGCCTGTGCCTGTGCCCGTGCCTGGTACCCCTGGGGCCCCCTGCAAAGCGCCACACAGTGGTCGCACAGATTATATTATTGTAATATAGAGGATGCCTTTCGTAGATGGAAAGAACTATGTAGTTCTATGTATATTATTGTGATTTTGTGTGAGCGTTGTCGGAACTTATTTAATTTTGTGAGAACCAAATATTTTTGTGTATTTAAGATACGTGTTAGGTTTATAACATAGCGCCGTGTGCCGCTAGCTGTGTGCCGCTAGCTGTGTGCCGCTAGCTGTGTGCCGCTAGCTGTGTGCCGCTAGCTGTGTGCCGCTAGCTGTGTGCCGCTAGCTGTGTGCCGCTAGCTGTGTGCCGCTAGCTGTGTGCCGCTAGCTGTGTGCCGCTAGCTGTGTGCCGCTAGCTGTGTGCCGCTAGCTGTGTGCCGCTAGCTGTGTGCCGCTAGCTGTGTGCCGCTAGCTGTGTGCCGCTAGCTGTGTGCCGCTAGCTGTGTGCCGCTAGCTGTGTGCCGCTAGCTGTGTGCCGCTAGCTGTGTGCCGCTAGCTGTGTGCCGCTAGCTGTGTGCCGCTAGCTGTGTGCCGCTAGCTGTGTGCCGCTAGCTGTGTGCCGCTAGCTGTGTGCCGCTAGCTGTGTGCCGCTAGCTGTGTGCCGCTAGCTGTGTGCCGCTAGCTGTGTGCCGCTAGCTGTGTGCCGCTAGCTGTGTGCCGCTAGCTGTGTGCCGCTAGCTGTGTGCCGCTAGCTGTGTGCCGCTAGCTGTGTGCCGCTAGCTGTGTGCCGCTAGCTGTGTGCCGCTAGCTGTGTGCCGCTAGCTGTGTGCCGCTAGCTGTGTGCCGCTAGCTGTGTGCCGCTAGCTGTGTGCCGCTAGCTGTGTGCCGCTAGCTGTGTGCCGCTAGCTGTGTGCCGCTAGCTGTGTGCCGCTAGCTGTGTGCCGCTAGCTGTGTGCCGCTAGCTGTGTGCCGCTAGCTGTGTGCCGCTAGCTGCGGTCGCTTGCAGTTTAGGAACGGAACTGTGACGTTTGTGCTTTATGTTCTGTGGAATAAGAGCTAGATCGACTTACTATACTTATTTTGCTGTAATTATGATCGAGGGTGCTAGACAGGTCACATTACATCTGTGTTAGTTAGCTTACGATTACCTACTGCTTAGGAAATATGTTCAACTATGGTTCTTATATTTAGATGCTCTCACCGCACTATGATTATGTTGGTGTCTCAAAATATGTCAAAAATATTAAACACTCTAGACAGCAATAGCCGAGTCAGATTTGTGAATGACGACTGTATGAAGGTAATTTATTCTACTTCCACTGTCGATGCAGAGCCGAAGCAAATGCAATCATAATCCTATCAACTATTTTCGTGTACGTTCCTGAGTGATTATACATGCTTGTGCGTGTGGATGTGCGTGTGGGTGTGTGTGTGTGTTTGCGTGTGTGTGTGTGTGTGTGTGTGTGTGTGTGTGTGTGTGCGTGTGTGTGCGCGAGATCAGCTGATGACGTCACTCACACACGAAACATTTAAGTTTGCAAGTTCATTTAACGATGAACTCTCTCGATTTCAACTCTAGGACACGTTTTTGTATGAGAGTGATGTGCATCAGATACGTTATTTGTTTTTAATTTTATTGCGGGCGGATATTATTTGGTAATTATAAATACTATGTTCATTTGAAAATGGTGGCTTGAGCTGAGCTAATCGTAACTAGACGTAAGTTAGATTAAGGATAGATAGCTTTCAATATAAACAATTCATATATTTTGTGTAAATTGTTACCATTTCACAGACTGCTTACAGCGGATACTGCACTCGCTGCAAACAAACCGCAGCGTATTTACATTGGAAACTTTCCATACCATATCAACATTATCTCGGATTTGAGCTTAGAATAATTGATTGATATTTCCAATACCTCGACTCACCTTTTAAAATTGAACTTATTAGTAGGGGATCACCTTTACTTGCAGACCATAAAGTTATATTTAAAAGAGAAAAATAATAGAAGCCAATGGTTAAGCATAACTACTGATTACCGACAAGTATTTTTTAATTTCTTGACAGACGGACGGACAGACAGCGCAGTGATTTTGTAATGGTTCCGTTGCTACCTAATGAGATACGGAACCCTAAAAATACCAACTTCGACTTTCATAGAAGATTTTATTAGTAATCAATTTGTATGGAATAAGGTTTGTAATATTTCAAACTATAATATTAGGTTCTTACCGAAAATAGGTACCAACTTATTACTTACTTATACTATATGAATGATTCGGGCATAGGTAATGCCTCAGGGCCGGTACCCACCAAAGTGTTGAGATGGATACACAGAGATGTATCACATAAGATTACGGTTCTAGGTAATGCTTGATTTTGACAGCCTCTGAGCTTTGGTCGATACTGGCCCTTACAAATAGCGACGCTTCTGCGGCGAGCGCGGAAAATATTTATATTATATCTACATACATGTAATATATAAAGCTTATTTTGTAATAATGCTTATATTTCTAGGTAATATGATCGCGTTCCGAACGTTCGTTTTATGTTCGCAGCCAAAACGTATATCCCGCTATAGTATATTAGATCCATAGCGGCTGGACGGCTGCACGTCACTGCGCCGGATTAACAAACGGCGCTTTTTTGTAAAACGGCTAGCCGCTTTGTAACTGAGCGGATTATATGTTTTATATGTTTTAGCTGCAACAGTTAGACCAACAAAAACGTTCAGCGAAACTGTTGGACGTTGCAGACGCCATTTTGACAAAATGTTCTCTAGAAACAGATATGATTACTGCTAAATTATTAAATGGTGCTCAACTATAAACTATTACCCGTCTGCTCCAAGCTTCGGAAAAAACTAAGGAGTGTTTTACTGGAATATTTTCGGAAATCTGCCACTAAGATGCGCCTAAGCCTTAAGTTTGCCCAAGTTTAGTGCAGGCGGATGGGCATAATGACATGATCCGTTCGGGACGCGGCACGAGCCGCTATCATCGAGTGCGTTGTAATTGAAAGAGTGAAGGGAATACGAAACGATCAGTGATTTTTAATGAAGATTATGCTTTTGAAGTAATAAACTTGCATTTCCGACTATGTACCTACTGCGCGTTTTATTATTCACACACCTTATCCTACAGATAAGACACCATAACTCCCCGAGTCAGTTTAATTATGTGAGTCGATAAGTAAGCAGCTCGAGTACAATTCGGACTGTTTACACAAGACGGACAGCTGATAAGTTGCGCAATCGACTGTCTTCGTGTAAACTACATGCAGTGTGATGTGATGTGATGTGATGCGGATGAAGGCAGCGGAGCGGACGTGGCGCGGGCGCGACGCCGACGTCTACGTCCAGTTCTGATCGGCATCATTCATGCAGAAGCGCTCCGACGTGATGAATTTGTGATTGTAACCTGGAGGCAGGCGCACTATGTAGCTAATAAGTAGCCCCCGTTATCAATAATAGGGAGGGAATATATACAAGTACGAATAAACTCAAGTAGTTCCAAATTGAAAATATTTATAGGAACAACTGCAAATGAATGGTTCGGGAACGGGAAAATTGTGTGTATGTGTGTGTGTGAACTCACTGTCGTAATCCTTGTAGTAGTCGTGGCAGTAGATGCGCGTCGTGGGGCACACCGTGTCGAAGTAACTGTCATCAACGCAGATCACATCGGGCCTGCAATCAGCTGTTTACTAAAGTAGGCCTTACCTACGTCTACGAACGGTAACTAGGTAGGTATAAAACTCGCGCTACTTATTGTACCTACCTGCTTATCACTCATTGTTTACACGTTGACGTTCAAATTAAGTTGAGACAGTTAAGTAGCACACTTGCCGGCTGTCTGTCTCACTGCCTGGCTGAGTGTACCAAACCCTCCAAGGCCACTTGCTTCGTTCGAGTCCCTGTATTGTACGTCCATGTAATGCACAGCCATGGAAAGTACACCCCTGGAAAGTACAGCCAGTATTACAAACCATTGGTTTCAAATACTTGGTTTGTAATACGGGGCGTACATTCCTGGGCGTGCATTCCCTACACGTGTTGACCTTGTACGGCCAGTTTTGTACAACCCTGGAATGTACAGCCATGGAATACGAACCAATTTCATGCTCTGTTTTCATGTGCGAGTGCTATCAAGGGGCAAGTGCTGTGTTGCCATAGTATTTTACGCTATTAGTAAATTAATGTAGATGTAGTAAGTAGATTAGTTAATTATGTCTGGTTTTTGCAGATGAACTAACCGGTTGGTTTTATTTATTTGAACCCAAGTTTGTTGGATAAAGTTCGGATAGCAATCCTCCTTTTCTGAGTGGTAATAAAAAAAACCTAATAACCTAACCAATCCAAGACGGATTTGCTTAGGAAGGATTTCTCAGGCCAACATTAACTTATTGTTTACATTATTTATCAATGGCAACTTTTAGTTGAACATATTAAAACTTGCTCAGTGCAAACGAGGCTCGTTCTCGTCATGCGACTTATTCGCATCGACCAATGAGAGCTCACGGATATGACGAACTCGCGACCAATGAGCGTCGAGAATATTGGTTTGTAATCCGGGGTGTACATTCCAGGGGTGTGCAATACCGTCATGTGTTTAGTTTGTACGGAGCGTATTGTACGACCATGGAAAGCACACCCAGATAATTCAAACCAAATGGTTTGTAATACTGGCTGTACTTTCCAGGGGTGTGCATTCCATGGTTGTGCTTTGCATGGACGTACAATACGGTCTCCCCTTCGTTCGACTCATTCCTTTATCGGAAATTAGTAGTTACCTATGTGTGTGGTTGTAGCAGTATGTACCTAGGTACCTACTTAGCTCCTTGTGAAGAGCTCGTCCGGGGAAGTACCTACTACCACCATACCTACTTCTGCCGCTAAGCAGTAATGCATTGCTGTGGATATGGGTGCCGATCTAATCAGATGCACATGACACTTTATGCTTGTTTGCCACTTTAGTCATATAAAAAAAGTGGAATCTTTCAGTCTCGCACGCACTCAGTGCGCGTCGCGCCTTGCACAGTGCAACTAGTTAGGGATACTTGCACTGATTTGAAATTCCCATTAATGTCAAATTAATGATTTAATTCATGTTAGGTAGGTAGGTACTTTGGAATACATAATGATAATTAGGTAGTCAAATAATAAAAATAGGATTATATTTTTTATATAATGCACGTTCGAATGGTATTCTCAGGGGGAGGCCTATCTATGTCCAGCAATAGTGTTCCGATAACACAACTATTTGTGCATATCTACTGGTTGATCCGTGAGGAACTAGCTATATCATCTTAGTATTATTAATATATTTATAATTCAAGGGTAGGATATGATAGCTGAAATTCTTACTTGACGAGTTCCAAACATGTCATGAGGTCCTTCAAGCAAGAACTGATGTTGAAGGAGCCGCGGTTCACCATGTCGAACTCGAACTTCTGGAAGTACTTTGTGGGCTCCTCGAAATACTGCCCGTTTGCAGAATCACAAAACACTATTATTCAAAAACATCGTTTTTTTAAACAAGCAAATTTAGGTATTTATGCAATTAATTACACTGCTATTCAACGAGGTGATGTCGCCAGCCTTTTAGGTACCTACTTACCCTGCCGGCGGACCTGCGGTCGGTGACTTCAGTACTGGCTTTCTGCCAGTAGTCCTATCAAATACAGGTTGAAAACTTCTTTTTGTAATTTAATATTATGTAAATGGATAGTTATTTTTATGTCTAAGTATATAGATACATAAATGTTATCTACTTACTAACTAAACCTTACCATTGTGTATGTCGTAAGTTGTTACCTACATATTATTATGTAGGTAACAACTTACGAAGGTTCTCGAATGAGCGCGAGCTGACGAGGACGCAGCCGCAGTGACGAAGGCCAACACCCGATGGAGCGATGACATCAGTAGGTACCTAAGGTTGCGGGAAGTGTATGTGGATGCGGGAGGAGACCAAGAGTGTTCATGATGGCACCCTGAGTCCACGTGGACTACAACCGACAGCCTGATGAGGATCATTCATATCAACTTACTGTGAGCCGTGTAAATAATACCAGTAGACCAGTACGCAAACAACAAAAGTTTCATTTTACTGAAAATACCTATGAAGGCTGCGATGTTAGATCTAACCAAATACTAGTCTTAGATAGACCTAAAAGTGTTATGAGAGAATTAGCTTGTAATACCTACTTACGAAGACTGCATTGATTAATCTTTTGTTAAGCTAATTTCACTTGTAATCATTGGAGCCAATTAACAGTGTTTCTGATTTAGGAAGATTTTCTTTAAAAAACGTTCTCTAATTTACCTAACTGCCTATATTACAGGAGTAGGTCGATCTATCTAGATAGTTATCTAGTGTATCTACACCAGCGGCACATCGCCGGTCGGACATGAAGAGGACGCAGCGCGGTTACGAACTCTGCGGACCGCATATGGAATAGGATCTAACCGGTAGCTTACAAAAATATAATTTTATACAAAACTAGCTGTTGCCAGCGGCTATGCCTTTGCATGCGTAGAGTCGTGTTTAAAAAATCATCCATACCTACAAACTTTCATCCCCAATTTCCTCCCTTAAAATGTAAATTTCAAAAACCCTGAAACACGTCATCATTTATTTATTATAAGAAGCAACTATTCAAATTTTCATGTTCCTATCTTTAAATAAACCGATAATCCTAATACAGAAGATTCTTCAGGAGAAGAATCTTCTGTATTAGAATCTGACATGTCGCTAACATTTTGACTAAAACTACTAAGACTTACATTAGAATTTATATTTACAGTGTAGGGGCTATTATTAATTCTAAAACCTCAGCAGGAAGCTTACTTGTCGGTTTTTTGGGTACTTCTCTCAGACCATTAACTACAGGATTGGATGTTATTAGTAACATATTCAGTAAATCCCTATTCGTGGCAATACGTGAATTTTTTCGAGTATTGTGCTCTCGGAATCTTCTACAATCTTTATTGCGCGCTTCCTGAGCTTCCTCAGAAAGCTGCCCGATAGGTAAAAGAGCCGATTTCACAATATCTACACTGTGTACAAGAATTTTGTGCACGGTAGCCGGCATATAATACCACGGATAGAGACTTAGATACAATTTTTTTGTTTTCTGCGAAAATAATTAAATTTTTCAACATCAATATCGTACCCTGTAGCCAATGTTCTGAGGATAGTAACAAAGTTCTTAATTAGAGTCACATCTAAACCTGTGATGTTTGAAGCTAGTTCAGGATTCTTGAAAAACTGACGAGCAGTATTTCCATCATTTGTATTACCGAATCCTGGTTTCGGTTTATCCACAATTAAACCCATTTCAGCCTTAAACCTTTCTTGGATAAGAGCCGAATGTTGCTTCACATTTGCTTTGTCACTTGGGTCTCGAAGTTGCCATTTTTTAACTTCGAGACGATAGCTTATTTGAAGTAAACATTCGAAGGAACATATCCAAGCATGAAGGGGAGATATACCAAAACCAAGGTTTTCCTTATTTACTACAAATTCCCTCTATTCATCATTCATAAATTTAGGAGTAGCTCCACAAATGTAGCATTTTTGTGCTGAAGAAGTTTCAGTCATAGCGTTGCACACTTTACCGTCAATCATCGTAAACAGTAATTCGTGTTTGGCAGATACCTCATTACCATCTAAAAATATTTGTTGGTCTCTCGTACAGTAAAATCTGTTGTTTCTTTGGAAAAAATAAGCTTAATCGGCCGACAATACATAGTAGAAGATGGTCGAGGATTCTGCCAAACAACGTTACCACTATTGTCACGTAACTGAATCGGTATGAATGAGAACACAAACAAAAACTCATCCGTGTCTTCACTGTTTGCAAACTTTTGTTTGTAAGTGCTATGACCGGAACTTCCATCGCACCCCCACTTGCTTATAAGGGAAAATGATGAGCCAGGAGTCAGAGATTTGAAAACTTCTTGCAGTGTAGAAATAAGACGTTCAGCCGTTTTATTTAAAAGTGCCTGAAGATTAATTTCTGCACGTCTGCATTCTGCGTTTTGTTTACAAAAATCTGTTCCTCGGGAGGGTAACAATCAAGTTTTGCCTGCCTTACACTGTAAAATGATGGAAATACCTGATGTCCCGCTTTGATGCTCCACTTTCTTGTTTGCTTGTATGAGTGGCTTGTACATTTGGCATCTACATAATATGCCAAAGCCTCCTCTTTCGATAAACATCTTGGTTTTTCGTGATCACAAACACTTTTTTTCATCAACTGGCACTTGTCAGGACTTTGACTTGCTTCCTTAATCACAGAAGCCAAGTTCCGATTTCCAGACAATCGCGCCGAGATTTCAGCTGCCACTATCAATTGATTTACGTCCCGTGAATGAAGGTCGTCCACGCGCCTCCTTTTTGTTTTTTACTAGCTTCATTGAAGACCACTGATGGACGCCCAGGAGTCGAGGGAGGAGTCCTTGATGCTGATGGTGCTGAGTGGTGGACGGATACTTTTAACGTAATATATCCAGCCAACCACTCTTCTGAGTTCTTAGTCAGGAAGCGATCGCGGCGCTTTCCAGAACTTTACAATTTTTCTGTCAACTTGGATGATAATCTTCCAATTGTCAAGTTAACTTGCCTCGCAGATGCATCGGTAATATTTGCAAAATCATATTTCATCGATAGAAAATCATAAATTCTACTATTACAGTTCTCTTTGGGATGTTTCTGCCATTCATCAAAGAACTCCATTCTTGAAACGGAGAGTTCATATTCTGAAAAAGGGACAAAAAAACTAAGTTGCACTCAAGTGCGCAAGCTAAAATGACTAACATTTGAAAGGTAACAGACATGGCTATGACATATACAATTTCTAGCCCGGGTACAAGTATTTCCTACTCCAATGAATACAGAAAATCGTCAAAAATTTACAAAATTCTTTAAACTTGAGGTATTAAAAAAAACATGGAGCTAAGTATATCCATATAATAATTATAATTAAAAAGAACATACCTTGAACTTGAAGAACCATAACAAATATTTTTTTAAAAACTAAAACTCACTGACATTTAGGTGTTACTTCGGTAAGCGCAAAAATGCAACTAATTAGTGATTTTTAACCCTTTTGTTTATACGTCCCTTATCAGTATATCGGTGGTTGACATTAGTGCAAAACAATTCTCGGAATTGGGATAGTGAGGGGTTTTGGTTAGGGGCTCAGGTAAAAAATCCGCGAAATTAAACAATGACTTTTATCCAGCTAGCTTGTTCTACTCGAAACACTGTGAGTCGGTCACAACAAATTAGAAAAAATATATTCTTTATTAGAATTTGAGGGTTTTTATTCTGTGGATCTTAGCGTAGGCTCAGTCAAGAAATGAAGTGAACTTATGTGAAGTTTTATCTTATCCTTGTAGAAATTTAATGTAAATTGAACATATTATACAATATAAAGCATTGAGAAATATATAGAAAGACAATACACAATAGATAGACCATAAAAACATTGATAAACACCAGTTAAAGGAGCTACATGTTCAGTGCTTTTTTTCAGGTTGATATTTTTTGTTTCTCTGCTGCTTTTTCTCGGCGACATACGTAGCATCTCTAATCTCTAACTGGTCTGTGTCGGCGACTAAACTGTTTACTAGAGAGAGCTTTTATTATGTTGCTGTTTTTTTTGGGGTACCTAGGTTATATTCGTATGACAATAACCATACTACCTCCGTAACTTTCTTTTCATTCGTGACTTTGATGTCATTTTCTAAAAGCCCATTACCAATTGTGTTGCCATCTAGAGAAATCTTATTGTTAGTTCTCATTTTGGTCACTCCTATTATAAAAGTTAGTACGAGGGTTGTTGTTCATGGTGCTTGCTTATCAAAGTCACAAAATAGCGTCAAAAAGAGTCTGTCGAGCAAACATTTTTAATTCTGTGTCTGAAACTAATTATTATGTAGAAAAATGTTTGACTTTGACACAAGTTGACCTTCTCAAGAGCAAAATAAAATTAAATCTGTGCCTTAGAATATGATTTATCTATGGTTGGCATTTCATTTTCAATTTCGTAAAGCCGCGCCATCTGTTATCATTACTGAAAGCCTGATTCAAGGTGGCCGTGAAAACCCCTCATCGGCAAAAATTCCATGTTGGCAACACTGTAATCTTTTGATGATGACTTTGACACATTTGCATATTTTGCATTGACACTGACAAAATAAATCAAGAAATTATTATAATCGTCTTCAAGAATTCCAAATTACACTAAGAAGTGAAGTGATCCATATTCCATAGACTTATGGCGAAATCATACATTTCTAACCATACATTATTCTCTGTCTAGGTAGATCACAAACTTGTAAAGTTGCTTACACTATGCATGGAAATGATTGCTACTTTTATTTTCTTTTTCGTTTTTACCGACCGATGTCTCACAATGAAATCCAAACGATCAGCGAATTAATTTCGCTGTGACTTTGAACAGACTGTGTGTAAGGTACCTAGCAGATGTGACGTATGAAAACTTACTTCATATGATTTTTCAAATGCTACTCACACAAAATTCTTTTGAATGAAAGTCGTCACTAGCGCCAGTCGCCATTTTATACCACCAAGGTGGCAATCAAGCCTATGGCGGCCCACCTGAGGCTCTATTCTGAGATTTGCAACATGCTAAAACCGTGACCGTATCGATCATTTTGAACCGTTTTCTGTTGGTAAACGGTTAAACGGTTAAGTATGTACCGTAGCCGTTGGACGCTTGCAACACCAGAGGCATCACAGGCGTATTGCCGATCCTAAAAAAAACTTGATTGTTGCTTAAATCCAGCAACAACCGTGAAAAGAAAAAAATTAAGTTATTCGTTTAAAATCAATCATGCAAAAATGTGTAGCTACCGCTAACATACCTAAACGAGTGGCTAGATACGAAATTTACATCATGCCTACCTATTTCTGTCTTCGATACATACCTATGTACTTACGAAATTACCTCCGTTTACTATTTCACCGATTAACTTCTGACGGAGTCGTATGTACGTCTTCACGTAGGTTACCAGTTACCTTGGATTAATAATAATGTTTATTTATATAAAAAAAAAACGTATGTCACTTCACTTCTGAAGCTGTGTGAAATCACCATAAGTGATTGTTTTTTTTTATGTGAATGATTGAGTGAACTGAAACGATCAAATTAAATTATGACAGTGGCAGCTATGTGGATGTCACAGTTATCAAAATGTGTTTCGCTTTGATGGCATGAAATGGCATGTCAAGCAAAGGAAAATCAGGCAAGTAAAGTCGCGCGTGTTCGTTCAATCAAGGCGCGTTGATGGAATCAAATTTTGATCGTTCTAAATTTCAGATGACTTGTGACGAAAATAGTTGGTGAAAATGATACTTTTAATTCGGTAAAGCGAAAGTAACTCCTCCTAATTTGACCTAAATCTGTGTTTATTTCGTGTAAGTGTCAGTATTCAGTGAGTATTATGAACTTTGAGGACTATGAAACCCTTCCGACCCAAAACTTCGTCACACACATGACCGCAGGGGCAATAGCGGGGGTGATGGAGCATTGCATAATGTACCCGCTGGACTCCGTGAAGGTGAGTCTCCTCCCCGTCCATCGCCGCGTTCGCGCCGCCGCGACCATAACCTCAGCTCCATCGCGCTGACAGCTCCTCCGCAGCCCTGTCCTATTACGCATTCACCACTTGAGGGTTATGTAAAGACATCTAAATCATCTATTTATCTTAGAATAGGTAACTGTGGGCTGTACACAGCATAATCCATTTTCATGTTTTTTCTTTAACTGGATTGTCTGATTACTAAAAAGTTTCCAATAGGATCACTGTTAGAATTGAATTATTGGATCTGAAAGTTGTAAACTACAGTACCTACAGGTTCCTTTGAGAGTTCTGTACATATTCTCATTATGTAGTCCTTAATTTATTTATTCCAACATTGTTTACTTTCTATTTGAGGAAACTACCTATTGTATCATGTTGTCTTTGAATAAACATTATTATTATTATTATTGTGCCTATTTTAAAAACCAAACTAATACTATCTTAAACTCTGCAAGGTAGGTACTTACTTACTTACTTACTTACTTACTTACTTATTAAGATAAGACAGTTCTTTATGTAGGTCTTTATTATTGGGTTGATGATGTTACACATAATGTTACATGGGTTTTATGCATTGACATAATCATATTTTTCCTGAAGTCATATATTAGTATCTTTTGTAAATGTAATTGGGTAACTTTAATTATTAACATGGGTATGTTAATAATTAAAGTAAATAAATAAATAACACAGATAACCTACAACCAGAGAAGCTGGTTTGATTCCCGCTGCTGGACAAATGTTTGCATGTTTTTCAGGGATGATAGGCAGTGATGCTATATCTGATGAATACTAGCGACAGGGATGATAGGCAGTGATGTTATATCTGATGAATACTAGCGACAGGGATGATAGGCAGTGATGTTATATCTGATGAATACTAGTGACAGGGATGATAGGCAGTGATGTTATATCTGATGAATACTAGCGACAGGGATGATAGGCAGTGATGTTATATCTGATGAATACTAGCGACAGGGATGATAGGCAGTGATGTTATATCTGATGAATACTAGCGACAGGGATGATAGGCAGTGATGTTATATCTGATGAATACTAGTGACAGGGATGAGAGGCAGTGATGTTATATCTGGTGAATACTAGTGACAGGGATGATAGGCAGTGATGTTATATCTGATGAATACTAGCGACAGGGATGATAGGCAGTGATGTTATATCTGATGAATACTAGTGACAGGGATGATAGGCAGTGATGTTATATCTGATGAATACTAGCGACAGGGATGATAGGCAGTGATGTTATATCTGATGAATACTAGTGACAGGGATGATAGGCAGTGATGTTATATCTGATGAATACTAGTGACAGGGATGATAGGCAGTGATGTTATATCTGATGAATACTAGTGACAGGGATGGTAGGCAGTGATGTTATGGTCACTTATAGTTAGTAAAATAGCACCACCTATGGTGGGTAAATTTTGAACGGTGGAATCAAGACGTATGTCAAATTATTTAGGTAATTTCATTCATGACTTCCGATCCGAAAGGTCATGGGTTTGAACCCAGTTGTACACCAATAAATTTTTCAATTTATGTGAGCTAACACATGCTTATAAATTGTTAAGGGAAACATAATGAAATAAATCGGCCCAAGAACCAAAAATTGAAAGGCATGTACCATTGGTTAGCGTTCCAATGAGCGGCGACGTGCTTGCAACCTGCAACCTGGCAAAACATTGTTTGCATTTTTTTTATTTTGGTGAACAAATATAATTTTCCTTTTTTTTTCCTAAAATTCTGAAGAGAGTGAGATAATTGTGACAAATTTGACCAATTACATTACATTTATAGTTTTCAGAATAAATATCAATTTGTTTTGTTTTGTTATTTACAAAAAATTTACTTGATTAATATATTTTTAAGTTTTGAATTTTCACTAAATAGGAGATTTACCTACCATGACTTTTTTTACAAAAATATGGTAATATTCTGATTTTAATAAAAACATATATTTTATTTAAACATTTAAACATAAACAATTAGTTTAGAAAAGTTCATATAATAATAAGTTAATTAAATATCCAATAATATTAGTACATGTTCTGTATGTTCATAAAAACAGCTCTGGCCTAAATAAATCATCTAAGTGAAGTGGTTGGCTCCGTGCGAAATAAAGTGATAATTGTTACTATTACATAAAGTAAAATAGAATGCTTTCAAGACAAGGAAACCCTTGGTATGTTCGATTTTAATATACATACCAACAAACATACTCTATCGAACAAGGATAACTTTTATATAAAATGTAAACAATGTTGAATAAGGATAGAATTTTAAGTTGAACCTCATAAGCACAAATTAATAATACATAAACCTCAACCATGTTTAGCAATTTTTAATAAACATGTAACTGTTTTCCTGCTGATATCGCTGCACCGGATACGCGGGAGGGATTCGGTCGGTGCGCAGAATGCTCTCTAGATGAGGAAGTAGTCCGCCTTGTTGGCCCGCTGCCAGCAGAGCTGCGTGCGGTAGGCGGTGTCGCAGAGGTCGGCGCCGGTGCGGCTGCCGCAGGCTCGCATGGCCGCCTCGTTCTTGGCGTGCAGCTCGTCCGGCAGCAGCGCCAGCACCGCCTCCACGTCGACGGCGCCGTCCGTCATCATGCCCGTCGTCTCCATCGTGCACTTGATGTAGCACTTGAGCTGCTCGTCCTCCACCGCGTCGAGGTCCGCGCCCGCGTCGACGCGCTGCAGCAGCGCCGCGTCCACCGCCGTCTCCGCGACGCAGCTCTCCCGCACCATCCGGGCGAGCTCCGCCATCTCCTCGTCCAGCGCGAGCGCTCCCGACATCGACACCAGTACCAGCAGCCACAGCGCAGCCATGCCTCGCACTCTGCACTCTTCGCCGACCGACCTCTGCATTTATAGCCCTCCGTGATGTCGCACCGCTCGTCCGATCTGCATCGTCGATGACAGGGCAGCAAGTTAAATCCTGTCATTAAAAAAATCTCGTCGCCTAGTAATCTCGGTTGTGTGTTTCTCTGAACTGTAATTTTTTCGTTTCCTCTTTTCCGTCATGGCACATAATGATACTCCGCTCGATGTTGGATGATGGTCAGTTTACTATTTGACACAGGTCGTCGAAATTGCAGGTTTACGCCTCTCATAAAGAGTCTATTAACATTGAAATGTAATAGCCGTTTTGATAGATTGTAATGATACCTGTAGGGATGTGGACGACGCGACGCGACGCGACGCGACGCGACGACTGTACGATGCCATGATTGTGTGACACCAAACAATCATTCAAGTAAAATACAATCATGATCATTTCATTTTTATTCCATAAAGTTCTTTCCTGCGACATAAATGAATAAATAAACAAGTGAATCGTGAATGTAAAAAAAGCCATGTAGGTAAATGTACTGAACCCAAGTATGAGATAGTTAGGCATGTCCATATTATATATAGCACATACCCAACATTATGTAGTACAGGTATGTAGTATAGTACCTATTCTATATGCCATTATATAATTTTATTTTTGTTGACATGTGAATGTATAATTTGTTTTGGAATAATTATGTCATTGCTCCTGAAATTAGTGTAAGTGGTTGTATAATACCATTCTAATTAAAGTAAATAATAAATAAATAGATAATTTATTAAAAGTGTATACAATAGTTATACAATGTTTTTTTTTATCATTTTGATAAAAAAAAGAGATTGTAAGAGTGTGAGGGGTGGACATAACACCCCTCACACTCTTACAATATCTTATTATCCCTCTCCATTTTTAGGTTGTCGGGAAGATATTGCTTTTAAGCGTTAACACCGCTCATCGTACTTCAAAAATAATAATATTTTGTTTATGGTGTACAATAAAAAAAATATTTTCATTAATTAATTAATAAATACCCACATTTAGCATAGTTGTTAGCATTCCACATGAAGGGTTGCAAGCTCATCGCCACTTTGGCCACTGCCGATGACGCATGCCTTCGAATGTTATTGGTTCTAACCTCTGGGAAAGATGATGGTTGTTGGATGACGCTGACGTGTGGTTGTGGTGTTGCAGACGCGGATGCAGTCGCTGCGGACCGCCCACAACAGCACCATAACCGAGACCTTCCGCTACATGGTGAAGCGCGAGGGGCTGCTCAGGTAACACACTCCCCCCTCCCCACACCGCTCCCCTCCCCACTCCCCACTCCCTTCCGCTACATGGTGAAGCGCGAGGGGCTGCTCAGATAACACACTCCCCCCTCCCCACACCGCTCCCCTCCTCACTCCCCACTCCCTTCCGCTACATGGTGAAGCGCGAGGGGCTGCTCAGGTAACACACTCCCCCCTCCCCACACCGCTCCCCTCCTCACTCCCCACTCCCTTCCGCTACATGGTGAAGCGCGAGGGGCTGCTCAGGTAACACACTCCCCCCTCCCCACACCGCTCCCCTCCTCACTCCCCACTCCCTTCCGCTACATGGTGAAGCGCGAGGGGCTGCTCAGGTAACACACTCTCCCTTCCCCACACCGCTAAATGGTATTTGCACTAGGTACCAACCCTCTGCAGTCCTGTCTCGTCTGGGTACAGCTGGTCTAGAGAGCGTGCTGTACCATTCTACAGTCAACTAAATCACAAATTCCCGCTGCTGCTACGCTGGGACTAATGTAACTGGTTCTGGATAGCGAATACACAGGGACTTCTTCCGTTGCTTGTTTACCGTGACTGCATCGATCCAAGCCGCGAATACCGTTCCCTTTCAAGTTTTGTTAGGACATTGCTAAGCCTGAATAATTTAGTTTCCTATTACCACTTGATATGCCTAGAGAGGCGCCGCACCTAGTGCCTAGTGCCTGGTGCTTGGAGCCTGGAGCCCGGTGCCCGGTGCCTGTTGCCCGACCGGGATCGATCCGCGACAAGCACGAGTCATATCTTGTGCAAATGTTTTTCTGTTTATTTTATTCGTTGCTCGTAAAACTTTCACTGAAGTATATGGCATATTTCCATCCGCGTGCGTCACCCGACGCGGCGAGGACGCGACCCGGGGGCGGCGGCTCTACCTACCTACCCACCTACCTACCTACCCACCTACCTACCTACCTACATCAGTTAGTCGAGTAGAGTAGCTACTCACATTGATATGCAAATACATTACTTTTCTTTATATAACAGTGAAGTACAATGCAAGGTAGTTGTAAATCATTCAATTATGCGGTTTGCTAATTCATTCAGGAATTAACTTGCATATATTTTTCCTCGACGATTATATATACCTACCTTCCTAGTGATTTACTCACTAAAAATAAACAAAAGAGTAGGTATAGTATAATTATGTATTCACCACGTCAATCACGCTCGGTAGGTACCTACCTCCTGACTGGACCATGCAGCTTCCGTCGCTAACTGTCGACTCGGTAGCTGGTATCTATTGAGTGAATACTAATGTTACTTACTTCATTGTTATTTACCGACTGCGAGAGTTAAACGACATATTTTAGTACTTTACTTTTAAACCTTGTGTCCTCTACTGACACACTCCTCGTGTCATACAAAGCGTAGCGAGACGCATCCGTTCAGTAGAAGGAGCGCATTATTAAGTGTTAGCCAGTTCAATGTTTACTCGAACATCTCGCGAATTTTATCAATCTTGTAGTAATAACAGCAGCGGCGCCGGCGCAACCGCTATCTCATGACAGCTGCTTCGATAGGAGCCGCACTCACTCGTGCCAGCAACTAGGTAGGTAGGTAGGTACGTGATGGTATGAATAGTAGGTAAGTAGGTATTCTCGATACTTACAAACATTTAGACAGACGACATTCACTAGTTGGTAGACTGCTAGTAAATAAATAACTATTGTATCGCTTTGCAGTCGTACGATTCTCGATAACAATACGTTTATTTATAAGTAGGACATTAACGTCGGTGATAATATCATTTAATAAAATACCTTGTGGCTCGTAAACAACTGAACCTACATACATGGTATGCGCGTGCGCGGGCGCTGTGGCGACGAATCGACGAGCTGTCAGTTACACCTCGTTATTCGCTATTTGTTTGTTATTCGCTTAACAACAATAATGTCATTTATTGACATTTGAAAAGGTTGTTTATTTGACACGCGATAGATAGGTAGCACATAAGTAATGCTACCTGTGTGTGTGTGTGTGTGTGTGTGTGTGTGTGTGTGTGTGTGTGTGTGTGTGTGTGTATGCGTGTGTGTTTATGCCTCCAGCTCACCAACTTACCGAAACCAGCTTACTGATTCCCTCAGCTGCAGTCACGTGAGTCAAAAGCTTATGTCAATTCCATACAATTCAACCTTTCCGCAGGCGTCAAAGCCAAAAGAGAGTGGTATTCGTCTTAGGGGCTAAAAGGCAAGGCAAGGGCGGTGCTCTGCATGCGTCTAGCCGCAGCTAGGTTGAGCGCTTGGAGTGTTTCCAGACAAAAACGTATCATGCGACGGCAATGGTGAAGTTCCAAAGCGCGCAGTGAGCGAGTCCTACAGGCACGGTGGAGACGCGGGACGCGAGGTGGGATCGAGCCGCTTGCGCTCCTAGCTTAGTTTAGATATCGCCGGAAGGTTTCCCTGCTGCTGCCTCTCTGCGAGTTCTAGCGCTGACACCCTCTCTCGTTCATACACTCTAATATTACGTATGACTGGAGATTGTATTTTCAATTAACATTTACTACCTCTATTATACCTTATCTTAAAATACCCATAATACTCGCTCGATAACATCTGACTCTGATCTGATACGATGTGGGTGACTGCGATCGCATAAAGCTCACGCAACTGATAACGGAAGAGCTTGCGAAGAGAGCCGCGTGCTGCGGGGTCGGTGGCTCAATGTTGAGGTCGGCTCGATAGCAGTGCCTATATCTTACCTATGAGTACCTGTCAGATTATTATGACAAATATTCGTACAAAGCTCTACCGTTTTGAATCGGGAGATAGATAGTTACATAGAAAATGCTTTATTGCATAAGATAAAACAAGAACATAGGCGAACTTAATGCTGATTACCATTTTCTTCCAGCTGATCTTAGTGTTATAGTTTCCCAGTAAACTTTTATAAAAATATAGGCATTATAAACGTACATTCTGTTTTTACGCCGATATAAAGCTGAATTTCTTTCGCCATCTGTTCCAACTGCCAACCAGCGCAGTTAGCGAGAAGATTTTCTAAAAAATATGGAGATTTTGGACGATGGAGCAGAAAAAATAGTAACAGGTGGATTTTAAATACAGATTGTCCCATACAACATCGCGAGTGGGGACGCCGCGAGTGTGCAGTTCATATCGGTAGGTACTAGCGCGGTGTCTTATCATTATCAGCGTACGTGAGGCGCGACTCACTCAATAATAACTCCATCATTGCTTTTGAAGTTTTCGGCAAGTGCGTGATGGCAGATAGCATTGTGCGGAAGAAGTGTAGCTGATTTGTTTGTATGTCTGCATACATTTGTAGAGTTCTGAATTCGTTGGTACACATGGAAACAGTCGCGCAAATCTCTAGACTTCTAGAAACTTTTTTAAGCTCAATTAATAAAATAAATAAATTACACGAAGACATGAACGAAACACGGAAAAAAAACCTAGGTATCTCTTAAAATAATGTCGACAAGTTTACCACGCCCAACGGACACAGTTTAATTTTTTTTGTAGGTTGATAATGATCGTTTCGTTTCGATGCTAGTGCGGGGAAACATTGATCCTCGCAGTATTGCAAGTCCAATCTCTACACCTACTCCTGCTTCCAAACGCAACGCTGCTTTCGTACTACTGCTATTGCTCGATCCGCAGCACCGCCCACTTTACTGATTATAGAAAACTAAATGAGCACGCACCGCACCGCACCGCACCGCACCGCACCGCACCGCACATCACCGCACCGATAATACTCATCTTATATTTATTTTATTAAAGAACTTTGAATTATTACAGTCTAGGATAGGATAGGTTGTAGGCTAGAGTCGTTTTTGGGGTTGAGCTGCAAGCTACCGGGTGAATGTAATGACTGGGGGTCTTCAAGTGGCCGTTAGTGGCCGCTGTTCGTATCTGATGCGGATATATTGAATGAACGGCCCCCGACCAGCAGCGGCAGGGTAACAGGGAGGTGGTGGGACAGACTTACTGTAAAGTGCTGCTTAGGCCTATGACGACACTGGGCCGTCACAGCAGCCGTATCAGTCAGTACCGGCAGAAGGCAGAAAATTAATTTTCTGGGATGGCTTCTGATCGGACAAGGAGCGATACGGTCCTCGAAATGTGCTGCAGAAGTCAAGAGGAATCTGCACAAGCGTTCCCATCGAAGTAACTGATGGAAATGGAAGAATTGCAGTAGTTGCACGGACTAGAGCTAGAGCTTACATCTTAAATCTAATAAGAAGTAGAGTACAACATAATGGAATGGTATGTTCGGGAGTCGGGTCGCTCGCATCCATATCTGTGAGTTGGTACTCGGTAGCGAGCGTACAAACAAATCTATTTGTAGTTATCGCATTCGCACTATTTGCAGAACCGTGTACCTATCAGCTAGAACATATTTACCGAGAGTAAATAATTACGTAGGTACCTACTTAATGATCTATGAGCCGAGAGCGCGCCGCACGCCATCCTTAATTATGATGATGTGGACGGCAATATTGATAGTTCATTCGTTGTACATATTCTATCCCCCATTCAATTATTATGCAATAACGATCACTTTGTCAAGTTAAGAGGGTAACGAAGAAGAAGATGAAATAACTGGGCTAAGTGATAGCACGGTAAGGGTCGGTCCTACAATTAAGAATCCCCTTCGAGGAAGATTTCGAAACTTTTTGTAGCACTTTTTCTCTTTGAAGCTGCAGGTCAAGACAAAATTCATATATATTTGTAAAGAGGATTAAAAAAAAATCCTGCCCTAGCTCCTACCTGCACACACTACCTATACTCGCTGCTTGTCGGGCATCGACGCCCGTTGCTGGTGGGTGGTCGCTACTGCTGCTGGTTGCTTCACTGCCGGATGGCTGCGTCCGATCGGAACACGCGATCCGGCGCCGTTCTACATCCTCATCATTTATCATTTTCATTGCTAAATTGGAAGAATCTAACACTTCCGATTGTTCAATTATTCATTAGAAATTTGGCTATATCATTATGTGTTAGTGCTTTCAGTTAAACACCTGCTTGTTTCAAGTATGTCTGCATGTTTCTCTTTGCCATTAGGTATCCCTTCTCAGTTGAAAACTTAACGCGGAAACGTTTCCGCGTTCAGTTTTCAACTTTTCACATGACTTTGTCAGGTTTGTATGAACATATCCGATAGTTGAATCTCTAATCTCAAGAATCGGGGCCTGATCGAAAGGGTCGTAGGGCTATCGCTCGTTCGTATAATTATTTTAGGTATAGATTAGAAATATATGCTCCTAGTGATCAGGTATATCAAATACAAAAATGTTAGGTAAGTATACCATATACCACTAAGATTCAGCAATGCGTAGATCGTCGAGTGCGGTGCGTGTATCGTCTGCCTCGGCTCGTGCCATGGCGAGGTGCGAGCAGTCGCCACTACCGGCAGTATTTAGTTTTATTGATTATTCTGTGCTAGAGCCATCCACAGAGTACATAAACATACTCGTAGTAGATGCTATTTAGTTTTGTACAACTGAACAGTCGAAGGTTCTGTTTGTGTAGCGTGGCCGGCGCGTGACCTTGAACTGCAAAGGTTACTGGGAGTCTACGTTATTGTAATGAATTGAGGTAACGAATGGGGCTTGCTTATATACCTGGTACTAAACATCGTAATACCCATACCTGCGCTATTAAAGAACGTGAAATCCGTCAAGTCACGGTTCGTGCCGCGTACAATCGGCGCCGGTGATTTCCCAGATTACGAGTATTAGTATTTTCGTAGCACGTGGTACCTACCTACTGATTGCGAAATCACCATGTCAATTTGTACATTTCGAGGATATCACCATTCTGTCAGCTTGTTATTATTTTAAGACCGCTCCTGCTGATAATTATGTTAATGTTTTTTATAGTAAAGTATTCCTTACTGAAAGAAAAGCTAAAAACACTCTGTGGCACTCGAGTAAAGTAACTTTTCTTTTGCAGTTAGCAAGTTTCGTTTGTATAAAACATTGAAACAGTTCTGCCTTTTCATTTGTAATTAAAAGGTTTCATTCTTTAGAAACCATTTGATGAAAATAACTGTAAGATGATTCTTTATCGTCGATAAAGTTGATGGGTTATTGTAAATGTTTAGTTTCAGTATTAAACCACCATTTCGTTGGGATGTGTTTCCGCTGAGGAATCGTAACGAATGGTAACTATAATTGAATGATGAATTAATGATAACTTTATTTGCTTGAATACAGATACGTTGGTTCTTATGCTACTTTATTCGGTATCACTGTACTCGACTAAATTTGTCGTACAAATATTAGACTCTATCAAGCCCTACTTCGCTATTTGGCAGTAAAAAAATATGCTCCTTGGATTATTCCCGAAATCCTGCTGGTTTTCACCAAAAATTTACCGTATGTTTCCTAAGAACTAAACTATCTACGTAACTACAAAGCAAGGTACTTTATTTTAGAGTCGCATGCCCCACCATGTATGTATGTATGTCTGTGTTGTGTTGGTGCAGCTGATGGTTCAGTGTTGTGTTCATTGCAGGGTGGTTTGTGAGTAGTTGCGTGTTGGTTGCAGGGCAGTATGTGAGTAGTTGCGTGTTGGTCGCAGGGTAGTATGTGAGTAGTTGCGTGTTGGTTGCAGGGCAGTATGTGAGTAGTTGCGTGTCGGTTGCAGGGCAGTATGTGAGTAGTTGCGTGTTGGTTGCAGGGCAGTATGTGAGTAGTTGCGTGTTGGTTGCAGGACAGTATGTGAATAGTTGCGTGTTGGTTGCAGGCCGGTGCGCGGGATGGGCGCGGTGGTGGCAGGCGCGGGTCCGGCGCATGCGTTCTACTTCGCCACGTACGAGCACTGCAAGCACTCCCTCTCGCACCTCACGCGCCACCGCCACGACCACATCGTGCACGGTAACTACCCTCTACTCTAACCACACTGACCAGTGAAATAATGAAGAAGAATTTTGCAACTTTGCTTCCGAAGTTGTTCCCTTATTATAAGCCTGTCAAAGTAGTCTCGAGCGGAGGCTTCATGCTGTGGTATTCCTCGAGGAGGGCCTCCGGAGCCGGTTTCACCGACATTGTTGTGTTTCGTTCCAGGGCTCTCGGGGTGCATAGCGTCCATCGTTCACGATGCTGTCTCCAACCCTGCTGAAGGTGAGTCCAACCTATAATAATCTGTTGTGAGGAAACAAACTAATTCACTAGATTAGACAATCGTAGATAATATCACCGATGTGGGTTGAAGAGACAGTCGGTCTCCACCAGGGAGGGAAGGGAGTCGATTATATAAATATACAAGCTATAGCCGAGCAGAAATTCATAATACGATGTATATATTAAGTGCGAACGGATGAAGGCTTTATGATAAAATCATCTGAATTCAGTAGGCAGTGTAGGCAGACATAGGAATTCTCCCGTTTCCCACGCGGTGGGCAGGCATAGGCATAGCAAAGCTGTAAGTCTACCTCTAGCTCGTAAGGAAATAGCAAGGCTCCTAAATTATAAGCGGAGTGTCCCTACACCGCTGCGCTGCGTTGAGTCGTCGCTGCGCTGCGCTGAGTCGTCGCTGCGCTGCGCTGAGTCGTCGCGCGGAGACTCGACTCTCATTAATTGCATTGAATTGTAGTGTCGTTGAGAGGTGCTTGTATCGACGCCTGCAAATTCAGCTCGGTCGTTTCGTGTCCGTGATATTATTAGCGAGCGTAAACGTCACTGATTACCTAAGTCATACCTAAGAACGATCTTTCGGGATTTGGACTTAACTTTCTAAACTTTGTTATGAGAGTTCGATCGTGCAAAATCGTGATAGGTAGATAAAGATACTAATATAATAAGTAATAATGACTTTCCGATTATCTTGTTTCCGTGTCGAATGCCTCTTCATAAATGTTTAGTTATTACAAAATCGCAAGTATTTCGAACTATATTCGAGCTGATCTGATGGTACGAGTATCATAAGCCAATCCACGTTGTTCTGTTCGTTGTTTCCAGTTCTGTTTCATTCGTAGCGCAATCTAATCAATAAGAGAAGTGTAAGTGTACGTGTGAAGAAGATTGCGTCACGTTAAATTATTTAAGATGAAAAAAACTAATTTGAACAGTTTCTTATTCGAGCTTACTATAAAACGTCATCTAGAGATACCTACTTGAAGCTCGGAAAATTGTTCAACATTCTACTTCCGTATCGTTCTGCTCGGTACGAACTAAAGACCAACCAATATCAAACAACCAGTCCACCGGTCGACCTCTGGCTAAAACGCAACGCTCGTTGTCTCGTTACACAACATTATCCTCTACATCTTGTGCTCTATCGAGTACTGTTTACCTCTTGTTCATTTCCTTGTGTGTAATATTCCCACGACAATAGCAAGCGCCGCCTAACTAAACTGTACGATGTGCTGAATGGCCGGACGGAACAGAGCGGTGCGGTGTTACTGCAAGCAGGAACAGCTCGTCCGCGTCGCGCCGCGCCGCTTACCTGCTGATCACTTACACTTCCTTTCGGTTGTTGGTTTACTTGCTACTGTTATGGGATCTAGTCGTCGGCTCTGCTTTTACTATTGATTCCCCTCCTTATTTGAACTCATAAGAAATATAGCGTTTTTGCGGTATTCGTTGTCAACAACTGACTAGTTTCCTTCACTAGTTTCCAGAAATGGTTTCTAGGAACTAGTGAATCTAGTGGAAACTAGTGTGATTTCTAGTGTGTATTTTATTTTTCATCGTCAAAAGTACATACGTGTTGCGATGCAGCTCCACTCGATCCCACTTCTCTTGATTCTTTCCGTGGGGAAAGGTCATGGACTTTTCTTTGTAAGCTATATAACTTTTTCTTATTTTTCTCTCTTCCGTTGTCCGCATAAACTATAGTTTTAGCATGTCATTTTATTTCTACCTATTAATGAAATCTTTTAATTGACCCTCAGCCTACCTACATGTACTTTGCATGTAAGTATTTATTTAATAGTAATTGCTAGTGCCTAGCTGTAAGTTTTCTTAAAATTTTTAAATAAAATAAAGGTAGATAAAGTACTTATTACCTACCATTATTATTGTAGGTCGAGTCTCGTGCTGTCGACTAGTGTCGTGGAACGCGCCGCGACTCCGTCCGCGTCGAGTTTCTCTTTCTGCTGCCTGCGCACTTTAGGGAGAGCATTTCGGAAAATCTTATCATTTCCCAACACCTACCCGAACCTTTTTTCCAATTTTTAAATATAGGACTTGCAGTGCGTTGGTTCTCGGTCAGTATAGCAACGATTTTATATGCCTATTTAGAAGTAAATAGCGATTTTCCTGTTAGTTAAATTTTGCTATTGTGCCTCAATCAGAGTTCTGGCGCGGATAAGGACAGCGCTGCGCAAAGGCGGCTCCGCTAGGAAGCGAGCATCTCGGTGACGTCACCGGCCGGCCGGCGTTTCGCTCGCGGCCTTGGACAATCACTCCGAACTTCGAACCGTGAACTTGCATTGTCACAAATGCTCTATTTATTTTACAAATTGCCCCGTATTTTCGACGTACAATGTCAAGCGATTGACGCTTATACATAATTTCGTAGAGCTCGTGGTTTCGATCAACATAATACCCAACTACACTTGTGCAAACTTGGTGTTGGCATTATGACGCAAAAAAAACCGTGCTATCTGATTGTGATCATTGCCTGCGAGATTTTCTTCTTGGAGTTGTATCAAAGTATCACTGTCATTTGCATAACTGGATCCGCCGCGGATGCAAGCCTCTCGTATACGAGAATAAGTACCTAAGTTAGATTCATCTGGCACGTTAATAAGTCGCTTCCGGATATGTGCCGAGCCGTCTTCTAAAAACACCAGGTTTGACAATTAGCTCTTTTGCCTACTTTTATTTTTATTCTCATATTTCGCAGATTATTCGCTTTAGTCGAAGCCACATTTTCAATTGTGACTGTTACGGAATCTAATCGTTGGTTGTACTTCATGCTTCCTTCCGTAGATTTCCCTTCGCGCTGCCTGCACGTGGCACGTGGCACGTGGCAGTGATGCGTTCCGTGAGGACTGAGAAGGCACTAATTGTACGTATTTTTAGTTATCCTCGCTCGACGGTTGCTTCTGAGAAACCGCGACAGATCCCCCCCACACCCCGCTCCCCCTTCCCCCTCGCAAGTCGGTGCTGCGCCGCCATCTGCGGCGAAGCGCATGCGCCTCACGTCCCGCGACCTTGACTCAATCACTGTTCTTACCGAAAGCAGATATAACTTGTACTTCTTATTGAAATGTCACGCACTCTTTGCGAATGCCATTAAGTGGCTCGTCGCTGGCCCCTCGCAGCTCGCCGTTGGCCCCTCGCAGCTCGCCGTTGGCCCCTCTCAGCTCGCCGCTGGCCCCTCGCAGCTCGCAGGAACCTCGGGCATGGGCCCGCCACTTGCGACGTATTCTGTCATGGTCGTTGTGCATGTGTTTATTGCGTGCTAATTTCTTTTTGTTGTGGTCCAAGTCAGGAGATGTTTTCTGTATTATTTATCTTTTTGATTGATCTACTTTTTGTAAGATAAAAAAACTGTTATCGTGTGGACGTGGTGATACCTTTTTTTGTAATATGATAGTACCGTCTACATAGATACATGATGAGTTAGCGATCGGCATGCAACCGGCCAAACTACTAAACTTGTAGATCGCTCAACGCTCATGTCGTGTTCCTACTTACCTAGTACCTACTCTCGCACGAACAGTTTCTATAATCTCAAGATGTCCTCTTGTTTCAACTTCGGCCAAAAAGCCAAACTTTAGTCAAATCAAATCGACATGAATTCACATTATAAATTTACATAGTTTTTAAGCTAGCATTTTTTAGTAGTATGATTCTTGTGATTTCAATGAATAAAAATCTTTTGACTTTGACTTGGAATAATGATATGTAGGTACATTATTGTAGTCGTATGTACCGGGGCCGCGGAGTCGGTTCCGTTGCATCTTGCATCTCGTTGCGGTATCAGCTGTAATGTAATCGAGGTCGGGCGGCGCGGCAATGGTCCTTGAAAATGGTTCATTTGTTTGCGTTTCGCATATTTTCATCCAACTGATAAAATAACCAGTCCCCTCTAGAAAGTACTTGAATAGAATAGCAGCTGTGCGTGGCGTCATACATAATGTATTAAATACGTTACCTTCGATTAGTTAAGCTAATTACGCATTGAAATTCTTTTCAAAAGTTTGTTTTGACGGAATGGCACAGAATAAATAATAAATAAATAAACGCTGGACATTTTTCACACAGCATCATCTAGCCCCAAACTAAGCAGAGCTTGTATTATGGGAACTACATGACTAATATACTACTTAAATACTTTTTTTTTTGTAAATACATACATATTATACATAGGAAAATACCCAGACCCGAGACAAATATTTGCAGATCTTACAAACATTTGTCCCGTGACAGGAATCGAACCCGCAACCTTCTGCGTCTCAGGCGGACCTCCCACTGCGCCACAGAGGTCGTCTCAGAAGTTGTTTTGAAAGCAAAGAAAAAAATAAGCTTACCAACAAGTTTATTATGAACATGTGAATAGGTAAATCCATGGTTCATCGTGGGATTGTATGGGTGTGGCAGTGGACTTCTAATAGGATGTTGATGATGATGAGGTACTATGTAAAGAACACTGATAAATGTTCTGCAGATATTTGTTCCGGACCTGGGTGTTGTGGCTTCTACCACGGTAGTTCCTGATACCCATGACACAGGGAATCCTAGTGTGGGGTCTACTATGTATGTGTCGGTTGAGTGTATTTTTTTATTCAGTAATAATAATGTTGGACATTTTCACAAAGCATCAACAAAACAAAATAATAAAAAAATACCAGTAACTCATTGAAAAATAAACAATACTTATTCTAGTAGTCAGAAAACAAGGAAAATAAACATATGGTAACTAGCGCAGTGCGCAGGTACCTATACTCTCTCAGAACTCTGCACTAGATGGAGCGCGGCTCATTATGAGAGCAGAACCAAGCTCAATACTTCTACGACTAAGTTCAACACGAGAAAGAACGAGTTACAAAGTCCATGTGTTTAATGTTTGTTTGTTTTGCATTAGGCAGATAGGCAGGTACTTAGTTGGCAGAATCACGTCATATCACCATTCGTGGAGTATCTCTCGCAATGTCTGATAGCTACATCTTACCGGTATGGTACCTATCGACGTACCAGCTCGGCTACATCCATAGATAGCTGCTGGCTCTGCTCAGAAGATATACGTTTCATGAGTATGGTAACCTCTTACTGATTTACGTAATATAGTAAAGCATCTGGCTTAAGGATTTCACTGCTAGATATATAAGGCCTCTTCAAGGAATGCTATTTCGATGGCGGCGCTCAAGACGAGCCTCCTGGTGGATGGATCCACCGACTCATTATATATTTAAATGTTTTTAATAAGTTTGTAAGAAATAATATTTTAAGATTGTGCGTCTTTAGGATTAAATTGAGTAAATCTAATCCTATTCTGTATTAAATACGATCATAGTATAAGTTTAGTTTACACTAGAATTGTACATAATTTTACTATAATAGTTTTATCTCTTAAAAAATACCTTTAAAAATGTAAATTGATCGTCACCTGTCGTCGTTCGGTTCCTGGACCCCATTCGGAAACTTCGTGATCTGCCCATTGACACTGTTACTTGTTATTATGAGAATTATCCACCAACAGTTGCAAAGTTGAGTTAGATACGAGCATAAAATACGTACGTGTCGGTCGGTCGTTCGGTTATTCTTATAGATACATAGTATATATGCCTTCGTCAGCTGTGTAATGTCGTGCAGTCGCTGAACTAGTTATTGAAGAGGTACTTGTACCTACGCCGCGATCGCCCTCGCGTCGGTAGGTAGCGCTGCCAGCACCGAACACTGCGGACACTCTTCTATATCACATTTTATATTCACTCGCCGCATGCTGTGTTCACTAAAATTACCTCAAACAAGAGTGTAAATTCCCCTATTTACGTAGCCTACCTGTATAGGGCCTTGGTTTAGCGAATCATAACAAAACGTTTGTGCATCTGCACTCGCTATAAGTACTAACCTAATCATTCGTCCCACGTCAGATTTCTCCCTCCGGGTCTGTACAGTCCGAGCAGCAGCTGTCGATGGGGAGGATCTACGTTCACTTTAAAGAGTACATTGTGACAGTAATCAGGTGGTTCTCGGCTACAGATGTAAAGTTATTTATTACTTAGTAGGGCAGTCACCGACCGCGATAGCCTGCTAGCCTTCGACCCGATTTATATACTTTATGAATTGTCGTTATCGCTTTGTATAATTTCATATCACTAATCGGAAAGTTATATTCTGGAAGAGTCACTAGGTTTTAGGTTTTTTACGTACATTTAACCCGAGGGGGACCGATCGATATCTGTGCAATGCCGATTATTCAGGTTCGGTAGGTGTCTATAATGAGATTTCCGTTTCGTAAATCCAAGAGTGGCGACTGACCGGAGCATTTCATCGTAACGTAACACTTTACGATGCAAATATTCGTATAAGTCAACCAGCTTCTGCCCACGGCTGCGCCCGCGTGGTACTCGGATAAAAAGTAACCTGTATGATATACTGATGTATAAGTTATATTACTGTAAAGTTTCATTAAAATCCGTTCAGTATTTTTTGCGTGAAACAGTAACAAACATCCATCCTCACAAACTTTCACGTTTATAATATTATTAGAATACAGCATGTAAATGTCAAATGTAAAGTAATAAATGCAAATGGCGTAACGTATCAAGTACGTCGCGAATGGTACGTTACGATAAAATTCTCGGTCAGTCGCGTCGTCACATTCGAAACGTCTCACGTCGTCGGTCGACGCGACGGAAAGACCGAACGGCATTCTCACGAATCGGGAGGATCTGTATGCCTACAGCGACTCGGTCGTTTCGCTTGTCGCTCGGCTGCTCGGAGCGATGCATAAAAACGTCAGGTGTGGGTAACAGTGATCGGAGCGGGGGCATTGGTTGCAGTGGTGAAGCAGCGCCTGCAGATGCTGCATTCGCCGTATCGCGGAGTGTGGGAGTGCGTGCGCGGCGTATGGCGGCGCGAGGGTCTGCGCGCCTTCTACCGCTCGTACCCCACGCAGCTCGTCATGAACGTGCCCTTCCAGGTATAGAGCGGAGCGGGGCTCGCGCGTCATCGGCGCGGGGGAGCGGAGAGTGACGTCCGGGTCGGTGTTGCAGGCGCTGCACTTCGTGGCGTACGAGTGGGCGACGGCGAGGCTGAATCCGCTGCGGCGCTACGACCCGCGCGCGCACGCCGCTGCCGGCGCGTTGGCGGGCGCGGTCGCAGCCGCCGCCACCACGCCGCTCGACGTCTGCAAGACGCTGCTCAACACGCAGGAGGTGCGCATCCTCGCCGCTGCCGACGTTCTCCCCCATGCTGGGTGGCTTCACTGAGGTCGCCTCGTGCGCGTGTTCGTTGCAGGGCGGCGCGCGCGTGAGCACGCTGGGTCGCGCGGCGGCGGCGGTGTGGCGCGCGGCGCGCTGGAGCGGGTTCCTGCGCGGCGCCTCCGCCCGCGTGCTCTACCAGATGCCGGCCGCAGCCATCTGCTGGCTCACCTACGAGTCCTTCAAGCACGCGCTGCTCACGGTGCGTGCTGCCAGACCGCGCCGCCGTCTCTCCCCACCCCCACCCCCCCTCTCTCTCTAACCTCACCTCGTGTTCCAGGTTGACGGGTACAGCGAGCCGGGCCCGGCGCCCTGCCCCGCGCCCCCCGCGCCACCCCCGCTCGCATGCGCGGCGCTCCGGCTGGCGGCCGCCTCCACGGAGGTGCCCTCCTCGACGCTGACACGTTCCTAGCCGCCCCGACCCGCCCCGCCCCCCGTCCCGCTCTGATATGTCCGGGACGCTCCCGTCGGCCCGGAAGTAGCGCATCGATATCGCGAAGGATGATCAGGCGGACGTCGCTTGCGTTTCCGGGCTGCAGAGATGAATATTTTTCGAAATTCTAATCGTTCCTATTTTTTTATCGGCACATATTCCGTAAGATCATCCGTGGACTAGCCGAAACGATGAAGAGTTCCAGAATTATATAAGCACATTCTGAAACGTGGTCTGACGCGTTGCGTCGCGTACGCCGATGTCCGCGTCCGAAACGAGCATCGGTTGTCTATGAGACTAACTAGCATGCTTCCACGTGATGCGATCAGCTGCGATCACCCGCGCGGAGGCCACTCGAGCTCCCTTGGATTCGCATGATCTAAAGTAACTTTGTCTCTAAAGACACTAAAATCTTGGCCAATTCCAATCTTCAACGAAATTTTGGAAAAAAGTTAGTATTAAAAGGGACATAAAAATCATTGATGAATAAAATTATGTAAGTATTCGTTTTAATATTATAGTTTTGCCGAGAATGGGTGAGGGTGAGGGTCGGTTCTATTCTTTGAGAAGAAACCGTGACGCTTACTTTACTTGAGACACGTACAGTATACAGTATAGATGAAGCGGCGTCGACCTGGGGCACTCCAACACACTCTAGTCTAGAGTACTCTAGGTGGTCGTTGTACATACATTCATTCGACAGACGCAGTCGAAGTCGCATGAATGTATGTTCGCATCAACAAACGAGGTATTCAACTAGGAATATGTTGAGAATGTGTTGTGCGTGTGTGCGGCATCACTCTATGTATAGTGCACTATATAGTATGTATATAATATGAAGGTCCATCCCGCTGGGACTGCAAGTTACCTTTCATCCACACTCCGAGACATCACTCAACTTAACGGCCAATGGAAAGTAATAACCTGGTTTTTACTGTGTATTTTAATTTGTTTAATTCTCTGTTCGGTTTTTATTTTGCTCGTACGGTCTCTCGGTAAAGAAATCTTATGGATATTTTAATGAAACAAGCTATGAACCGTTAAGTTAGTTAAGAACTCTGAGCCCTTTATGTATTATATAATATATTGTTCTGGAATTGTTGCGCTGTAGGTACATATCGTGATGCATCTGAATCAAAATTAATATGAATCGTTTGGCATCTAGAAAGCATTTTGGTTGTTATATTTAATTGATTGAGCGGAATATAGTTCAGGCAAAGTAGAACTGTAGTGCAGTTATGATGTAGTGGGTGAGCTGCGCGCGGGAGAATCAGTTATGATGTAGTGGGTGAGCTGCGCGCGGGAGAATCAGTTATGATGTAGTGGGTGAGCTGCGCGCGGGAGAATCAGTTATGATGTAGTGGGTGAGCTGCGCGCGGTAGAATCAGTTATGATGTAGTGGGTGAGCTGCGCGCGGGAGAATCAGTTATGATGTAGTGGGTGAGCTGCGCGCGGGAGAATCAGTTATGATGTAGTGGGTGAGCTGCGCGCGGGAGAATCAGTTATGATGTAGTGGGTGAGCTGCGTGCGGGAGAATCAGTTATGATGTAGTGGGTGAGCTGCGCGCGGGAGAATCAGTTATGATGTAGTGGGTGAGCTGCGCGCGGGAGAATCAGATTACCAATTGTGCTTTCTAAATACGTCGGACGTTTTTAATTATTTGTTTTTTCACTGTAAACAAAAACAGAACGAAGGTAAGAATGCGCGATTGGCTTAAGTTACTGTCAAAAATGAATAGAGACTAATTTCGAAACAAAATTATGTATACTTTTTTGGTGGTTTCACAGGAAATTAACCAGTATTTTCGGATGATTTGTGTCTCATCTCTTCAGCAGACATCACAGCAGGCCCAGGATTCGCTCTGTATATAACTTGTTATAGTTGTATAACTAGCAATAGTACATGAGATACATACATAGCTAGATACATACATCGCGTTGTTTAGGCTCGCGGGCGTACACAGTCAGATGCTGTTTCGACTCTAGTGAGATTAGTTTACTTATAATATTAATTATAAAACGTTGTTTAATGTTTTACTTCTTTATTTATTGAATCGGGTGATATTATATCGTTACATCGCTTCAAAAATGTGCCGTGCGTCTAACCGAGCAGGAGATTCTTCACTGGTATCTACCTTCATTTATTCCAAAATTTATTAAGAATATTTCGTCAGCTACATAAAGTCAGTACAAAATAATACAAATAATAAAATATAAATCTGGCTGAATAACGCAAACATAAGAGAAAATATTCTGTGGGAAAGTTCATCGTCTTCGACCAGTCAGTATCTAAACAGTCATCGTGAAACAATCGCGTTCCATGAGCGCGTTATGTACCTACGACTATGTACAATGTATGCACATGTACATAACGTAGTCGTACATACCTGCCGATGCCGGAACCGCATCCTACCAACACCGACCACCCTATCAACATTACAATCACCTACCCACTAGGCACTAGGTACAATAACATACCTAATGCATAACATTTCTCATGTGATGTGATGTGATGAGTGAACGAGGTACCATCATACTACATACTGCTAACCTTGCTTAAAGTCTGTCGCAGTATGAAGAATGGTTGGATATCTAATGAATGTACTACCTATGTATATTGAATATTATTTGCCATTTGTGCGTGCGGGTGTGTGTATGTGTGCGTGAGTGAGAGCGTGTGATTTGTTTGTTTTATTTTTAATGCCGTATTTTTTGTAAATGCGTTGTTATGCGTTAGTGCGAGGCCGTAGCGGCATCCGCGCGACGACGCGAAGGGTCCCTGCTTGTCGCGCGGCGCTCGGACGAAATCGCGCACGTCGGGCGGATGTCGCGTTTTTATGAAAACGATCAATTGAACATCCTCGAGGATGAAAAATATATTGGCGGTGCTAGTAATGTGTATTGTGATCGAAGAGACGCGCGACCTGGTCCGCTGCGACGAACACACTCACACTCTCACACATTGCGACAAATAACTAAATACGTCTGATGGATCTTGGATGACTGATATCAGGCGGCTAATGACAATGGCACCTATACTAGATTGTGTGTGTGTGTTCGATAGATTGTGTGAATAGCAGAGAGTCAGCGCTAGACGCGGGTCGCGCGACTGAGAAGGCTCTGTGGAAAATACAACAAATTATTACGTTATTGTTTCTGTACATTATTATTATTATTTCGTATTTGTTATATTTATGAGTTGTATTGTGTATAAGGAGGAGGAGGAGGAGGAGGAGGAGGAGAGTGGCTCCTCGTAAATTAAGTGTTTAAAGTTATTTGTATAGTGATACCGAGAGCGGACGGCGACGCGCCTGAAGCTCTCCGAATGCAAATTGAATTGAAAATAAAAAGTTGGACAATATACATAAAGCCGCAGTTTTATTTCAAACCTAAATATTATAATAACTACTTACCTACGTCACTTATCTGAAACTCTCGAAGCTGTTACGCAACCTTGTGCGATGCAAATGCAATCTTACATACATCTGTGGTTCTACTCAGTTTCCTCTGGCGTTCAGTCAGTGTGGACATCGGCATGAGAAGTGTCGGCGCGTGTTTGGTGGCGGTGAGTGGAGCCAATTCACCAACTAACTATATCATACCTACTGAGGTACCTACTGAATAAATAACAATAAATGCTGACTGTAAACTGGAATGAGCTGTCTTCTGAACTTATCGCTGTATCCTTCAGAGCAATGCATCATCAATGGCATTTTTTGTATGTTTAGCCCACAGTCTATTTTCCCTATGACATGGAATGTTGATTGAGGTGGATAGAATCAAAACGAAAAGTGAAAAACCTCCACCGTATGTAATGATTTTTTTCAATAGGTTTTTTTAACAAAGTGGTAAACAAACTGACGGCCCACCCGGTGGTAAGCGGTTACCGTAACATATTATGGACGCTTGAATACCAGAGCTATCACTATCGCGTTGCCGGCACTGAGATATCAAGATGAAAGATCTTATGTGACTAATTTCACCGGCAACCATCCTTCAAACTGGAAAAGTCAAAGTCAATAGGTTTTTATTCATTGAAATAAAACCTATTGACTTTGACTCATATCGATCAAGGATCATATAGAAACGTCAACTTAAAAACTATACGTGAATCTAAAATGTTAAAGTGAATTTACGGCGGTTCCTCGCGCGCGAACACAGCAATGAGAACATTGTCGGCAGAAATAGTCACGGTGGTAGCACTAGGTAGGTACCCCGGACGAGCCCTTACACAAAAGCTCTACTACAAAAACGAAGGTCTTCTACGATATTATAAAAAAGTGAGTCGCCAGAAGACAGGTATCTACAGACTTACAATACAAACTGCTGTTGTACTGCACTGACAATTTGCTGTTATAGATAGTGTTTGATCTTGACGATCAATAACATAACCGCTGCTGGCTCCAAAACAATTTGTGGTTCTACCGGCAATCCGCGTGCTGGGATGTTGACAGAAAATAGATAAAGTACACAAAATTACCTATAACTAAACTCACTCCGACTGCCACAACTTCTATTATGTGATGCACTTGCACAGTTTTATTTAGTTTTCCGCTTGTTTACACAGATATTTTATTTTATCACCAAACCGCCATAGTTTTTTTCGCAAGCTTCCTCTATTATACCTTTTTTCCACAAGGTGGCGCTAGCATCCCAGCAAGCACGACATGACTTGCTTACTCCGGCGCAGCGATACGTCCGCTTCCGGTTTTTGTATGCCACAATGACTTTGGCATGTGTGTCAACATATGCGCCAAAAATAATACGTAACATTTTTTAGGTCCAGCCGAGACTTGTAAAAGTATAAAAAGGTATATATAATGTTACTAACTACAAAACACTCAAATGATACAACCAATATTAGATAAGACACAACAAATCTGAATGGCAGTTTCAGTGATAAGCGTATTCAAACAAAAAATTCAACAAACTCTCTTATTATTTAGTATAGATACCTTTTTTTTTTTAAGGGGGAAATGTCACGCATTCCCCTTCCGCCACGGGGTCGGCGAAAGGGGGTATGTGGGACTCTAACCCACTAAAACCCCCCTGGTTAACGTCGCCCGCCGTAGTGGGGCAAGATGGGGTCGCGTTAGCATTCACCATCTTACCCCGACGGGTGGCCCAGGAACCACCCGGGCCCCGGCCATGTGTGGGGCCGTGCAAGCCGGCGGAGTCCCCCGACTCCGCCAGTGACCCCACACTAGCGCCCTGAAAAGGGCGCCCCCTCCACCTTACGCTGTCCCTCACTCCAAGCCTGACCGGTATGGGAAGCCCTGCCGGTATAGCCTCGAAGATCATTGGAACGCGCAAGCCGACCTGAACAGCAAAAGCCGCCCCGGCCTTCCCTCCACGGTGCGCCCTGAAAAGGGCACACTCCGTCAAACGGGCCCATAAAGGGCCACGCCGACCCCACGTCTGCGCCCTTAAAAGGGCGTCCCCTCCCACCGGAGCAGCATACACCGCCCCGGCCCGCCCATGGTGCTCCTCCACGAGCCCACCATGCTGCCCCATCCGCTGTGCCCCATGCGGCTCATAGGGACACGCGAAGGGGCCCCTCCGGTCGGTCCATTAGTTGCTCGACAATAAGATCCCACGTATGAGAAGTTATTGTCGGGCTTAAACGAGGCGCACCGTCCCATAAGCTTCCGTTCACCCCGGATCCGTCTGATCCATAAGCGACAAGAGCCCACAGGCACACGAGAAGGTTGACCGACATGGCACCCCCAGTATAGATACCTAGTTTTAAACTAAAATAAGGGTAGATTAGGTACCTACTGAGAAAAACCATTGCCTGGTGGTGCCATCACTCATCATCCGATCGAACATATAAAATTGCACACTTTGAGCAAGAATGCTTCCGAATGAGACGCTTTTATCATCCGCGCATTGCTGAAAGAAAGTGCGCTATAAATGCGGACATAGCGTGATAGCGTCGCTCGTCGTCGTCAGTTCCATTCAGGTGGGTTTGTCAACCAACGCATTGCAACTGATTGCAACAGGCAAACACACCTACGGATTTGAGACCCGCTCAATTGGTTTTATGACACTTTAAAAAAAAAACAAAAAAACAAGTATACCTATAACACCTACGGATTGGTACGGTTAGTTTGCACGTGATCATCCGCAGCACCAACAGCTATCTGAAACTAACAGCGGGCACAGGCTGGAAGTGGACACAGTCATCGTGAGGCACCGAACATTGTACAGATAACCTGAATTTAGGAACATAGGAAACGGTTGGATGTTTTATACCACGATATTATTACAGTTTTAAAGCGCTGCATTCAATCTAAACAAAACTTGTCGCGTGTTAGGTTGGAACAGGGATTTCGCGAGGTAAGTACACAGGGAGGCCAAGCTTGATTTTCAAAATTGGGTATGGAATAATAAACCGAGAGGTGGTAATCTATACAGTGAAATGTGTGAGAGTAGAAGGAGGTTTAAAACTAAATTAAAATGTTGTCAAAATCATGAAGATCATGAGTTCGGTGTTGGGGCCGTCGAGCTCGCTGATCGATGACGGGGCCGTCTTGACCGAACACCTATACCGCGTCAGTGAGCAACAAATCACTGCAATTATTTGACCTGGTGGCTTACCTCTAGCTATTAAGAAATAGCTGGAGGTAAGTCACCAGGTCACGACGGGCTTAGCATCGAGCAGTCGAGGTATGATGCGGGAGCCCATTCGCCGCGTCTCCTCTCGATGTTCTTTACGTTGCGTTTTAGTTACTCCTACTTAGGTACATCAATAGTGACAGTCAGTCGAAGTGCTATTGTCAATAATAAAACTGGCGTCCTCTCTGATAAATTATGTGATTATCGTAGTGGCAGGTGCTGGACAGTGTGGGACTTAGAATCAGACAAACAAACTCCACATAAGTACATAAAAAAGTACCTATATTTCATTATATAGTATATTTGTAGTATATTTCATTTTTCATCTATTGTTATTGCTGCAACAATGATTGTGTGTACGAAAACTGAAATAAAAAGTTTGAAATATAATAAAACGGACAGAAAGAGCTTACTGAGTGAGAAGTCAGTTTTGTGCGGGCATGTAACGTAGATGCTGATGGTGCGGGCGACGGGAGGGCAGCGTCGCATCTCGCTGCAAGGCATCGCCCACGCCGCCAGCAGCGCCAGCGTGTCTCCTCTGCCCTCGGCCCTCGCCCTCGCCCTCGCCCTCGCCCTCGCCCTCGCCGCGCCCTCGCCCGCTGTCGATGAATCCGCTCTAGAAAGCCACTCCGAGGAAGCTATCGGTAATGTACACTTACCTTCCTACTCACTCAAAAATTTTGCTCAAATTGTATACCTTCTAGTGGTCCTGCTCACTCAAGTACGGCCATCAGATACACAATACAGTTCACTTCATAACATTGCAGGTTCTTCAGTGGCAACTAAAAAAAACCTTCCGAAATGTAAGTTTGCTAAACTTGCCTAAGGCTTATTCCACAAATCCTCTGGACTTTTTTGTCCAGAAATCCCCTTTCCGTTACTCAAAGGGCCAAAAAAGTAGATTTGTGGACAATAGTTCCAGAAATCCCCTGATCCATACATAGGTACGTAATCATTAACGATGACACTCATTAACTCAAATAAATTCAGTTATTTTGATCAATTGTACGTAGTGTAGAAATAAAATCTCTCTAATCATATTTACAATAATAAACGAAATCTTGTATTCATTAAAATATCTCAGAAAATCAGTTAACAGTCATCACCCATAAATAAGTTTTGTAATCACAGATGATTTGTACATAAAAAAAAAGAATATATAAATGTATGAATGCAACAACAATATGAATGCCTATTGTTCTAGCCGTTACTTATTATACCACCTTTCTTGCGATGTCTTCACTTTTATGTACAGAAATATCGGTCTTTACGCTTAGTATAGACCGATATTTCTGTACATAAAAGTAAGAGATTGATAATCTTGTATCGCTTAATTGTGTCGACTTTAATTTTATCTGTTTTTCAAAAGGGTAGATAGAAAGATAAAAGACTTTATTTGAACTTCAGACACACACATACAAAATACAACAATTATACACACGGAAAAATAAACAATAATTAAATACAATTAACTATTTTCAATAATATAATTAAAATCTAGGTATAATGTGTATGTGTGCTGCAGTACGTCAAAAAGGCCTTGGCTCAGCGTGATATTTTGCTTTAGAAGCAAAAACACTGATTTTCAGCCATCACCTACTGAGAACAAGCAGAACGAGTTTCAACTCAATGTATATATGTACCTAGCTACTAAATGTTTCTGTTTTTGTAGTAATAATGATTTTCATACAATGTAGCGTTTCCTACCTCGGACTTACGATAAGTACGTGATGTAAACTATGACAACAGAGTGCGAAGCGATAACAGATAAGTTTTATTTTTGGCAAACGAAGCACCTATTGGTAGATTATTGTTCTATGAGCGGAGTTCTTTGGATCGGCTCTAGAAGCATTTGCATTTCTTATCAGTTTGCAGTTACGTGTTTGCAAGTAGGTAAAGTACTCTAACTCTAAAAATAATATGGCTGGTAGTTCAAGTGGTGCTGCAAATCAATCTACGATACTTCTACGAGCCGATTCCAGGAACTCAGCTCATAGAACTGTGGCGCGATCCCATCACTATGGTCGCACGCGCACATCACATCACCGGTCCAAACCTGCGCTGCGGGGCGATCACACTCATTTCCATGGCTATCGAGATGGAGGCATTAGAGTGATTCGATCACTTGTCAAGTCACAATTTTCGTTAGTTCATGGACGGTTCATGGCTTTCAGTTTAGTCTGGGTCCTGGGTATGGGAATCCAGCGATGGGGAATCAGTGTAATCGCAATTTAATGGATGAGCCATTCGAATGGGGAACTAGAAGTGTCAAAATTGATTGCCATCTCGATAGCCATGGGTTACACGCGCACATCCGGGTCACGGGACTGCGGGCTACGTTCTTAAACGAGTCGCTTCCACTACACCGCCCGCAAATATCCAGATCGTGACCTACCTAGTTGATATGAATGTTATTATTGCATCGTGCAGGGCTCCCGAGCACGCGCTGCACGGCTGGAGTCAACCGTAAGTGTTCCGCTTAGTTAAAAGTATTGTTTACCTACTTACTACCAACTTAAATTACTTACTGTAAATAACATGTCTTGTACGTGACATAGATAGTAGTTAGGTAGATTATTATTATTATTCATTCATTTCAGATTATAAAAATCCATACAATATTATTACTTATACAGGAACTTAACACAATACCTAGCAGGATACAAATCATTAATGATTAAAAATCATTAAATAAAATGTCACAGTAAATTTAAAATTTGATGAGATAAAATGTTACCCAATGTTAATATGACTAAATACACAAAAAAAAAAAAAAAAAAATTAATCAGATGGAGCCCGTCACTACCTGCATCCACCTGTTCTGACCTGTTATGGGGCAGTCTGCCCGTGCTACGATCATCTTCAGGATGCCGTTGCCGCTGGTTCGCGCACGCTGGAAGTGATAGCCGTCCGTGCGCGCCTCCGCAAACATCCCCGATGCGCTGCAAAAGCGAGGCAGCCGCATCAGCATCCTGAAGATATTGTTCTAACTGACGGAATGTTGTAGATACGAACCCGGGCGTGGAGGAGACGACGCCATCGGAGACGCCTTCCACAACAGGTGTCCAGCCGCCACCGCCGCCGCCGCCGCCACCGCCGCCGCCGCTCGCCACGCAGCGCACCGGTGCCTACACCCACACTAGATACACCACAACACTGCACAACACAGTCGAAAAACTGTGCTGTGCTGCAGCTAAGCAGGGTTTGATATTCACCGACTATTTCCCGACTGGGGAGTTTAAAAATCCAAAACGTATGAGCGTTCGCAGTTCGCACTATCGAATGCAGCAGTGGGATTAAGGAGAAAAGCACTTACATATTAAAAAAAAACACATAAAAACCCACAACACAGAATCCTCGAGTGCGGTCAGAATTATGTGTGTCCGTTGGATGGTTATTTATTTATCCCTACCGTACCTACTTTTCACATGCCCGATATCGAGATCTTTCCATCACTGGTGGAAAACAGGAACACGCTGAGCAACGATAAAAAATATGTTTGAATGATTTCTCCAGAGGCGAGTGAGGGCGAGGAGCCCGCGGACCGAGTCACGAGCACCTTCCACGTCACTACTACCATCATAACGACTACCAGTAAGGATACCATCTGCCTCAAAGAGGTTGCAAGCATTTTTTTTAACTGTATGAGCATTGAGTGACTGTCGCTAAAGTGATACTGTGATAACACCAGTAGGTATGTCGTAAGAAATACAATCTTATAGGATTTAATAAGTCAATTTCTGTGCCTTTTACGCCATCTATTAACAGAAAATGATTTTTTAAGATCTTTGCTCTGCGTAGACTGTATCATACCATGTCCGTGGTGTGTTACATGGTACTCGTATGTTAGGCAAAATAAAAATATTTTTATTGTAAGGTATGAGACTATGCCCACTAGACCGTTCCGTCAGTGACCAACACCGTCTCTACCATGCACATCAATTGTCGGCGAGAATGTCTAGCCGGTGCAAATCCGCTCCGGGCATGGCATGCGACGTTGACACTGGTCAGTCTTCGTTAGCACTGGCACTGGTCAGTCTTCGTTAGCAGTGGCACTAATTAGTTTTCGTTAGCACAGGCACTGGTTAGTCTTCGTTAGCAGTGGCACTGGTCAGTCTTCGTTAGCACTGATACTAATTAGTTTTCGTTAGCACAGGCACTGGTTAGTCTTCGTTAGCAGTGGCACTGGTCAGTCTTCGTTAGCACTGGCACTGGCTAGTCTTCGTTAGCACTGGCACTGGTTAGCACCCACCTATAATAATAAAGGTTATAATAAAAATTAATTACAGTAGTAATTAATTAATCTTTTTAATGATAAAATGTCGTTTTATCATTTATCCGTTTATCTTTTCTATTTGATTGTAATTTACTGTTTTTAATCTTACACAGAAAAACACAACTTTTCTGTGCTGTATCTATCTATCTAAACTGATGGGCGCAGGCGGCGGCGAAACTGTGAGCATACCAGTTATAACTGCGTATGATCACCGTTCTAACCCGTTGAAACGTCGCCTGCCACTTTGTTGCCGTCAGTTCAACAAGACGAACAATTTTCTGATAGTCATCGTATAGGTTAATTAAATAATTTTCTAAACAAAAATATTCACTCGATCTTCCTGATCCAACAGCGTTTCATACCCGTGCATCGGCTCACTAAACCCGATGCACGTTCTAGTGGGCATAGTAGCTAGTCCGTGTCGTGTTACTTTCCGTGTCTGATACGTTCATAGTAGGTATGATACGACCGTGCTATGATGCGGTCTAGTGGGCATAGTAGCTAGTCCGTGTCGTGTTACTTTCCGTGTCTGATACGTTCATAGTAGGTATGATACGACCGTGCTATGATGCGTTCTAGTGGGCATAGTAGCTAGTCCGTGTCGTGTTACTTTCCGTGTCTGATACGTTCATAGTAGGTATGATACGACCATGCTATGATGCGGTCTAGTGGGCATAGTAGCTAGTCCGTGTCGTGTTACTTTCCGTGTCTGATACGTTCATAGTAGGTATGATACGACCGTGCTATGATGCGTTCTAGTGGGCATAGTAGCTAGTCCGTGTCGTGTTACTTTCCGTGTCTGATACGTTCATAGTAGGTATGATACGACCGTGCTATGATGCGTTCTAGTGGGCATAGTAGCTAGTCCGTGTCGTGTTACTTTCCGTGTCTGATACGTTCATAGTAGGTATGATACGACCGTGCTATGATGCGGTCTAGTGGGCATAGTAGCTAGTCCGTGTCGTGTTACTTTCCGTGTCTGATACGTTCATAGTAGGTATGATACGACCGTGCTATGATGCGTTCTAGTGGGCATAGTAGCTAGTCCGTGTCGTGTTACTTTCCGTGTCTGATACGTTCATAGTAGGTATGATACGACCGTGCTATGATGCGGTCTAGTGGGCATAGTAGCTAGTCCGTGTCGTGTTACTTTCCGTGTCTGATACGTTCATAGTAGGTATGATACGACCGTGCTATGATGCGGTCTAGTGGGCATAGTAGCTAGTCCGTGTCGTGTTACTTTCCGTGTCTGATACGTTCATAGTAGGTATGATACGACCGTGCTATGATGCGGTCTAGTGGGCATAGTAGCTAGTCCGTGTCGTGTTACTTTCCGTGTCTGATACGTTCATAGTAGGTATGATACGACCGTGCTATGATGCGGTCTAGTGGGCATAGTAGCTAGTCCGTGTCGTGTTACTTTCCGTGTCTGATACGTTCATAGTAGGTATGATACGACCGTGCTATGATGCGGTCTAGTGGGCATAGTAGCTAGTCCGTGTCGTGTTACTTTCCGTGTCTGATACGTTCATAGTAGGTATGATACGACCGTGCTATGATGCGGTCTAGTGGGCATAGTAGCTAGTCCGTGTCGTGTTACTTTCCGTGTCTGATACGTTCATAGTAGGTATGATACGACCGTGCTATGATGCGGTCTAGTGGGCATAGTAGCTAGTCCGTGTCGTGTTACTTTCCGTGTCTGATACGTTCATAGTAGGTATGATACGACCGTGCTATGATGCGGTCTAGTGGGCAGTCTTTAAAATAAAACACTCATGTTGCAGAGGCGTACGCGTCGCCGCCATCGCCCGCTCCGGCCGCCTTCTACGTGGACGACGCGTGATACAATACTGCGCTCTACCTATCGTGCATGCATGTGTATGTAACTATGTGTATACCTATCATGTGTTCGACTTCGTGTTTGTCTACCACAGATTATATTAGTACCGCACCGACTGAATGGGGACGGCCGCGCTCCACCCCGCCCGTCAAGTGAATCATTATAGTCTAGTGCGCAAGCTTACACAAACCTAACAATGTACTAGCGGGTTTCCAATCCATCTTTATCGACAACCTTTTAATTTTAATAAAAAATCAACTCTATTCGCACTTAAAAATATCCGTCTCGTACCAGATGTAGATGTATCTACTTACATACAGCTAAACTAGTGTTGTGGGGATTGTTGCAGACATAAATATCATATTTATACTGCAAAAGAGAGCTTTTCGTGCAATTTATAACATGGGCCTCAGAGAATCTCTTCACTTCTCTTCTTGATTATGGCTTTTGTAACTATTTATCACAATTCTACTTTGAACTAAGTTAAACGGCATAAAATTAATAGTTCCTTGACAGTACACCTAAGTATCGACTTTTATGAACACACGTATTTATGCTTAATTATATGAATTAATAACAAAAAAACATGGAAAGCCTGCCTAAGCTCTAACAGAATTGTTTTATTTTTAGATCATGGATTAAATAAAATATGATGAGCTCCAAATGTGTTTTTAATTACGAATACCCACATGCAGCGTGTAAAGAGACAGATCACCCAGCCGAAATGGTATTATTCCACAAATCCCCCTTAGGGAGGGAAAACTGGAATCTACTGTTAGATATGCTCTTAACGAGTAACATCGAGGGAAAGTAATTGCTGCGAAAAAACTTATTTTTAGGAATAAATATAATACTATTTTTTTAAGCTGGCAATGTAATGCACTTAATAGATTATAAAATAAATACAAATGGAATGAATTAAAAGATTTCGTGATTTATCTTTCATAGTAATCGGAAATGTTTTGATGGGTGGGTTGTAGTATTTATTGTGTTGACGAACAGACAATACGCAGGTAATACAATACTACTCTGTCGTTTCATTTAAGGTTAAAGTTTGTCTTCACCAACTTTTGAGTGATTCGAATCAGAAATATTTATTTTTTCCATACTAATTTCATAACTTTATTGCCCTACCCTAGAGGTAGTTTTGTAAAAATAAAAAACAGGTAATTGATTATTTATAGTTTATTAAAACATGTTTTTAGTGAATCGAACCAGAATAAAATAAACCATACAAACTATAGAACTCCCTTGCACCGACCTAGGGGTGGCTTTTTTAATATTTATTTTAAAGTTTATTTGTACCTACTGAGTTTTGAGCGAATCAAACCTAGGAATATAATTTTCCATAGAAACTTTACCACCCTGTTTGACCTCCTTAGGAGTTTATTTTTGAAAATTAGATTATCCTTTGCCTATGTTTTGTTTCAGAACCTCAACTTTCTAAATTCCAAGTTTCATTAAAGTCAGTTAAGTAGTTACGGAGATACTTGGTAGGTAACAAACATTCACACACAACATTTGGGGGCAGATACAACTTTTATTAATTGAAAAAGTTCTATCGTGAAATTAAATACGTATAACAATATATATGTATATTTATTATGTAGCGAAGATATACATTTGACTAAAGATTCCCGTTATAATTAAGAAAAAGCCGTACCCATGACTTCGTTCGCGATTGCCATCCGTGCAGACTAATTATTCGAATTTGAGCACAGTTTGTCTCAACTCAGGTAGAGAGTTCCTTCGCGGTTCGCACAACAAATGTTGAAGCAAAGTGCTTTACCTATGCGAGTCTTTGGAATTTCTGGTTTTTGAATTTTTTCAACTTAGGAGTGGGGTTTTTCAATAAATGTACATGAAACCACCGTTGAAGTATAACCTACCCATTAAAAAAAGAATCAGTAAAATCGGTTCACAATTGGTGAAGATATCGCGTAACATGCTCACTCAAATATTTACAGACGAATTGAGAAACTGCTTTTTTTAAGTCGGTTGGTAATAATGAAACCGTCTAATTTGCGATACGCTTCCACTCCTAAGATAACGGTTTCTATCCTGCAGATAGCAAGTACCTGCTCTGTCATCAGATCCTCACGTGCCATTGTTGTTTTACTTAGGTAGGTACATTTCGAATAAAAAACAAAAGAAAGATCATAATTTTTACTAAAAAACTGGATATTCCCGTTTTTTCAGTAAAAATTATCTTTAAAACCATTACAGTTTCAAAAGTTAAAACAATAAAATGATGTTTTATTATGTTTTACGGAAAAAATAGCAATCAGAATAAAAAAATATGGGACCACCTCCTCTATACAACAACAAAATAATCATAAGAATCGGTTAACAATTGGCGAAGATAAAAACACTGCAGCCGAATTGAAGACCTCCTCCTTTTTTTGAGTCGGTTAAAAACAACAACGAATCCATCGACTAGTTGAATTAGTGGAGGTTTAGGGGGGTTAACCTGCCGAGGGTACTGGCTCTGTTGTTCACTGTGTATAAGACACTCTTCCATACCACATGACTTAATAAAACCATCCACTCTTCTTCTTCTGGAGCCTCGTAACAGTCGGTGATCAGATCCGGTATTGAACCTGTTGATCACTGAGACATCTCTGAATATATGCTTGCTATCCATCATGATGAAGCCGATCTCATTTTTAGTCACAGTGTCGGGGCTTTGCCATGTCCCCTCCCTTGGGGGCCGTTTCTTAAAGGTGTTAATGAGCACCTTCTTCTTACGAGACAAGATTTCCACTATATGTCATAGAAGAGGATGTATCGACGACCTGGAGAATGTTTTGCTCTGGCATGTGAAGAAGAAGAAGAAGAAGAAGAAGAAGAAGAAGAAGAAGAAGAAGAAGAAGAAGAAGAAGAAGAAGAAGAAGAAGAAGAAGAAGAAGAAGAAGAAGAAGAAGAAGACGAAGAAGAAGAAGAAGAAGAAGAAGAAGAAGAAGAAGAAGAAGAAGAAGAAGAAGAAGAAGAAGAAGAAGAAGAAGAAGAAGAAGAAGAAGAAGAAGAAGAAGAAGAAGAAGAAGAAGAAGAAGAAGAAGAAGAAGAAGAAGAAGAAGAAGAAGGTTAGGTTAGGTTAGGTTAGGTTAGGTTAGGTTAGGTTAGGTTAGGTTAGGTTCAGAAGAGGTGGCATCAGCTGTTGCGAAAGTAGGCGGCATTACGAAAGAAGCGGTAAAGGCTGGAGAGGTTCGTCGAGACCACTCTGGGTTTGGGTCAGCCTGGGTTCGGTGCCCAATTGCGGCGGCCAATAAGCTGGTAAGCAGTGGGCGGTTGCTGGTTGGACTGGTTTCAGCGCAAGTTAAACTGCTCCAACCACGACCCATGCGCTGTTTCCGGTGCCTCGAGATAGGCCACGTGCGGGTTAAGTGCACTGCGGACGTAGATCGCAGTGATCAATGTTACCGCTGCGGTCAGCCCGGTCACATTGCTGGACAGTGCTCTGCTGCGCCACACTGCACCTTGTGTGCGGCGGCAAGCAAGCCCGCGGGGCATATGGCTAGTAGCGCCACCTGCTCCATCGCCAAGACTTCGGCCAAAAGGAATCGAGGAGGGAAAAAGACTGCAGCTGGAGCCTCGGCCCAGCCTCAACCTATCCACCCACCAAGGGAAGCGGTGGAAAGGCCTATGGACATTGTTTAGATGGCTGTACGGCTCCTCCAGGGGAATCTGAATCACTGCGCCAGAGCTCAGGACCTCCTGGTCCAGAGTCTGGCGCAGTGGTCAATTCAAGTTGCTGTGGTGGCCGAGCCTTACTCTGTCCCACCTAGAGATAATTGGGTGGGTGATCAAGAGGGCTTAGTCGCTATCATAATCCAGGCTGCTGCAGATTTACCGCCCTTTTCATGTATAGGAAGGGGCCGGGGATACGTGGCAGTACTTCTAGGAGATGTGATGATTGTGGGGGCCTATTTTTCACCCAACAGAATACTCGCTGAGTTTGAGAGTTTTCTTGATGAACTTGGGGTATTCATAGGCCGTTACCAAACACACGCAGTGTTGGTCGCCGGGGATCTTAATGCTAAATCCAGAGCATGGGGATCTCCGGTGACGGATGCTCGTGGGGCCGTGCTGGAGGAATGGGTGTTGGCCACAGGGTTGACCGTGCTCAATCAAGGCACGGTAAATACATGTGTACGGCGACAGGGTGGCTCCATCGTAGACGTCACATTTTCAAATCCTGCCCTAGCAAGACGTGTCCAGGGTTGGGAAGTAATGGAAGATGTGGAAACGCTCTCTGATCATCAGTACATCCGATTTGAGATTTCCACACATCCAGGAACCCCAACCCGCCCAAGCCGTAGTACAAGTGAGGATGGTCCGAGGTGGCAGCTGAAGCTTCTTGACAGGGCTGTGCTAAAGGAGGCTGCTATAGTGCAGTCCTGGGTACCCCTCCGCGAAGGAACCGTTGAGGAGGATGCAGTCTGGCTACAGGAAGATATGACGCGAATCTGTGACGCGTCGATGCCTCGGTCAAGACGTCATCCTCCAAGGCGGCAAGTGTATTGGTGGTCTGATGATCTCACGCAGCTAAGAGGTGCTTGCGTGCGGGCGAGACGCAGTTTCACTCGCCAACGTAGGAGAGCAAGGAGAGATGAAGATCAAGAGGAGCTTCTGTACGCCTCCTACAAGGAAGCAAAAGTGCAGCTGCAAAATGCAATCTGCAGGGCACAGACACTTGCCAGAGAGGAGATGCTGGAGACACTCAACAGCGATCCCTGGGGGCGTCCATACAAAATGGTGAGGTGTAAACTTCGCCCCTGGGCCCCCCCGCTAACACAAAGTCTTCAGCCGGAACTGCTACGGGAAGTAGTGGCTGGTCTATTCCCTCACAGGGCAGATCATGTGCCGCCAATGATGGATCCACCGGTAGCGGAAAGCACAGAGGAGCCCGACGTGCCAGAAGTCACTGAAGGGGAGCTGAGGGCTGCAGTGCGACGCCTGCGGGCAAAGCGCACAGCTCCTGGCTGTGATGGCATCCCTGGGCGAGCTTGGGTCTTGGCCATGGACGCCTTGGAGTCCCGAGTTATAGGCCTCTTCTCTTCCTGTTTGGCTCAAGCCATAATTCCACAGAGGTGGAAGACAGGCAAGTTAGTCCTTCTTAGGAAAGAGGGGCGTCCAGCAGAAGCTCCCTCCGCCTATCGACCCATCGTACTACTAGACGAGGTGGCAAAGCTTTTTGAGCGTGTGGTGGCCATGCGTCTTATCAGGCACTTGGAGACAGTGGGTCCAGACTTGTCGGACACGCAATTTGGCTTCCGCCGCGGCCGTTCAACGGTGGATGCCGTATTGCGGGTGAAGTCCCGTGCGCAGGAAGCTGTTGCCCGGGGTGAGGTGGTCATGGCGGTGTCTTTGGACATTGCTAATGCTTTTAACTCCTTACCCTGGAGTTGCGTTAGGGAGGCGCTTAGATTTCATGGAGTGCCAATCTACCTGCGCCGCATTATTGGGGCTTACTTGTCTAATAGGTTAGTGGTGTACCCGAGACAGCAAGAGTGGGGCCAACGGGAGATGTTGTGCGGTGTTCCACAGGGGTCAGTCCTCGGACCACTTCTGTGGAATATCGGATATGACTGGGTGCTGCGAGGAAACAACCTTAGAGGCATTGATGTTATCTGTTACGCCGATGACACCCTGGTAATGGCTCGACAGGAAAGCTTCCGAGAGGCCGCAATCCTCGCAACAGCTGGAGTGGCTCACGTTGTTAGTCGTATTCGACAATTGGGTCTGGAGGTGGCCCTCAATAAGTCCGAGGCATTGTGTTTTCACGGTCCTCGTAGGGCTCCACCCCCAAACGCCCATATCGTCGTTGGTGGTGTTCGTATCGATGTGAAGAGTACGATGAAGTACCTAGGACTCGTACTTGACAGTCGATGGAATTTCCGGGCACACTTTCGCAGGTTGACACCGAGATTGATGGGCGCGGCGGCTGCTCTCGGGCGGCTCCTGCCCAACTTGAGAGGTCCGAGTGTCTCATGCAGGCGGCTCTACACAGGGGTCGTGCGCTCAATGGCCCTGTACGGAGCCCCTGTTTGGGTGGATGCTCTGGATAGCAAGAATATCACCCTGCTGCGACAACCCCAAAGAGCAATGGCAGTAAGGGTGATCCGAGGTTATCATACGATCTCCAGCGAGGCAGCTTGTGTGCTGGCCTGTGTTTTGCCCTGGGACATAGATGCGAGAGCCCTGGCTTCAATGTATGATTGGCGCCAGGAGGCGCTTGTCCAGGACCTTAGGCCAGTACCACGTGAGGTGGAAGCGCAGCGGTCTGCATTGCGAAGAGCTGCGGTGGCAGAATGGAAGTCGCGTTTGGAGAGGCCTAGTGCCGGCCGTAGAACGGTTGAGGCGGTCTGTCCGATTCTAAGTCAGTGGTTGGAAAGGCAACACGGTGTTTTAACCTTCCGGATGACGCAGATACTCTCAGGACATGGCTGTTTTGGAGGGTATCTGTGTCAGATTGCCAGAAGAGAGCCGACGGCTCAGTGCCATCATTGTGATGGCTGCCTCGAAGAATCGGCCCAGCACACACTGGAGGTGTGCCCAGCCTGGGCGGTGGAGCGGAGTGAGCTTTGCAATATAATAGGTAACGACCTCTCCCTGCCAACTGTGGTTCATGCTATGGTTGACAGTGAGAGGTCGTGGGAAGCGGTTCTCTCCTTCTGTGAAACAGTAATGCTCCAGAAGGAAGCGGCGGAGAGAGAGAGGGAGGAGAGCTCCGACCTTGTCATCCGCCGAAGAAGAACCGGGCGCCGGAGGGCGACACATAATCGTCGTCTTCCACCCTGACAGGAGCCAGAGGGCAGTTGACTTGGGGAAGTCAGCTGTCTAATTACCTGGCATGAGTAGGAGAGCGTGTGTTCCCGCGCGCCACACTATCGGCGATAGAGGGTAATATCCCTCGCTCCTAAGACGGAGCCTAAAGGCCAACGCAGTTGGGGTTCGCGGAAGTATGCTCAGCGTTCCCGTGTCCCCGGCACCATGCGTAGAGGAGGAACACCGTGGGGTTTTAGCCGGTAAGAGTCCGGCATAACCCTTTGCCTTCCCCAGGGCAAAGGGTATCCATGAGGATTTCCCCACGAAAAAAAAAAAAAAAAAAAAAAAAAGGTTAGGTTAGGTTAGGTTAGGTTAGGTTAGGTTAGGTTAGGTTAGGTTAGGTTAGGTTGGGGTGTCATGTCGGTCAACCTTCTCGTGTGCCTGTGGGCTCTGGTCGCTTATGGATCAGACGGATCCGGGGTGAACAGAAGCCTATGGGACGGTGCGCCTCGTTTAAGCTCGACAATAACTTCTCATACGTGGGATCTTATTGTCGAGCAACTAATGGACCGACCGGGGGGGCCCCTTCGCGTGTCCCTATGAGCCGCATGGGGCACAGCGGATGGGGCAGCATGGTGGGCTCGTGGAGGAGCACCATGGGAGGGCCGGGGCGGTGTATGCTGCTCCGGTGGGAGGGGGCGCCCTTTTTAGGGCGCGGACGAGGGCTTGGCGGGGCCCGGTGTGGTCCAGTCTTGCGGGGTGGGTGTGCCCTTTTCAGGGCGCACCGTGGGAGGGCCGGGGCGGCTTTTGCTGCTCTGGTCGGCTTGCGCGTCCCAATGATCTTCGAGGCTATACCGGCAGGGCTTCCCATACCGGTCAGGCTTGGAGTGAGGGACAGCGTAAGTTGGAGGGGGCGCCCTTTTAAGGGCGCGGACGTGGGGTCGGCGTGGCCCTTTATGGGCCCGTTTGACGGAGTGTGCCCTTTTCAGGGCGCACTGTGAAGGGAAGGCCGGGACGGCTTTTGCTGTTCTGGTCGGCTTGCGCGTTCCAATGATCTTCGAGGCTATACCGGCAGGGCTTCCCATACCGGTCAGGCTTGGAGTGAGGGACAGCGTAAGTTGGAGGGGGCGCCCTTTTCAGGGCGCGGATGAGGGCTTGCGCGTCTCAATGATCTTCGAGGCTATACCGGCAGGGCTTCCCATACCGGTCAGGCTCGGAGTGAGGGACAGCGTAAGTTGGAGGGGGCGCCCTTTTCAGGGCGCGGATGAGGGCTTGCGCGTCCCAATGATCTTCGAGGCTATACCGGCAGGGTTTCCCATACCGGGCAGGCTTGGAGTGAGGGACAGCGTAAGTTGGAGGTGGCGCCCTTTTCAGGGCGCGAGTGTGGGGTCACTGGCGGAGATCGGGGGATTCCGCCGGCTTGCACGGCCCCACACATGGCCGGGGCCCGGGTGGTTCCTGGGCCACCCGTCGGGGTAAGATGGTGAATGCTAACGCGACCCCATCTTGCCCCACTACGGCGGGCGACGTTAACCAGGGGGGTTTTAGTGGGTTAGAGTCCCACATACCCCCTTTCGCCACCCCCGTGGCGGAAGGGGGATGCGTGGCATTTCCCCCCTTCAAAAAAAAAAAAAAAAAAAAAAAAAAAAAGGTTAGGTTAGGTTATGTTAGGTTAGGTTAGGTTAGGTTAGGTTAGGTTAGGTTAGGTTAGGTTAGGTTAGGTTAGCGAAGGCAGGGGCGTCATTTCTGGACGGGGTCCTGGTCCGGGTTGGGATCCAGATGAAATATCTGGGTCTCATCCTGGACGGGAGGTGGACTTTTGGGGCCCATTTCACTCAGCTGGCCCCAAGAGTCCTGGGAGCCGCGGCCGCTTTAGGGAGGCTGCTGCCCAACGTGGGTGGCCCGAGCGCCACATGTCGCCGGCTGTACTCCGGAGTTATCCGGAGTATGGCCCTGTACGGGGCACCGGTCTGGGTGGACGCCCTCAGTCGCGGGAATATGACCCTGCTGCGACGTCCGCAGCGGGTCATCGCGACGAGGGCGATCCGCGGATACCGGACGGTGTCCTGGACGGCAGCGTGCGTGCTGGCCGGAGATCCCCCCTGGGCTCTCCAAGCGGAGATCCTCGCCGAAGTATACCACTTCGTGGCGGCGAGGAGATCCGATGGGGAGTACCCAGTGTGGGAGGAGGTCGCACGCATGCGGCGACTGGCGCGGGCCGCCTTGTTGCGGCGGTGGGCGGAGGACCTGGCTCCACCGGTCCCTGGTCAGTGGACGGTGGAGGCCATTAGACCGGTCCTCCGGAGGTGGGTGCGGCGGCGGTTCGGGTCGCTGACCTTCCGATTGGTGCAGGTGCTTTCCGGGCATGGATGCTTCGGAAAGTATCTGCACCAGATCGCGAGGCGGGAGGCGACCCCGGCCTGCCACGAATGTGGGGCGCCGGAGGATACGGCGCTCCATACGCTGGAGGTGTGTGCCGCGTGGGGTCCCATGCGACACACACTTTCAGCGATCCTGGGCCGGGACCTCTCTCTGCCGAGCGTGGTAAGTGCCATGCTCGGCGGCGAGAAGGAGTGGCAGGCGATGGTCTCCTTCTGCGAGGAGGTCATGACGCAGAAGGAGGCCGCTGAGCGGGTCAGAGAGGATGACGCCCGATCTGACCCGCTCCGGCGCAGACGTCGCGGGGGACGAAGGGGGCGGTTCGCCCGCCTCCTTCATCCTCCGTAGTGGGGTCACTGGTGGAGAGTCGGGGGACTCTCTGCCGGCTGGCACGACCCCACACGTCTGAGGGGTAACCTTGGGTGAGAAGGTTACCCCTCCCTGAGGCCGAGGCCCGGACCGGTTCCCGGGCCGCCCGCCGGGACGAGATGGTGAATGCGAAAGCGACCCCATCTCGTCCCACCATGGCGGTGGACTGCTCACCGGGGGGGTTTTTAGTGGGTTCGAGCCCCACATACCCCCTTCCGTCACCCCCATGGCGGAAGGGAAATGCGGTGGGCATTTTCCCCCCCCACAAAAAAAAAAAAAAAAAAAAAGGCAGGGGCGTCATGTCGGTCAACCTTCTCGTGTGCCTGTGGGCTCTGGTCGCTTATGGATCAGACGGATCCGGGGTGAACAGAAGCCTATGGGACGGTGCGCCTCGTTAAGCTCGACAATAACTTCTCATACGTGGGATCTTATTGTCGAGCAACTAATGGACCGACCGGAGGGGCCCCTCCGCGTGTCCCTATGAGCCGCATGGGGCACAGCGGATGGGGCAGCATGGTGGGCTCGTGGAGGAGCACCATGGGAGGGCCGGGGCGGTGTACGCTGCTCCGGTGGGAGGGGGCGCCCTTTTAAGGGCGCGGACGAGGGCTTGGCGGGGCCCGATGTGGTCCCGTCTTGCGGGGTGGGTGTGCCCTTTTCAGGGCGCACCGTGGAGGGAGGGCCGGGGCGGCTTTCGCTGCTCTGGTCGGCTTGCGCGTCCCAATGATCTTCGAGGCTATACCGGCAGGGCTACCCATACCGGTCAGGCTCGGAGTGAGGGACAGCGTAAGTTGGAGGGGGCGCCCTTTTCAGGGCGCGGACGTGGGGTCGGCGTGGCCCTTTATGGGCCCGTTTGACGGAGTGTGCCCTTTTCAGGGCGCACTGTGGAAGGAGGGCCGGGGCGGCTTTCGCTGCTCTGGTCGGCTTATGCGTCCCAATGATCTTCGAGGCTATACCGGCAGGGCTTCCCATACCGGTCAGGCTTGGAGTGAGGGACAGCGTAAGTTGGAGGGGGCGCCCTTTTCAGGGCGCGGATGAGGGCTTGCGCGTCCCAATGATCTTCGAGGCTATACCGGCAGGGCTTCCCATACCGGTCAGGCTCGGAGTGAGGGACAGCGTAAGTTGGAGGGGGTGCCCTTTTCAGGGCGCGGATGAGGGCTTGCGCGTCCCAATGATCTTCGAGGCTATACCGGCAGGGCTTCCCATACCGGTCAGGCTCGGAGTGAGGGACAGCGTAAGTTGGAGGGGGCGCCCTTTTCAGGGCGCGAATGAGGGCTTGCGCGTCCCAATGATCTTCGAGGCTATACCGGCAGGGCTTCCCATACCGGTCAGGCTCGGAGTGAGGGACAGCGTAAGTTGGAGGGGGCGCCCTTTTCAGGGCGCGGATGAGGGCTTGCGCGTCCCAATGATCTTCGAGGCTATACCGGCAGGGTTTCCCATACCGGGCAGGCTTGGAGTGAGGGACAGCGTAAGTTGGAGGGGGCGCCCTTTTCAGGGCGCGAGTGTGGGGTCACTGGCGGAGTCGGGGGACTCCGCCGGCTTGCACGGCCCCACACATGGCCGGGGCCCGGGTGGTTCCTGGGCCACCCGTCGGGGTAAGATGGTGAATGCTAACGCGACCCCATCTTGCCCCACTACGGCGGGCGACGTTAACCAGGGGGGTTTTAGTGGGTTAGAGTCCCACATACCCCCTTTCGCCACCCCCGTGGCGGAAGGGGGATGCGTGGCATTTCCCCCCTTCAAAAAAAAAAAAAAAAAAAAAAAAAAGGTTAGCGAAGGCAGGGGTGCCATGTCGGTCAACCTTCTCGTGTGCCTGTGGGCTCTGGTCACTTATGGATCAGACGGATCCGGGGTGAACAGAAGCCTATGGGACGGTGCGCCTCGTTTAAGCTCGACAATAACTTCTCATACGTGGGATCTTATTGTCGAGCAACTAATGGACCGACCGGGGGGGCCCCTTCGCGTGTCCCTATGAGCCGCATGGGGCACAGCGGATGGGGCAGCATGGTGGGCTCGTGGAGGAGCACCATGGGAGGGCCGGGGCGGTGTATGCTGCTCCGGTGGGAGGGGGCGCCCTTTTTAGGGCGCGGACGAGGGCTTTGCGGGGCCCAGTGTGGTCCCGTCTTGCGGGGTGGGTGTGCCCTTTTCAGGGCGCACCGTGGGAGGGCCGGGGCGGCTGTTGCTGCTCTGGTCGGCTTGCGCGTCCCAATGATCTTCGAGGCTATACCGGCAGGGCTTCCCATACCGGTCAGGCTTGGAGTGAGGGACAGCGTAAGTTGGAGGGGGCGCCCTTTTAAGGGCGCGGACGTGGGGTCGGCGTGGCCCTTTATGGGCCCGTTTGACGGAGTGTGCCCTTTTCAGGGCGCACTGTGAAGGGAAGGCCGGGACGGCTTTTGCTGTTCTGGTCGGCTTGCGCGTTCCAATGATCTTCGAGGCTATACCGGCAGGGCTTCCCATACCGGTCAGGCTTGGAGTGAGGGACAGCGTAAGTTGGAGGGGGCGCCCTTTTCAGGGCGCGGATGAGGTCTTGCGCGTCCCAATGATCTTCGAGGCTATACCGGCAGGGCTTCCCATACCGGTCAGGCTTGGAGTGAGGGACAGCGTAAGTTGGAGGGGGCGCCCTTTTCAGGGCGCGGATGAGGGCTTGCGCGTCTCAATGATCTTCGAGGCTATACCGGCAGGGCTTCCCATACCGGTCAGGCTCGGAGTGAGGGACAGCGTAAGTTGGAGGGGGCGCCCTTTTCAGGGCGCGGATGAGGGCTTGCGCGTCCCAATGATCTTCGAGGCTATACCGGCAGGGCTTCCCATACCGGTCAGGCTCGGAGTGAGGGACAGCGTAAGTTGGAGGGGGCGCCCTTTTCAGGGCGCGGATGAGGGCTTGCGCGTCCCAATGATCTTCGAGGCTATACCGGCAGGGTTTCCCATACCGGGCAGGCTTGGAGTGAGGGACAGCGTAAGTTGGAGGGGGCGCCCTTTTCAGGGCGCGAGTGTGGGGTCACTGGCGGAGATCGGGGGATTCCGCCGGCTTGCACGGCCCCACACATGGCCGGGGCCCGGGTGGTTCCTGGGCCACCCGTCGGGGTAAGATGGTGAATGCTAACGCGACCCCATCTTGCCCCACTACGGCGGGCGACGTTAACCAGGGGGGTTTTAGTGGGTTAGAGTCCCACATACCCCCTTTCGCCACCCCCGTGGCGGAAGGGGGATGCGTGGCATTTCCCCCCTTAAAAAAAAAAAAAAAAAAAAAAAAAAAAAAAAGGTTAGCGAAGGCAGGCGCCACGTCAGGTCCTCGTTATGGGGGACCTGAACGCCAAGGCCCGGGACTGGGGCAACCCCACTACTGACTCTCGAGGGGAGATAGTCAGGGAGTGGGCGGTTGCCGCAGGGCTGACCCTCTTGAATAGAGGGTCGGTCCACACGTGCGTGCGACAGCGAGGGGGGTCCGTGGTGGACGTTACGTTCGCCACCCCCGCTGTCGCGGCACGTGCCCGGGCGTGGAGGGTGATGTCGGAGGTGGAGACTCTCTCGGACCATAAATATATACGGTTCGAGATCTCCACCTCCGACATCCAAGGGAGGCGCGTGGTGCGTGCGGACCTCCCGCGCTGGTCGATCAGTCGCCTCGACGCCGAACTGGCAGTTGAGGCGGCGATCGTCCAGTCGTGGTCGGCCGCGCCCACGCACCCGGAGGTGGACGTCGCGGCGTGCCACTTCCGGGAGGCGGTGACGGCGGTGTGCGACGCCGCCATGCCCAGGTCCCGGCGCCTCCCAGGCCGCCGGGAGGTGTATTGGTGGAGCTCGGAGATCGGTGATCTCCGAGCTGCCTGCTCGGCGGCACGGCGGCTCTACGCCCGTTGCAGGAGGCGGCGTCACGGCCGGACCGATGAGGAGCTGTCAGCCGAAGAGCTGACAGCTGAGTGCCGGCTGTACAGCTCCTACCGTGACGCAAAGGAGGAGCTGCAGCTGGCCATCGGTCGGGCCAAAACGAGGGCCTGGGATGAGGCTCTGGAGGGCCTCGACAGGGACCCATGGGGGCGTCCGTATAGAGCGGCCCGGAAAAAGTTCCGGGGCCAGACGCCCCCGATAGCAGAGTCCCTGGAGCCGGAGCTTCTGGGTCGGGTGTTGGGGGGTCTCTTCCCCGACATTGACCCCCACCACGCCCCGCCCACAATGACAGCGCCGTCCTTCCTCCCCGAGGAGTTGGACCCGGCCTCCATCCCCCTCGTGACAGAGGTGGAGATGGAGGTTGCCGTCGGCCGCCTACGCGGCAAGAGGACGGCACCGGGTCCTGACGGGATCCCAAAGCGGGTCCTGAGGATCGCCTTGGGGGAGATGGGTATCCAGCTTCGGGAACTGTTCGACGTATGTCTCACGTCAGGACGGTTCCCGAAGCTGTGGAAGGACGGCAAGTTGTGCCTGTTGCGGAAGGAGGGTCGAGCCGTAGACTCGCCTTCCGCATACAGGCCAATAGTGCTGCTGGATGACACGGGGAAGCTACTGGAGAGAGTAGTCGCTTCCCGTGTCATCCGGCACCTAGAGGGGACTGGGCCTGGGCTGTCACAGGCCCAGTATGGGTTCAGAGCGGGGCGGTCTACAATAGACGCCCTGCTCTGGCTCAAGGGGTGGACGCAGGAGGCGGTCCACGAGGGGGACAAGGCGTTGGCAGTCTCGCTTGACATAGCCAACGCCTTCAACAGCCTGCCGCACGGGACGATACGGGAGGCGCTCCTCTATCATGGAGTGCCTCTGTATCTGCGGAGGCTGTTGGCGGACTACCTCCAGGACCGCGAGGTCCTGGTGGAAGGACGCGACGGCTTGAGACACCGTCGCGTCGTCCGCGGGGTTCCACAGGGGTCGGTGCTGGGGCCGCTCCTGTGGAACATAGGCTACGACTGGGTGCTCCGCGGCACGCTTCCCGCAAATATGCGGGTGGCGTGTTACGCGGATGACACCCTGGTCGTAGCCAGGGGGAGGGACCTCGGGGAGGCGATGCGGCTAGCCACGGTGGGCACCACCATCGTGGTCGGCCGCATACGCTCCCTGGGACTGGAGGTAGCCCTCTCCAAGACCGAGGCCCTGCTGTTCCATGGGCCTCGGGGGGGACCCCCTCCAGGAACGAGGATAGTTCTGGACGGGGTCCTGGTCCGGGTTGGGATCCAGATGAAATATCTGGGTCTCATCCTGGACGGGAGGTGGACTTTTGGGGCCCATTTCACTCAGCTGGCCCCAAGAGTCCTGGGAGCCGCGGCCGCTTTAGGGAGGCTGCTGCCCAACGTGGGTGGCCCGAGCGCCACATGTCGCCGGCTGTACTCCGGAGTTATCCGGAGTATGGCCCTGTACGGGGCACCGGTCTGGGTGGACGCCCTCAGTCGCGGGAATATGACCCTGCTGCGACGTCCGCAGCGGGTCATCGCGACGAGGGCGATCCGCGGATACCGGACGGTGTCCTGGACGGCAGCGTGCGTGCTGGCCGGAGATCCCCCCTGGGCTCTCCAAGCGGAGATCCTCGCCGAAGTATACCACTTCGTGGCGGCGAGGAGATCCGATGGGGAGTACCCAGTGTGGGAGGAGGTCGCACGCATGCGGCGACTGGCGCGGGCCGCCTTGTTGCGGCGGTGGGCGGAGGACCTGGCTCCACCGGTCCCTGGTCAGTGGACGGTGGAGGCCATTAGACCGGTCCTCCGGAGGTGGGTGCGGCGGCGGTTCGGGTCGCTGACCTTCCGATTGGTGCAGGTGCTTTCCGGGCATGGATGCTTCGGAAAGTATCTGCACCAGATCGCGAGGCGGGAGGCGACCCCGGCCTGCCACGAATGTGGGGCGCCGGAGGATACGGCGCTCCATACGCTGGAGGTGTGTGCCGCGTGGGGTCCCATGCGACACACACTTTCAGCGATCCTGGGCCGGGACCTCTCTCTGCCGAGCGTGGTAAGTGCCATGCTCGGCGGCGAGAAGGAGTGGCAGGCGATGGTCTCCTTCTGCGAGGAGGTCATGACGCAGAAGGAGGCCGCTGAGCGGGTCAGAGAGGATGACGCCCGATCTGACCCGCTCCGGCGCAGACGTCGCGGGGGACGAAGGGGGCGGTTCGCCCGCCTCCTTCATCCTCCGTAGTGGGGTCACTGGTGGAGAGTCGGGGGACTCTCTGCCGGCTGGCACGACCCCACACGTCTGAGGGGTAACCTTGGGTGAGAAGGTTACCCCTCCCTGAGGCCGAGGCCCGGACCGGTTCCCGGGCCGCCCGCCGGGACGAGATGGTGAATGCGAAAGCGACCCCATCTCGTCCCACCATGGCGGTGGACTGCTCACCGGGGGGGTTTTTAGTGGGTTCGAGCCCCACATACCCCCTTCCGTCACCCCCATGGCGGAAGGGAAATGCGGTGGGCATTTTCCCCCCCACAAAAAAAAAAAAAAAAAAAAAAAAAAAAAAGGTGGAGTGATAGGTTACCTCGGTAAGTGAGCGGACGTGATTTTGGCGTGCTCCTTATTTTGAGGTAGAAAAAGTGTCGGAAAGTGTTCGGGTGTGGACGAGTGGTCCTTTTCAGGGCCGGGGAAGTGTTTGGGAGTAAAATCCCAAACGTTTTTGTGTTGTTTTTGTGTCTTTGTGGTGTTTTATTGTTTTTTGTTATTTTTGTTGTGAAACGTGTTTGAACTTGTCGTGTTTGTTGCGGTGTTCGTTCGCCGCAATGAATACGACGAGGACGAATGCGTCGTCCGGGGTGGCGGCGGGGCGGGCTAGTGCGCGAGTGAGTGTTGGCGCCGCTGTGGCGGGGGCTCCCGCGCCGGCTGCATGCGGCCGCGCCAAGCTCGTCGGTGAAGGAACGAGTGGCCGTTTTTGGCAGCCGCGGTCCCCATCGAAGCGGCGTCATGAAGCCGAGGGCGGGTCCCGTGGGTCTTTGGATTCGGAGTCGGACACCGGGGGCCCGTCGACGCAGGCGGACAAGGTGGCGCGCGTCATGACGCGTTCCCGCGGGAAAGCGGTCGCGACTCGCGGCCGCCTCGGCCTCTGTTGGTGCCCCGGTGCGCGCCACGCCGCTCGCCGGAGCTTCTGTGCGGACTGCGCCTCCTGCCGGCGCTCTAGTGTGTGCCGCGCTGCCAGCACTGCCAGCCTCTGTTGGCGGCTCGGTGCGAGTCGTGGCGCCCGCGCGTGCTGGGCCAGCTGCTCAGGCCCCGGCGCATACAGCACCATGTCCTTCTGTGGCACCAGCGGCGGTGGTCCTGGTGGCCACGGAGGAAAACATGGACGTTGAAGTGATGGACGCCGAGCCGTCCCGTGCTTCTCTCGCCCCCGCCAGGCGCCGCCGGCAGCGCCGAGGGAACGGAGGGAGGACGATGGCGGGTCGCCGCGTGCCCGACGCGGAGCTCGCGGGACTCGCCTCGTCGACCGCTCCCGCTGAGGGCCGGACGTCGGCCCCCGGTCGAGAGGCCGCGAGCAAGCTGCGCCCGCCGCGCTCCGCTGCAGTGATCCTCACACTGCAGCCCGCGGCGGTGGAGAGGGGCGTAACGTACGCGCAGGTGATTGCCGAGGCGCGGTCCAAAGTAGATCTCGCCTCGCTCGGTATCTCGCGGTTACGTTTCAGGCTTGCAGCGACCGGGGCGCGTATGCTGGAGGTGACGGGTGCGAGCGCCGTGGCCGGTGCCAAAGCGGACGCGCTGGCCCGTCGCCTGGTCGAGGAGCTCGACTCGGAGCTGGTGAGGGTGTCGAGGCCGGTTAAGTCTGCAGAGCTGCGTGTGTCCGGCCTCGACGAGTCTGTAGCGGCGTGCGAGGTCGCCGCGGCGGTCGCGCGCGCGGGCGCGTGCGAGGTGGCCGCGGTCACCTGCGGCGATGTGCGCGCCGGTGGGTTCGGTTCATACGCTGCCTGGGTGCGGTGCCCGGTGCAAGTCGCTAGGGCGATCCTTCTGGTGGGCCGCCTGAATGTCGGGTGGGGGTCGGCGAGAGTGGAGCTGCTCGAGGCGCGGCCGCTCCGGTGCTTCAAGTGCCTGGAGCCCGGCCACACGCGAGCGCTCTGCCCGTCCGAAGAGGACCGCAGCGATCAGTGCTATCGCTGCGGTGAATCCGGCCACAAGGCCGGTGCCTGCCACGCAAAGCCGCGCTGCACTCTTTGCGCGGCGGCGGGTAGGCCTGCGGAGCACCGGTGCGGCACCAAGGCGTGTGCTGCGCCGGCCCGACGAGGAACGCCAGTGGCGAGCGGCGGCCCCAGGGCTCCGTTGCAGCCCCGGCGCCCTACGCCCCCCGGTGCAGGGGCGCAGACAGAGCCGGTCGCCATAGACGCCGTCTGATCGATGGGGATGAATGGTGATGGATGGTGTTTGAGTGCGATGGCCCCTATGGGGAGGGCCTCGCAGAGGGGAGGGTTCCTTCATCGTGTCAAGTGTTTCTGACACGATGACGGATGTGGGCCACGAAGCCATAAGGTGTATGAGAATAAAAGGTGATGGCTGGCATGAGGTACCCGGGGGACGCACTGATCGGCGCGAGAACCGTGGTACTCATGCACAGGTGCGGGCGGTTTGAATGAGTGTGTGTCTATTTGTAGTGTGTGTGTGTACGTGTGAAAGTAGACCCGTGCCTGTGAGGGGGGAAGAATGGGGCGGCGAGCGCGCGGTCACAGATGTCTGTGCGAGTGCTGCGCCGCCGCCCAACGGAGGACACGCCGCGCAGCCGCGGTCACCACGCTGCACCTGTGCGGTTGTGGATCTATCGGGGGGTGGAAAGGAGATGGACGAATGGGGGTGGCGAGCGAACGTGACGAGAGGAGGCTCTGCCGCCCAAGAATGAGAGGGATTGGGGTCGCCAGTCGGGTCGCGGAAGGAATATTGTTCCCGTGGCTCGGCTACTACGGCGAGAGAGGAACACCGGAGGGGTTTTAGTGGGTATTCTGCCCTTTTCAGGGCGGCGAGTCCCACATAACTCCGGTCTCCCCGGACCGGGTGTATTCGTCAATGAGATTCCCCTCTGAAAACAAAAAAAAAAAAAAAAAAAAAAGGTTAGGTTAGGTTGTGCTGGGGTGCCATGTCGGTCAACCTTCTCGTGTGCCTGTGGGCTCTGGTCGCTTATGGATCAGACGGATCCGGGGTGAACAGAAGCCTATGGGACGGTGCGCCTCGTTTAAGCTCGACAATAACTTCTCATACGTGGGATCTTATTGTCGAGCAACTAATGGACCGACCGGGGGGGCCCCTTCGCGTGTCCCTATGAGCCGCATGGGGCACAGCGGATGGGGCAGCATGGTGGGCTCGTGGAGGAGCACCATGGGAGGGCCGGGGCGGTGTATGCTGCTCCGGTGGGAGGGGGCGCCCTTTTTAGGGCGCGGACGAGGGCTTGGCGGGGCCCGGTGTGGTCCCGTCTTGCGGGGTGGGTGTGCCCTTTTCAGGGCGCACCGTGGGAGGGCCGGGGCGGCTTTTGCTGCTCTGGTCGGCTTGCGCGTCCCAATGATCTTCGAGGCTATACCGGCAGGGCTTCCCATACCGGTCAGGCTTGGAGTGAGGGACAGCGTAAGTTGGAGGGGGCGCCCTTTTAAGGGCGCGGACGTGGGGTCGGCGTGGCCCTTTATGGGCCCGTTTGACGGAGTGTGCCCTTTTCAGGGCGCACTGTGAAGGGAAGGCCGGGACGGCTTTTGCTGTTCTGGTCGGCTTGCGCGTTCCAATGATCTTCGAGGCTATACCGGCAGGGCTTCCCATACCGGTCAGGCTTGGAGTGAGGGACAGCGTAAGTTGGAGGGGGCGCCCTTTTCAGGGCGCGGATGAGGTCTTGCGCGTCCCAATGATCTTCGAGGCTATACCGGCAGGGCTTCCCATACCGGTCAGGCTTGGAGTGAGGGACAGCGTAAGTTGGAGGGGGCGCCCTTTTCAGGGCGCGGATGAGGGCTTGCGCGTCCCAATGATCTTCGAGGCTATACCGGCAGGGCTTCCCATACCGGTCAGGCTTGGAGTGAGGGACAGCGTAAGTTGGAGGGGGCGCCCTTTTCAGGGCGCGGATGAGGGCTTGCGCGTCTCAATGATCTTCGAGGCTATACCGGCAGGGCTTCCCATACCGGTCAGGCTCGTAGTGAGGGACAGCGTAAGTTGGAGGGGGCGCCCTTTTCAGGGCGCGGATGAGGGCTTGCGCGTCCCAATGATCTTCGAGGCTATACCGGCAGGGTTTCCCATACCGGGCAGGCTTGGAGTGAGGGACAGCGTAAGTTGGAGGTGGCGCCCTTTTCAGGGCGCGAGTGTGGGGTCACTGGCGGAGATCGGGGGATTCCGCCGGCTTGCACGGCCCCACACATGGCCGGGGCCCGGGTGGTTCCTGGGCCACCCGTCGGGGTAAGATGGTGAATGCTAACGCGACCCCATCTTGCCCCACTACGGCGGGCGACGTTAACCAGGGGGGTTTTAGTGGGTTAGAGTCCCACATACCCCCTTTCGCCACCCCCGTGGCGGAAGGGGGATGCGTGGCATTTCCCCCCTTCAAAAAAAAAAAAAAAAAAGGTTAGGTTGTGCTCAGTAGCGGAGGTTGGGAGTGATCGCGGGAGTTTTGAGTTTGTTGGCGCTTTGGTAGTTTGGAGGGTTTTCGTTTGTTTTTGGGGAGTCTGTTGTTTGTTGTGGGGTCGCGGAGGGTTTCGGCATGCCGGGGCCTTTGCGTGACGTGGCGGGGAGGTTCCTAAAAGGCCCTTCTCAGGGCCCCTCCTCGCGGGAGAAGGCGGAATCGGACGCTGGGTCTGAGGACGTGTTGGTGACGGGGGTCGGTGCTCCGCCCCAAAAAGGCCCTTCTCAGGGCCCCTCTCAGGAGGAAGGGGTGGACTCCGACGTGTCGGAGAGTTATTTGGGGGGGTTGGCTCTGAAGCGGCCGTCTTCCTCGTTCTTCGTGCCCGGGTATTTGGACTCGGACACGGAGACCGAGGGGACAGCGTCCGCCAAGGTCAGCTCGGCGAAGAGGGGAGGGAGGAGGTCTGCCAAAGCGGGCCCCTCGTCAAGAGAGGATTTCCTCAAACCTGCTTTGGGGGAGGTCCTGCAGAACAGGCCTTACGGGAAGGCGCGTTCCGCTGCTGTCCCTGACGTCGCGACGACCGGTAGCGATACCGACGTCTCCGCGATGGTCGGGGACATCAGCGCGCTTAACGCGCAGCAGTTGAGGGCGCATGCGGGCGAGAAACTCGCCTGCATTTTGGAGGTTGCTCGGAAGTCCGGCAACCTCAAAGGCGAGTTTGTTGCCCGCCTGAAAGGGTCAGCGTCTGGCCTGCGAGAGGTGGTGGACGCCCTCGCGGACCGTAGCGAGGCGGAGGAGACGCGACGACTGAGGGCCGATAACGGCCGCCTGCGCCTTGAGACGGAGGCGCTGAAGGCTGAGGTGAAGTCGCTTCGTCGCGGCTTCACCGAAGCGAAGTCGCAGGCCGCCGCCGCCACCACTGCCGCTGCTGTGGCAGGGCCGCTAGCGGCCCCCGTCGTTGTGGGGGCAGACCTGGTGGAGGAGCTGAAGCGCTCCTTGACCACCACATTCGGGACGATGCTGAACGCCCGAATCGCGGGGATCGAGGAGCGCCTCTTGCCGGCTCCGGTGGTCCGCCCGCCACTAAGGGCAGACTCTGGGAGGGCTGCGGTGCCACCCAAGCCGACGCCACAGCGGGCCTCTGCCCCTGCCCCCAAAGCGGGCAAGCGCGCTGCCCCCTCGGTGGCACCAGTGGCGGGTCCCTCGAGGGAGGCTGCACCTGTCGCCGTTCCCCAGGTGAAGGAAACTTGGGCGACGGTGACGAAGAAGGGCAAGGGAAAGGGGAAGAAATCCTCCCCCCCCTCTGCACCCGTGACTGCCCCAGCGGCTCGTCCCGCCGCTGCTGCCCCGAAGTTGACGGCGGCGCTGAAGCCCCCAAAGTCCGCGGCTGTCGTGCTGTCGCTGCAGCCCGCGGCCGCGGACAAGGGGGTGACTTATAGCGCTGTCCTCCGGATGGCCCAGGACAAGGTCAATCTCCAAGAGCTGGGGATTGACCGTGTCCAGTTCCGGCAGACGGCCACGGGAGCCAGGATGCTGGAGATCCCTGGCTCCCAAAACGGGGAGAAGGCCGACAGGCTCGCGGAGAAGCTCCGCGATGTCCTGTCGGATGTGGCCAGCGTCACCAGGCCCGTGAAGTCGACGGACCTCCGCATCACGGGTCTGGACGACGCGGCCACGAAGGAGAAGGTGGCCGCGGCGGTTGCTGAGGCGGGCCGCTGTGACGTGCGGCTCGTCAAAGCTGGAGAGATCCGTTTCGGCTTCGGCGGCACCGGCTCCACCCTTGTGTCCTGCCCGATTTCGGCAGCCAAAGTGCTGCTGGAAAAGGGCAGGCTGCTGGTCGGGTGGAGCTCGGCACGAGTGGTGTCACTCGGGGCGCGTCCCATTCGCTGTTACAGGTGCATGGGGCTGGGACACACTCGCCCCCAGTGCCCCGCGGGGGCGGACAGAGGGGACCTGTGCTTCCGGTGTGGAGGCGCAGGTCACCGAGCGGCCACCTGCGGGAGGGCCGAGCCGCGATGCGCGATATGCGCCGAGTCGGGCAGGCCCTCCGGGCATGTAATGGGGGGACGCAGCTGCGTTCCCCCGAAGACAAAGGGTAAAGCCGCCGGGGCCCGGACCGCCCCTGCCGCCCCTGAGGGAGCTCGCCAAGTGGCGAGTGAGGTGGTTGAGATGTCAGACTGATGGATCAAGTCGGGCATCTCAACCTCCTCCAGACGAACCTCAACCACTGCGCCAGGGCTCAGGATCTGCTTATGCAGTCCCTGGCGCAGTGGGAAATTGATGTGGCGGTCGCCGCGGAGCCGTACCACGTTCCCACCCAACACCCGTGTTGGGCTGGGGACCTGGGCGACTCCGTGGCCATTGTGGGAAAGGGGAGTGGCGGCCCCCCCCTCTCAGTCGAAGAGAGGGGTTCGGGGTACGTGGTGGCCAAGTGGGGGGAGTATGCGGTCGTCGGCGCATACTTCTCCCCCAATAGAACCGCTGCGGAGCTGGAGGTCTTTATGGACCTCCTGGCCGCAGCGGTGCGAAGGCAGGCGCCACGTCAGGTCCTCGTTATGGGGGACATGAACGCCAAGGCCCGGGACTGGGGCAACCCCACTACTGACTCTCGAGGGGAGATAGTCAGGGAGTGGGCGGTTGCCGCAGGGCTGACCCTCTTGAATAGAGGGTCGGTCCACACGTGCGTGCGACAGCGAGGGGGGTCCGTGGTGGACGTTACGTTCGCCACCCCCGCTGTCGCGGCACGTGCCCGGGCGTGGAGGGTGATGTCGGAGGTGGAGACTCTCTCGGACCATAAATATATACGGTTCGAGTTCGGTTCGAAGGGAGGCGCGTGGTGCGTGCGGACCTCCCGCGCTGGTCGATCAGTCGCCTCGACGCCGAACTGGCAGTTGAGGCGGCGATCGTCCAGTCGTGGTCGGCCGCGCCCACGCACCCGGAGGTGGACGTCGCGGCGTGCCACTTCCGGGAGGCGGTGACGGCGGTGTGCGACGCCGCCATGCCCAGGTCCCGGCGCCTCCCAGGCCGCCGGGAGGTGTATTGGTGGAGCTCGGAGATCGGTGATCTCCGAGCTGCCTGCTCGGCGGCACGGCGGCTCTACGCCCGTTGCAGGAGGCGGCGTCACGGCCGGACCGATGAGGAGCTGTCAGCCGAAGAACTGACAGCTGAGTGCCGGCTGTACAGCTCCTACCGTGACGCAAAGGAGGAGCTGCAGCTGGCCATCGGTCGGGCCAAAACGAGGGCCTGGGATGAGGCTCTGGAGGGCCTCGACAGGGACCCATGGGGGCGTCCGTATAGAGCGGCCCGGAAAAAGTTCCGGGGCCAGACGCCCCCGATAGCAGAGTCCCTGGAGCCGGAGCTTCTGGGTCGGGTGTTGGGGGGTCTCTTCCCCGACATTGACCCCCACCACGCCCCGCCTACAATGACAGCGCCGTCCTTCCTCCCCGAGGAGTTGGACCCGGCCTCCATCCCCCTCGTGACAGAGGTGGAGATGGAGGTTGCCGTCGGCCGCCTACGCGGCAAGAGGACGGCACCGGGTCCTGACGGGATCCCAAAGCGGGTCCTGAGGATCGCCTTGGGGGAGATGGGTATCCAGCTTCGGGAACTGTTCGACGTATGTCTCACGTCAGGACGGTTCCCGAAGCTGTGGAAGGACGGCAAGTTGTGCCTGTTGCGGAAGGAGGGTCGAGCCGTAGACTCGCCTTCCGCATACAGGCCAATAGTGCTGCTGGATGACACGGGGAAGCTACTGGAGAGAGTAGTCGCTTCCCGTGTCATCCGGCACCTAGAGGGGACTGGGCCTGGGCTGTCACAGGCCCAGTATGGGTTCAGAGCGGGGCGGTCTACAATAGACGCCCTGCTCTGGCTCAAGGGGTGGACGCAGGAGGCGGTCCACGAGGGGGACAAGGCGTTGGCAGTCTCGCTTGACATAGCCAACGCCTTCAACAGCCTGCCGCACGGGACGATACGGGAGGCGCTCCTCTATCATGGAGTGCCTCTGTATCTGCGGAGGCTGTTGGCGGACTACCTCCAGGACCGCGAGGTCCTGGTGGAAGGACGCGACGGCTTGAGACACCGTCGCGTCGTCCGCGGGGTTCCACAGGGGTCGGTGCTGGGGCCGCTCCTGTGGAACATAGGCTACGACTGGGTGCTCCGCGGCACGCTTCCCGCAAATATGCGGGTGGCGTGTTACGCGGATGACACCCTGGTCGTAGCCAGGGGGAGGGACCTCGGGGAGGCGATGCGGCTAGCCACGGTGGGCACCACCATCGTGGTCGGCCGCATACGCTCCCTGGGACTGGAGGTAGCCCTCTCCAAGACCGAGGCCCTGCTGTTCCATGGGCCTCGGGGGGGACCCCCTCCAGGAACGAGGATAGTTCTGGACGGGGTCCTGGTCCGGGTTGGGACCCAGATGAAATATCTGGGTCTCATCCTGGACGGGAGGTGGACTTTTGGGGCCCATTTCACTCAGCTGGCCCCAAGAGTCCTGGGAGCCGCGGCCGCTTTAGGGAGGCTGCTGCCCAACGTGGGTGGCCCGAGCGCCACATGTCGCCGGCTGTACTCCGGAGTTATCCGGAGTATGGCCCTGTACGGGGCACCGGTCTGGGTGGACGCCCTCAGTCGCGGGAATATGACCCTGCTGCGACGTCCGCAGCGGGTCATCGCGACGAGGGCGATCCGTGGATACCGGACGGTGTCCTGGACGGCAGCGTGCGTGCTGGCCGGTGATCCCCCCTGGGCTCTCCAAGCGGAGATCCTCGCCGAAGTGTATCACTACATAGCGGCGAGGAGATCCGACGGGGAGTACCCAGTGTGGGAGGAGGTCGCGCGCATGCGGCGACTGGCGCGGGCCGCCTTGTTGCGGCGGTGGGCGGAGGACCTGGCTCCACCGGTCCCTGGTCAGTGGACGGTGGAGGCCATTAGACCGGTCCTCCGGAGGTGGGTGCGGCGGCGGTTCGGGTCGCTGACCTTCCGATTGGTGCAGGTGCTTTCCGGGCATGGATGCTTCGGAAAGTATCTGCACCAGATCGCGAGGCGGGAGGCGACCCCGGCCTGCCACGAATGTGGGGCGCCGGAGGATACGGCGCTCCATACGCTGGAGGTGTGTGCCGCGTGGGGTCCCATGCGACACACACTTTCAGCGATCCTGGGCCGGGACCTCTCTCTGCCGAGCGTGGTAAGTGCCATGCTCGGCGGCGAGAGGGAGTGGCAGGCGATGGTCTCCTTCTGCGAGGAGGTCATGACGCAGAAGGAGGCCGCTGAGCGGGTCAGAGAGGATGACGCTCGATCTGACCCGCTCCGGCGCAGACGTCGCGGGGGACGAAGGGGGCGGTTCGCCCGCCTCCTTCATCCTCCGTAGTGGGGTCACTGGTGGAGAGTCGGGGGACTCTCTGCCGGCTGGCACGACCCCACACGTCTGAGGGGTAACCTTGGGTGAGAAGGTTACCCCTCCCTGAGGCCGAGGCCCGGACCGGTTCCCGGGCCGCCCGCCGGGACGAGATGGTGAATGCGAAAGCGACCCCATCTCGTCCCACCATGGCGGTGGACTGCTCACCGGGGGGGTTTTTAGAGCCCCACATACCCCCTTCCGTCACCCCCATGGCGGAAGGGAAATGCGGTGGGCATTTTCCCCCCCCACAAAAAAAAAAAAAAAAAAGGTTGTGCTCAGTACGGGTTCCGGCGCGCCCATTCCACCATCGACGCGATCCGCAGGGTGAAGGGGATGGCGGAGGAGGCGGTCGCGGGTCGGGGGGTGTTATTGGCGGTTTCGCTAGACATAGCGAACGCCTTTAACACCCTCCCATGGGCCTGCATCGAGAGGGCACTGAGGTACCACGGTTTCCCCGAGTACCTGCGCCGGATCATCGGAGCCTACCTCTCCGAGAGGGAGGTCCGATATCCGGCGCGGGTGGCCTGGGAAACCAAACCGATGACGCGCGGTGTTCCACAGGGTTCGGCCCTCGGACCAACCTTGTGGAACATCGGGTACGATTGGGTGTTGCGGGGTGTGCTGCCGGGCGGTGTAAGCGTGACCTGCTACGCGGACGACACGCTGGTCACTGCCCGCGGCACTGACTTCGGGGACGCGGCCGCGCGTGCGACGGAGGGCGTGGAGTGTGTGCTGGGGCGCATACGGCGGCTAGGCCTGGAGGTGGCTCTGCCCAAATGCGAGGCCCTATGCTTCCATGGGCCGCGGAGGGGGCCGCCGGCGGGTGCTCGCGTGATGGTGGGCGGTGTGTGGATCGATGTCGGGATAGCCATGCGCTACCTCGGCATTGTCCTCGACCCCCGCCTAACGTTTTGCGAGCATTTCCGTCGGCTCGCGCCGCGGCTCATGGCTACGTGCGGTGCCCTGGGTCGGCTATTACCGAACGTCGGTGGGCCGCATGCGGCTTGCCGACGGCTTTATGTACAGGTGGTGCGGTCGATGGCGCTGTATGGGGCGCCCGTGTGGGAGGATGCCCTGGGACGGGCCAACAAGGCTCTTCTGCGTCGGCCACAGAGGGCCATCTGCCTCAGGGCGGTGCACGGCTACCGCACCGTCTCCTTCGAGGCGGCGTGTGTGCTCGCTGCCTGCCTACCCTGGGAGCTGGACGCCCGTGTGCTCACCGCGGTCTACGACCGGGTCGCTGAGCACCGAGCCACAGGTGAGCCGCTTCCGAGGGAGGGGATGTTGCGCTGGCGCAGGCGCGCGCGCAGGCGTCTTCTGCTGCGGTGGCTGCGAGCGCTTGAAGAGCCCTCCGCTGGCCGAGATACCATCGACGCGGTGCGGCCGGTCCTCGAGCGCTGGGTGACGAGGAAGCACGGGGTGCTCTCCTTCCACCTTACACAGATCGTCTCGGGCCATGGTTGCTTCGGAAGATATCTGTGGAGGGTGGCAGGGGCGGAGCCCACCCCTGAGTGCCACCACTGCGAGTGCGCCGAGGACACGGCGCGACACACGCTGTCCGAGTGCTCGGCATGGGCGGTGGAGAGGGCTGCGCTGGTCGCGGTGATCGGAGCGGATCTGTCGCTGCCGACAGTCGTGCGTGCCATGGTTGGCAGTGAGAGGGCGTGGGACGCCGTTTTGGCCTTCTCGGAGGCGGTCATGACCGCCAAAGAGGAGGCAGAGAGATGGCGCGAGCGCGACCCTGGGTTGCGTCTTGGGAGGCGCAGACCAACACCGCGCGCGCACCGAGGACGAATGGTGATGGATGGTGTTTGAGTGCGACGGCCCTTATGGGGAGGGCCTCGCAAAGGGGAGGGTTCCGTAGTCGTGTCAAGTGTTTCTGACACGATGACGGATGTGGGCCATGATGCCATAAGGTGATGGATGTAAATGAAAGGTGATGGATGGCATGAGGCACGCGGGGGACGCACTCATTGGCGCGAGAACCGCGGTGCTCATGCACAGGTGCGGGCGGTATGAAAGAGTGTGTGTTTACTTGTAGAGTGTGTGTGTGTGTGTGTGTTTGTATGAAAGTAGACCCGTGCCTGTGAGGGGGGAGGAATGGGGCGGCGAGCGCGCGGTCACAGATATCTGTGCGAGTGCTGCGCCGCCGCCCAACGGAGGGCACGCCGCGCAGCCGCGGTCACCACGCTGAACCTGTGCGGCTGTGATTCTATCGGGGGGTGGAAAAGAGATGGACGAATGGGGGCGGCGAGCGAACGTGATGAGAGGAGGCTCTGCCGCCCAAGAGAGAGAGGGATTGGGGTCGCCAGTCGAGTCGCGGAAGGAATATTGTTCCCGTGGCTCGGCTACAATGGCGAGAGAGGAACACCGGAGGGGTTTTAGTGGGTATTCTGCCCTTTTCAGGGCGGCGAGTCCCACATAACTCCGGTCTCCCCAGACCGGGTGTATTCGTCAATGAATCTCCCCTCCGAAAACAAAAAAAAAAAAAAAGGTTAGGTTAGGTTAGGTTAGGTTAGGTTAGGTTAGGTTAGGTTAGGTTAGGTTCCACGGGGGGCGCCATGTCGGTCAACCTTCTCGTGTGCCTGTGGGCTCTGGTCGCTTATGGATCAGACGGATCCGGGGTGAACAGAAGCCTATGGGACGGTGCGCCTCGTTTAAGCTCGACAATAACTTCTCATTCGTGGGATCTTATTGTCGAGCAACTAATGGACCGACCGGAGGGGCCCCTCCGCGTGTCCCTATGAGCCGCATGGGGCACAGCGGATGGGGCAGCATGGTGGGCTCGTGGAGGAGCACCATGGGAGGGCCGGGGCGGTATTTGCTGCTCCGGTGGGAGGGGGCGCCCTTTTAAGGGCGCGGACGTGGGGTCGGCGTGGCCCTTATGGGTCCGTTTGACGAAGTGTGCCCTTTTCAGGGCGCACTGTGGAGGGAGGGCCGGGGCGGCTTTCGCTGCTCTGGTCGGCTTGCGCGTCCCAATGATCTTCGAGGCTATACCGGCAGGGCTTCCCATACCGGTCAGGCTCGGAGTGAGGGACAGCGTAAGTTGGAGGGGGCGCCCTTTTCAGGGCGCGGATGAGGGCTTGCGCGTCCCAATGATCTTCGAGGCTATACCGGCAGGGTTTCCCATACCGGGCAGGCTTGGAGTGAGGGACAGCGTAAGTTGGAGGGGGCGCCCTTTTCAGGGCGCGAGTGTGGGGTCACTGGCGGAGATCGGGGGATTCCGCCGGCTTGCACGGCCCCACACATGGCCGGGGCCCGGGTGGTTCCTGGGCCACCCGTCGGGGTAAGATGGTGAATGCTAACGCGACCCCATCTTGCCCCACTACGGCGGGCGACGTTAACCAGGGGGGTTTTAGTGGGTTAGAGTCCCACATACCCCCTTTCGCCACCCCCGTGGCGGAAGGGGGATGCGTGGCATTTCCCCCCTTCAAAAAAAAAAAAAAAAAAAAAAAAAGGTTCCACGGACCTGCTGGGTTGTCCCAGTGGGCGGAGAGGTGTACTCCGACGTGGCGCGTCCCCCGGGAGGCGGATAGGGGCATGGCTTCCATTTGCGATACCTACCACTAATGGTAGATACCGTAAATGGGAGTTACCGGTTTACCGGCGCGGACCAAACACCTGGGGGGGGGGGAAGATAGGGGTGGTGAGAGCTTCTCTGCGCGCTACTCTGTTCAGCAGAGTGTGTTGTGGATGGAGCTGATGGAGCTAAGAAGCTCCTTTCCGTCGGGGAGGAGAGCCGGCTCAGTTGAGCCTGTGTTGATCCGGTTTGGATCGGAGGTGGGCCAAATCCCAACATATGGTTCTGGCGCCTGCCGAGGGGAGTATTGTGTGTGCGAATCTGGACTCGGATCGTTGCATTCCATTCGTAACCACAATGTGAGTGCGGGCGGGATGACGCTGTGCGTGTCCGGGTTTGCACACATAATATGGTCGGGGGGAACCCGGCCGCTAAGGCGCCACAAGATAAAAGGGGATCCTAACCCCTTTTTAAAAAAACAAAAGGGAAACTTCATGATGGACGATTTTAAAAACGATATACCCCAGGAGGGTACCCGAAAGGGAGAATCCCTCAGTGCTAAGGCTTCGGCCAAGGCACTCTGCCCCTCGTACTCTGGGGGGGGCAAAAATCGCTCCGAGAGCACCAGCTCTCATGCCGCGAGGCGGCGCATCGGGGGGGAAGAAGGGGAAGTAGAAGGAGAGGGTAGTAGGAAAGGTTCACCGGTGCTTCAGTTAGCGTCGGTGCCAAGGGTGTGTTTGGAGGATTGTGTGAAGTCGAGAGAGGCTACACCAACAACCTCCCATGGACGGACTAGGTCGCTGTCCAGGACTGGAAGCTCTACGCTTGAAGGTCGCTTTTGGGCGGCTTCTATGTCTAGGACATCGTCCATTATGGACACAGAAAGTGATAAGGAGTCTACCTTAGATATGGATTTGGACTCAGACAATGAGACCCCCGCGTCTAGGGCACAATTTATGAAGGATCCTCGGAAGCGGCCTTATTCTGAAGGCAGTAAACCGAGCTCGGATGATGATGAGGATGTCAGAGCGACCAAAGCAAAAGTCGCAACTGCTATAAGGGGGAGAGCCCGAAAAACCTTGGGACACTCCGTTGGACTTGCCAAGGCCAAGGCAGATCTAAATGAAGCCAAGAGGGAAGAGCTCAGGTTGCGGGCTGAAGAGGAGATAGCAAATGTCGCGCGGTCAATCCAGACCAGGACTGATGCGCGTCTTGCTGAAATTCCTGTTGATGCGGTTCCAAGTCAAATGGAGGAACCACTGGCTTCTACCCTTCAAAATCAGGTGGAGGATGGTTTGAAGGTGATACAAATGGTCGCCACCAAGTCAGGAAACCTCAAGGGTACTTTTACAAAGGCCCTGAAGGAGGCATGTCGTGGAATCCGCACGGCTTTAGATGAACTCGCTAAGCGCACTGCATCGGATGAGGTGGCTCGTCTGCGTGTGGAGAACTCCCGCCTGCAGTCTGATCTGACTGAGCTACGTAAAGACTTCGCTCTCTTGAGAGAAGATGTCGAGCGGGCTCGGACAGAACGGCGGCCGCCAGCTCCCCCGCCGCAGACCTCAACGAGCTTTGCTGGCATGGAGGATGTGGTGCGATCTATCATGCTTCAGGTGGGAGGCATGATGAATGCAAGATTGGAGGCATTAGAGGAGAGACTCCTTCCCGCGAAGCGTCTCCGTCCACCTCTTGCGGCAGATAAAGCCTCAGAGATGGCAGCACTGGTGGAGATAGAACAGGATTTGGAGACAAAGTCTTGTTCTGTAGCGCCTGTAGCGGTGGTTCGTGGTGCTACAGAACAACCAGCGCCTGTGCCTGTCAAGAAGAAGAAGAAAAAGTCAAAGAGGAAGAAGGACAGGGCAACCAACGCAACTGAATCAGTTGCCCCGAAGGAGTCTCTTCCTCTGCAACCTGCGCCTGAGTCTATGGACACGGGCTGGACAGAAGTGATGAAGCGAGGCTCCAAGTCGAAAGCGGCTGTACCCAAGAAGTCACTACCTGTGAAAGGCAAAGTAACACCACCAAAACTCAAGCCTCCTCGCTCGGCAGCGGTAGTAATAGCACTGCAGCCTAGTGCTGTGGAGAAAGGGCTCACCTTTCAGAAGGTGTTTGCTGAGGTTAAGGAGAAGGTGGATTTGGCAGACCTTGGTATCCAAGATGTTCGCTTTAAGGTGACCACAACAGGGGCTAGAATGCTCGAGCTGCCAGGGGTGAACAGCGGCAACAAGGCTGATGCCCTAGCTGAGCAAGTGAGACGCGCTCTAAATGATAGTGACGTCAGAGTGTCCAGACCAGCAAAATGCGTGGAATTGCGTATTTCTGGACTGGACGACTCGGTAACACCAGAAGAGGTGGCATCAGCTGTTGCGAAAGTAGGCGGCATTACGAAAGAAGCGGTAAAGGCTGGAGAGGTTCGTCGAGACCACTCTGGGTTTGGGTCAGCCTGGGTTCGGTGCCCAATTGCGGCGGCCAATAAGCTGGTAAGCAGTGGGCGGTTGCTGGTTGGACTGGTTTCAGCGCAAGTTAAACTGCTCCAATCACGACCCATGCGCTGTTTCCGGTGCCTCGAGATAGGCCACGTGCGGGTTAAGTGCACTGCGGACGTAGATCGCAGTGATCAATGTTACCGCTGCGGTCAGCCCGGTCACATTGCTGGACAGTGCTCTGCTGCGCCACACTGCACCTTGTGTGCGGCGGCAAGCAAGCCCGCGGGGCATATGGCTAGTAGCGCCACCTGCTCCATCGCCAAGACTTCGGCCAAAAGGAATCGAGGAGGGAAAAAGACTGCAGCTGGAGCCTCGGCCCAGCCTCAACCTATCCACCCACCAAGGGAAGCGGTGGAAAGGCCTATGGACATTGTTTAGATGGCTGTACGGCTCCTCCAGGGGAATCTGAATCACTGCGCCAGAGCTCAGGACCTCCTGGTCCAGAGTCTGGCGCAGTGGTCAATTCAAGTTGCTGTGGTGGCCGAGCCTTACTCTGTCCCACCTAGAGATAATTGGGTGGGTGATCAAGAGGGCTTAGTCGCTATCATAATCCAGGCTGCTGCAGATTTACCGCCCTTTTCATGTATAGGAAGGGGCCGGGGATACGTGGCAGTACTTCTAGGAGATGTGATGATTGTGGGGGCCTATTTTTCACCCAACAGAATACTCGCTGAGTTTGAGAGTTTTCTTGATGAACTTGGGGTATTCATAGGCCGTTACCAAACACACGCAGTGTTGGTCGCCGGGGATCTTAATGCTAAATCCAGAGCATGGGGATCTCCGGTGACGGATGCTCGTGGGGCCGTGCTGGAGGAATGGGTGTTGGCCACAGGGTTGACCGTGCTCAATCAAGGCACGGTAAATACATGTGTACGGCGACAGGGTGGCTCCATCGTAGACGTCACATTTTCAAATCCTGCCCTAGCAAGACGTGTCCAGGGTTGGGAAGTAATGGAAGATGTGGAAACGCTCTCTGATCATCAGTACATCCGATTTGAGATTTCCACACATCCAGGAACCCCAACCCGCCCAAGCCGTAGTACAAGTGAGGATGGTCCGAGGTGGCAGCTGAAGCTTCTTGACAGGGCTGTGCTAAAGGAGGCTGCTATAGTGCAGTCCTGGGTACCCCTCCGCGAAGGAACCGTTGAGGAGGATGCAGTCTGGCTACAGGAAGATATGACGCGAATCTGTGACGCGTCGATGCCTCGGTCAAGACGTCATCCTCCAAGGCGGCAAGTGTATTGGTGGTCTGATGATCTCACGCAGCTAAGAGGTGCTTGCGTGCGGGCGAGACGCAGTTTCACTCGCCAACGTAGGAGAGCAAGGAGAGATGAAGATCAAGAGGAGCTTCTGTACGCCTCCTACAAGGAAGCAAAAGTGCAGCTGCAAAATGCAATCTGCAGGGCACAGACACTTGCCAGAGAGGAGATGCTGGAGACACTCAACAGCGATCCCTGGGGGCGTCCATACAAAATGGTGAGGTGTAAACTTCGCCCCTGGGCCCCCCCGCTAACACAAAGTCTTCAGCCGGAACTGCTACGGGAAGTAGTGGCTGGTCTATTCCCTCACAGGGCAGATCATGTGCCGCCAATGATGGATCCACCGGTAGCGGAAAGCGCAGAGGAGCCCGACGTGCCAGAAGTCACTGAAGGGGAGCTGAGGGCTGCAGTGCGACGCCTGCGGGCAAAGCGCACAGCTCCTGGCTGTGATGGCATCCCTGGGCGAGCTTGGGTCTTGGCCATGGACGCCTTGGAGTCCCGAGTTATAGGCCTCTTCTCTTCCTGTCTGGCTCAAGCCATAATTCCACAGAGGTGGAAGACAGGCAAGTTAGTCCTTCTTAGGAAAGAGGGGCGTCCAGCAGAAGCTCCCTCCGCCTATCGACCCATCGTACTACTAGACGAGGTGGCAAAGCTTTTTGAGCGTGTGGTGGCCATGCGTCTTATCAGGCACTTGGAGACAGTGGGTCCAGACTTGTCGGACACGCAATTTGGCTTCCGCCGCGGCCGTTCAACGGTGGATGCCGTATTGCGGGTGAAGTCCCGTGCGCAGGAAGCTGTTGCCCGGGGTGAGGTGGTCATGGCGGTGTCTTTGGACATTGCTAATGCTTTTAACTCCTTACCCTGGAGTTGCGTTAGGGAGGCGCTTAGATTTCATGGAGTGCCAATCTACCTGCGCCGCATTATTGGGGCTTACTTGTCTAATAGGTTAGTGGTGTACCCGAGACAGCAAGAGTGGGGCCAACGGGAGATGTTGTGCGGTGTTCCACAGGGGTCAGTCCTCGGACCACTTCTGTGGAATATCGGATATGACTGGGTGCTGCGAGGAAACAACCTTAGAGGCATTGATGTTATCTGTTACGCCGATGACACCCTGGTAATGGCTCGACAGGAAAGCTTCCGAGAGGCCGCAATCCTCGCAACAGCTGGAGTGGCTCACGTTGTTAGTCGTATTCGACAATTGGGTCTGGAGGTGGCCCTCAATAAGTCCGAGGCATTGTGTTTTCACGGTCCTCGTAGGGCTCCACCCCCAAACGCCCATATCGTCGTTGGTGGTGTTCGTATCGATGTGAAGAGTACGATGAAGTACCTAGGACTCGTACTTGACAGTCGATGGAATTTCCGGGCACACTTTCGCAGGTTGACACCGAGATTGATGGGCGCGGCGGCTGCTCTCGGGCGGCTCCTGCCCAACTTGAGAGGTCCGAGTGTCTCGTGCAGGCGGCTCTACACAGGGGTCGTGCGCTCAATGGCCCTGTACGGAGCCCCTGTTTGGGTGGATGCTCTGGATAGCAAGAATATCACCCTGCTGCGACAACCCCAAAGAGCAATGGCAGTAAGGGTGATCCGAGGTTATCATACGATCTCCAGCGAGGCAGCTTGTGTGCTGGCCTGTGTTTTGCCCTGGGACATAGATGCGAGAGCCCTGGCTTCAATGTATGATTGGCGCCAGGAGGCGCTTGTCCAGGACCTTAGGCCAGTACCACGTGAGGTGGAAGCGCAACGGTCTGCATTGCGAAGAGCTGCGGTGGCAGAATGGAAGTCGCGTTTGGAGAGGCCTAGTGCCGGCCGTAGAACGGTTGAGGCGGTCTGTCCAATTCTAAGTCAGTGGTTGGAGAGGCAACACGGTGTTTTAACCTTCCGGATGACGCAGATGCTCTCAGGACATGGCTGTTTTGGAGGGTATCTGTGTCAGATTGCCAGAAGAGAGCCGACGGCTCAGTGCCATCATTGTGATGGCTGCCTCGAAGAATCGGCCCAGCACACACTGGAGGTGTGCCCAGCCTGGGCGGTGGAGCGGAGTGAGCTTTGCAATATAATAGGTAACGACCTCTCCCTGCCAACTGTGGTTCATGCCATGGTTGACAGTGAGAGGTCGTGGGAAGCGGTTCTCTCCTTCTGTGAAACAGTAATGCTCCAGAAGGAAGCGGCGGAGAGAGAGAGGGAGGAGAGCTCCGACCTTGTCATCCGCCGAAGAAGAACCGGGCGCCGGAGGGCGACACATAATCGTCGTCTTCCACCCTGACAGGAGCCAGAGGGCAGTTGACTTGGGGAAGTCAGCTGTCTAATTACCTGGCCTGAGTAGGAGAGCGTGTGTTCCCGCGCGCCACACTATCGGCGATAGAGGGTAATATCCCTCGCTCCTAAGACGGAGCCTAAAGGCCAACGCAGTTGGGGTTCGCGGAAGTATGCTCAGCGTTCCCGTGTCCCCGGCACCATGCGTAGAGGAGGAACACCGTGGGGTTTTAGCCGGTAAGAGTCCGGCATAACCCTTTGCCTTCCCCAGGGCAAAGGGTATCCATGAGGATTTCCCCACGAAAAAAAAAAAAAAAAAAAAAAAAAAAAAAGGTTAGGTTAGGTTTGGTTAGGTTAGGTTAGGTTTTTTTTTTTTTTTTTTTTGTTGGCTAGCCTACCTCTTCCTCTGACAGAATCAGAGCCTTTGCCATCTGATCTGGTTTAAACACAGGGGGGTTTTTTATTGTCAAATTTCCCTTTTTGGGCATAAATCTTATACATTCTAATTGCTTATTTCTAGGACATTTCATATAACTATATTTTCTTGTTTGGATGCTAAACAGGTTCTTTTTGTTATTCTTATCTTCTACTTATTTCTAACATTTCTTTTATTATCTATGGTTTTACAATTTTATATCCTATGCTTTACTATAATATATTCTACTTACAATTTCATTGCTGATTATTATATATTATCATAATATATGTTCAACAATTTTATCTATCTTTATTTCTTATAATTACTCTATTTGCTATTTTTAAACAGTAGGCTATGAATTCTTTTCTTACATTTTTATCGCTTATATATATACTTGTATTTTCTAATGTTAGGCTTATGTTATGTTGTTGCTCGGTGTTATATCGAATTTTCCCGAAAACGGGGCAGTCAAAGAGGATGTGCGCTACAGTCTCGTGTTTGTCTGGTTCACAAATACACGATGGGCTTTCCTTGCACTTGAACCGGTTCAAATACTCGGAAAACCCACCGTGCCCTGTCATTATTTGTGTGAGTACGCCGGTCAGTTCTAGCCTCCTAACTATGCGGTATGCTTTAGTTGCGTCAGGGAAGAAGTATTTAGTGACAGACGCGTTTTCACCATTGACGTATCTCCTGTTCCACTCGTCCAGAGTTTGTGCTCTTATCTGTCTTTTTATATATGAGACCGGACAAGCGTCGTATGTGGGTTTGCTCTTCAAATGTAGGGCCGCTTCTCTTGCAAGTTCGTCGGCGCGCTCATTTCCCTCCAGTCCGGCGTGAGCCTTGATCCAGAACAATGCTACATTTTTATTCTGGTCCATACTTGCCTTTAAGTTCTCGCGAATCTTAACCGCAAGCGGATTTGTGGAGCTGTTATTTGTTAGAGACTGGAGGGATGATCGTGAGTCGCTGATGGCAAATTGTGTGGCTGGGTTTTTCAGGACTACCTCAGTTGCTTTGCATATTGCCATCAACTCCGCCTGGTAAACCGTGCAATAGGATGAAAGCTTCAGTTTGTGGGTTTGGGTCTCCGTCTCTCCATTCCACACGGATAGCGCGGCTCCAACCTTTCCCTCAATCCTACTACCATCTGTGAATATCCGCACTGCGTAATCGCTATGGACATCCACTTGCTGCTGGTCTTCCAGGCATGTGAATTTCAGAAACAACTGCTTTGCTGGGTGAGGTTTTGCTGAGTATGCCGCCATTCTCTCCACCTCTCTGTCTCCTAGCGCAGGCCAGGGGACACCTCTCCTTGCCTCATACAGGGCCGCTGCCTCCTGTACTCTGAGGTCAAGGGGTAGTATTCCTGCCAGCACTAATGCGGAATTGAGGGAGACTGTACGATAGGCTCGGCACAGTTTCTGAGCAAACCCTCTTTGCACGGCGTTCAGCACTTTTTGTGTACCTATTTTGCTGGCTGCAGGAGCCCAAACGCTAGCCGCGTACATAATGATGGGCTCTACCACCGCCGTGTAAATGGTCCTCACCACCTCCGGGTGTAGGCCCCAGCTGATCCTCGCTGCTGTGGAAAGCTTCTTGTATATATTTAGGGCTTTCCTACAAACTTCCGTAACATGTTGTTTAAATGTTAGTTTGTGGTCTATCGTAAGCCCTAAAATCTTTATTTCCTCAGACATGGCAATGTCGATCCCGCCCATGTTCAGGCGTGGAGTATCAAACTTCAGCTTCCTTGTCACTATCATTGCGTTGGTTTTGTGTGGAGCGAATTTCAGCTTGTTATTGACTCCCCACTCCCGAACATAGGCGAGAGCGGCATTAGCCTGCGTCTGGACCGCCAAGGCAGTATCTCCATCGAAGACCAGGACCACATCATCTGCGAACGCCTGGTTGTAGTATCCGCGCTGTTCCAATCCTCGAAGCAAGGGGTCGATAAGCAGATTCCAGAGGATCGGGCCGCCAATCGATCCTTGGGCACACCCTTTGGTGGTGCGTCTGGCTACTTCCTCTCCGGCGTATCGTACCCTCACCTCCCTGTCCTTGAGATAGCTATCTATGATTTTTCTGATGTTGACCGGGCAGCCCTCCTCAGCCAGTCGGACTCGGATCGCAGGCCACCATGCACTGTCAAAGGCACCCTCTATGTCCAGGGATACGACCGTAATAAGTTTTTTAAGCTTAAGTTTATCTTTGATGTGATTCACCAGGGCATAGAGGGCGTCCTCCGTGCTCTTTTGTGGCACAAATCCAAACTGGCGAGAGCTCAGTTTCGGGAGGATGTGAAATTTTATCCTACTCACCACCATTTTCTCAAAGATCTTTCCCATAACTGGGAGAAGTCCAATGGGTCTGTAGGATTTCGGATCTTGATAGCTCTTTTTCCCTGGTTTTCGGAGCACTACCACTGTCGCTTTTTTCCAAGCATCCGGGAAGTGACCGTGCTCCAGGCACTTATTGACTAGGGTCAGGTATGTTTCGGGGTTTTCGTTAATTGCATGTTCGCATATATCTGCTGTGAATCCGTCTACTCCTGGGGCTTTTTTATGGTTGAAGCTAGCGGCTGCGGTTTTAATTTCCTCCATGGTAAAAGGTGGATCATGGTTTGCAACATGCTCCGGACCGTTTACTTGACCAGCTAGTTCTCGAATGCGTCGGTGGTGTGCATTTTCGACTTCCTCATTGTCTTCTGGGTAGAACGTTTCTGCAATTAATTTCGCTGATTCTCGGGGACTTAGGGATTTTCCTTCCTTGAGGATTGGCAGATCTTCGTGCCTTTTTGTCGTCCTTCCGATTACCCTATATATCCCCTCCCACATCCCCTCCCTATCCTGCTTCCCGCAGAACTCCTTCCAGCTTTCTGCTTGCGATTGTTTTACTTTCTGCTCATATTTTTCTTTCTGTTTCAGGTACTCCGTGATGACCATTTCCCTTCGGATCGGCGCTGCGCACCGGATTCTCCTCTTCCTGGTTCTCATCTCCTTCTTCAGTCGGGTAAGTTCATCGGTCCACCATGGTAAGTTATTTTTGTTTTTAGCTTTTATTTTAGGTATACTGTTTTTGCATGCTTGTGTTATTGCGTTATTATATGTTGCTATTTGCTTATCTATTTCTATTTTGTTTTCAATTTTATCTATTTCGTTATGTTTTAATTTATTTTCTTCCAGTAATTGTCCCAGTTTCTCATGAAACTGGGGCCAATTAGCTTTTTTACTATTGTAGATCCTAGTTGTTCGTTTTATGCTTATACCTTTTGCTTTTTCCAGATTGATTTTAAAAATAAGTGTGTTATGGTCCGATGTTGTGATGCCTTCATCTACTTCCCAGTCTTCTACTAAGTTGAGGAGATCCGTCGTGCAAGCAGTTACGTCAACAAAGCTTGCGTATCTTTTTCCACCTCTCACGCAGTCGAATGTTGGGATGTCACCTATATTGAGCACTTGCATTCCCATTTCTTCAATGGCGCCTGCCAACTCCTCCCCTTTTTCATCAACTTTGGGACTGCCCCACCAGGTATTTTTGGCGTTTGCATCTCCCCCTATGATTATTTTTTCAACTCCAATTTCTCTTTTTATTTTCTTAAGATGTTTTATTAGCGGTTCTGCAGTCTTTTTGTCCGGTTCAAGGTAGTACGAGACCACCACGATCTCCCATGCACTGGTTCTAAGTTTTACCACCGCGATGTTATTGGTGGTAAAATCAGGACAGGGCATGGCATCCATCTCGTTGTCAAAGACAGCGATTGCTGCCTTGATGGTGTCATCCCCTTGGTTAGTGTTTTGGAAGATCCTGGCGGTCCCGTAGTTTTTCATTCTTTTGATCGACCCGGTGTAGGGTTCTTGTAGCAGGGCGAAAGCCATCCTTCTCTTGTATGCCTCGTCCATGATTTCCTGCGTAGCTAGTTGCTTTCTCTGTAGATTGGCTTGGGCTATTAGGTATGGCTTCCCTCCACTCACGGGAACCCGCGTGTTGGGGACAACTTCAGCAGTACGCGATTGACGCCCGAGCTAGTGCATCCCATCGCCTTCTAATCGCACACTCGCCACTAAAGGCATTATGGTCTGTCTTCTCTACCTTGGCGTGTGCGCAATTTGTGCATGTCGGAGTGATGCCCGCGAGCCAATCCGCACAGTTCGCCTTCATGTGGGGGCCCCCACAGTGACAACATTTCTCTATCGTCTCTTTGCAGAACCGTCTTCCATGACCATATCCCAAGCAGAGTGAGCATTGAACAAGTGGCGATTGGTCAGCCACTCTCACTCGCTGGAGGTCAATTTGGACGGTCCCTGCATGGACCAGGTGTTGCCAGACTGTGGGAGGCACCCTCATGACGATGTGGTGTGTGTGAGGGTTTCTTGTGGGTTTCTTGAAGGCGATTTCCATCTTCTGGTCTTTTAGTTCGGCAAAGACTCCTTTATTCTGGTTCCTCATTGCGCTAAGAACGTCCTCATCGGTGTTGTATTTGAGGACGTCTTTGAGGATCACCAGTGGGTCCTTATTTTTCACTTCTTCGACCTTCAATTCTTTGGTGCCTTTTAGTCGCTCTTTTACCCTCTGTCGCTCCTCCTCGGTCTTGCATCCCACAATTACCTTCCGGTCTTTCGCTTTCCTGATTTTGTCCACTACTATACCACTCTCTCTGGCATTTACAGCCTTCCTTATCCTATCCAGTACCTCTTCCCCGGTTTCCTTTTCATCTACTGCAGTGACTACGACAGAGTGTAATGCCGTTTGTTCCGGCCTCCTTGGGATCACTGCTGCCACACTCGCGTAGGACTGCTTTTGTTGCAACTCTTGCTGCTTTTCTATGCTTTCCTTTAGTTTTTGTATCTTATCGTTGTTCTCCTGGAGCAGTCTAGAGTGTTCCTCTAGTTTTTTAAAAAGCTCAGCTTCCTCTATCCCTTTCCCAATTTCCTTTTCCTTCTCCGGTGATGTTGTAGTCGGATCGTTAACTTGCCTTTTGCCTCTTTCTCCTTCTCTCACCAGTTGGTACAACCTGTTCAGCGCATACAGGACCTCCTTTTTTATTTCAGTCTTTATGTTGCGTGAGTTACCAAGGTGTTCTGAGGCTGAATCTAGGCATGTCTTAGCTTCTGTTAGACGATCTGCGTATTTAAGGCTCCTTTTTTCTAGCGGTATGAGAATCCCCGCCGCCTCTGTTGACGTCCTTCGAGCTTCCACTCTGGGCTCGACTTGTGAAAGCGTTGCCTTGGGCTTCGACTTCGAGGGCTGGGGAGCTCCGGAAGCCGAAGCCGACGGCACGGCTTGCTTGGGCTTGTTTGGGCTGGTCGGGGTCTTGGGGAGCGTGTCCGGCTTTCCAGACTCCCATTCCCCAATACTCCTTCTCACGTTTGAAGTCTGGCTGGGGTGAGCTACTGGAGAGAAGCTCTTCTTCCCTTTTCTAGGTGGGTCTTGGGGCTCTATGTTCCTCGGTTTGACCGGCGTCCGATGTCCAAACATCTTGAGTTATGTTCTGTCAGAGGGTCTCTACCTAATGTTTTTATTTCTGTTTCAGGTGGTGAGCTTCGCAACGAGTCGACGTGGTGTATGGGTAGGTGTTCACCGTAGTTAAGGTTTGTAAAAGTTTTAAAATGTACGGTTTTAGGTTAACTAATTGTGTAATACTAATGTTTATCTTTTCTGTTTCAGGTTCCCCGTGTCAATTTTCCGTCAAGGTGAGTTACAGGTAAGTATGTTACCTTAGTTATAACTAAAAGGTTTCCCCGAAACCTAGTAGTATAGAGTACAATTATAGAGTAAATTAAAGTTTGTAAAAGTTTTAAATGGTCAAGTAGTCAATACTAAGATAAACACGTATAGTCTAGGCAATAGGATAGATAAATAAAATAAAATAAAATTTTCGGACTCTACAAACTCTACCTAGAGTCTTGTTTTGTCGCTAGTCAGTAGGGTCTCGCGGTGCTCCAAATAGAGTCGAAGATCCCGTTCAGATTGGATTATCGGTTGAGGAGATACGAAGGTTTTAAATATTCCAAGATGGCGTCCAAGATGGCGGCGCAATATTGGAATGGTCGTTTCTGTGTCGATTTTGCTTCTAGAGCTCTGGGGTTTTGCTTATTGCTATGCCCCGGTTTCAGCAGTAACTTTTGGGGGGAGGGGTGGGGTGGGGGGTGGGGGGGGGGGGTTGGCGGGGGGGGGGTGGCGGGGGGTGTTGGAAGGGGGATGTGGTGGTTGTGGGGATGTACTTAAGTTCTGGTTCAATTTCGTCTTGCTGAAAATGGGGGTAGTGGGGGGAGTTGGGGATAGTGGGGGAGAGGGGGGTGGATATGGGGGGTCTGCAAGGGGCTGTATCACGACTAGTACTAACGGGGTCTTATATGACTAACACGGTTTCAAGTGGGTGGGATGGGGTTGGAGGTTGAGGTGGGGGGGGGGGGGGGGGGGGGTGCTTGTGGGTCAGGGGGTAGGGGCGTGGGGAACCACAGTGGGTTGTGTGACAATTTCAAGTACCAATTTTCTGGGGTGTAACGTGTGGTGGGGGGTGGGATGGGGTTAGGTTGGGGGGTGGGGTGGAGTTGGGTTGGGGGGGTGGAGGGGGAAACAGTTTATTAGTTTTAACTATATAAGATTAATTATTGTACTTGTTTTTTTACAGGTGACGTCAGCCGGTTCCGATGCGCTGCACAGGCTAAGTCCCAGGGGTGAATTTGACCTAGGGGTTGATGGTGGGGGGTGGTGGGAGGGGGTCCTATTGTGTTAGTGTAAACTAACAGAGGGGGGGGTTTTTAGGGGGGGGGGGGGGATGGAAATTTCGTTATTTTTGCGCTAGGACGCACCGTTTCAGAGATATCAGCTTTTTTCAGTTTTTGTGCGGTTGGTAAACTAGTCACCTGTTCCTGAAAGTGCTGCTATCTAGAAATGTGAAGCTGAAAAAATCTGAAACGGTTACGAGGTGTAGGAGGGGACGTTGCGGTCGTGTGGGATCCACTTCCAGTAGGATCGCCTTGATGGTTTCCAGGCGATTGCGTCCTGAAAATCGGAGTAGGTACCTCACGACCGCAAATGGGTTTTGTGAGGGTTTTTGGGGTGTTTATGGGAAGGGACTTAGCTTGGGCCACGCAGGTCGTAGAAATCCTGTTGACACGTCGTTTGGCAGGTCCTGAAGTCTTCCTCCAGGATGTTCCCGTCCCCAGCGCTGCAGCCGGCTCCTCGCTGGTCAGGAACCGTCCAAAAAGTGAAGGGGTGGATAACTTCCTGGGGGTTGCAGCGACCGGAACAAGACTTTCACCGTGGCCTGAACTGACTGAAGCTCTATACGATCCCGCTTTGAGAACCTGGATCCTGTTCTCCGTTGAGGAGTTATTCCTCTCGGAAGGTCAAAAGTTGGAGCTGGAGAACTGGTGATGATTGGATCCTATGAGATCACCCTTTCTGGATCAGACGCTCCCTTCCAGGGTTATGGTCCTACAAACTTAATTCGGTAATGGCGTCGCTCCGACTTGTTTTACTCTATAGCTCGCGAAAAATCCAATTTTTGTCCAATTTTCTTTTAATTAAAATGCCAACTTCCTGGATAATTTATCCTGGAGGCTCTCCAGTATTGACAGATTTTGATCTACCCGTTTTCTTCCCCTGGGCCCGCCAAAATTTTTTCGGGTTTACAAAAACTACCAAATGCAGGTTCCGCGCAGGTTCCAGGTGTAAATGGCCTAGTTTCTGCGCGGGAACAATTTGCTGGTTTAGTTTTTGTAAATTTGGCGTTTTTTCCTGCTCTCCAGGTGTCTCAGTTCGGGAGTTACAATTTATCCAGGGAGTTATGTGGTCAACTTTATTTGTCTTTGGCTCCTGTGTTTCTCTCCCGAAAAATCCCAAATTTTTCACAGGTGTTGGGGTCAATAGGTAGAATTATTTTCCGGGAGAAAAAGAGGGGGTCGTCGCTCTTGTTTTGGTTCTGGAGCCCTGGAACAAGTTTTTCCACCAAAAACCACGTGCGAGAAGTGGTCTTTTGTATGTGGGAAGCTCAAATGTTGTCCGATTTAAATTTTTCGAGCAGATTTGAGTTTTGCTTGTCTTTGTGCGTGTTTTCATGTATAGCACGTCGTGCTAATGTCGGATAGGGTGGCACGTGCTTTTTACAAAAAGTGTTCCAACTCACGATTTCAATGTCCAAAAAATCCAGGTATCGATGGTGTTCTGGATCAACGCTACGCTTCGTGTTGTTCGCCTCCTGGTGATGACGTTTGACTTCGGTTGTTTGTCAGTAGGTTCCTTGTTTATTTTTGTTTTCTTTCTTAATGTTTTTTCTTGACTTTCTAATTTTAATTTTGTGTTGTTTAATTTTTGTTTCTGTTCTATCCTAATTTTGTCTTTAATTTTTTCTACTCCTATCGAAGATGTTGCTACTTTCAATTGGGACGGTTTCTCATGAAACTGACTCCAATTATTTTCCATTTTTTTGTTTGTTCTTTTTCTGTTTGTGTCTTTCACCAGGTTGCGGGATTTGGCAGGTGTTCTGTCTGGGGCCACTTTAGCAATATGCTATTGTGGCCCTAGCCAGCGCTTCCCATTTTTTCCTGATCGAACAGTCCTGACTGAAGGCGTTGTGGTCAGTCCTGTCGATCTTGGCGTGCGTGCAGTTGCAGCACGATGGGGTTTCTCCAGCAAGCCAGTCAGCGCACTCTGTTCTCATATGAGGCCCCCCACAGTGACTGCACTTTGCAATTTTTTCAGCACAAAAGCGCTTTCCATGCCCATAGCCGAGGCAGAGTGAGCACTGTACTAGTGGGGATTGGTCCGCCACCTTCACTCTTTGGAGGTCGATTTGTGCTGTTCCTGCATCGACCAGCCTCCGCCAGATCTTAGGGGACACCCTCATTATAATGTGGTTTGTGTGTGGATTTTTCGTACGCTTTTTGTACATTATTTCTATCTTTTGTTCTTTTTCATGCAGGTCTTTTAGAATGTGTCTATTTTGGTTATTTAGGGCGCTTATGATGTCTTCGTCCGTATTATACTGGAATACGTCTCTCAGTATTACCAGCGGGTCTTTGTTTTTGATGTCCTGGACGTTTAGGTGGTCTTCTGCTCTTTTGAGCCTCTCCTTAATGAGTTGTCGTTCTTCTTCGGTTCTGCACCCTACTATCACCTTTTGGTCTTTTGCTTTTCTTATTTTCTCAACCGCTATTCCCCCTTCTTTTGCATTTACTACTTTCCTTATCCTATTTAACACGTCCTCTCCTGTTTCCGTTTCATCTTTTGACGTAACTACTACCGAGTGTAGCGCGGTCTGTTCATATTATCTTATATTTGTTTCCTTATTTTCGTTTACTTTTCTTCTTTTATTTTTTTGTTGTTTTTTATTTTATTATTTTTTTATTTTCTTTTTCTTTTTTTTATTATCTAAAGAAGTAATCAAAAACTTTAAGTATTGTCTATATTTACATTAATAATCCATTCTGGATTCTATACACTTACATTTATATATATATATATATATTTAATTATTATATTTATTTATTTTAATTTTTTGTTTATTTTATATTTATTTACACTAAAAACAGATTATTGAAAATCATATCTTATTCCGTTCTATTGAACTCATAGCTATATATTTACAGAATGTTAGGAACTTATCTCTTGTTTGTTCGTCTAAAAGCCATTCATGTATTGTATCTTGTTTTATATCTCTCTTATATTCTAATTTTAGCATTTCTCTCTTAATTGTGTATTGTGGACATTCTTCTATTAGGTGAATAATTGTTTCATCTTTTCCTGGATCGCAAATACATTCAGGTGAAGTCTTTATTTTAAATCTGTGTAAATATTGTCCGAATCCCCCATGTCCCGTAAAAATTTGTACTATTATTTTATCTAAATCAATCTTTTTAATAATTTTATATGCTATTTCGACGTGAGGGAAAAATATCTTTGTTACTTTAGCCGTTTCTGAATTCACATATCTCTCTTGCCATATCTTTAACGAATCTCGTCTAATTGATCTTTTTATAAAGGAGATAGGACATTTGTCATAATTTGGCGCGGTTTTTAAGGTAAGGGCCGCCGCCTTTGCAAGCTCATCCGCACGTTCGTTTCCATCCACTCCCACATGTGCTTTAACCCAGTAAAATTCAATTTGTTTTCCTGCTGTTCTAAGAGCGAAGATATTTTTTCTTATCATGAATGCGAGTGGATGGAACGTTTCGTGGTTTTGGATGAGCTCGAGAGATGACCTTGAGTCACTGAACACCGTGACCCTGGAGTCGCTCATGCTGTGGGCTTGTTCTGTAGCTATGTATAGAGCATACATTTCGGCCTGAAACACAGTACAGAACGGCTCCAGGGACAGCTTCTTGCTCTTGACTTCTTTCCCGTCTCGCCACCAAGAGAGGGCTGCCCCTACCTTCCCCTCTATTTTACTACCATCAGTAAACACCAGCAAACCATTTATTTTATTTTTTTTCTATCGTTTCCTCTGTCCAATCATTAATACATTTAAAATCAATCCTTTGTGTTTTTGCTGGATGTATTGCTTTAATGAAACTTATCCTACTCTCTAGTGACCTATCAGCTATATATTTGTCGACAGGCTTGCCCCTCTTCGCTTCGTAAATATAAGCTGCCTCCTTTATCCTTAGGTCTAGAGGAAGCAGGCCTGCCAACAACAATGCTGCGGTCAAAGAGACCGTCCTGTATGACCTACATATTTTTTGGGCGAAGCCCCGTTGGATGGCATCCAGTTGTTTTCTTGCCGATATTTTATCCGATGCTTCGTACCAAACACTAGCTGCATACAGGGTTATGGGCTCTATAACCGCAACATATATCGTCCTTGTAATCTCCGGATTGAGTCCCCAACTAACTTTAGCTGCTCTTGACAATTGTTTGTAAATATTAGATGATTTTGTACATATATTAGAAATGTGACTGTTGAATGTTAATTTATTATCTATTGTTAGTCCTAATAATTTTATTTCTTTTACTTTATTTATTGAAACCCCCCCCATGTTCATGACTGGGTCGTCAAACTTTAGTTTCTTTGTAATTATCATAGCATTTGTTTTGTGAGCAGCAAATTTAAGTTTATTTTTGATGCCCCATTCATGAACACTATTTAGAGTTAGATTAATATTTTCCTGTATATCAGACACTGATTTTCCGGAAAATACAAGGACGATATCGTCAGCGAACGCCTGGCAATAATTTCCGTTGTCTTCCAACTGCTGAAGCAACGGATCCAGCAAAATATTCCAAAATGTAGGGCCCCCTATCGACCCCTGTATGCAGCCTTTAGTGTTCTGTTTTACAGATGTTGCTCCTGCATAATTGACTAGTACCTCCCTGTCTTCTAGGTAACTGTTTATTATTTTCCGTAAATAATAAGGGCATCCTTTAATTCTCAATTGTCTTTTTATTGCAGGCCACCACGCGTTATCGAAGGCCCCCTCTATGTCCAGCGATACTACGATAATTATTTTTTTCAAATTTAATTCCTCGCGTATATGGTTCACTAGATCATAGAGGGAGTCCTCGGTACAGCGTTGTGGCACAAATCCATATTGACGTGGATTGCATTTAGGTAACATGTGCCATCTTATTCTTTTTATGATCATTTTTTCTAAGATTTTGCCAAAAACCGAAAGAAGCCCTATAGGTCGATAGGATTTTGGTTTAGTGTAATCACTCTTCCCAGGTTTCCTAAGGACCACCACCGATGCTATTTTCCAAACTCTTGGAAAGAGTCCAAGGCTAAGACACCCGTTGGCTATACCTAGGAATAGATCAACATCGGTATCAATTGCCTTGGCACATATATCGGCGGTTAGTCCATCAGGACCGGGGGCTTTTTTCGGGTTTTGGCTATCTACTACGTTCCATATCTCATTAACTGTAAATAGGGGGTCGCTCTCCAGTTCGTCTTCTTTTTCCATTTCTTGTTCTTCTTCTTCCCTTATTCTTTGGTGTGCTTCTGTGTCTTCTTCTTCTATGTCGTCTGGGTAGAAGGTGTTTATAAGTAGTTTTGCTGATTCGTTTGGGTCTAGCGTCTTTCCGTCGTCATTTGTAAGGAGTAGGTCTTCTTGCCTTTTGGCTGTTTTCCTTATCACTCGGTAAATTCCGTCCCACATAGTTTCTCTGTCTTGTTTTGAGCAGAACTCTTTCCAGCTTCTTGTTTGTTCGTTTTTTGCTTCTTCTTCGTAGTTTTTCTTTGCTTCTAGGTATTGTTGTATCACATACTCTCTTCTAGTCGGTGCTGCACATCTTATTCTTCTTATTTTTTTTGTTGTCATTTCCTTCTTTTTTTGCTCTAACTCCTCTGTCCACCATGGTAATTTAAAACTTGTTTTTCTTTTTATTTTCGGAATTGTTTCTTCGCATGTCTGTTTAACTATGTTTATGTATGTCTCTATTTTCTCTTCAAGTTCTTCTTTTGTCTGGGTTCCTTCGATTGACTGGTTGGTTATGTTTTCTTCTTTCAACTTTCGAGTTAGTACAGTTTTGAACTCTGACCACTTTGCTTTTTTTTTTTTTTTTTTTTTGTGTTGTAGATTCTGGTTGTTTTCGTGGTTAGGTTAGGTTAGGTTAGGTTAGGTTAGGTTAGGTTGATCGAGCGCCTGGACGACGCGGCCACGAAGGAGAAGGTGGCCGCGGCGGTTGCCGAGGCGGGCCGCTGCGACGTGCGGCTCGTCAAGGCCGGAGAGATCCGCTCCGGCTTCGGCGGCACCGGCTCCACCCTTGTGTCCTGCCCAATCCCGGCAGCCAAAGTGCTGCTGGAAAAGGGCAGGCTATTGGTCGGGTGGAGCTCGGCACGTGTGATTTCGCTGGGGGCGCGTCCCATGCGCTGCTATAGGTGCATGGGGTTGGGGCACACTCGCCCCCAGTGCCCTGCGGCGGCGGACAGGGGTGACCTGTGCTTCCGGTGTGGAGGCACCGGTCACAAGGCGGCCACCTGCGGGAGGGCCGAGCCGCGCTGTGCGATTTGCGCAGAGTCCGGCAGGCCCTCCGGGCACGTAATGGGGGGACGCAGCTGCGTTCCCCCGAAGACGGTGGGAAAAGCCGCCGGGGCCCGGACCGCCCCTGCTGCCCCTGAGGTCTCTCGCCAAGTGGCGAGCGAGGTGGTTGTGATGTCAGACTGATGGATCAGGTCTGGCATCTCAACCTCCTCCAGACGAACCTCAACCACTGCGCCAGGGCTCAGGATCTGCTCATGCAGTCCCTGGCGCAGTGGGCAATTGATGTGGCGGTCGCCGCGGAGCCGTACCACGTTCCCACCCAACATCCATGTTGGGCTGGGGACCTGGACGGCTCCGTGGCCATTGTGGGAAAGGGGAGTGGCGGCCCCCCCCTCTCAGTCGAAGAGAGGGGTTCGGGGTACGTGGTGGCCAAGTGGGGGGAGTATGCGATCGTCGGCGCATACTTCTCCCCCAATAGAACCGCTGCGGAGCTGGAGGTCTTTATGGACCTCCTGGCCGCAGCGGTGCGAAGGCAGGCGCCACGTCAGGTCCTCGTTATGGGGGACCTGAACGCCAAGGCCCGGGACTGGGGCAACCCCACTACTGACTCTCGAGGGGAGATAGTCAGGGAGTGGGCGGTTGCCGCAGGGCTGACCCTCTTGAATAGAGGGTCGGTCCACACGTGCGTGCGACAGCGAGGGGGGTCCGTGGTGGACGTTACGTTCGCCACCCCCGCTGTCGCGGCACGTGCCCGGGCGTGGAGGGTGATGTCGGAGGTGGAGACTCTCTCGGACCATAAATATATACGGTTCGAGATCTCCACCTCCGACATCCAAGGGAGGCGCGTGGTGCGTGCGGACCTCCCGCGCTGGTCGATCAGTCGCCTCGACGCCGAACTGGCAGTTGAGGCGGCGATCGTCCAGTCGTGGTCGGCCGCGCCCACGCACCCGGAGGTGGACGTCGCGGCATGCCACTTCCGGGAAGCGGTGACGGCGGTGTGTGACGCCGCCATGCCCCGGTCCCGGCGCCTCCCAGGCCGCCGGGAGGTGTATTGGTGGAGCTCGGAGATCGCTGATCTCCGAGCTGCCTGCTCGGCGGCACGGCGGCCCTACGCCCGTTGCAGGAGGCGGCGTCACGGCCGGACCGATGAGGAGCTGTCAGCCGAAGAGCTGACAGCTGAGTGCCGGCTGTACAGCTCCTACCGTGACGCAAAGGAGGAGCTGCAGCTGGCCATCGGTCGGGCCAAAACGAGGGCCTGGGATGAGGCTCTGGAGGGCCTCGACAGGGACCCATGGGGGCGTCCGTATAGAGCGGCCCGGAAAAAGTTCCGGGGCCAGACGCCCCCGATAGCAGAGTCCCTGGAGCCGGAGCTTCTGGGTCGGGTGTTGGGGGGTCTCTTCCCAGACATTGACCCCCACCACGCCCCGCCCACAATGACAGCGCCGTCCTTCCTCCCCGAGGAGTTGGACCCGGCCTCCATCCCCCTCGTGACAGAGGTGGAGATGGAGGTTGCCGTTGGCCGCCTACGCGGCAAGAGGACGGCACCGGGTCCCGACGGGATCCCTAAGCGGGTCCTGAGGATCGCCTTGGGGGAGATGGGTATCCAGCTTCGGGAACTGTTCGACGTATGTCTCACGTCAGGACGGTTCCCGAAGCTGTGGAAGGACGGCAAGTTGTGCCTGTTGCGGAAGGAGGGTCGAGCCGTAGACTCGCCTTCCGCATACAGGCCAATAGTGCTGCTGGATGACACGGGGAAGCTACTGGAGAGAGTAGTCGCTTCCCGTGTCATCCGGCACCTAGAGGGGACTGGGCCTGGGCTGTCACAGGCCCAGTATGGGTTCAGAGCGGGGCGGTCAACAATAGACGCCCTGCTCTGGCTCAAGGGGTGGACGCAGGAGGCGGTCCACGAGGGGGACAAGGCGTTGGCAGTCTCGCTTGACATAGCCAACGCCTTCAACAGCCTGCCGCACGGGACGATACGGGAGGCGCTCCTCTATCATGGAGTGCCTCTGTATCTGCGGAGGCTGTTGGCGGACTACCTCCAGGACCGCGAGGTCCTGGTGGAAGGACGCGACGGCTTGAGACACCGTCGCGTCGTCCGCGGGGTTCCACAGGGGTCGGTGCTGGGGCCGCTCCTGTGGAACATAGGCTACGACTGGGTGCTCCGCGGCACGCTTCCCGCAAATATGCGGGTGGCGTGTTACGCGGATGACACCCTGGTCGTGGCCAGGGGGAGGGACCTCGGGGAGGCGATGCGACTAGCCACGGTGGGCACCACCATCGTGGTCGGCCGCATACGCTCCCTGGGACTGGAGGTAGCCCTCTCCAAGACCGAGGCCCTGTTGTTCCATGGGCCTCGGGGGGGACCCCCTCCAGGAACGAGGATAGTTCTGGACGGGGTCCTGGTCCGGGTTGGGACCCAGATGAAATATTTGGGTCTCATCCTGGACGGGAGGTGGACTTTTGGGGCCCATTTTACCCAGCTGGCCCCAAGAGTCCTAGGAGCCGCGGCCGCATTAGGGAGGCTGCTGCCCAACGTGGGTGGCCCGAGCGCCACATGTCGCCGGCTGTACTCCGGAGTCATCCGGAGTATGGCCCTGTACGGGGCACCGGTCTGGGTGGACGCCCTCAGTCGCGGGAACATGACCCTGCTGCGACGTCCGCAGCGGGTCATCGCGACGAGGGCGATCCGCGGATACCGGACGGTGTCCTGGACGGCAGCTTGTGTGTTGGCCGGTGATCCCCCCTGGGCTCTCCAAGCGGAAATCCTCGCCGAAGTATACCACTTTGTGGCGGCGAGGAGATCCGATGGGGAGTACCCAGTGTGGGAGGAGGTCGCACACATGCGGCGACTGGCGCGGGCCGCCTTGTTGCGGCGGTGGGCGGAGGACCTGGCTCCACCGGTCCCTGGTCAGTGGACGGTGGAGGCCATAAGACCGGTCCTCCGGAGGTGGGTGCGGCGGCGGTTCGGGTCGCTGACCTTCCGATTGGTGCAGGTGCTTTCCGGGCATGGATGCTTCGGAAAGTATCTGCACCAGATCGCGAGGCGGGAGGCGACCCCGGCCTGCCACGAATGTGGGGCGCCGGAGGATACGGCGCTCCACACGCTGGAGGTGTGTGCCGCGTGGGGTCCCATGCGACACACACTTTCAGCGATCCTGGGCCGGGACCTCTCTCTGCCGAGCGTGGTAAGTGCCATGCTCGGCGGCGAGAGGGAGTGGCAGGCGATGGTCTCCTTCTGCGAGGAGGTCATGACGCAGAAGGAGGCCGCTGAGCGGGTCAGAGAGGATGACGCCCGATCTGACCCGCTCCGGCGCAGACGTCGCGGGGGACGAAGGGGGCGGTTCGCCCGCCTCCTTCATCCTCCGTAGTGGGGTCACTGGTGGAGAGTCGGGGGACTCTCTGCCGGCTGGCACGACCCCACACGTCTGAGGGGTAACCTTGGGTGAGAAGGTTCCCCTCCCTGAGGCCGAGGCCCGGACCGGTTCCCGGGCCGCCCGCCGGGACGAGATGGTGAATGCGAAAGCGACCCCATCTCGTCCCACCATGGCGGTGGACTGCTCACCGGGGGGGTTTTTAGTGGGTTCGAGCCCCACATACCCCCTTCCGTCACCCCCATGGCGGAAGGGAAATGCGGTGGGCATTTTCCCCCCCCACAAAAAAAAAAAAAAAAAAAAAAAAAAAAAAGGTTGATCGAGCGCCACATGTCGCCGGCTGTACTCCGGAGTTATCCGGAGTATGGCCCTGTACGGGGCACCGGTCTGGGTGGACGCCCTCAGTCGCGGGAACATGACCCTGCTGCGACGTCCGCAGCGGGTCATCGCGACGAGGGCGATCCGCGGATACCGGACGGTGTCCTGGACGGCAGCGTGCGTGCTGGCCGGTGATCCCCCCTGGGCTCTCCAAGCGGAGATCCTCGCCGAAGTGTATCACTACATAGCGGCGAGGAGATCCGACGGGGAGTACCCAGTGTGGGAGGAGGTCGCGCGCATGCGGCGACTGGCGCGGGCCGCCTTGTTGCGGCGGTGGGCGGAGGACCTGGCTCCACCGGTTCCTGGTCAGTGGACGGTGGAGGCCATCAGACCGGTCCTCCGGAGGTGGGTGCGGCGGCGGTTCGGGTCGCTGACCTTCCGATTGGTGCAGGTGCTTTCCGGGCATGGATGCTTCGGAAAGTATCTGCACCAGATCGCGAGGCGGGAGGCGACCCCGGCCTGCCACGAATGTGGGGCGCCGGAGGATACGGCGCTCCATACGCTGGAGGTGTGTGCCGCGTGGGGTCCCATGCGACACACACTTTCAGCGATCCTGGGCCGGGACCTCTCTCTGCCGAGCGTGGTAAGTGCCATGCTCGGCGGCGAGAGGGAGTGGCAGGCGATGGTCTCCTTCTGCGAGGAGGTTATGACGCAGAAGGAGGCCGCTGAGCGGGTCAGAGAGGATGACGCCCGATCTGACCCGCTCCGGCGCAGACGTCGCGGAGGACGAAGGGGGCGGTTCGCCCGCCTCCTTCAACCTCCGTAGTGGGGTCACTGGTGGAGAGTCGGGGGACTCTCTGCCGGCTGGCACGACCCCACACGTCTGAGGGGTAACCTTGGGTGAGAAGGTTACCCCTCCCTGAGGCCGAGGCCCGGACCGGTTCCCGGGCCGCCCGCCGGGACGAGATGGTGAATGCGAAAGCGACCCCATCTCGTCCCACCATGGCGGTGGACTGCTCACCGGGGGGGTTTTTAGTGGGTTCGAGCCCCACATACCCCCTTCCGTCACCCCCATGGCGGAAGGGAAATGCGGTGGGCATTTTCCCCCCCACAAAAAAAAAAAAAAAAAAAAAAAAAAAAAAAAAAAAGGTTAGGTTGATCGCCTCCTGGGGTGCCATGTCGGTCAACCTTCTCGTGTGCCTGTGGGCTCTAGTCGCTTATGGATCAGACGGATCCGGGGTGAACAGAAGCCTATGGGACGGTGCGCCTCGTTTAAGCTCGACAATAACTTCTCATTCGTGGGATCTTATTGTCGAGCAACTAATGGACCGACCGGAGGGGCCCCTCCGCGTGTCCCTATGAGCCGCATGGGGCACAGCGGATGGGGCAGCATGGTGGGCTCGTGGAGGAGCACCATGGGAGGGCCGGGGCGGTATTTGCTGCTCCGGTGGGAGGGGGCGCCCTTTTAAGGGCGCGGACGTGGGGTCGGCGTGACCCTTTTGGGCCCGTTTGACGAAGTGTGCCCTTTTCAGGGCGCACTGTGGAGGGAGGGCCGGGGCGGCTTTCGCTGCTCTGGTCGGCTTACGCGTCCCAATGATCTTCGAGGCTATACCGGCAGGGCTTCCCATACCGGTCAGGCTTGGAGTGAGGGACAGCGTAAGTTGGAGGGGGCGCCCTTTTCAGGGCGCGGATGAGGGCTTGCGCGTCCCAATGATCTTCGAGGCTATACCGGCAGGGCTTCCCATACCGGTCAGGCTTGGAGTGAGGGACAGCGTAAGTTGGAGGGGGCGCCCTTTTAGGGCGCGGATGAGGGCTTGCGCGTCCCAATGATCTTCGAGGCTATACCGGCAGGGCTTCCCATACCGGTCAGGCTCGGAGTGAGGGACAGCGTAAGTTGGAGGGGGCGCCCTTTTCAGGGCGCGGATGAGGGCTTGCGCGTCCCAATGATCTTCGAGGCTATACCGGCAGGGCTTCCCATACCGGTCAGGCTTGGAGTGAGGGACAGTGTAAGTTGGAGGGGGCGCCCTTTTCAGGGCGCGGATGAGGGCTTGCGCGTCTCAATGATCTTCGAGGCTATACCGGCAGGGCTTCCCATACCGGTCAGGCTCGGAGTGAGGGACAGCGTAAGTTGGAGGGGGCGCCCTTTTCAGGGCGCGGATGAGGGCTTGCGCGTCCCAATGATCTTCGAGGCTATACCGGCAGGGTTTCCCATACCGGGCAGGCTTGGAGTGAGGGACAGCGTAAGTTGGAGGGGGCGCCCTTTTCAGGGCGCGAGTGTGGGGTCACTGGCGGAGTCGGGGGACTCCGCCGGCTTGCACGGCCCCACACATGGCCGGGGCCCGGGTGGTTCCTGGGCCACCCGTCGGGGTAAGATGGTGAATGCTAACGCGACCCCATCTTGCCCCACTACGGCGGGCGACGTTAACCAGGGGGGTTTTAGTGGGTTAGAGTCCCACATACCCCCTTTCGCCACCCCCGTGGCGGAAGGGGGATGCGTGGCATTTCCACCCTTAAAAAAAAAAAAAAAAAAAAAAAAAGGTTGATCGCCTCCAGACGAACCTCAACCACTGCGCCAGGGCTCAGGATCTGCTCATGCAGTCCCTGGCGCAGTGGGCAATTGATGTGGCGGTCGCCGCGGAGCCGTACCACGTTCCCACCCAACATCCATGTTGGGCTGGGGACCTGGACGGCTCCGTGGCCATTGTGGGAAAGGGGAATGGCGGCCCCCCCCTCTCAGTCGAAGAGAGGGGTTCGGGGTACGTGGTGGCCAAGTGGGGGGAGTATGCGATCGTCGGCGCATACTTCTCCCCCAATAGAACCGCTGCGGAGCTGGAGGTCTTTATGGACCTCCTGGCCGCAGCGGTGCGAAGGCAGGCGCCACGTCAGGTCCTCGTTATGGGGGACCTGAACGCCAAGGCCCGGGACTGGGGCAACCCCACTACTGACTCTCGAGGGGAGATAGTCAGGGAGTGGGCGGTTGCCGCAGGGCTGACCCTCTTGAATAGAGGGTCGGTCCACACGTGCGTGCGACAGCGAGGGGGGTCCGTGGTGGACGTTACGTTCGCCACCCCCGCTGTCGCGGCACGTGCCCGGACGTGGAGGGTGATGTCGGAGGTGGAGACTCTCTCGGACCATAAATATATACGGTTCGAGATCTCCACCTCCGACATCCAAGGGAGGCGCGTGGTGCGTGCGGACCTCCCGCGCTGGTCGATCAGTCGCCTCGACGCCGAACTGGCAGTTGAGGCGGCGATCGTCCAGTCGTGGTCGGCCGCGCCCACGCACCCGGAGGTGGACGTCGCGGCGTGCCACTTCCGGGAAGCGGTGACGGCGGTGTGCGACGCCGCCATGCCCCGGTCCCGGCGCCTCCCAGGCCGCCGGGAGGTGTATTGGTGGAGCTCGGAGATCGCTGATCTCCGAGCTGCCTGCTCGGCGGCACGGCGGCCCTACGCCCGTTGCAGGAGGCGGCGTCACGGCCGGACCGATGAGGAGCTGTCAGCCGAAGAGCTGACAGCTGAGTGCCGGCAGTACAGCTCCTACCGTGACGCAAAGGAGGAGCTGCAGCTGGCCATCGGTCGGGCCAAAACGAGGGCCTGGGATGAGGCTCTGGAGGGCCTCGACAGGGACCCATGGGGGCGTCCGTATAGAGCGGCCCGGAAAAAGTTCCGGGGCCAGACGCCCCCGATAGCAGAGTCCCTGGAGCCGGAGCTTCTGGGTCGGGTGTTGGGGGGTCTCTTCCCCGACATTGACCCCCACCACGCCCCGCCCACAATGACAGCGCCGTCCTTCCTCCCCGAGGAGTTGGACCCGGCCTCCATCCCCCTCGTGACAGAGGTGGAGATGGAGGTTGCCGTCGGCCGCCTACGCGGCAAGAGGACGGCACCGGGTCCTGACGGGATCCCAAAGCGGGTCCTGAGGATCGCCTTGGGGGAGATGGGTATCCAGCTTCGGGAACTGTTCGACGTATGTCTCACGTCAGGATGGTTCCCGAAGCTGTGGAAGGACGGCAAGTTGTGCCTGTTGCGGAAGGAGGGTCGAGCCGTAGACTCGCCTTCCGCATACAGGCCAATAGTGCTGCTGGATGACACGGGGAAGCTACTGGAGAGAGTAGTCGCTTCCCGTGTCATCCGGCACCTAGAGGGGACTGGGCCTGGGCTGTCACAGGCCCAGTATGGGTTCAGAGCGGGGCGGTCAACAATAGACGCCCTGCTCTGGCTCAAGGGGTGGACGCAGGAGGCGGTCCACGAGGGGGACAAGCGACCCCATCTCGTCCCACCATGGCGGTGGACTGCTCACCGGGGGGGTTTTTAGTGGGTTCGAGCCCCACATACCCCCTTCCGTCACCCCCATGGCGGAAGGGAAATGCGGTGGGCATTTTCCCCCCCCACAAAAAAAAAAAAAAAAAAAAAAAGGTTAGGTTGATCGCGGGAGTTTTTTGCGTTTACTGTGTTTGGAAGGTGTCGATTGTTTTGGAGGGTTTTTAGTTTGTTCGGGGAGTTTGAGTTTGTTGTGGGGTCACGAAGGGTTTCGGCATGCCGGGGCCTTTGCGTGACGTGGCGGGGAGGTTCTTAAAAGGCCCTTCTCAGGGCCCCTCCTCGCGGGAGAAGGCGGAATCGGACGTTGGGTCTGAGGATGTGTTGGTGACGGGGGTCGGTGCTCCGCCCCAAAAAGGCCCTTCTCAGGGCCCCTCTCAGGAGGAAGGGGTGGACTCCGACGTGTCGGAGAGTTATCTGGGGGGGTTGGCTCGGAAGCGGCCGTCTTCCTCGTTCTTCGTGCCCGGGTATTTGGACTCGGACACGGAGACCGAGGGGTCCGCGGCCGCCAAGGTCAACTCGTCGAAGAGAGGTGGGAGGAGGTCTGCCAAAGCGGGCCCCTCATCAAAGGAGGAATTCCTCAAACCTGCTTTGAGGGAGGTCCTGCAGAGCAGGCCTTATGGGAAGGAGCGTTCCGCTGCTGTCCCTGACGTCGCGACGACCGGTAGCGATACCGACGTCTCCGCGATGGTCGGGGACATCAGCGCGCTGAACGCGCAGCAGCTGAGGGCACATGCGGGCGAGAAGCTCGCCTGCATTTTGGAGGTTGCTCGGAAGTCCGGCAACCTCAAGGGCGAATTTGTCGCCCGCCTGAAGGGCTCAGCGTCCGGCCTGCGAGAGGTGGTGGACGCCCTCGCAGATCGGAGCGAGGCTGAGGAGACGCGGCGGTTGAGGGCGGATAACGGCCGCCTGCGTCTTGAGACAGAGGCGCTGAGGGCTGAGGTGAAGTCGCTTCGTCGCGGCTTCACCGAAGCGAAGTCGGAGGCCGCCGCCGCCACCACTGCCGCTGCTGCTGCTGCAGTGGCAGGACCACAGGCTGCCCCCGTCATCGTGGGGGCGGACCTGGTCGAGGAGCTGAAGCGCTCCCTGACCTCGACATTCGGGACGATGTTGAACGCCCGAATTGCGGGGATCGAGGAGCGCCTCTTGCCGGCCCCGGTAGTTCGCCCGCCACTAAGGGCAGACGCTGGGAGGGCTGTGGTGGCTAAAGTGCCACCCAAACCGATGCCGCAGCGGGCTCCTGCTCCTGCCTCCAAAGCGGGAAAGCGGGCTGCCCCCTCGGTGGCACCGGTGGCGGGTCCCTCGACGGAGGCTGCCCCTGTCGCCGTTCCCCAGGTAAAGGAAACCTGGGCGACGGTGACAAAGAAGGGCAAGGGGAAGGGGAAAAAGTCCTCCCCGCCCGCTCCCCCCGTGACTGCTCCAGCGGTTCGTCCCGCCGCTGTTGCTACAAAGCCGACGGCGGCGCTAAGGCCCCCAAAGTCCGCGGCCGTTGTGCTGTCGCTGCAGCCCGAAGCCGCGGATAAGGGGGTTACCTATGGCGCTGTCCTCCGGATGGCCCAGGACAAGGTCAATCTCCAAGAGCTGGGGATTGACCGTGTCCAGTTTCGCCAGACGGCCACGGGAGCCAGGATGCTGGAGATACCTGGCTCCCAAAATGGGGAAAAAGCCGACAGGCTCGCGGAGAAACTCCGCGATGTCCTGTCGGAGGTGGCTAGCGTCACCAGACCCGTGAAGTCGACGGACCTCCGCATCACGGGTCTGGACCACGAAGGAGAAGGTGGCCGCGGCGGTTGCCGAGGCGGGCCGCTGCGACGTGCGGCTCGTCAAGGCCGGAGAGATCCGCTCCGGCTTCGGCGGCACCGGCTCCACCCTTGTGTCCTGCCCAATCCCGGCAGCCAAAGTGCTGCTGGAAAAGGGCAGGCTATTGGTCGGGTGGAGCTCGGCACGTGTGATTTCACTGGGGGCGCGTCCCATGCGCTGTTATAGGTGCATGGGGTTGGGGCACACTCGCCCCCAGTGCCCTGCGGCGGCGGACAGGGGTGACCTGTGCTTCCGGTGTGGAGGCACCGGTCACAAGGCGGCCACCTGCGGGAGGGCCGAGCCGCGCTGTGCGATTTGCGCAGAGTCCGGCAGGCCCTCCGGGCACGTAATGGGGGGACGCAGCTGCGTTCCCCCGAAGACGGTGGGAAAAGCCGCCGGGGCCCGGACCGCCCCTGCTGCCCCTGAGGTCTCTCGCCAAGTGGCGAGCGAGGTGGTTGTGATGTCAGACTGATGGATCAGGTCTGGCATCTCAACCTCCTCCAGACGAACCTCAACCACTGCGCCAGGGCTCAGGATCTGCTCATGCAGTCCCTGGCGCAGTGGGCAATTGATGTGGCGGTCGCCGCGGAGCCGTACCACGTTCCCACCCAACATCCATGTTGGGCTGGGGACCTGGACGGCTCCGTGGCCATTGTGGGAAAGGGGAATGGCGGCCCCCCCCTCTCAGTCGAAGAGAGGGGTTCGGGGTACGTGGTGGCCAAGTGGGGGGAGTATGCGATCGTCGGCGCATACTTCTCCCCCAATAGAACCGCTGCGGAGCTGGAGGTCTTTATGGACCTCCTGGCCGCAGCGGTGCGAAGGCAGGCGCCACGTCAGGTCCTCGTTATGGGGGACCTGAACGCCAAGGCCCGGGACTGGGGCAACCCCACTACTGACTCTCGAGGGGAGATAGTCAGGGAGTGGGCGGTTGCCGCAGGGCTGACCCTCTTGAATAGAGGGTCGGTCCACACGTGCGTGCGTGGAGCTCGGAGATCGCTGATCTCCGAGCTGCCTGCTCGGCGGCGCGGCGGCCGTACGCCCGCTGGAGGAGGCGGCGTCACGGCCGGACCGACGGGGAGCTGTCAGCTGGGGAGCTGGCAGCTGAGTGCCGGCTGTACAGCTCCTACCGCGAGGCGAAGCGGGAGCTGCAGCTGGCCGTCGGCCGGGCCAAGACGCGGGCCTGGAACGAGGCTCTGGATGGCCTCGACAGGGACCCATGGGGGCGTCCTTATAGGGCAGCCCGGAAAAAGTTCCGGGGCCAGACGCCCCCTATCGCGGAGTCCCTAGAGCCGGAGCTTCTGGGCAGGGTGTTGGAGGGGCTCTTCCCCGACGTGAACCCCCACCACACCCCGCCCACAATGGCGGCGCCGTCCCTCCTCCCTGAGGAGTTGGACCCGGCCTCCATCCCCCTCGTGTCGGAGGTGGAGATGGAGGTTGCCGTCGGCCGCCTACGCGGCAAGAGGACGGCACCGGGTCCCGACGGGATCCCTAAGCGGGTCCTACGGCTTGCCTTGGGGGAGATGGGCGACCAGCTTCGGGAACTGTTCGACGTATGTCTCACGTCTGGACGGTTCCCGAAGCTGTGGAAGGACGGCCGGTTGTGCCTGTTGCGGAAGGAGGGTCGAGCCGTAGACTCTCCTTCAGCATACAGGCCAATAGTGCTGCTGGATGACACGGGGAAGCTGCTGGAGAGAGTGATTGCTTCCCGTGTCATCCGGCACCTAGAGGGGACTGGGCCTGGGTTGTCGCAGGCCCAGTATGGGTTCAGAGCGGGGCGGTCTACTATAGACGCCCTGCTCTGGCTCAAGGGGTGGACGCAGGAGGCGGTCCACGAGGGGAACAAGGCGTTGGCTGTCTCGCTCGACATAGCCAACGCCTTCAACAGCCTGCCGCACTGCACGATACGGGAGGCGCTCCTCTATCATGGAGTGCCTCTGTATCTGCGGAGGCTGTTGGCGGACTACCTCCAGGACCGCGAGGTCCTGGTGGAAGGACGCGACGGCTTGAGACACCGTCGCGTCGTCCGCGGGGTTCCACAGGGGTCGGTGCTGGGGCCGCTCCTGTGGAACATAGGCTACGACTGGGTGCTCCGCGGCACGCTTCCCGCAAATATGCGGGTGGCGTGTTACGCGGATGACACCCTGGTCGTAGCCAAGGGGAGGGACCTCGGGGAGGCGATGCGGCTAGCCACGGTGGGCACCACCATCGTGGTCGGCCGCATACGCTCCCTGGGACTGGAGGTAGCCCTCTCCAAGACCGAGGCCCTGTTGTTCCATGGGCCTCGGGGGGGACCCCCTCCAGGAACGAGGATAGTTCTGGACGGGGTCCTGGTCCGGGTTGGGACCCTGGACCGTCCCATCCTGGACGGGAGGTGGACTTTTGGGGCCCATTTCACCCAGCTGGCCCCAAGAGTCCTGGGAGCCGCGGCCGCTTTAGGGAGGCTGCTGCCCAACGTGGGTGGCCCGAGCGCCACATGTCGCCGGCTGTACTCCGGAGTTATCCGGAGTATGGCCCTGTACGGGGCACCGGTCTGGGTGGACGCCCTCAGTCGCGGAAACATGACCCTGCTGCGACGTCCGCAGCGGGTCATCGCGACGAGGGCGATCCGCGGATACCGGACGGTGTCCTGGACGGCAGCTTGCGTGTTGGCCGGTGATCCCCCCTGGGCTCTCCAAGCGGAAATCCTCGCCGAAGTATACCACTTCGTGGCGGCGAGGAGATCCGATGGGGAGTACCCAGTGTGGGAGGAGGTCGCACGCATGCGGCGACTGGCGCGGGCCGCCTTGTTGCGGCGGTGGGCGGAGGACCTGGCTCCACCGGTCCCTGGTCAGTGGACGGTGGAGGCCATTAGACCGGTCCTCCGGAGGTGGGTGCGGCGGCGGTTCGGGTCGCTGACCTTCCGATTGGTGCAGGTGCTTTCCGGGCATGGATGCTTCGGAAAGTATCTGCACCAGATCGCGAGGCGGGAGGCGACCCCGGCCTGCCACGAATGTGGGGCGCCGGAGGATACGGCGCTCCATACGCTGGAGGTGTGTGCCGCGTGGGGTCCCATGCGACACACACTTTCAGCGATCCTGGGCCGGGACCTCTCTCTGCCGAGCGTGGTAAGTGCCATGCTCGGCGGCGAGAGGGAGTGGCAGGCGATGGTCTCCTTCTGCGAGGAGGTTATGACGCAGAAGGAGGCCGCTGAGCGGGTCAGAGAGGATGACGCCCGATCTGACCCGCTCCGGCGCAGACGTCGCGGAGGACGAAGGGGGCGGTTCGCCCGCCTCCTTCAACCTCCGTAGTGGGGTCACTGGTGGAGAGTCGGGGGACTCTCTGCCGGCTGGCACGACCCCACTCGTCTGAGGGGTAACCTTGGGTGAGAAGGTTACCCCTCCCTGAGGCCGAGGCCCGGACCGGTTCCCGGGCCGCCCGCCGGGACGAGATGGTGAATGCGAAAGCGACCCCATCTCGTCCCACCATGGCGGTGGACTGCTCACCGGGGGGGTTTTTAGTTTCCGTCACCCCCATGGCGGAAGGGAAATGCGGTGGGCATTTTCCCCCCCCACAAAAAAAAAAAAAAAAAAAAAAAAAAAAGGTTAGGTTGATCGCGGGGTGCCATGTCGGTCAACCTTCTTGTGTGCCTATGGGCTCTGGTCGCTTATGGATCAGACGGATCCGGGGTGAACAGAAGCCTATGGGACGGTGTGCCTCGTTTAAGCTCGATAATAACTTCTCATACGTGGGATCTTATTGTCGAGCAACTAATGGACCGACCGGGGGGGGCCCCTTCGCGTGTCCCTATGAGCCGCATGGGGCACAGCGGATGGGGCAGCATGGTGGGCTCGTGGAGGAGCACCATGGGAGGGCCGGGGCGGTGTAGGCTGCTCCGGTGGGAGGGGGCGCCCTTTTAAGGGCGCGGACGAGGGCTTGGCGGGGCCCGGTGTGGTCCCGTCTTGCGGGGTGGGTGTGCCCTTTTCAGGGCGCACCGTGGGAGGGCCGGGGCGGCTTTTGCTGCTCTGGTCGGCTTGCGCGTCCCAATGATCTTCGAGGCTATACCGGCAGGGCTACCCATACCGGTCAGGCTTGGAGTGAGGGACAGCGTAAGTTGGAGGGGGCGCCCTTTTCCAGGGGGGTTTTAGTGGGTTAGAGTCCCACATACCCCCTTTCGCCACCCCCGTGGCGGAAGGGGGATGCGTGGCATTTCCCCCGCCTGAAGGGGTCAGCGTCCGGCCTGCGAGAGGTGGTGGATGCCCTCGCAGATCGGAGTGAGGCTGAGGAGACGCGGCGGTTGAGGGCGGATAACGGCCGCCTGCGCCTAGAGACGGAGGCGCTGAGGGCTGAGGTGAAGTCGCTTCGTCGCGGCTTCACCGAAGCGAAGTCGGAGGCCGCCGCCGCCACCATTGCCGCTGCCGCTGCTGCAGTGGCAGGACCGCAGGCGGCCCCCGTCATCGTGGGGGCGGACTTGGTCGAGGAGCTGAAGCGCTCCTTGACCTCCACGTTTGGGCAGATGCTCAACGCACGACTAGCGGGGATCGAGGAGCGCCTCTTGCCGGCTCCGGTGGTTCGCCCGCCACTAAGGGCAGACTCCGGGAGGGCTGCGGTGGCTGCTATGCCACCCAAGCCGACGTCACAGCGGGCCCCTGTCCCTGCCCCCAAAGCGGGTAAGCGGGCTGCCCCCTCGATGACACCAGTGGCGGGCCCATCGAGGGAGGCTGCCCCTGTCACCGTTCCCCAGGTAAGGGAAACCTGGGCGACGGTGACGAAGAAGGGCAAAGGAAAGGGGAAGAAATCTTCCCCCCCCTCTGCACCCGTGATTGCCCCAGCGGTTCGTCCCACCGCTGCTCCAAAGCCGGCGGCGGCGCTGAAGCCCCCAAAGTCCGCAGCTGTCGTACTGTCGCTGCAGCCCGCGGCCGCGGACAAGGGGGTAACATACAGTGCCGTCCTTCAGGTGGCCCAGGAGAAGGTCAATCTCCAGGAGCTGGGGATTGGCCAACTCCGCTTCCGCCAGACGGCCACGGGAGCCAGGATGCTGGAGATACCTGGCTCCCAAAATGGAGAGAAGGCCGACAGGCTCGCGGAAAAACTCCGCGATGTCCTGTCGGAGGTGGCCAATGTCACCAGACCCGTGAAGTCGACGGACCTCCGCATCACGGGTCTGGACGACGCGGCCACGAAGGAGAAGGTGGCCGCGGCGGTTGCCGAGGCGGGCCGCTGCGACGTGCGGCTCGTCAAGGCCGGAGAGATCCGCTCCGGCTTCGGCGGCACCGGCTCCACCCTTGTGTCCTGCCCAATCCCGGCAGCCAAAGTGCTGCTGGAAAAGGGCAGGCTATTGGTCGGGTGGAGCTCGGCACGTGTGATTTCGCTGGGGGCGCGTCCCATGCGCTGTTATAGGTGCATGGGGTTGGGGCACACTCGCCCCCAGTGCCCTGCGGCGGCGGACAGGGGTGACCTGTGCTTCCGGTGTGGAGGCACCGGTCACAAGGCGGCCACCTGCGGGAGGGCCGAGCCGCGCTGTGCGATTTGCGCAGAGTCCGACAGGCCCTCCGGGCACGTAATGGGGGGACGCAGCTGCGTTCCCCCGAAGACGGTGGGAAAAGCCGCCGGGGCCCGGACCGCCCCTGCTGCCCCTGAGGTCTCTCGCCAAGTGGCGAGCGAGGTGGTTGTGATGTCAGACTGATGGATCAGGTCTGGCATCTCAACCTCCTCCAGACGAACCTCAACCACTGCGCCAGGGCTCAGGATCTGCTCATGCAGTCCCTGGCGCAGTGGGCAATTGATGTGGCGGTCGCCGCGGAGCCGTACCACGTTCCCACCCAACATCCATGTTGGGCTGGGGACCTGGACGGCTCCGTGGCCATTGTGGGAAAGGGGAGTGGCGGCCCCCCCCTCTCAGTCGAAGAGAGGGGTTCGGGGTACGTGGTGGCCAAGTGGGGGGAGTATGCGATCGTCGGCGCATACTTCTCCCCCAATAGAACCACTGCGGAGCTGGAGGTCTTTATGGACCTCCTGGCCGCAGCGGTGCGAAGGCAGGCGCCACGTCAGGTCCTCGTTATGGGGGACCTGAACGCCAAGGCCCGGGACTGGGGCAACCCCACTACTGACTCTCGAGGGGAGATAGTCAGGGAGTGGGCGGTTGCCGCAGGGCTGACCCTCTTGAATAGAGGGTCGGTCCACACGTGCGTGCGACAGCGAGGGGGGTCCGTGGTGGACGTTACGTTCGCCACCCCCGCTGTCGCGGCACGTGCCCGGGCGTGGAGGGTGATGTCGGAGGTGGAGACTCTCTCGGACCATAAATATATACGGTTCGAGATCTCCACCTCCGACATCCAAGGGAGGCGCGTGGTGCGTGCGGACCTCCCGCGCTGGTCGATCAGTCGCCTCGACGCCGAACTGGCAGTTGAGGCGGCGATCGTCCAGTCGTGGTCGGCCGCGCCCACGCACCCGGAGGTGGACGTCGCGGCATGCCACTTCCGGGAAGCGGTGACGGCGGTGTGTGACGCCGCCATGCCCCGGTCCCGGCGCCTCCCAGGCCGCCGGGAGGTGTATTGGTGGAGCTCGGAGATCGCTGATCTCCGAGCTGCCTGCTCGGCGGCACGGCGGCCCTACGCCCGTTGCAGGAGGCGGCGTCACGGCCGGACCGATGAGGAGCTGTCAGCCGAAGAGCTGACAGCTGAGTGCCGGCTGTACAGCTCCTACCGTGACGCAAAGGAGGAGCTGCAGCTGGCCATCGGTCGGGCCAAAACGAGGGCCTGGGATGAGGCTCTGGAGGGCCTCGACAGGGACCCATGGGGGCGTCCGTATAGAGCGGCCCGGAAAAAGTTCCGGGGCCAGACGCCCCCGATAGCAGAGTCCCTGGAGCCGGAGCTTCTGGGTCGGGTGTTGGGGGGTCTCTTCCCAGACATTGACCCCCACCACGCCCCGCCCACAATGACAGCGCCGTCCTTCCTCCCCGAGGAGTTGGACCCGGCCTCCATCCCCCTCGTGACAGAGGTGGAGATGGAGGTTGCCGTTGGCCGCCTACGCGGCAAGAGGACGGCACCGGGTCCCGACGGGATCCCTAAGCGGGTCCTGAGGATCGCCTTGGGGGAGATGGGTATCCAGCTTCGGGAACTGTTCGACGTATGTCTCACGTCAGGACGGTTCCCGAAGCTGTGGAAGGACGGCAAGTTGTGCCTGTTGCGGAAGGAGGGTCGAGCCGTAGACTCGCCTTCCGCATACAGGCCAATAGTGCTGCTGGATGACACGGGGAAGCTACTGGAGAGAGTAGTCGCTTCCCGTGTCATCCGGCACCTAGAGGGGACTGGGCCTGGGCTGTCACAGGCCCAGTATGGGTTCAGAGCGGGGCGGTCAACAATAGACGCCCTGCTCTGGCTCAAGGGGTGGACGCAGGAGGCGGTCCACGAGGGGGACAAGGCGTTGGCAGTCTCGCTTGACATAGCCAACGCCTTCAACAGCCTGCCGCACGGGACGATACGGGAGGCGCTCCTCTATCATGGAGTGCCTCTGTATCTGCGGAGGCTGTTGGCGGACTACCTCCAGGACCGCGAGGTCCTGGTGGAAGGACGCGACGGCTTGAGACACCGTCGCGTCGTCCGCGGGGTTCCACAGGGGTCGGTGCTGGGGCCGCTCCTGTGGAACATAGGCTACGACTGGGTGCTCCGCGGCACGCTTCCCGCAAATATGCGGGTGGCGTGTTACGCGGATGACACCCTGGTCGTGGCCAGGGGGAGGGACCTCGGGGAGGCGATGCGACTAGCCACGGTGGGCACCACCATCGTGGTCGGCCGCATACGCTCCCTGGGACTGGAGGTAGCCCTCTCCAAGACCGAGGCCCTGTTGTTCCATGGGCCTCGGGGGGGACCCCCTCCAGGAACGAGGATAGTTCTGGACGGGGTCCTGGTCCGGGTTGGGACCCAGATGAAATATTTGGGTCTCATCCTGGACGGGAGGTGGACTTTTGGGGCCCATTTTACCCAGCTGGCCCCAAGAGTCCTAGGAGCCGCGGCCGCATTAGGGAGGCTGCTGCCCAACGTGGGTGGCCCGAGCGCCACATGTCGCCGGCTGTACTCCGGAGTCATCCGGAGTATGGCCCTGTACGGGGCACCGGTCTGGGTGGACGCCCTCAGTCGCGGGAACATGACCCTGCTGCGACGTCCGCAGCGGGTCATCGCGACGAGGGCGATCCGCGGATACCGGACGGTGTCCTGGACGGCAGCTTGTGTGTTGGCCGGTGATCCCCCCTGGGCTCTCCAAGCGGAAATCCTCGCCGAAGTATACCACTTTGTGGCGGCGAGGAGATCCGATGGGGAGTACCCAGTGTGGGAGGAGGTCGCACACATGCGGCGACTGGCGCGGGCCGCCTTGTTGCGGCGGTGGGCGGAGGACCTGGCTCCACCGGTCCCTGGTCAGTGGACGGTGGAGGCCATAAGACCGGTCCTCCGGAGGTGGGTGCGGCGGCGGTTCGGGTCGCTGACCTTCCGATTGGTGCAGGTGCTTTCCGGGCATGGATGCTTCGGAAAGTATCTGCACCAGATCGCGAGGCGGGAGGCGACCCCGGCCTGCCACGAATGTGGGGCGCCGGAGGATACGGCGCTCCACACGCTGGAGGTGTGTGCCGCGTGGGGTCCCATGCGACACACACTTTCAGCGATCCTGGGCCGGGACCTCTCTCTGCCGAGCGTGGTAAGTGCCATGCTCGGCGGCGAGAGGGAGTGGCAGGCGATGGTCTCCTTCTGCGAGGAGGTCATGACGCAGAAGGAGGCCGCTGAGCGGGTCAGAGAGGATGACGCCCGATCTGACCCGCTCCGGCGCAGACGTCGCGGGGGACGAAGGGGGCGGTTCGCCCGCCTCCTTCATCCTCCGTAGTGGGGTCACTGGTGGAGAGTCGGGGGACTCTCTGCCGGCTGGCACGACCCCACACGTCTGAGGGGTAACCTTGGGTGAGAAGGTTACCCCTCCCTGAGGCCGAGGCCCGGACCGGTTCCCGGGCCGCCCGCCGGGACGAGATGGTGAATGCGAAAGCGACCCCATCTCGTCCCACCATGGCGGTGGACTGCTCACCGGGGGGGTTTTTAGTGGGTTCGAGCCCCACATACCCCCTTCCGTCACCCCCATGGCGGAAGGGAAATGCGGTGGGCATTTTCCCCCCCCACAAAAAAAAAAAAAAAAAAAAAAAAAAGGTTAGGTTAGGTTAGGTTAGGTTAGGTTAGGTTAGGTTGTCAGCGTCCTGGGGTGCCATGTCGGTCAACCTTCTCGTGTGCCTGTGGGCTCTGGTCGCTTATGGATCAGACGGATCCGGGGTGAACAGAAGCCTATGGGACGGTGCGCCTCGTTTAAGCTCGACAATAACTTCTCATACGTGGGATCTTATTGTCGAGCAACTAATGGACCGACCGGGGGGGCCCCTTCGCGTGTCCCTATGAGCCGCATGGGGCACAGCGGATGGGGCAGCATGGTGGGCTCGTGGAGGAGCACCATGGGAGGGCCGGGGCGGTGTATGCTGCTCCGGTGGGAGGGGGCGCCCTTTTTAGGGCGCGGACGAGGGCTTGGCGGGGCCCGGTGTGGTCCCGTCTTGCGGGGTGGGTGTGCCCTTTTCAGGGCGCACCGTGGGAGGGCCGGGGCGGCTTTTGCTGCTCTGGTCGGCTTGCGCGTCCCAATGATCTTCGAGGCTATACCGGCAGGGCTTCCCATACCGGTCAGGCTTGGAGTGAGGGACAGCGTAAGTTGGAGGGGGCGCCCTTTTAAGGGCGCGGACGAGGGGTCGGCGTGGCCCTTTATGGGCCCGTTTGACGGAGTGTGCCCTTTTCAGGGCGCACTGTGAAGGGAAGGCCGGGACGGCTTTTGCTGTTCTGGTCGGCTTGCGCGTTCCAATGATCTTCGAGGCTATACCGGCAGGGCTTCCCATACTGGTCAGGCTTGGAGTGAGGGACAGCGTAAGTTGGAGGGGGCGCCCTTTTAAGGGCGCGGACGAGGGGTCGGCGTGGCCCTTTATGGGCCCGTTTGACGGAGTGTGCCCTTTTCAGGGCGCACTGTGAAGGGAAGGCCGGGACGGCTTTTGCTGTTCTGGTCGGCTTGCGCGTTCCAATGATCTTCGAGGCTATACCGGCAGGGCTTCCCATACCGGTCAGGCTTGGAGTGAGGGACAGCGTAAGTTGGAGGGGGCGCCCTTTTCAGGGCGCGGATGAGGTCTTGCGCGTCCCAATGATCTTCGAGGCTATACCGGCAGGGCTTCCCATACTGGTCAGGCTTGGAGTGAGGGACAGCGTAAGTTGGAGGGGGCGCCCTTTTCAGGGCGCGGATGAGGACTTGCGCGTCTCAATGATCTTCGAGGCTATACCGGCAGGGCTTCCCATACCGGTCAGGCTCGGAGTGAGGGACAGCGTAAGTTGGAGGGGGCGCCCTTTTCAGGGCGCGGATGAGGGCTTGCGCGTCCCAATGATCTTCGAGGCTATACCGGCAGGGTTTCCCATACCGGGCAGGCTTGGAGTGAGGGACAGCGTAAGTTGGAGGGGGCGCCCTTTTCAGGGCGCGGATGAGGGCTTGCGCGTCCCAATGATCTTCGAGGCTATACCGGCAGGGTTTCCCATACCGGGCAGGCTTGGAGTGAGGGACAGCGTAAGTTGGAGGTGGCGCCCTTTTCAGGGCGCGAGTGTGGGGTCACTGGCGGAGATCGGGGGATTCCGCCGGCTTGCACGGCCCCACACATGGCCGGGGCCCGGGTGGTTCCTGGGCCACCCGTCGGGGTAAGATGGTGAATGCTAACGCGACCCCATCTTGCCCCACTACGGCGGGCGACGTTAACCAGGGGGGTTTTAGTGGGTTAGAGTCCCACATACCCCCTTTCGCCACCCCCGTGGCGGAAGGGGGATGCGTGGCATTTCCCCCCTTCAAAAAAAAAAAAAAAAAAAAAGGTTGTCAGCGTCCGGATCGCGGGAGTTTTGAGTTGTTGGCGCTTTGGAAGTTTGGAGGGTTTTTGTTTTTCGTTGTCTGTTGTTTGTTGTGGGGTCACGGAGGGTTTCGGCATGCCGGGGCCTTTGCGTGACGTGGCGGGGAGGTTTTTAAAAGGCCCTTCTCAGGGCCCCTCCTCGCGGGCGGAAGTGGAGTCGGACGTGGAGGTCGGCTCGATGGATGTTGGGACGCGGAGTTCTTTACCCGATCAAGGCCCTTCTCAGGGCCCCTCCCAGGAGGAACGGGTAGAGTCCGACGCGTCGGGGTGTGTGGTGGGCGGGTTAGCCCGGAAGCGGCCGTCCACCTCGTTCTTCGTGCCCGGGTACGCTTATGCAGGCTCGGACACGGAGACCGAGGGGACGGCTTCTGCGAAGGTTAGCACCGCCAGGAGAGGTCGCAAGAAGACCTCCAAGGCGGGACCCTCGTCCACCAGGGAGGACTTTTTGAGGACTCTTTCGGTGGACGGAGGGTTGGAGGGTGTCCTGCTCAGCAGGCCTTATGGGAAGGGGCGGGCCGCTGCTGTCTCTGACACCGCGGTGACGGGCACCGGTAGTGAAACCGATGTCGCCGCGATGTCTGGAGACTCCAGCGCGCTCAACGCCCAACAGTTGAGGGCGCAGGCGGGCGAAAAGCTCGCCTGCATTTTAGAGGTTGCCAGGAAGTCTGGCAACCTAAAGGGCGAATATGTCGCCCGTCTGAAGGGTTCCGCAGCCGGCCTGCGAGAGGTGGTGGACGCCCTCGCGGACCGGAGTGAGGCGGAAGAGACACGGCGGCTGAGGGCGGAGAACAGCCGCTTGCTCTTGCAGACGGAAGCGCTAAGGGCGGAGGTGAAGTCGTTGCGTCGCGGCTTCACCGAAGCGAAGACGGAGGCCGCCGCTGCGACCACTGCCGCCGCTGTTGCTGCCGCGACAGGGACACAGGTGGCCCCCGTCGTTGTAGGGGCGGACTTGGTAGAGGAGCTGAAGCGCTCCCTGACCTCGACGTTCGGGACGATGCTGAACGCCCGAATTGCGGGGATCGAGGAGCGCCTTCTACCGGCCCCGGTAGTTCGCCCACCACTAAGGGCAGACGCTGGGAGGGCTGTGGTGGCTACCGTGCCGCCCAAGCCGACGCCGCAGCGGGTCCCTGCCCCTGCTTCCAAAGCAGGCAAGCGGGTTGCCCCTTCGGTGGCACCAGTGGCTGGTCCCTCGAGTGAGGCTGCCCCCGTCGTCGCCGTTCCCCAGGTTAAGGAAACCTGGGCGACGGTGACAAAGAAGGGTAAGGGGAAGGGGAAGAAATCCTCCCCCCCCTCTGCAACTGTGACTGCAGCAGCGGCTCGTCCCGCCGCTGCTGCCCCGAAGCCGACGGTGGCGCTAAAGCCCCCAAAGTCCGCGGCTGTCGTGTTGTCGTTGCAGCCTGCGGCCGCGGATAAGGGGGTGACGTATAGCGCCATCCTCAAGGTGGCCCAGGAGAAGGTCAATCTCCAGGAGCTGGGGATTGACCAACTCCGTTTCCGACAGACGGCCACGGGAGCCAGGATGCTGGAAATTCCTGGCTCCCAAAATGGGGAAAAAGCCGACAGGCTCGCGGAGAAACTCCGCGATGTCCTGTCGGAGGTGGCTAGTGTCACCAGACCCGTGAAGTCGACGGACCTCCGCATCACGGGTCTGGACGACGCGGCCACGAAGGAGAAGGTGGCAACGGCGGTTGCCGAGGCGGGCCGCTGTGACGTGCGGCTCGTAAAGGCCGGAGAGATCCGCTCCGGCTTTGGTGGCACCGGCTCCACCCTTGTGTCCTGCCCGATCCCGGCAGCCAAAGTGCTGCTGGAAAAGGGTAGGCTATTGATCGGGTGGAGCTCGGTACGTGTGGTTTCGCTGGGGGCGCGTCCCATGCGCTGCTATAGGTGCATGGGTCTGGGGCACACTCGCCCCCAGTGCCCCGCAGCGGCGGACAGAGGGGACCTGTGCTTCCGGTGTGGAGGCGCAGGTCACAAGGCGGCCACCTGCGGGAGGGCCGAGCCGCGCTGCGCTATATGCGCCGAGTCCGGCAGGCCCTCCGGGCATGTAATGGGGGGACGCAGCTGCGTTCCCCCGAAGACGAAGGGCAAAGCCGCCGGGGCCCGGACCGCCCCTGCCGCCCCTGAGGTAGCTCGCCGAGTGGCGAGCGAGGAGGTTGAGATGGCTGACTGATGGATCAAGTCGGTCAACTCAACCTCCTCCAGACGAACCTCAACCACTGCGCCAGGGCTCAGGATCTGCTCATGCAGTCCCTGGCGCAGTGGGAAATTGATGTGGCGGATGTGGGTCCTGGTCCGGGTTGGGACCCAGATGAAATATTTGGGTCTCATCCTGGACGGGAGGTGGACTTTTGGGGCCCATTTTACCCAGCTGGCCCCAAGAGTCCTAGGAGCCGCGGCCGCATTAGGGAGGCTGCTGCCCAACGTGGGTGGCCCGAGCGCCACATGTCGCCGGCTGTACTCCGGAGTCATCCGGAGTATGGCCCTGTACGGGGCACCGGTCTGGGTGGACGCCCTCAGTCGCGGGAACATGACCCTGCTGCGACGTCCGCAGCGGGTCATCGCGACGAGGGCGATCCGCGGATACCGGACGGTGTCCTGGACGGCAGCTTGTGTGTTGGCCGGTGATCCCCCCTGGGCTCTCCAAGCGGAAATCCTCGCCGAAGTATACCACTTTGTGGCGGCGAGGAGATCCGATGGGGAGTACCCAGTGTGGGAGGAGGTCGCACACATGCGGCGACTGGCGCGGGCCGCCTTGTTGCGGCGGTGGGCGGAGGACCTGGCTCCACCGGTCCCTGGTCAGTGGACGGTGGAGGCCATAAGACCGGTCCTCCGGAGGTGGGTGCGGCGGCGGTTCGGGTCGCTGACCTTCCGATTGGTGCAGGTGCTTTCCGGGCATGGATGCTTCGGAAAGTATCTGCACCAGATCGCGAGGCGGGAGGCGACCCCGGCCTGCCACGAATGTGGGGCGCCGGAGGATACGGCGCTCCACACGCTGGAGGTGTGTGCCGCGTGGGGTCCCATGCGACACACACTTTCAGCGATCCTGGGCCGGGACCTCTCTCTGCCGAGCGTGGTTAGTGCCATGCTCGGCGGCGAGAGGGAGTGGCAGGCGATGGTCTCCTTCTGCGAGGAGGTTATGACGCAGAAGGAGGCCGCTGAGCGGGTCAGAGAGGATGACGCCCGATCTGACCCGCTCCGGCGCAGACGTCGCGGAGGACGAAGGGGGCGGTTCGCCCGCCTCCTTCAACCTCCGTAGTGGGGTCACTGGTGGAGAGTCGGGGGACTCTCTGCCAGCTGGCACGACCCCACACGTCTGAGGGGTAACCTTGGGTGAGAAGGTTACCCCTCCCTGAGGCCGAGGCCCGGACCGGTTCCTGGGCCGCCCGCCGGGACGAGATGGTGAATGCGAAAGCGACCCCATCTCGTCCCACCATGGCGGTGGACTGCTCACCGGGGGGGTTTTTAGTGGGTTCGAGCCCCACATACCCCCTTCCGTCACCCCCATGGCGGAAGGGAAATGCGGTGGGCATTTTCCCCCCCACAAAAAAAAAAAAAAAAAAAAAAAAAAAAAAAAGGTTGTCAGCGTCCGGCCTGCGAGAGGTGGTGGATGCCCTCGCAGATCGGAGTGAGGCTGAGGAGACGCGGCGGTTGAGGGCGGATAACGGCCGCCTGCGCCTAGAGACGGAGGCGCTGAGGGCTGAGGTGAAGTCGCTTCGTCGCGGCTTCACCGAAGCGAAGTCGGAGGCCGCCGCCGCCACCACTGCCGCTGCCGCTGCTGCAGTGGCAGGACCGCAGGCGGCCCCCGTCATCGTGGGGGCGGACTTGGTCGAGGAGCTGAAGCGCTCCTTGACCTCCACGTTTGGGCAGATGCTCAACGCACGACTAGCGGGGATCGAGGAGCGCCTCTTGCCGGCTCCGGTGGTTCGCCCGCCACTAAGGGCAGACTCCGGGAGGGCTGCGGTGGCTGCTATGCCACCCAAGCCGACGTCACAGCGGGCCCCTGTCCCTGCCCCCAAAGCGGGTAAGCGGGCTGCCCCCTCGATGACACCAGTGGCGGGCCCATCGAGGGAGGCTGCCCCTGTCACCGTTCCCCAGGTAAGGGAAACCTGGGCGACGGTGACGAAGAAGGGCAAAGGAAAGGGGAAGAAATCTTCCCCCCCCTCTGCACCCGTGATTGCCCCAGCGGTTCGTCCCACCGCTGCTCCAAAGCCGGCGGCGGCGCTGAAGCCCCCAAAGTCCGCAGCTGTCGTACTGTCGCTGCAGCCCGCGGCCGCGGACAAGGGGGTAACATACAGTGCCGTCCTTCAGGTGGCCCAGGAGAAGGTCAATCTCCAGGAGCTGGGGATTGGCCAACTCCGCTTCCGCCAGACCAGACCTCCTAAACGTCAGGTATATTGGTGGTCAGCGGAGATCGCGCTTTTACGTTCTGCATGCGTGATGAGCAGACGTCAATATACCAGACAAAGGAGAAGGAGACATCGTGATGAAGTCCAGATAACGCGGATGTATGCTGCGTATAAGGAGGCTAAGGAGACCCTGCAGCTGGCCATTGCTAGAGCCAAAACCCAGGCTAGGGAGGAGCTCCTGGCGACCCTGAACCGGGATCCCTGGGGCCGGCCTTACAGGATGGTGCGAGGGAAACTCCGCCCCTGGGCCCCCCCACTGACTGAGACTCTCGAGCCGCAGCTACTAGAGGGGGTAGTTTCAGCTTTATTCCCTGATAGGGAAGAGCATTTACCACCGTCGATGGTACCGCCAGATGCGGAGGAGAGTGACTCTGAAGCCGAAGTGCCGGAATTGGCTGAGGTGGAGATGAGGGTTGCGGTTCGTCGGCTGCAAGCCAAAAATACGGCCCCGGGTCCCGATGGAATTCCTGGTCGTGCCTGGGTTTTGGCCCTTAAGGCTGGTTTGGGGCCCAGACTCTTTACCTTATTTGAGGCGTGCCTCCAACAAGGGCGGTTCCCAACGCGGTGGAAGACGGGCCGGCTAGTCTTACTACGGAAGGAAGGACGACCGCCGGATTCCCCATCTGCCTACCGACCCATTGTGTTGCTGGATGAGGTGGGGAAGCTCCTTGAGAGGGTCATTGCCGGTCGCCTCCTTGGACACCTGAGCTCGGTTGGTCCTGATCTGGACGATAACCAGTTTGGCTTTCGTAGGGGGCGGTCGACAATCGGCGCAATCTTACGAGTGAAGACCCTGGCGGAAGAGGCAGTCTCACGAGGCGAGGTGGTTTTGGCGGTGTCTCTCGACATCTCCAATGCCTTTAACACCTTACCCTGGAGCTGCATCAAAGAAGCGCTCAGGTACCACCAAGTGCCCCGATACCTACGTCGCATAGTCTCTGACTATTTTGCGGATAGGTATGTGACTTGTCGGGGGCGGGATAGCTTGTGCCGGTACAGAATGTCGTGCGGTGTTCCACAGGGATCGGTCCTTGGACCACTCCTGTGGAACATCGGCTACGACTGGGTGTTGAGAGGTAGCACATTGCCTGGCATTAGGTTGACCTGCTACGCTGATGATACCTTGGTCACAGCAAGTGGGAGGAGCTACCGGGATGCAGCCCTTCTTGCCACTGCAGGTGTGGCTCAGGTGGTTGCCAGAATAAGGCAATTGGGGCTTCAGGTGGCCTTGAATAAATCTGAGGCTCTGTGTTTTCACGGGCCGAGGAAAGCGCCGCCGGCAGGATCCCACATTGTGGTGGGTGGAGTTCACATCGGTGTCGAGTCGACGATGAAGTATCTGGGACTCGTCCTCGATAGCCGATGGAACTTCAACGCTCACTTTCAGCGCCTGGCGCCGAAACTGATGCGTGCGGCGGCCGCTCTCGGAGGACTACTGCCAAACCTTGGTGGAGCAAACGTGGGCTGCCGGCGACTCTATATGGGTGTCGTGCGCTCCATGGCGCTGTATGGAGCTCCGGTGTGGGCTAGCGGCCTAAGCCGCCAGAACATTATTCTGCTGCGGAAGCCGCAAAGAGCGATGGCCATACGGGTGATCCGGGGATACCGCACAGTGTCCTTTGAGGCGGCATGTTTGCTGGCAGGGTCACCACCCTGGGACCTGGACGCAGAAGCCCTCGCTTCTATACACTTCTGGCGCGAGGAAATGTTAGTTCAGGGTGAACGACCGGCCCCGAGAGAGGTAGAAGGGCACAGGATGGAGCTTCGAGAAGTTCTCCTAGAGAAGTGGCAGGAGAGACTGGACCAGCCAAGTGCCGGAATTCGAACAGTCGAGGCGGTCCGTCCGGTGCTCCAGCACTGGATAGATAGGGAGCATGGCACCGTTACCTTCCGGTTGGCACAGGTGCTTTCAGGACATGGGTGTTTTGGGAAATACCTGTGCCGAATCGGAAGAGAACCATCATCAAGGTGTTACCACTGCGATGGTTGCCCCGAGGAGACGGCGCAGCATACGCTGGAGCTGTGCCCCGCCTGGGCTGAAGAGCGCCGTGTCCTAAGTGACGTGGTGGGCCACGACCTCTCGCTCACGGCCGTAGTTCGCGCTATGGTCGAGAGTGAAAGGTCATGGAAGGTGGTTTTGACCTTCTGCGAGGCAGTGATGCTGCAGAAGGAAGCGGCGGAGAGGGTCAGGGAGGCGGAAGCCACTCTCCCGACTCGTCGCAGGAGAACTGGGCGAAGAAGGAGGGCGTATGCCGACCTTCATCCCCCATAAAAAGGGTCTATGGACAACGGGCTTGGGGAGGTCCGTAGTCCGCCATAGATAGGCCCGAGATGGCGGCGCACGTGTTCTGCGCGCGCCTCTCTTGGAAGGCATGTTGATAAAGAGATGTTGACCACTTAAGTGGACTGACGCCACTGGGGTCGCGGAAGAATACTTCGGTGTGCCCGCGTCCCCCGGATTTTGGCGTGAGTTGGAACACCGTGGGGTTTTAGCCGGTAAGAGTCCGGCATAACCCTTTGCCTTCCCCAGGGCAAAGGGTATCCATGAGGATTTCCCCACGTAAAAAAAAAAAAAAAAAAAAAAAAAAAAAAGGTTAGGTTAGGTTAGGTTAGGTTAGGTTAGGTTAGGTTAGGTTAGGTTTTTTTTTTTTTTTTTTTTTTTTTTTTTTTTTAATTTGCATCTCTAATTGCCATCTACTGAGAATTCTCCGACATAATCGGAGGCATTGTTAGACTACATTTATTCTTATACATTGCAAAATTGCCTTAATTTCTTATTCCTGAAGGGAATTTACAAGTTTTCCTAAATCCTGAAGGGATATTTCTATTTTATGAATTCCTGAAGGGTTTTTTAAAAATATTCTATGTCCTGAAGGGACTTACAATTTAAACTTTTCCTTAAGGGAATTTACTTTTTTATGTTCTTAAAGCTAAGGGTATTTCTTATGCTAAGGGTGGTCTGGGCTTAATCTACTTATTCCTAATATATCTTATTTTATTTTTGTATTTTTGTGTTTTTGTTTTTTAATTTCTTTTATTGGTTTTTAGTTGTTTTTCCTCGATTTTCTGTTCTCTTTTATACTTTTAAACACAAATATAATATTATTCAAAATATTTACTGTGTTTAGTTTCTTAACCTACTTTTATCTTATTCCTACTAATTACGTTTCTTATAACTATACTATACTCAAGGAATTTTCCTCTTTTGTTTTTTCCTACTGTTTGAAGTACGTTGTTTGTTTGTGTCTTTTCTATTATTCTATTTATCCCGTCCCACCCTCTTTCTCCATCCTGCTTCCCGCCTAATTCTTTCCATTCTTGTGACTTTACCTTACACACTTTCAGTTTTAACTCTGTTTTCGTTTTCAGGTTGTCTTCGGTCGCCCGTCTACGACGCAGTGGAGATGCGCTGTGGAACCTGGTTTGCTCCATGTTCTCCATCATCCAGTCCAAGATCTCTTTCCACAGAGGTAAGTATGCTTTATGTTTCTTTTTAGTATTATGTATATTTTTGTCATTTAACTTAGTTTTTATTTCTGTATGTTTTCTTAATGTTCCATGAGTTTTTTGCGAGCTATCTAATTTTTCTATTTCTATTTTGTTTATTTTATTGGCTATTGGTAATTGGGCCATTTTCACACGAAAATGACTCCAATTAGCTAAGAAATTTTGAATAATGTTTATTTTGTTAAATTTTGAATTAATTTTTCCAATGACATTGTGGTCCGGATTATTGGATGTATCTAATCTCCACTTATCTCTCGTTATGTTGCTTTGGGTGACCTTAGCAGTACGCCACCGCCGAACGGGCCACCTCCTCCCACTTCCTTCTCACCGAGCAGGTCTTGTCGAAGGCATTATGGTCTAGTCTTTCCTTTTTCGCCTGTTTGCAGTTTCTGCACTCCGGTGCTTCATGCAGAAGGAACGCCTCGCACTCTTTTCTCAAGTGCGGTCCCCCACAGTGACTGCAGAGGTCCCCCTCCGTCTCCTTGCAGTACTTTCGCCCGTGTCCGTAACCCAAGCACTTGGTGCATTGGATTAACGGGCTCTGGTCCTGCACGGCTACCCGCTGCAGGTCGATATGTATCCGACCTGCAGCGGTCAGCCGCTGCCAGATGGTGGGGGTCACCTGCAGCACTACGTGCTGCAGGTGACCCCCACCACTCTCCACATCGGCGAGAGTGGAGCTGCTCGAGGCGCGGCCGCTCCGGTGCTTCAAGTGCCTGGAGCCCGGCCACACGCGAGCGCTCTGCCCGTCCGAAGAGGACCGCAGCGATCAGTGCTATCGCTGCGGTGAATCCGGCCACAAGGCCGGTGCCTGCCACGCAAAGCCGCGCTGCACTCTTTGCGCGGCGGCGGGTAGGCCTGCGGAGCACCGGTGCGGCACCAAGGCGTGTGCTGCGCCGGCCCGACGAGGAACGCCAGTGGCGAGCGGCGGCCCCAGGGCTCCGTTGCAGCCCCGGCGCCCTACGCCCCCCGGTGCAGGGGCGCAGACAGAGCCGGTCGCCATAGACGCCGTCTGATCGATGGGGATGAATGGTGATGGATGGTGTTTGAGTGCGATGGCCCCTATGGGGAGGGCCTCGCAGAGGGGAGGGTTCCTTCATCGTGTCAAGTGTTTCTGACACGATGACGGATGTGGGCCATGAAGCCATAAGGTGTATGCGAATGCAAGGTGATGGCTGGCATGAGGTACCCGGGGGACGCACTGATTGGCGCGAGAACCGTGGTACTCATGCACAGGTGCGGGCGGTTTGAATGAGTGTGTGTCTATTTGTAGTGTGTGTGTGTACGTGTGAAAGTAGACCCGTGCCTGTGAGGGGGGAAGAATGGGGCGGCGAGCGCGCGGTCACAGATGTCTGTGCGAGTGCTGCGCCGCCGCCCAACGGAGGACACGCCGCGCAGCCGCGGTCACCACGCTGAACCTGTGCGGTTGTGGATCTATCGGGGGGTGGAAAGGAGATGGACGAATGGGGGTGGCGAGCGAACGTGACGAGAGGAGGCTCTGCCGCCCAAGAATGAGAGGGATTGGGGTCGCCAGTTGGGTCGCGGAAGGAATATTGTTCCCGTGGCTCGGCTACTACGGCGAGAGAGGAACACCGGAGGGGTTTTAGTGGGTATTCTGCCCTTTTCAGGGCGGCGAGTCCCACATAACTCCGGTCTCCCCGGACCGGGTGTATTCGTCAATGAATTTCCCCTCTGAAAACAAAAAAAAAAAAAAAAAAAAAAAAAAAAAAAAAAAAAAAAAAAAAAAAAAGGTTAGGTTAGGTTAGGTTAGGTTAGGTTAGGTTAGGTTAGGTTAGGTTGAGATAGGTTACCTCGGTATGGGGTGCCATGTCGGTCAACCTTCTCGTGTGCCTGTGGGCTCTGGTCGCTTATGGATCAGACGGATCCGGGGTGAACAGAAGCCTATGGGACGGTGCGCCTCGTTTAAGCTCGACAATAACTTCTCATACGTGGGATCTTATTGTCGAGCAACTAATGGACCGACCGGGGGGGCCCCTTCGCGTGTCCCTATGAGCCGCATGGGGCACAGCGGATGGGGCAGCATGGTGGGCTCGTGGAGGAGCACCATGGGAGGGCCGGGGCGGTGTCTGCTGCTCCGGTGGGAGGGGGCGCCCTTTTAAGGGCGCGGACGAGGGCTTGGCGGGGCCCGGTGTGGTCCCGTCTTGCGGGGTGGGTGTGCCCTTTTCAGGGCGCACCGTGGGAGGGCCGGGGCGGCTTTTGCTGCTCTGGTCGGCTTGCGCGTCCCAATGATCTTCGAGGCTATACCGGCAGGGCTACCCATACCGGTCAGGCTTGGAGTGAGGGACAGCGTAAGTTGGAGGGGGCGCCCTTTTAAGGGCGCGGACGAGGGGTCGGCGTGGCCCTTTATGGGCCCGTTTGACGGAGTGTGCCCTTTTCAGGGCGCACTGTGAAGGGAAGGCCGGGACGGCTTTTGCTGTTCTGGTCGGCTTGCGCGTTCCAATGATCTTCGAGGCTATACCGGCAGGGCTTCCCATACCGGTCAGGCTTGGAGTGAGGGACAGCGTAAGTTGGAGGGGGCGCCCTTCTCAGGGCGCGGATGAGGGCTTGCGCGTCCCAATGATCTTCGAGTCTATACCGGCAGGGTTTCCCATACCGGTCAGGCTCGGAGTGAGGGACAGTGTAAGTTGGAGGGGGCGCCCTTTTTAGGGCGCGGATGAGGTCTTGCGCATCCCAATGATCTTCGAGGCTATACCGGCAGGGCTTCCCATACCGGTCAGGCTTGGAGTGAGGGACAGCGTAAGCTGGAGGGGGCGCCCTTTTCAGGGCGCGGATGAGGGCTTGCGCGTCCCAATGATCTTCGAGGCTATACCGGCAGGGCTTCCCATACCGGTCAGGCTCGGAGTGAGGGACAGCGTAAGTTGGAGGGGGCGCCCTTTTCAGGGCGCGGATGAGGGCTTGCGCGTCCCAATGATCTTCGAGGCTATACCGGCAGGGTTTCCCATACCGGGCAGGCTTGGAGTGAGGGACAGCGTAAGTTGGAGGGGGCGCCCTTTTCAGGGCGCGGATGAGGGCTTGCGCGTCCCAATGATCTTCGAGGCTATACCGGCAGGGTTTCCCATACCGGGCAGGCTTGGAGTGAGGGACAGCGTAAGTTGGAGGGGCGCCCTTTTCAGGGCGCGAGTGTGGGGTCACTGGCGGAGATCGGGGGATTCCGCCGGCTTGCACGGCCCCACACATGGCCGGGGCCCGGGTGGTTCCTGGGCCACCCGTCGGGGTAAGATGGTGAATGCTAACGCGACCCCATCTTGCCCCACTACGGCGGGCGACGTCAACCAGGGGGGTTTTAGTGGGTTAGAGTCCCACATACCCCCTTTCGCCACCCCCGTGGCGGAAGGGGGATGCGTGGCATTTCCCCCCGTGAAGTCGACGGACCTCCGCATCACGGGTCTGGACGACGCGGCCACGAAGGAGAAGGTGGCCGCGGCGGTTGCCGAGGCGGGCCGCTGCGACGTGCGGCTCGTCAAGGCCGGAGAGATCCGCTCCGGCTTCGGCGGCACCGGCTCCACCCTTGTGTCCTGCCCAATCCCGGCAGCCAAAGTGCTGCTGGAAAAGGGCAGGCTATTGGTCGGGTGGAGCTCGGCACGTGTGATTTCGCTGGGGGCGCGTCCCATGCGCTGTTATAGGTGCATGGGGTTGGGGCACACTCGCCCCCAGTGCCCTGCGGCGGCGGACAGGGGTGACCTGTGCTTCCGGTGTGGAGGCACCGGTCACAAGGCGGCCACCTGCGGGAGGGCCGAGCCGCGCTGTGCGATTTGCGCAGAGTCCGGCAGGCCCTCCGGGCACGTAATGGGGGGACGCAGCTGCGTTCCCCCGAAGACGGTGGGAAAAGCCGCCGGGGCCCGGACCGCCCCTGCTGCCCCTGAGGTCTCTCGCCAAGTGGCGAGCGAGGTGGTTGTGATGTCAGACTGATGGATCAGGTCTGGCATCTCAACCTCCTCCAGACGAACCTCAACCACTGCGCCAGGGCTCAGGATCTGCTCATGCAGTCCCTGGCGCAGTGGGCAATTGATGTGGCGGTCGCCGCGGAGCCGTACCACGTTCCCACCCAACATCCATGTTGGGCTGGGGACCTGGACGGCTCCGTGGCCATTGTGGGAAAGGGGAATGGCGGCCCCCCCCTCTCAGTCGAAGAGAGGGGTTCGGGGTACGTGGTGGCCAAGTGGGGGGAGTATGCGATCGTCGGCGCATACTTCTCCCCCAATAGAACCGCTGCGGAGCTGGAGGTCTTTATGGACCTCCTGGCCGCAGCGGTGCGAAGGCAGGCGCCACGTCAGGTCCTCGTTATGGGGGACCTGAACGCCAAGGCCCGGGACTGGGGCAACCCCACTACTGACTCTCGAGGGGAGATAGTCAGGGAGTGGGCGGTTGCCGCAGGGCTGACCCTCTTGAATAGAGGGTCGGTCCACACGTGCGTGCGACAGCGAGGGGGGTCCGTGGTGGACGTTACGTTCGCCACCCCCGCTGTCGCGGCACGTGCCCGGGCGTGGAGGGTGATGTCGGAGGTGGAGACTCTCTCGGACCATAAATATATACGGTTCGAGATCTCCACCTCCGACATCCAAGGGAGGCGCGTGGTGCGTGCGGACCTCCCGCGCTGGTCGATCAGTCGCCTCGACGCCGAACTGGCAGTTGAGGCGGCGATCGTCCAGTCGTGGTCGGCCGCGCCCACGCACCCGGAGGTGGACGTCGCGGCGTGCCACTTCCGGGAAGCGGTGACGGCGGTGTGTGACGCCGCCATGCCCCGGTCCCGGCGCCTCCCAGGCCGCCGGGAGGTGTATTGGTGGAGCTCGGAGATCGCTGATCTCCGAGCTGCCTGCTCGGCGGCGCGGCGGCCCTACGCCCGTTGCAGGAGGCGGCGTCACGGCCGGACCGATGAGGAGCGAGCTGACAGCTGAGTGCCGGCTGTACAGCTCCTACCGTGACGCAAAGGAGGAGCTGCAGCTGGCCATCGGTCGGGCCAAAACGAGGGCCTGGGATGAGGCTCTGGAGGGCCTCGACAGGGACCCATGGGGGCGTCCGTATAGAGCGGCCCGGAATTGCGGGGATCGAGGAGCGCCTCTTGCCGGCCCCGGTAGTTCGCCCGCCACTAAGGGCAGACGCTGGGAGGGCTGTGGTGGCTAAAGTGCCACCCAAACCGATGCCGCAGCGGGCTCCTGCTCCTGCCTCCAAAGCGGGAAAGCGGGCTGCCCCCTCGGTGGCACCGGTGGCGGGTCCCTCGACGGAGGCTGCCCCTGTCGCCGTTCCCCAGGTAAAGGAAACCTGGGCGACGGTGACAAAGAAGGGCAAGGGGAAGGGGAAAAAGTCCTCCCCGCCCGCTCCCCCCGTGACTGCTCCAGCGGTTCGTCCCGCCGCTGTTGCTACAAAGCCGACGGCGGCGCTAAGGCCCCCAAAGTCCGCGGCCGTTGTGCTGTCGCTGCAGCCCGAAGCCGCGGATAAGGGGGTTACCTATGGCGCTGTCCTCCGGATGGCCCAGGACAAGGTCAATCTCCAAGAGCTGGGGATTGACCGTGTCCAGTTTCGCCAGACGGCCACGGGAGCCAGGATGCTGGAGATACCTGGCTCCCAAAATGGGGAAAAAGCCGACAGGCTCGCGGAGAAACTCCGCGATGTCCTGTCGGAGGTGGCTAGCGTCACCAGACCCGTGAAGTCGACGGACCTCCGCATCACGGGTCTGGACGACGCGGCCACGAAGGAGAAGGTGGCCGCGGCGGTTGCCGAGGCGGGCCGCTGCGACGTGCGGCTCGTCAAGGCCGGAGAGATCCGCTCCGGCTTCGGCGGCACCGGCTCCACCCTTGTGTCCTGCCCAATCCCGGCAGCCAAAGTGCTGCTGGAAAAGGGCAGGCTATTGGTCGGGTGGAGCTCGGCACGTGTGATTTCGCTGGGGGCGCGTCCCATGCGCTGTTATAGGTGCATGGGGTTGGGGCACACTCGCCCCCAGTGCCCTGCGGCGGCGGACAGGGGTGACCTGTGCTTCCGGTGTGGAGGCACCGGTCACAAGGCGGCCACCTGCGGGAGGGCCGAGCCGCGCTGTGCGATTTGCGCAGAGTCCGGCAGGCCCTCCGGGCACGTAATGGGGGGACGCAGCTGCGTTCCCCCGAAGACGGTGGGAAAAGCCGCCGGGGCCCGGACCGCCCCTGCTGCCCCTGAGGTCTCTCGCCAAGTGGCGAGCGAGGTGGTTGTGATGTCAGACTGATGGATCAGGTCTGGCATCTCAACCTCCTCCAGACGAACCTCAACCACTGCGCCAGGGCTCAGGATCTGCTCATGCAGTCCCTGGCGCAGTGGGCAATTGATGTGGCGGTCGCCGCGGAGCCGTACCACGTTCCCACCCAACATCCATGTTGGGCTGGGGACCTGGACGGCTCCGTGGCCATTGTGGGAAAGGGGAATGGCGGCCCCCCCCTCTCAGTCGAAGAGAGGGGTTCGGGGTACGTGGTGGCCAAGTGGGGGGAGTATGCGATCGTCGGCGCATACTTCTCCCCCAATAGAACCGCTGCGGAGCTGGAGGTCTTTATGGACCTCCTGGCCGCAGCGGTGCGAAGGCAGGCGCCACGTCAGGTCCTCGTTATGGGGGACCTGAACGCCAAGGCCCGGGACTGGGGCAACCCCACTACTGACTCTCGAGGGGAGATAGTCAGGGAGTGGGCGGTTGCCGCAGGGCTGACCCTCTTGAATAGAGGGTCGGTCCACACGTGCGTGCGACAGCGAGGGGGGTCCGTGGTGGACGTTACGTTCGCCACCCCCGCTGTCGCGGCACGTGCCCGGGCGTGGAGGGTGATGTCGGAGGTGGAGACTCTCTCGGACCATAAATATATACGGTTCGAGATCTCCACCTCCGACATCCAAGGGAGGCGCGTGGTGCGTGCGGACCTCCCGCGCTGGTCGATCAGTCGCCTCGACGCCGAACTGGCAGTTGAGGCGGCGATCGTCCAGTCGTGGTCGGCCGCGCCCACGCACCCGGAGGTGGACGTCGCGGCGTGCCACTTCCGGGAAGCGGTGACGGCGGTGTGTGACGCCGCCATGCCCCGGTCCCGGCGCCTCCCAGGCCGCCGGGAGGTGTATTGGTGGAGCTCGGAGATCGCTGATCTCCGAGCTGCCTGCTCGGCGGCGCGGCGGCCCTACGCCCGTTGCAGGAGGCGGCGTCACGGCCGGACCGATGAGGAGCGAGCTGACAGCTGAGTGCCGGCTGTACAGCTCCTACCGTGACGCAAAGGAGGAGCTGCAGCTGGCCATCGGTCGGGCCAAAACGAGGGCCTGGGATGAGGCTCTGGAGGGCCTCGACAGGGACCCATGGGGGCGTCCGTATAGAGCGGCCCGGAAAAAGTTCCGGGGCCAGACGCCCCCGATAGCAGAGTCCCTGGAGCCGGAGCTTCTGGGTCGGGTGTTGGGGGGTCTCTTCCCCGACATTGACCCCCACCACGCCCCGCCCACAATGACAGCGCCGTCCTTCCTCCCCGAGGAGTTGAACCCGGCCTCCATCCCCCTCGTGACAGAGGTGGAGATGGAGGTTGCCGTCGGCCGCCTACGCGGCAAGAGGACGGCACCGGGTCCTGACGGGATCCCCAAGCGGGTCCTGAGGATCGCCTTGGGGGAGATGGGTATCCAGCTTCGGGAACTGTTCGACGTATGTCTCACGTCAGGACGGTTCCCGAAGCTGTGGAAGGACGGCAAGTTGTGCCTGTTGCGGAAGGAGGGTCGAGCCGTAGACTCGCCTTCCGCATACAGGCCAATAGTGCTGCTGGATGACACGGGGAAGCTACTGGAGAGAGTAGTCGCTTCCCGTGTCATCCGGCACCTAGAGGGGACTGGGCCTGGGCTGTCACAGGCCCAGTATGGGTTCAGAGCGGGGCGGTCTACAATAGACGCCCTGCTCTGGCTCAAGGGGTGGACGCAGGAGGCGGTCCACGAGGGGGACAAGGCGTTGGCAGTCTCGCTTGACATAGCCAACGCCTTCAACAGCCTGCCGCACGGGACGATACGGGAGGCGCTCCTCTATCATGGAGTGCCTCTGTATCTGCGGAGGCTGTTGGCGGACTACCTCCAGGACCGCGAGGTCCTGGTGGAAGGACGCGACGGCTTGAGACACCGTCGCGTCGTCCGCGGGGTTCCACAGGGGTCGGTGCTGGGGCCGCTCCTGTGGAACATAGGCTACGACTGGGTGCTCCGCGGCACGCTTCCCGCAAATATGCGGGTGGCGTGTTACGCGGATGACACCCTGGTCGTAGCCAGGGGGAGGGACCTCGGGGAGGCGATGCGGCTAGCCACGGTGGGCACCACCATCGTGGTCGGCCGCATACGCTCCCTGGGACTGGAGGTAGCCCTCTCCAAGACCGAGGCCCTGCTGTTCCATGGGCCTCGGGGGGGACCCCCTCCAGGAACGAGGATAGTTCTGGACGGGGTCCTGGTCCGGGTTGGGACCCAGATGAAATATTTGGGTCTCATCCTGGACGGGAGGTGGACTTTTGGGGCCCATTTTACCCAGCTGGCCCCAAGAGTCCTAGGAGCCGCGGCCGCATTAGGGAGGCTGCTGCCCAACGTGGGTGGCCCGAGCGCCACATGTCGCCGGCTGTACTCCGGAGTTATCCGGAGTATGGCCCTGTACGGGGCACCGGTCTGGGTGGACGCCCTCAGTCGCGGGAACATGACCCTGCTGCGACGTCCGCAGCGGGTCATCGCGACGAGGGCGATCCGCGGATACCGGACGGTGTCCTGGACGGCAGCGTGCGTGCTGGCCGGTGATCCCCCCTGGGCTCTCCAAGCGGAGATCCTCGCCGAAGTGTATCACTACATAGCGGCGAGGAGATCCGACGGGGAGTACCCAGTGTGGGAGGAGGTCGCGCGCATGCGGCGACTGGCGCGGGCCGCCTTGTTGCGGCGGTGGGCGGAGGACCTGGCTCCACCGGTCCCTGGTCAGTGGACGGTGGAGGCCATCAGACCGGTCCTCCGGAGGTGGGTGCGGCGGCGGTTCGGGTCGCTGACCTTCCGATTGGTGCAGGTGCTTTCCGGGCATGGATGCTTCGGAAAGTATCTGCACCAGATCGCGAGGAGGGAGGCGACCCCGGCCTGCCACGAATGTGGGGCGCCGGAGGATACGGCGCTCCATACGCTGGAGGTGTGTGCCGCGTGGGGTCCCATGCGACACACACTTTCAGCGATCCTGGGCCGGGACCTCTCTCTGCCGAGCGTGGTAAGTGCCATGCTCGGCGGCGAGAGGGAGTGGCAGGCGATGGTCTCCTTCTGCGAGGAGGTTATGACGCAGAAGGAGGCCGCTGAGCGGGTCAGAGAGGATGACGCCCGATCTGACCCGCTCCGGCGCAGACGTCGCGGAGGACGAAGGGGGCGGTTCGCCCGCCTCCTTCAACCTCCGTAGTGGGGTCACTGGTGGAGAGTCGGGGGACTCTCTGCCGGCTGGCACGACCCCACACGTCTGAGGGGTAACCTTGGGTGAGAAGGTTACCCCTCCCTGAGGCCGAGGCCCGGACCGGTTCCCGGGCCGCCCGCCGGGACGAGATGGTGAATGCGAAAGCGACCCCATCTCGTCCCACCATGGCGGTGGACTGCTCACCGGGGGGGTTTTTAGTGGGTTCGAGCCCCACATACCCCCTTCCGTCACCCCCATGGCGGAAGGGAAATGCGGTGGGCATTTTCCCCCCCCACAAAAAAAAAAAAAAAAAAAAAAAAAAAAAAAAAAAGGTTACCTCGGTATGGGTGCCATGTCGGTCAACCTTCTCGTGTGCCTGTGGGCTCTAGTCGCTTATGGATCAGACGGATCCGGGGTGAACAGAAGCCTATGGGACGGTGCGCCTCGTTTAAGCTCGACAATAACTTCTCATTCGTGGGATCTTATTGTCGAGCAACTAATGGACCGACCGGAGGGGCCCCTCCGCGTGTCCCTATGAGCCGCATGGGGCACAGCGGATGGGGCAGCATGGTGGGCTCGTGGAGGAGCACCATGGGAGGGCCGGGGCGGTATTTGCTGCTCCGGTGGGAGGGGGCGCCCTTTTAAGGGCGCGGACGTGGGGTCGGCGTGACCCTTTTGGGCCCGTTTGACGAAGTGTGCCCTTTTCAGGGCGCACTGTGGAGGGAGGGCCGGGGCGGCTTTCGCTGCTCTGGTCGGCTTACGCGTCCCAATGATCTTCGAGGCTATACCGGCAGGGCTTCCCATACCGGTCAGGCTTGGAGTGAGGGACAGCGTAAGTTGGAGGGGGCGCCCTTTTCAGGGCGCGGATGAGGGCTTGCGCGTCCCAATGATCTTCGAGGCTATACCGGCAGGGCTTCCCATACCGGTCAGGCTTGGAGTGAGGGACAGCGTAAGTTGGAGGGGGCGCCCTTTTAGGGCGCGGATGAGGGCTTGCGCGTCCCAATGATCTTCGAGGCTATACCGGCAGGGCTTCCCATACCGGTCAGGCTCGGAGTGAGGGACAGCGTAAGTTGGAGGGGGCGCCCTTTTCAGGGCGCGGATGAGGGCTTGCGCGTCCCAATGATCTTCGAGGCTATACCGGCAGGGTTTCCCATACCGGGCAGGCTTGGAGTGAGGGACAGCGTAAGTTGGAGGGGGCGCCCTTTTCAGGGCGCGAGTGTGGGGTCACTGGCGGAGTCGGGGGACTCCGCCGGCTTGCACGGCCCCACACATGGCCGGGGCCCGGGTGGTTCCTGGGCCACCCGTCGGGGTAAGATGGTGAATGCTAACGCGACCCCATCTTGCCCCACTACGGCGGGCGACGTTAACCAGGGGGGTTTTAGTGGGTTAGAGTCCCACATACCCCCTTTCGCCACCCCCGTGGCGGAAGGGGGATGCGTGGCATTTCCCCCCTTAAAAAAAAAAAAAAAAAAAAAAAAGGTTACCTCGGTAAGTGAGCGCACGTGTTTTCTTTTGTCGTGCTCCTTATTCGTGGTAAAAGTGTTGGAAAGTGTTCGGTGTGGACGAGTGGTCCTTTTCAGGGCCGGGAGAGTGTTTGGGGATAAAATCCCAAACGATTCTGTGTTGTTTTTGTGTTTTCGGTGTTGTTTTACGTTCTGTGGTTGTTTGTGATTTCGTGTTTGTTTTCGTGTTTGAACTTGTCGTGTTTGTTGCGGAATTGTTTTCGCAATGAATACGGCGGGGACGAATGCGTCTGGGGTGGCGTCTAGGCGGGCTAGTGCGCGTGTGAGTGTTGGCGCCGCTGTGGCGGGGGCTCCCGCGCCGGCTGCACGCGGCCGCGCGTCGGTCCCGACGGTCGCGTTGGTCGCGACGCGTGTGTCGGCCGCGGCGCATGCCGGCGCGGCGCCTGGTGAAGGTTCGAGCGGCCGTTTCTGGCAGCCGCAGTCGCTTTCGAAGCGACGCCACGAGGACGAGGACGGGTCCGGCGGGTCTTGGGACTCGGACTCGGACACTGGGGGCCCGTCCGCGCAGGCGGACAAGGTGGCGCGCGTCACGACGCGTACGCTCAGTTCGGCCCGCGGGAAGACGGTCGCGACTCGCGGCCGCACCAGGACTGCAGGTGAGCGAAAGGAAAGTGAGCGCGCGAAGCAAATGCTTCGCGCCGAGCGAGAGGTCAGTGACCTGACGGTGTCCTACCGACGTGTGGCGGCGCCGAGCGTTTCGGCGTTATCGGCGCCGCCGGCGTCGGCGCGGGACCCGCTCGGACCGGCCACGACGGCTGCGCTGGTGCAGAAGGCAGCAAAGGCGGTAGGTTATATCGCCGAGGTGGGACGTAAGTCCAGAAACATTAAGGGGGAGCTTCTCGGTGGCCTTAAAGTGGCAACTGCGTCCATCTCGGACGCAGTCGCCGAGCTCGGCGCCCGTACGGCTGCCGAGGAGTCCCGCCTTGTAGCGGAGGAGAATGTTCGGCTCCGCGCCGAAATAGCCGAGATGCGACGCGACTTGGAGCTCCTCAAACAGGAGCTTCAGAAGGCGCGTCGCGCGGTGCCTGTCGCCGTCGACCCGGTGAACGAGGAGGGACGCAGCCGGGCTATCATGGACCAGGTAGGGACCATGGTGAACGCCCGGCTCGAGTCCCTCGAGTGTCGGCTTCTGCCGGAGCCGCGCCTGCGGCCGCCGCTCGCCGGCGACGGGCGCGTCTCGTACGCGGCTGCGGCTGCGCGCCCGCCAGCGCGTACTGTGCCGCCCGCCCGCGCCGCGCCCGCTGCCGCTGCCGCTGCCGCTGCCGGTGCCTCGGCGCGAGGAGCTTCGATGCGGGCTGCACCCTCTACTGGTGCTCCGGTGCGTGCCGCGCTGCGAGCAAGCTGCGCCCGCCGCGCTCCGCTGCAGTGATCCTCACACTGCAGCCCGCGGCGGTGGAGAGGGGGGAGGTCCAAAGTGGACCTCGCCGCCCTCGAGATCCCGCGCTTGCGGTTCAGGCGTGCAGTGACCGGGGCGCGCATGCTGGAGGTGTCGGGTGCGAGCGCCGTGGCCGGTGCCAGGGCGGACGCGCTGGCCCGTCGCCTGGTCGAGGAGCTCGACTCGGAGCTGGTGAGGGTGTCGAGGCCGGTTAAGACCGCAGAGCTGCGTGTGTCCGGCCTCGACGAGTCTGTAGCGGCGTCCGAGGTCGCCGCGGCGGTCGCGCGCGCGGGCGCGTGCGAGGTGGCGGCGGTTACCTGCGGTGATGTGCGCGCCGGTGCGTACGGCTCGTGCGCTGCCTGGGTCAGGTGTCCGGTGCAAGCCGCTAGGGCTATCCTTGTGGTGGGCCGCCTGACCGTCGGATGGGGATCGGCGAGGGTGGAGCTGCTCGAGGCGCGGCCGCTCCGGTGCTTTAAGTGCCTGGAGCCCGGCCACACGCGGGCGCTCTGCCCGTCCGAGGAGGACCGCAGCGATCAGTGCTATCGCTGCGGTGAATCCGGCCACAAGGCCGGAGCCTGCTACGCCAAGCCGCGCTGCACCCTGTGCGCGGCGGCGGGCAGGCCTGCGGAGCACCGGTGCGGCACCAAAGCGTGTGCTGCGCCGGTCCGACGAGGAGCGCCAGTGGCGAGCGGCGGCCCTAGGGCCCCGTTGCAGCCCCAGCGCACTACGCTCCCCGGTGCAGGGGCGCAGACAGAGGCGGTCTCCATGGACACCGTATAATCGATGGCGGTGACCAGATTCCTGCAGGCGAACCTGAACCACTGCGCACGGGCCCAGGACCTGCTGGTCCAGAGCATGGCGCAGTGGGGGATCCATGTGGCGATGGTCTCGGAGCCCTACCGGGTGCCGCAGTACGGAGGTTGGTATGGTGACGTCGGCGGCTCCGTCGCGATAGTCACTAGGACGGCTGCCGGTGCGCCGCAACTGACGCGGGTATCGAGGGGGCGTGGCTGGGTCGCAGGAGAGGCGGACGATACTCTCATCATCGCCGTCTACTTCTCCCCGAACGGCTCGCTCGCTCGCTTCGAGCGGTACCTGCGTGAGTTGGAGACGTTGGTTGCCGGTCGCCGCCCTCGCCACGTGCTGGTCGCCGGGGACCTCAACGCCAAATCGGCGATGTGGGGTTCTCCGGTGACAAACGCGCGCGGTAGGGAAGCGGAGGACTGGGCCGTAGCGAGCGGTTTCGCGGTCTTGAACCACGGCGGGGTTCACACGTGCGTGCGTCGTGGGAGGTCTTGGAGGGAGTGGAGACACTGTCGGATCACCGATACGTACGGTTCGATGTCTCCGCTCTCTCCACGACCCCGTTCGATCCGGGGCGTTCCCTGCCAGGTGATCCGCCTCGCTGGGCCATTAAGAAGCTGGACAGAGACCTGCTGCTGGAGGCCTCCGAGGTAGAGGCCTGGGCTCCGAGCCCCGCCGCCAGTTCTCAGGAGCTGGACATCGCGGAGGAGGCTGAGTGGCTTCGCGGTGCGCTAGTGCGCGCCTGTGACGCCGCGATGCCGCGCCTGGGGCCTTGCACGCCTCGGCGCCGCGCGTATTGGTGGTCGGCGGAGATTGCGGAGCTGCGGGTTGTAGCGGTGCGTGCGAGGCGCGCGTACACCCGCAGCCGCCGTCGCAGTCATCGCAGCCGGGAGGAGGAGGACCGCCTATACGCGGCGTACAGGGAGTGCGCTGCGACCTTGTCCTCCGCCATAGGGGCGGCCAAGGATGCCGGCTTCGAGGAGTTCCTGAGCTCGCTCGACGCGGATCCGTGGGGTCGCCCCTACCGCATGGTGCGGGACAAGCTTCGTCCGTGGGCGCCACCGCTCACCCAGACCATGCGGCCGGAGATGGTGGACCGAGTGGTGTCAGTGCTGTTTCCGTCCGCGGGAGACTTGCTGCCCCCCTCGATGGAGCGGCCGGACGTGGCGGCAGAGGTCCCGCAAGAGGATGAGGAAGGTGAGGTCCCGCAGGTGCTGTCGGCGGAGCTTGGAGCGGCGCTGCTTCGGCTGCGTGGCCGCAGGAAGGCACCGGGCCTAGACGGGGTACCGGGGCGCGCGGTGGCCATCGCCCTCGATCCCCTCGAGGAGAGGATGAAGGGGCTGCTCACCGCGTGCCTAGTGCAGGGTCAGTTCCCTCGCCAGTGGAAGGCGGGGAAGCTGGTCCTGCTGCAAAAGTACGGCCGGCCGGAGGACTCTCCGTCTGCTTACCGGCCCCTCGTGCTGTTGGACGAGGCGGGCAAGCTCTTCGAGCGCATACTGGTCGCCCGCCTTGTGCGGCACATGGAGGTGGTGGGACCGGACCTCTCCGGTGCTCAGTACGGGTTCCGGCGCGCCCATTCCACCATCGACGCGATCCGCAGGGTGAAGGGGATGGCGGAGGAGGCGGTCGCGGGTCGGGGGGTGTTATTGGCAGTTTCGCTAGACATAGCGAACGCCTTTAACACCCTCCCATGGGCCTGCATCGAGGAGGCACTCAGGTACCATGGTTTCCCCGAGTACCTGCGCCGGATCATCGGAGCCTACCTCTCCGAGAGGGAGGTCCGATACCCGGCGCGGGTGGCCTGGGAAGCCAAACCTATGACGCGCGGTGTTCCACAGGGTTCGGCCCTCGGACCAACCTTGTGGAATATCGGGTACGATTGGGTGTTGCGGGGAGTGCTGCCGGGTGGTGTAAGCGTCACCTGCTACGCGGACGACACGCTGGTCACTGCCCGCGGCACTGACTTCGGGGACGCGGCCGCGCGTGCGACGGAGGGCGTGGAGTGTGTGCTGGGGCGCATACGACGGCTAGGCCTGGAGGTGGCTCTGCCCAAATGCGAGGCCCTATGCTTCCATGGGCCGCGGAGGGGGCCGCCGGCGGGTGCTCGCGTGATGGTGGGCGGTGTGTGGATCGATGTCGGGATAGCCATGCGCTACCTCGGCATTGTCCTCGACCCCCGCCTAACGTTTTGCGAGCATTTCCGTCGGCTCGCGCCGCGGCTCATGGCTACGTGCGGTGCCCTGGGTCGCCTATTACCGAACATCGGTGGGCCGCATGCGGCTTGCCGACGGCTCTATGTACAGGTGGTGCGATCGATGGCGCTGTATGGGGCGCCCGTGTGGGAGGATGCCCTGGGACGGGCCAACAAGGCTCTCCTGCGTCGGCCACAGAGGGCCATCTGCCTCAGGGCGGTGCACGGCTACCGCACCGTCTCCTTCGAGGCGGCGTGTGTGCTCGCTGCCTGCCTACCCTGGGAGCTGGACGCCCGTGTGCTCACCGCGGTCTACGACCGGGTCGCTGAGCACCGAGCCACAGGTGAGCCGCTTCCGAGGGAGGGGATGTTGCGCTGGCGCAGGCGCGCGCGCAGGCGTCTTCTGCTGCGGTGGCTGCGAGCGCTTGAAGAGCCCTCCGCTGGCCGAGACACAATCGATGCGGTGCGGCCGGTCCTCGAGCGCTGGGTGACGAGGAGGCACGGGGTGCTCTCCTTCCACCTTACACAGATTGTCTCGGGCCATGGTTGCTTCGGAAGATATCTGTGGAGGGTGGCAGGGGCGGAGCCCACCCCTGAGTGCCACCACTGCGGGTGCGCCGAGGACACGGCGCGACACACGCTGTCCGAGTGCTCGGCATGGGCGGTGGAGAGGGCTGCGCTGGTCGCGGTGATCGGAGCGGATCTGTCGCTGCCGACAGTCGTGCGCGCCATGGTTGGCAGTGAGAGGGCGTGGGACGCCGTTTTGGCCTTCTCGGAGGCGGTCATGACCGCCAAAGAGGAGGCAGAGAGATGGCGCGAGCGCGACCCTGCATTGCGTCTTGGGAGGCGTGAGCGCAGACCAACGACGCGCGCGCACCGAGAACGAATGGTGATGGATGGTGTTTGAGTGCGATGGCCCTTATGGGGAGGGCCTCGCAAAGGGGAGGGTTCCGTAGTCGTGTCAAGTGTTTCTGACACGATGACGGATGTGGGCCATGATGCCATAAGGTGATGGATGTAAATGAAAGGTGATGGATGGCATGAGGCACGCGGGGGACGCACTCATTGGCGCGAGAACCGCGGTGCTCATGCACAGGTGCGGGCGGTATGAAAGAGTGTGTGTTTACTTGTAGAGTGTGTGTGTGTGTGTGTTTGTATGAAAGTAGACCCGTGCCTGTGAGGGGGGAGGAATGGGGCGGCGAGCGCGCGGTCACAGATATCTGTGCGAGTGCTGCGCCGCCGCCCAACGGAGGGCACGCCGCGCAGCCGCGGTCACCACGCTGAACCTGTGCGGCTGTGATTCTATCGGGGGGTGGAAAAGAGATGGACGAATGGGGGCGGCGAGCGAACGTGATGAGAGGAGGCTCTGCCGCCCAAGAGAGAGAGGGATTGGGGTCGCCAGTCGAGTCGCGGAAGGAATATTGTTCCCGTGGCTCGGCTACAATGGCGAGAGAGGAACACCGGAGGGGTTTTAGTGGGTATTCTGCCCTTTTCAGGGCGGCGAGTCCCACATAACTCCGGTCTCCCCAGACCGGGTGTATTCGTCAATGAATCTCCCCTCCGAAAACAAAAAAAAAAAAAAAAAAAAGGTTAGGTTAGGTTAGGTTAGGTTAGGTTAGGTTAGGTTAGGTTATGTTTTTTTTTTTTTTTTTTTTTTATTTTTTATTTTAGGCTTATCCCTCTGATAAAGGTATTCAGAGACTTTGTTTTCGTTTTGGTTTATTTCTTACATGCGTTTATAATTGTTCCTAAAGTTTAAGTGTTAAGGTGTACATACTCAGTTTTACGAGCTTGTTTTTTCTTATCTATTTATTTCTTATTAATTTACTTTTATTTCTGACAGTGTGGTTTATTTTAACATTACTTTCATGACGATTTAACTGTTTATTGATTTTACTTATTTCATTTACTATTTATTATATTCAATACTGATTTTGTATATATATATCAATATATATTTTCATCAATACTATAATAATTTAGTTATTTATTATACTGTTCTTTTAAAATGTTTAAGCTTAGGCTGTTAATTTTCTACCATTTTGCCGGGTTTTTCTATGGTTGTACTGTTTATTATGCCCTTGAGTTAGTCAAGACTAAACTTTTGACCATGATTTCCAACATGCTTCAAACAGTTTAATTGGGCATCCGCATTTTTGGTTCGCTGATGGACTGCGTTTTGATCCTCCGGATATGATGGTTTTCTTGTTGCTTACATTTGTTTTTTGTTTTCAGGTACTCATCGGTCTTCTCTGTTTCGGTCGGCGCCGTGCGTCGTGGTCTTCTCTTCGTGGTGATGTCTTTCTCCTCTTCCTGTTCGACGTGTTTTTTGGAACAAAACTTTAAGGTAAGTCTAACTTTATCTGTGTCTAATTTCTTGAATGTTTTCCCTACTTTTAATTGGGTCAGTTTCCAATGAAGCTGATTCCAATTTATTATTTTAGTGATTTTAAGTTTTTGCATTATTTTGTTTATGTTTTTTACTTTTGCCAATCTATGTTTTATTGTAATGTTGTTTTGATCCAATTTAGTCCTACAGAGGGCTTTTGCAGGTTTTTTGCAAGAGGCCACTTTAGCAGTAAGCTATTGTGGCTCTAGCCAGCGCTTCCCACTTCCTCCTGATCTTGCAGTCCGTACTGAAGGCATTATGGTCCGCCTTGTCCATCTTGGCATGAGTGCAGTTGCAGCACGACGGAGCAGTACCTGCAAGCCAATCGGCGCATTCTGCCTTCATGTGGGGTCCCCCGCAGTGACTACACTTTTCAAGCGTCTCTTTGCAGAAGCGTCGTCCATGCCCGTAACCTAGGCAGAGCGAGCACTGCACCAGTGGAGATTGATCTGCTACCCGTACTCGCTGGAGGTCGACGAGCACGGATCCCGCTTCTACCATCCGCTTCCATATGTCGGGGGACACCCTCATGACGATGTGATTTGTGTGGGGGTTTCGAGTCCGCTTTTTGTACATTATTTCCAGCCTATTGTTTTTTCCATCTTCCCTGAGTATATCCTTATTTTGGTTTTTTAGAGCGTTAAGAACGTCTTCATCGCTGTTGTAATTCAGCACGTCTCTGAGGATCACCAGTGGGTCCTTGTTTTGTATGTCCTCGACGTGCAGGTGATCTTCTGCCTTTCTGAGTCTTTCTTTGATGTTGGCCCTTTCCTCTTCCGTTCTGCACCCTACAATCACTTTCGCATCCTTTGCTTTCCTAATCCTTTCAATAACTATGCCTCCTTCTTTTGCCTTTACCACCTTTCTGATCCTACTAAGAACTTCTTCTCCTGTTTCCGTCTCGTCCTTAGAGGTGACAACTACTGAGTGTAGCGCGGTCTGTTCTGGGGCCTGCCGCCTGGTGAACGCCGCTGCCACACTCGCGTATGTCTGTCTCTCCTGCATTTCCTGATGTTTCTCCAACGTTTCTTTTAACTTTTCCATCCTGTTATTGTTTTCTTCCATTAATTTTGCATGCTCTTCAATTTTCTTAATAATCTCACAATCCTCCTTTTCTTTGACTCTTTCCGGTTCCCTTTCCTGCTCTTGCTCTTTGTACTGCTTCTTGTCTTGTCCTTTTATACTCTCTACTTCCTTAACTAGTTGGAAAAGCCTTTCGATTGCATGTATAACCTCTATTTTAATTTCAGTCTTTATATTTCTAGAATTTCCAAGGTTTATTTTTGCTTTTGTAACGCAAGCTCTTGCTTCTGCCAGTCTGTCTGCATATTTTAGTTTTTCATGCTTGGGCGGGCTCCCTGTCGCCTCCACCGATTTTCTTCGGGTATCTACCCTACTTTCTTGCGCAACTACTTGCTTTGGCTTAGGTTTTGGGGGTTCCGCTGACACGCTTTTCTTTGAGATAGTCGTGGTCTTCAAGTGTTTGTCTGATTTCCCAGACTCCCACTCTCCAATGCTTCTTCTGACACTTGAAGACTGACTGGCTTCTCCTACATCCCGTGTCTGTACTACCTCCTCATTTGTTTGGCTTGCTGCCATAGTTCCTTGAGGGTTCTCGTTGGAGGCCTTAGTTGTTTTCGTTGGTGTTCGAAAACCAAACATCATAAAAGTGGTCTGCAGAGGGATAAGTTACAATGGATTTAATTAAATTTGTAAAAGTTGTAAATAATAAATTGAATAAAAATCTAAAAACTTAAAGTATAGCGTTTGTAAAATTGTATAAGTTGTAAATACTTGTAAAACGTTAGTTAAAAATGTATATATTAAAATTATTTTTTTATTTCAAACTATCTATGTCAATTAATCTAATTATTATTATTATTTTTTTCAGGTACTGATGTCTGCAACCGTGTCCAGTAGAGTGGAGTATGTACAGGTTTGTATAGCTGGTAAGTATACTGAGAGTATACAGGTAAGTATACAGGTGAGTATTTACTTAAGTTCTTAATTTTAAGTTTTCCTCCTAATTCTAGTCAAGGTTGGTCAAGAAGCGATCGATCCGCCAAATGCGAAGTGTTTTGTACCTGAAATAGGTAAAATAGTTGGTGAATCTCCAACTATAGGCGAAAAAGCCTGTCAATAAGTATACTCTGTAGAGTTTGTCTTTTGCAATATGTAAACCTAAAAGCCTACAGGCTCTTGTCAACTTATTTCACGGTAAACATGAATTTATCACTTTTCAAAATAATTTATTCGCCAAAAATGGTCAAAGTCTATATACTCAATCCTCCTAAGGGAGGGTGGGAGGGCGATTTTTTTGCGATTTCTTGTCTCTAATTTGATTTTTTCTGTTGCAGGTACACGCGGGGACGTCGGGCGATGCTGTTCCAGCTGCTGGAGGTGCTGGGAACCACCAATTTCCAAGGAAAAGTTGCAAAATGCGTAATTTTCTTGCGAAAATTAACGAAAATTACGCAAATTCCTGGAAATTTGGTGTTTCTCCTGTAAACTGGACCCTGGGAACACCGACACACACCGCAACCACACGCGGGCACACGGAACAATCGTATTTGAGACAAAGTCAGTCCAAATTACTTGTAAAAACTTAATAAAAACGTATTTAATTTTGAAAAAATAACAACATAAAAATCTAATAAAACTCTGTAAAGTTTGAGAAGCGCAGGCCGTTCAGTCAATTATCCAGGCAGGGGATGTATTTGCACTGCGAATGTTGTATAAAAACAAGATATTATAGAAAAATATTTTTCTCAGAGTTCATGGTTAGGTTAGGTTAGGTTAGGTTAGGTTAGGTTAGGTTAGGTTAGGTTGGGGTGCGGGAGTTTGAGTTTGTTGGCGCTTTGGTAGTTTGGAGGGTTTTCGTTTGTTTTTGGGGAGTCTGTTGTTTGTTGTGGGGTCGCGGAGGGTTTCGGCATGCCGGGGCCTTTGCGTGACGTGGCGGGGAGGTTCCTAAAAGGCCCTTCTCAGGGCCCCTCCTCGCGGGAGAAGGCGGAATCGGACGCTGGGTCCGAGGACGTGTTGGTGACGGGGGTCGGTGCTCCGCCCCAAAAAGGCCCTTCTCAGGGCCCCTCTCAGGAGGAAGGGGTGGACTCCGACGTGTCGGAGAGTTATTTGGGGGGGTTGGCTCTGAAGCGGCCGTCTTCCTCGTTCTTCGTGCCCGGGTATTTGGACTCGGACACGGAGACCGAGGGGACAGCGTCCGCCAAGGTCAGCTCGGCGAAGAGGGGAGGGAGGAGGTCTGCCAAAGCGGGCCCCTCGTCAAGAGAGGATTTCCTCAAACCTGGTTTGGGGGAGGTCCTGCAAAGCAGGCCTTATGGGAAGGCGCGTTCCGCTGCTGTCCCTGACGTCGCGACGACCGGTAGCGATACCGACGTCTCCGCGATGGTCGGGGACATCAGCGCGCTTAACGCGCAGCAGTTGAGGGCGCATGCGGGCGAGAAGCTCGCCTGCATTTTGGAGGTTGCTCGGAAGTCCGGCAACCTCAAAGGCGAGTTTGTTGCCCGCCTGAAAGGGTCAGCGTCTGGCCTGCGAGAGGTGGTGGACGCCCTCGCGGACCGTAGCGAGGCGGAGGAGACGCGACGACTGAGGGCCGATAACGGCCGCCTGCGCCTTGAGACGGAGGCGCTGAAGGCTGAGGTGAAGTCGCTTCGTCGCGGCTTCACCGAAGCGAAGTCGCAGGCCGCCGCCGCCACCACTGCCGCTGCTGTGGCAGGGCCGCTGGCGGCCCCCGTCGTTGTGGGGGCAGACCTGGTGGAGGAGCTGAAGCGCTCCTTGACCACCACATTCGGGACGATGCTGAACGCCCGAATCGCGGGGATCGAGGAGCGCCTCTTGCCGTCTCCGGTGGTCCGCCCGCCACTAAGGGCAGACTCTGGGAGGGCTGCGGTGCCACCCAAGCCGACGCCACAGCGGGCCTCTGCCCCTGCCCCCAAAGCGGGCAAGCGCGCTGCCCCCTCGGTGGCACCAGTGGCGGGTCCCTCGAGGGAGGCTGCACCTGTCGCCGTTCCCCAGGTGAAGGAAACTTGGGCGACGGTGACGAAGAAGGGCAAGGGAAAGGGGAAGAAATCCTCCCCCCCCTCTGCACCCGTGACTGCCCCAGCGGCTCGTCCCGCCGCTGCTGCCCCGAAGCTGACGGCGGCGCTGAAGCCCCCAAAGTCCGCGGCTGTCGTGCTGTCGCTGCAGCCCGCGGCCGCGGATAAGGGGGTGACTTATAGCGCTGTCCTCCGGATGGCCCAGGACAAGGTCAATCTCCAAGAGCTGGGGATTGACCGTGTCCAGTTTCGGCAGACGGCCACGGGAGCCAGGATGCTGGAGATTCCTGGCTCGCAAAGTGGGGAAAAAGCCGACAGGCTCGCGGAGAAACTCCGCGATGTCCTGTCGGAGGTGGCTAGCGTCACCAGACCCGTGAAGTCGACGGACCTCCGCATCACGGGTCTGGATGACGCGGCCACGAAGGAGAAGGTGGCCGCGGCGGTTGCCGAGGCGGGCCGCTGCGACGTGCGGCTCGTCAAAGCCGGAGAGATACGCTCCGGCTTCGGCGGCACCGGCTCCACCCTTGTGTCCTGCCCGATCCCGGCAGCCAAAGTGCTGCTGGAAAAGGGCAGGCTATTGGTCGGGTGGAGCTCGGCGCGTGTGTTTTCGCTGGGGGCGCGTCCCATGCGCTGTTATAGGTGCATGGGGTTGGGGCACACTCGCCCCCAGTGCCCTGCGGCGGCGGACAGGGGTGACCTGTGCTTCCGGTGTGGAGGCACCGGTCACAAGGCGGCCACCTGCGGGAGGGCCGAGCCGCGCTGTGCGATTTGCGCAGAGTCCGGCAGGCCCTCCGGGCACGTAATGGGGGGACGCAGCTGCGTTCCCCCGAAGACGGTGGGAAAAGCCGCCGGGGCCCGGACCGCCCCTGCTGCCCCTGAGGTCTCTCGCCAAGTGGCGAGCGAGGTGGTTGTGATGTCAGACTGATGGATCAGGTCTGGCATCTCAACCTCCTCCAGACGAACCTCAACCACTGCGCCAGGGCTCAGGATCTGCTCATGCAGTCCCTGGCGCAGTGGGCAATTGATGTGGCGGTCGCCGCGGAGCCGTACCACGTTCCCACCCAACATCCATGTTGGGCTGGGGACCTGGACGGCTCCGTGGCCATTGTGGGAAAGGGGAATGGCGGCCCCCCCCTCTCAGTCGAAGAGAGGGGTTCGGGGTACGTGGTGGCCAAGTGGGGGGAGTATGCGATCGTCGGCGCATACTTCTCCCCCAATAGAACCGCTGCGGAGCTGGAGGTCTTTATGGACCTCCTGGCCGCAGCGGTGCGAAGGCAGGCGCCACGTCAGGTCCTCGTTATGGGGGACCTGAACGCCAAGGCCCGGGACTGGGGCAACCCCACTACTGACTCTCGAGGGGAGATAGTCAGGGAGTGGGCGGTTGCCGCAGGGCTGACCCTCTTGAATAGAGGGTCGGTCCACACGTGCGTGCGACAGCGAGGGGGGTCCGTGGTGGACGTTACGTTCGCCACCCCCGCTGTCGCGGCACGTGCCCGGGCGTGGAGGGTGATGTCGGAGGTGGAGACTCTCTCGGACCATAAATATATACGGTTCGAGATCTCCACCTCCGACATCCAAGGGAGGCGCGTGGTGCGTGCGGACCTCCCGCGCTGGTCGATCAGTCGCCTCGACGCCGAACTGGCAGTTGAGGCGGCGATCGTCCAGTCGTGGTCGGCCGCGCCCACGCACCCGGAGGTGGACGTCGCGGCGTGCCACTTCCGGGAGGCGGTGACGGCGGTGTGCGACGCCGCCATGCCCAGGTCCCGGCGCCTCCCAGGCCGCCGGGAGGTGTATTGGTGGAGCTCGGAGATCGCTGATCTCCGAGCTGCCTGCTCGGCGGCACGGCGGCTCTACGCCCGTTGCAGGAGGCGGCGTCACGGCCGGACCGATGAGGAGCTGTCAGCCGAAGAACTGACAGCTGAGTGCCGGCTGTACAGCTCCTACCGTGACGCAAAGGAGGAGCTGCAGCTGGCCATCGGTCGGGCCAAAACGAGGGCCTGGGATGAGGCTCTGGAGGGCCTCGACAGGGACCCATGGGGGCGTCCGTATAGAGCGGCCCGGAAAAAGTTCCGGGGCCAGACGCCCCCGATAGCAGAGTCCCTGGAGCCGGAGCTTCTGGGTCGGGTGTTGGGGGGTCTCTTCCCCGACATTGACCCCCACCACGCCCCGCCCACAATGACAGCGCCGTCCTTCCTCCCCGAGGAGTTGGACCCGGCCTCCATCCCCCTCGTGACAGAGGTGGAGATGGAGGTTGCCGTCGGCCGCCTACGCGGCAAGAGGACGGCACCGGGTCCTGACGGGATCCCCAAGCGGGTCCTGAGGATCGCCTTGGGGGAGATGGGTATCCAGCTTCGGGAACTGTTCGACGTATGTCTCACGTCAGGACGGTTCCCGAAGCTGTGGAAGGACGGCAAGTTGTGCCTGTTGCGGAAGGAGGGTCGAGCCGTAGACTCGCCTTCCGCATACAGGCCAATAGTGCTGCTGGATGACACGGGGAAGCTACTGGAGAGAGTAGTCGCTTCCCGTGTCATCCGGCACCTAGAGGGGACTGGGCCTGGGCTGTCACAGGCCCAGTATGGGTTCAGAGCGGGGCGGTCTACAATAGACGCCCTGCTCTGGCTCAAGGGGTGGACGCAGGAGGCGGTCCACGAGGGGGACAAGGCGTTGGCAGTCTCGCTTGACATAGCCAACGCCTTCAACAGCCTGCCGCACGGGACGATACGGGAGGCGCTCCTCTATCATGGAGTGCCTCTGTATCTGCGGAGGCTGTTGGCGGACTACCTCCAGGACCGCGAGGTCCTGGTGGAAGGACGCGACGGCTTGAGACACCGTCGCGTCGTCCGCGGGGTTCCACAGGGGTCGGTGCTGGGGCCGCTCCTGTGGAACATAGGCTACGACTGGGTGCTCCGCGGCACGCTTCCCGCAAATATGCGGGTGGCGTGTTACGCGGATGACACCCTGGTCGTAGCCAGGGGGAGGGACCTCGGGGAGGCGATGCGGCTAGCCACGGTGGGCACCACCATCGTGGTCGGCCGCATACGCTCCCTGGGACTGGAGGTAGCCCTCTCCAAGACCGAGGCCCTGTTGTTCCATGGGCCTCGGGGGGGACCCCCTCCAGGAACGAGGATAGTTCTGGACGGGGTCCTGGTCCGGGTTGGGACCCAAATGAAATATTTGGGTCTCATCCTGGACGGGAGGTGGACTTTTGGGGCCCATTTCACCCAGCTGGCCCCAAGAGTCCTGGGAGCCGCGGCCGCTTTAGGGAGGCTGCTGCCCAACGTGGGTGGCCCGAGCGCCACATGTCGCCGGCTGTACTCCGGAGTTATCCGGAGTATGGCCCTGTACGGGGCACCGGTCTGGGTGGACGCCCTCAGTCGCGGGAATATGACCCTGCTGCGACGTCCGCAGCGGGTCATCGCGACGAGGGCGATCCGTGGATACCGGACGGTGTCCTGGACGGCAGCGTGCGTGCTGGCCGGTGATCCCCCCTGGGCTCTCCAAGCGGAGATCCTCGCCGAAGTGTATCACTACATAGCGGCGAGGAGATCCGACGGGGAGTACCCAGTGTGGGAGGAGGTCGCGCGCATGCGGCGACTGGCGCGGGCCGCCTTGTTGCGGCGGTGGGCGGAGGACCTGGCTCCACCGGTCCCTGGTCAGTGGACGGTGGAGGCCATTAGACCGGTCCTCCGGAGGTGGGTGCGGCGGCGGTTCGGGTCGCTGACCTTCCGATTGGTGCAGGTGCTTTCCGGGCATGGATGCTTCGGAAAGTATCTGCACCAGATCGCGAGGCGGGAGGCGACCCCGGCCTGCCACGAATGTGGGGCGCCGGAGGATACGGCGCTCCATACGCTGGAGGTGTGTGCCGCGTGGGGTCCCATGCGACACACACTTTCAGCGATCCTGGGCCGGGACCTCTCTCTGCCGAGCGTGGTAAATGCCATGCTCGGCGGCGAGAGGGAGTGGCAGGCGATGGTCTCCTTCTGCGAGGAGGTCATGACGCAGAAGGAGGCCGCTGAGCGGGTCAGAGAGGATGACGCCCGATCTGACCCGCTCCGGCGCAGACGTCGCGGGGGACGAAGGGGGCGGTTCGCCCGCCTCCTTCATCCTCCGTAGTGGGGTCACTGGTGGAGAGTCGGGGGACTCTCTGCCGGCTGGCACGACCCCACACGTCTGAGGGGTAACCTTGGGTGAGAAGGTTACCCCTCCCTGAGGCCGAGGCCCGGACCGGTTCCCGGGCCGCCCGCCGGGACGAGATGGTGAATGCGAAAGCGACCCCATCTCGTCCCACCATGGCGGTGGACTGCTCACCGGGGGGGTTTTTAGTGGGTTCGAGCCCCACATACCCCCTTCCGTCACCCCCATGGCGGAAGGGAAATGCGGTGGGCATTTTCCCCCCCACAAAAAAAAAAAAAAAAAAAAAAAAAAAAAAAGGTTAGGTTGGGGTCCTCCTTTGGCTGCAGATAGGAAAAAGGACGCACAGACTGCTGCAACTATAACTGCAGTAGTCGTCCCGAAACCTCCAAAGGGGAAGAACAAGAAGGGTGCTGAAAATCGCATACCCGCCCAAAGTGTGCCTCGTGATCTCCCACCAGCTTCTGAGACCTTGAACGTAGGCTGGACTACGGTGGGTAAACTAGGGAAGAAAAAGAAAGCGACGTCCTCACAGCCAACAGACGCAGTGCTACCGGTCAACGCAGTGAAGTTAAAACGCCACACCCCTCCAGTAAAGTTGCGAGCTCCTCGTACTGCAGCAGTTGTAATTACGCTGCAATCGGGAGCCAAGGAGAATGGTGTAACGTATGCGAAGGTGTTAGAGGAAGCCAAGGCAAAAGTGGACCTTAACAGCTGTGGTATCACAAGCCTGCGTTTCCGAAAAGCCGCCACAGGAGCCCGCATCCTTGAGGTTGCAGCGGGAGACACGAGTGCTGAAAAGGCGGACTCTCTAGCCCAGAAGCTTAGGGAAGCCCTGAGTGAAGATTTGGCAAAAGTGTCTAGGCCCACCAAATGCGCCGAGTTTAGGGTCATAGGTTTGGACGACTCGGTGTCTAAAGAAGACATTATTGCTGCTGTGGCACAGCGCGGAGGTTGTCCTGAAGACCAAATCAAGTCTGGCGAAGTCAAACGATCCTTGCAAGGCACTGGTGTAGCATTCGTGAAATGCCCAGTGGCCGCTGCCAAGAAACTGGCAGCACAAGGCCGCCTACTTGTCGGCTGGGTTTCAGCGCGCATTGAAATGCTGCAGCCAAGACCCTTAAGATGTTATCGGTGCCTGCAAACGGGACACGTACGCGCCCAGTGCACAGAAGAAATTGACCGCAGCGAAGAGTGCTACCGGTGTGGCCAAAATGGTCACAAGTCATCTGAGTGTTCAGCCCAGCCAAAGTGCTCACTATGTGCGTTGGCAAACAAGCCATCAGCTCACAAACTGGGAAGTAAGGTGTGTGCCCCTCCTAAGACAAGGAGACGACGGGCTGGGAAAGCTGCAATTTCTTCAGCTGCAACGATGACAGCTTCCAGCTGCCCCTCGACACAGGAGGGGGATGAGGCGGTAGAAATGGATGTCGTTTAGGATGGCCTTACGATTTCTACAGGGAAATCTCAACCACTCCGCCAGGGCTCAAGATCTCATGACCCAGAGCATGGCGGAGTGGTTGATTGATATAGCAGTAATCTCTGAGCCTTACTTTGTCCCTCCCAGGGATAACTGGGTTAGTGATATGGAAGGGCTCGTAAGTATAGTTTCTCGAGATACCGCTTTTGATAGAGTCTCGAAGGGAAAGGGATTCGTCGCGGCTCTTGTGGGGGGAGTGATGGTGGTGGCAGTGTATTTCTCGCCGAATAGGGTCCTCGCTGAGTTCGAGAGTTTTCTCGTCGAAGTGGGGGCCCTGGTCAGGCGAACTCACCCGATCCCGGTTATCGTATTAGGAGACCTAAATGCCAAATCAGCGGCCTGGGGATCTCCTGTTACAAATGTGCGCGGGGACACGTTAGAGGAGTGGCTTCTCACCATCGGTCTCTCAGTCATGAATCGAGGATCGGAGTTCACTTGTGTGCGGCAGCAGGGCGGATCCATAGTGGACGTAACCTTTGCAAGCGCAAACCTTTCGAGCCGGATTCGTGACTGGAAGGTCGAGGTGGAGTTGGAAACGCTCTCTGACCACCGTTACATCCGTTTTGAGGTCGCCTTACTATCGGTCCCTCCGAGTAGGCGAGTCAATACACGCGATGACAGTCCGAAATGGGCATTGAAGCGCTTGGACCGAGATCTACTGGAGGAGGCCTCCTTGGTCCAAGACTGGGCTTCCACGCCGAATAGTCAGGAGGAAATAAACATCGAGGAGGAAGCAGAGTGGTTCCAGCAAGCAATGACCCACATCTGTGACGCGGCGATGCCCAGAGTAGGACCTCACACTGCCAAGCGCCAAGTCTATTGGTGGTCGGCGGAGCTAATGGAGCTACGAGTAGCGTGTGTTGTGGCCAGACGTCTGTACACTAGACACCGCCGAAGACGACGCCGGGACCAAGATGTAGAGGTGCAACTCTACGCATCGTACAAAGACGCAAAAGCATCCCTTCAGCTAGCCATCATCAAGGCGAAGAGTCAAGCACGTGACGAATTGATGGAGACTCTTAACCGAGACCCGTGGGGGCGACCCTACAGAATGGTTAGGGGCAAACTTCGTCCGTGGGCGCCACCACTGACGCAGAGTCTAGAGCCTCTGCTCTTGAATAGAGTAGTGTCTGCCTTATTTCCCACAAGAGATGAGCACACACCTCCAGCCATGGCTCCGCCCAGCGAGGAGATTGAAGTGATTGCCGATGTACCGGAAGTGGAAGAGGTCGAGCTGAGAGGAGCGGTTCTGCGACTCAGAGCTAAGAACACGGCACCAGGCCCTGATGGCATCCCTGGTCGAGCATGGGTGCTAGCCATGAAGACTTTGGGGCCTCGGTTGCGCGGCCTTTTTGACGCTTGTTTGGAACAGGGACGATTTCCTACGCAATGGAAGATAGGGAATCTGGTACTGTTGAAGAAAGAAGGACGTCCCGCTGACACTCCTTCAGCTTACCGCCCCATCGTTCTTCTGGATGAGGTTGGTAAGTTGTTTGAGCGTATAATTGCTGATCGCCTGATAGGACACATGAATTGCTTGGGTCCGAACCTGGATGATAATCAGTTCGGTTTTCGAAGGGGAAGATCGACAGTCGGTGCCATCCTGCGAGTTAAGGAGATGGCGGAGGAGGCAGTGTCTAAAGGAGAGGTTGTCTTGGCGGTGTCTCTAGACATCGCCAACGCTTTTAATACTCTGCCCTGGAGTTGTATCAGAGAAGCTTTGAGATACCATCGGGTGCCCTGTTACTTACGTAACATAATTGGAGACTACCTTGCTTCTCGATTTGTATCGTTTAAAGGGCAAGATGGTTGGAGTCAGCACAGAATGTCGTGCGGTGTTCCACAGGGGTCGGTCCTTGGGCCGCTCCTGTGGAATATTGGTTATGATTGGGTGCTACGGGGCTCCCTAATTAGAGGAATCCAAGTCACGTGTTATGCCGATGATACTCTTGTCACTGCGAGAGGAAAAACACACAGGGAGGCAGCAATTCTTGCTACGGCGGGTGTGGCACAAGTGGTCGACAGGATAAAACGACTTGGGCTTGAAGTGGCTCTAAACAAGTCCGAAGCCCTATACTTCTACGGGCCGCGGAATAAGCCCCCGGTTGGATCTCACATAGTGGTGGGCGGGGTCCGCATCGGTGTCGAGTCTACGATGAAATACTTGGGACTCATCCTCGACAGCCGATGGGACTTCAATTCCCATTTTAGGCACCTAGTGCCTAAACTTATGAGGACAGCGGCAGCACTTGGAGGACTACTGCCTAATATCAGAGGGGCTAAAGTGGGTTGTCGGCGGCTCTATCTAGGAGTCGTCCGCTCCATGGCTATGTACGGGGCTCCTGTGTGGGCCGAGACTCTTAACAATCGTAACATCGCTCTACTGCGTCAACCACAGAGAGCGTTGGCGATAAGAGTCATTCGGGGATACCGCACTATCTCATTTGAAGCAGCGTGCGTTTTGGCGGGCTCATTGCCATGGGATCTAGACGCAAGGGGTCTCGCTGAAATCCACATTTGGCGCGAAGAGGAATTAGTGCAAGGTCAGCGACCTGCTCCACGAGAGATAGAGGGAAAAAGACTTGAAATCTATAACGTACTCGTAGAGGAATGGCTCAGGAGATTGGCGCAGCCAAGCGCTGGTCTCAGGACAATAGGGGCGATCAGGCCAGTCCTGAAGGAATGGCTCACAAGGGAGCATGGGTCGATGACCTTCCGATTGACGCAGGTACTTTCGGGCCACGGTTGTTTCTCGAAATACTTGTGTCGAATTGGAAGGGAATCGACATCTGCTTGTCACCATTGTGACCATAATGAAGACACGGCGCAGCATACATTGGAAGACTGTCCAGCCTGGGCCGTCCAACGACAGGAGCTCGCCAGTATTGTTGGAAATATTCTCTCACTTCAAGCTTTAGTTGAGGCTATGGTTGGGAGTGAGGATACCTGGAGAGCCGGTATTGCCTTTTGCGAAGAAGTTCTGTCGCAAAAGGAAGCTGCTGAAAGGGAACGGGAGACCCACTCCAACAACCCTATTCGCAGCAGGAGAATCGGGCGTCGGAGGAGAAACCTCCACGCTCTTAGACCACCATAGAATGGCTTAGGCGGCAGCACGGGGGAGTGCTGCCGACCACTGTGAAGCCCTGAGAGGGCGCGCGTGGAGGTTCCGCGCGCCTCTCACACTGAGATGAGTCGAGGCTCATGCTTTGAGCCAACGTCGTTGGGGCTATGGAAGAGTGCGAAAGCGTACCCACGGCCCTGACAGATGGCGTTAAGAAGGAACCCCGTGGGGTTTTAGCCGGTAAGAGTCCGGCATAACCCTTTGCCTCCCCCAGGCAAAGGGTATCCATGAGGATTTCCCCACGCAAAAAAAAAAAAAAAAAAAAGGTTAGGTTGGGGTGCCATGTCGGTCAACCTTCTCGTGTGCCTGTGGGCTCTGGTCGCTTATGGATCAGACGGATCCGGGGTGAACAGAAGCCTATGGGACGGTGCGCCTCGTTTAAGCTCGACAATAACTTCTCATACGTGGGATCTTATTGTCGAGCAACTAATGGACCGACCGGGGGGGCCCCTTCGCGTGTCCCTATGAGCCGCATGGGGCACAGCGGATGGGGCAGCATGGTGGGCTCGTGGAGGAGCACCATGGGAGGGCCGGGGCGGTGTATGCTGCTCCGGTGGGAGGGGGCGCCCTTTTTAGGGCGCGGACGAGGGCTTGGCGGGGCCCGGTGGGGTCCCGTCTTGCGGGGTGGGTGTGCCCTTTTCAGGGCGCACCGTGGGAGGGCCGGGGCGGCTTTTGCTGCTCTGGTCGGCTTGCGCGTCCCAATGATCTTCGAGGCTATACCGGCAGGGCTTCCCATACCGGTCAGGCTTGGAGTGAGGGACAGCGTAAGTTGGAGGGGGCGCCCTTTTAAGGGCGCGGACGTGGGGTCGGCGTGGCCCTTTATGGGCCCGTTTGACGGAGTGTGCCCTTTTCAGGGCGCACTGTGAAGGGAAGGCCGGGACGGCTTTTGCTGTTCTGGTCGGCTTGCGCGTTCCAATGATCTTCGAGGCTATACCGGCAGGGCTTCCCATACCGGTCAGGCTTGGAGTGAGGGACAGCGTAAGTTGGAGGGGGCGCCCTTTTCAGGGCGCGGATGAGGTCTTGCGCGTCCCAATGATCTTCGAGGCTATACCGGCAGGGCTTCCCATACCGGTCAGGCTTGGAGTGAGGGACAGCGTAAGTTGGAGGGGGCGCCCTTTTCAGGGCGCGGATGAGGGCTTGCGCGTCCCAATGATCTTCGAGGCTATACCGGCAGGGCTTCCCATACCGGTCAGGCTTGGAGTGAGGGACAGCGTAAGTTGGAGGGGGCGCCCTTTTCAGGGCGCGGATGAGGGCTTGCGCGTCTCAATGATCTTCGAGGCTATACCGGCAGGGCTTCCCATACCGGTCAGGCTCGTAGTGAGGGACAGCGTAAGTTGGAGGGGGCGCCCTTTTCAGGGCGCGGACCCAATGATCTTCGAGGCTATACCGGCAGGGTTTCCCATACCGGGCAGGCTTGGAGTGAGGGACAGCGTAAGTTGGAGGGGGCGCCCTTTTCAGGGCGCGAGTGTGGGGTCACTGGCGGAGTCGGGGGACTCCGCCGGCTTGCACGGCCCCACACATGGCCGGGGCCCGGGTGGTTCCTGGGCCACCCGTCGGGGTAAGATGGTGAATGCTAACGCGACCCCATCTTGCCCCACTACGGCGGGCGACGTTAACCAGGGGGGTTTTAGTGGGTTAAAGTCCCACATACCCCCTTTCGCCACCCCCGTGGCGGAAGGGGGATGCGTGGCATTTCCCCCCTTAAAAAAAAAAAAAAAAAAAAAAAAAAAAAAAGGTTAGGTATTAGGTGGGAGGGGCGCCATGTCGGTCAACCTTCTCGTGTGCCTGTGGGCTCTGGTCGCTTATGGATCAGACGGATCCGGGGTGAACAGAAGCCTATGGGACGGTGCGCCTCGTTAAGCTCGACAATAACTTCTCATACGTGGGATCTTATTGTCGAGCAACTAATGGACCGACCGGAGGGGCCCCTCCGCGTGTCCCTATGAGCCGCATGGGGCACAGCGGATGGGGCAGCATGGTGGGCTCGTGGAGGAGCACCATGGGAGGGCCGGGGCGGTGTACGCTGCTCCGGTGGGAGGGGGCGCCCTTTTAAGGGCGCGGACGAGGGCTTGGCGGGGCCCGATGTGGTCCCGTCTTGCGGGGTGGGTGTGCCCTTTTCAGGGCGCACCGTGGAGGGAGGGCCGGGGCGGCTTTCGCTGCTCTGGTCGGCTTGCGCGTCCCAATGATCTTCGAGGCTATACCGGCAGGGCTACCCATACCGGTCAGGCTCGGAGTGAGGGACAGCGTAAGTTGGAGGGGGCGCCCTTTTCAGGGCGCGGACGTGGGGTCGGCGTGGCCCTTTATGGGCCCGTTTGACGGAGTGTGCCCTTTTCAGGGCGCACTGTGGAAGGAGGGCCGGGGCGGCTTTCGCTGCTCTGGTCGGCTTATGCGTCCCAATGATCTTCGAGGCTATACCGGCAGGGCTTCCCATACCGGTCAGGCTTGGAGTGAGGGACAGCGTAAGTTGGAGGGGGCGCCCTTTTCAGGGCGCGGATGAGGGCTTGCGCGTCCCAATGATCTTCGAGGCTATACCGGCAGGGCTTCCCATACCGGTCAGGCTCGGAGTGAGGGACAGCGTAAGTTGGAGGGGGTGCCCTTTTCAGGGCGCGGATGAGGGCTTGCGCGTCCCAATGATCTTCGAGGCTATACCGGCAGGGCTTCCCATACCGGTCAGGCTCGGAGTGAGGGACAGCGTAAGTTGGAGGGGGCGCCCTTTTCAGGGCGCGAATGAGGGCTTGCGCGTCCCAATGATCTTCGAGGCTATACCGGCAGGGCTTCCCATACCGGTCAGGCTCGGAGTGAGGGACAGCGTAAGTTGGAGGGGGCGCCCTTTTCAGGGCGCGGATGAGGGCTTGCGCGTCCCAATGATCTTCGAGGCTATACCGGCAGGGTTTCCCATACCGGGCAGGCTTGGAGTGAGGGACAGCGTAAGTTGGAGGGGGCGCCCTTTTCAGGGCGCGAGTGTGGGGTCACTGGCGGAGTCGGGGGACTCCGCCGGCTTGCACGGCCCCACACATGGCCGGGGCCCGGGTGGTTCCTGGGCCACCCGTCGGGGTAAGATGGTGAATGCTAACGCGACCCCATCTTGCCCCACTACGGCGGGCGACGTTAACCAGGGGGGTTTTAGTGGGTTAGAGTCCCACATACCCCCTTTCGCCACCCCCGTGGCGGAAGGGGGATGCGTGGCATTTCCCCCCTTCAAAAAAAAAAAAAAAAAAAAAAAAAAAAAAAAAAAAAAAAAAAAAAAAAAGGTATTAGGTGGGAGGGAGGTTTTTCGTTGGATGTGTTTCGGTTTGTGATTGGCGTTTTTGTAGTTTTTGAGGGTTTTTAGTTTGTTTGGGGAGTTTGTGTTTGTTGTGGGGTCACGGAGGGTTTCGGCATGCCGGGGCCTTTGCGTGACGTGGCGGGGAGGTTCTTAAAAGGCCCTTCTCAGGGCCCCTCCTCGCGGGAGAAGGCGGAATCGGACGCTGGGTCCGAGGATGCGTTGGTGACGGGGGTCGGTGCTCCGCCCCAAAAAGGCCCTTCTCAGGGCCCCTCTCAGGAGGAAGGGGTGGACTCCGACGTGTCGGAGAGCTATTTGGGAGGGTTGGCTCTGAAGCGGCCGTCTTCCTCGTTCTTCGTGCCCGGGTATTTGGACTCGGACACGGAGACCGAGGGGACAGCGGCCGCCAAGGTCAGCTCGGCGAAGAGGGGAGGGAGGAGGTCTGCCAAAGCGGGCCCCTCGTCAAGAGAGGATTTCCTCAAACCTGGTTTGGGGGAGCTCCTGCAAAGCAGGCCTTATGGGAAGGCGCGTTCCGCTGCTGTCCCTGACGTCGCGACGACCGGTAGCGATACCGACGTCTCCGCGATGGTCGGGGATATCAGCGCGCTTAACGCGCAGCAGTTGAGGGCGCATGCGGGCGAGAAGCTCGCCTGCATTTTGGAGGTTGCTCGGAAGTCCGGCAACCTCAAAGGCGAGTTTGTCGCCCGCCTGAAAGGGTCAGCGTCTGGCCTGCGAGAGGTGGTGGACGCCCTCGCGGACCGTAGTGAGGCGGAGGAGACGCGACGACTAAGGGCGGATAACGGCCGCCTGCGCCTTGAGACGGAGGCGCTGAAGGCTGAGGTGAAGTCGCTTCGTCGCGGCTTCACCGAAGCGAAGTCGCAGGCCGCCGCCGCCACCACTGCCGCTGCTGTGGCAGGGCCGCTGGCGGCCCCCGTCGTTGTGGGGGCAGACCTGGTGGAGGAGCTGAAGCGCTCCTTGACCACCACATTCGGGACGATGCTGAACGCCCGAATCGCGGGGATAGAGGAGCGCCTCTTGCCGGCTCCGGTGGTCCGCCCGCCACTAAGGGCAGACTCTGGGAGGGCTGCGGTGCCACCCAAGCCGACGCCACAGCGGGCCTCTGCCCCTGCCCCCAAAGCGGGCAAGCGCGCTGCCCCCTCGGTGGCACCAGTGGCGGGTCCCTCGAGGGAGGCTGCACCTGTCGCCGTTCCCCAGGTGAAGGAAACTTGGGCGACGGTGACGAAGAAGGGCAAGGGAAAGGGGAAGAAATCCTCCCCCCCCTCTGCACCCGTGACTGCCCCAGCGGCTCGTCCCGCCACTGCTGCCCCGAAGCTGACGGCGGCGCTGAAGCCCCCAAAGTCCGCGGCTGTCGTGCTGTCGCTGCAGCCCGCGGCCGCGGATAAGGGGGTGACCTATAGCGCTGTCCTCCGGATGGCCCAGGACAAGGTCAATCTCCAAGAGCTGGGGATTGACCGTGTCCAGTTTCGGCAGACGGCCACGGGAGCCAGGATGCTGGAGATTCCTGGCTCCCAAAACGGGGAGAAGGCCGACAGGCTCGCGGAGAAGCTCCGCGATGTCCTGTCGGAGGTGGCCAGCGTCACCAGGCCCGTCAAGTCGACGGACCTCCGCATCACGGGTCTGGACGACGCGGCCACGAAGGAGAAGGTGGCCGCGGCGGTTGCCGAGGCGGGCCGCTGTGACGTGCGGCTCGTCAAGGCCGGAGAGATCCGTTTCGGCTTCGGCGGCACCGGCTCCACCCTTGTGTCCTGCCCGATTTCGGCAGCCAAAGTGCTGCTGGAAAAGGGCAGGCTGCTGGTCGGGTGGAGCTCGGCACGAGTGGTGTCACTTGGGGCGCGTCCCATGCGCTGTTACAGGTGCATGGGGCTGGGACACACTCGCCCCCAGTGCCCCGCAGCGGCGGACAGAGGGGACCTGTGCTTCCGGTGTGGAGGCGCAGGTCACCGAGCGGCCACCTGCGGGAGGGCCGAGCCGCGATGCGCGATATGCGCCGAGTCGGGCAGGCCCTCCGGGCATGTAATGGGGGGACGCAGCTGCGTTCCCCCGAAGACAAAGGGTAAAGCCGCCGGGGCCCGGACCGCCCCTGCCGCCCCTGAGGGAGCTCGCCAAGTGGCGAGTGAGGTGGTTGAGATGTCAGACTGATGGATCAAGTCGGGCATCTCAACCTCCTCCAGACGAACCTCAACCACTGCGCCAGGGCTCAGGATCTGCTTATGCAGTCCCTGGCGCAGTGGGAAATTGATGTGGCGGTCGCCGCGGAGCCGTACCACGTTCCCCCCCAACACCCGTGTTGGGCTGGGGACCTGGGCGACTCCGTGGCCATTGTGGGAAAGGGGAGTGGCGGCCCCCCCCTCTCAGTCGAAGAGAGGGGTTCGGGGTACGTGGTGGCCAAGTGGGGGGAGTATGCGGTCGTCGGCGCATACTTCTCCCCCAATAGAACCGCTGCGGAGCTGGAGGTCTTTATGGACCTCCTGGCCGCAGCGGTGCGAAGGCAGGCGCCACGTCAGGTCCTCGTTATGGGGGACCTGAACGCCAAGGCCCGGGACTGGGGCAACCCCACTACTGACTCTCGAGGGGAGATAGTCAGGGAGTGGGCGGTTGCCGCAGGGCTGACCCTCTTGAATAGAGGGTCGGTCCACACGTGCGTGCGACAGCGAGGGGGGTCCGTGGTGGACGTTACGTTCGCCACCCCCGCTGTCGCGGCACGTGCCCGGGCGTGGAGGGTGATGTCGGAGGTGGAGACTCTCTCGGACCATAAATATATACGGTTCGAGATCTCCACCTCCGACATCCAAGGGAGGCGCGTGGTGCGTGCGGACCTCCCGCGCTGGTCGATCAGTCGCCTCGACGCCGAACTGGCAGTTGAGGCGGCGATCGTCCAGTCGTGGTCGGCCGCGCCCACGCACCCGGAGGTGGACGTCGCGGCGTGCCACTTCCGGGAGGCGGTGACGGCGGTGTGCGACGCCGCCATGCCCAGGTCCCGGCGCCTCCCAGGTCGCCGGGAGGTGTATTGGTGGAGCTCGGAGATCGCTGATCTCCGAGCTGCCTGCTCGGCGGCACGGCGGCTCTACGCCCGTTGCAGGAGGCGGCGTCACGGCCGGACCGATGAGGAGCTGTCAGCCGAAGAGCTGACAGCTGAGTGCCGGCTGTACAGCTCCTACCGTGACGCAAAGGAGGAGCTGCAGCTGGCCATCGGTCGGGCCAAAACGAGGGCCTGGGATGAGGCTCTGGAGGGCCTCGACAGGGACCCATGGGGGCGTCCGTATAGAGCGGCCCGGAAAAAGTTCCGGGGCCAGACGCCCCCGATAGCAGAGTCCCTGGAGCCGGAGCTTCTGGGTCGGGTGTTGGGGGGTCTCTTCCCCGACATTGACCCCCACCACGCCCCGCCCACAATGACAGCGCCGTCCTTCCTCCCCGAGGAGTTGGACCCGGCCTCCATCCCCGGGAGAAGCTCGACAATAACTTCTCATACGTGGGATCTTATTGTCGAGTAACTAATGGACCGACCGGGGGGGCCCCTTCGCGTGTCCCTATGAGCCGCATGGGGCACAGCGGATGGGGCAGCATGGTGGGCTCGTGGAGGAGCACCATGGGAGGGCCGGGGCGGTGTATGCTGCTCCGGTGGGAGGGGGCGCCCTTTTTAGGGCGCGGACGAGGGCTTGGCGGGGCCCGGTGTGGTCCCGTCTTGCGGGGTGGGTGTGCCCTTTTCAGGGCGCACCGTGGGAGGGCCGGGGCGGCTTTTGCTGCTCTGGTCGGCTTGCGCGTCCCAATGATCTTCGAGGCTATACCGGCAGGGCTTCCCATACCGGTCAGGCTTGGAGTGAGGGACAGCGTAAGTTGGAGGGGGCGCCCTTTTAAGGGCGCGGACGTGGGGTCGGCGTGGCCCTTTATGGGCCCGTTTGACGGAGTGTGCCCTTTTCAGGGCGCACTGTGAAGGGAAGGCCGGGACGGCTTTTGCTGTTCTGGTCGGCTTGCGCGTTCCAATGATCTTCGAGGCTATACCGGCAGGGCTTCCCATACCGGTCAGGCTTGGAGTGAGGGACAGCGTAAGTTGGAGGGGGCGCCCTTTTCAGGGCGCGGATGAGGTCTTGCGCGTTCCAATGATCTTCGAGGCTATACCGGCAGGGCTTCCCATACCGGTCAGGCTTGGAGTGAGGGACAGCGTAAGTTGGAGGGGGCGCCCTTTTCAGGGCGCGGATGAGGTCTTGCGCGTCCCAATGATCTTCGAGGCTATACCGGCAGGGCTTCCCATACCGGTCAGGCTTGGAGTGAGGGACAGCGTAAGTTGGAGGGGGCGCCCTTTTCAGGGCGCGGATGAGGGCTTGCGCGTCCCAATGATCTTCGAGGCTATACCGGCAGGGTTTCCCATACCGGGCAGGCTTGGAGTGAGGGACAGCGTAAGTTGGAGGGGGCGCCCTTTTCAGGGCGCGGATGAGGGCTTGCGCGTCCCAATGATCTTCGAGGCTATACCGGCAGGGCTTCCCATACCGGTCAGGCTTGGAGTGAGGGACAGCGTAAGTTGGAGGGGGCGCCCTTTTCAGGGCGCGGATGAGGGCTTGCGCGTCTCAATGATCTTCGAGGCTATACCGGCAGGGCTTCCCATACCGGTCAGGCTCGGAGTGAGGGACAGCGTAAGTTGGAGGGGGCGCCCTTTTCAGGGCGCGGATGAGGGCTTGCGCGTCCCAATGATCTTCGAGGCTATACCGGCAGGGTTTCCCATACCGGGCAGGCTTGGAGTGAGGGACAGCGTAAGTTGGAGGGGGCGCCCTTTTCAGGGCGCGAGTGTGGGGTCACTGGCGGAGTCGGGGGACTCCGCCGGCTTGCACGGCCCCACACATGGCCGGGGCCCGGGTGGTTCCTGGGCCACCCGTCGGGGTAAGATGGTGAATGCTAACGCGACCCCATCTTGCCCCACTACGGCGGGCGACGTCAACCAGGGGGGTTTTAGTGGGTTAGAGTCCCACATACCCCCTTTCGCCACCCCCGTGGTGGAAGGGGGATGCGTGGCATTTCCCCCCTTCAAAAAAAAAAAAAAAAAAAAAAAAAAAAAAAAAAAAAAAAAAAAAAAAGGGGGTCCACGGACCTGCTGGGTTGTCCCAGTGGGCGGAGAGGTGTACTCCGACGTGGCGCGTCCCCCGGGGGGCGGATAGGGGCACGGCTGCTATTTACGATACTTACCACTACCGGTAGGTACCGTAAATAGGAGTTACCGGTTTACCGGCGCGGACCAAACACTGGGGGGGGATTAGGGGAAGGCCCCATTAAATGGGGCAAGCATGGTGAGCTCGAGGAGGAGCACCATAGGAGGTCAAGGGTGGCTTCTGCTACTCAGGTGGACTTGCGTTTCCCAATGATCTCCAAGGCTATGCCGGCAGGGCTACCCATACCGGACAGGCTTGGAGTGAGGGACCAGCGCAAGTGTGAACCCGGCGGGGCCCTTTATGGGCCTGTCTGGCGGGCTGGGTGCGCCCTTTTCAGGGCGCACTGTCAGGGGAGCTCACCCCTGTAAAAAGAGACGACGATGTGGAGCATCGGAGTTAAGAAAACATGGAACCAAGTAGTTGTGAAAATGGTCCCCAGGTGGGTCCCCGAAAGGGGGAATCCCACCCCTCTGCTTCGGCGGAGGGCTGCCCCTCGTACTCTGGGGGGGGCGACAACTGCTTCGTAGGCCGGCATTCCGCGCGCCTTCGTAAACACGACCCTGGCTTTTCTGGTAAATCGGACTCTGAGATTGCATGCGATTTGGATTCTGTTGATTTGGAGGTGGAAGCGCGCGCCCTGAAGGCGCGCGCCAACACTATTGACCTTGGCTTAGCAAAGGAATTAAGAGTGGTGGTGGAGCGCCTGTCGGACTCAGACACCGACAGGAGCATGGAGACTGTTACGTCCGGGAATGTGTCGGACGACGACCGCCGAGCTTGGCGGAAGAGACCGGGCTCGCTGCAGGGTTTGAGTGAGCCTGACTCGGATGCTGATGTTAATGTTGTGGAAGGAACACCGTCACCCAAGGTGACAAAATCGGTGAAGGGCAGAGGCCGCCCGCCCACTACTGGGCAGTACGTCGGCCTGGCGAAGGCAAAGCAGATGTTCCACGCTGCTATGCGTGAAGAGTTTCTCCTCGACGCTGCTGAAGAGGTGACGCAAGCTGTGGAGAAAACTAGACGCACGAGAGTGACGCGCCCGTCGTGTATGACTGGACTGTTGGCGGGTGAGGTTGACGATCAACTGGCGTCGTCCCTCAATAAACAAGTGCTGGATTGCGTGGACATAATCAAAACGGTGTCCCGCAAGTCAAAACATCTGAGTGGTCCGTTTCAGAAGTCCCTCAATGAGGCCACTCAGTACATTGTAGAGGCGGTGGAGGTGCTCCGTAAGCGCTCCATCTCGGAAGAGACGGCTAAATTGCAGGCGGACAACGCTCGCCTGCAAGCTGAGCTCGGTGCACTCCGTAAGGAGTTTGCAGAGTTAAGGGCGGAGATGCGACAGGCCCGACCTGCGACGGAGCCTCGAGGCGGAGCTGGACAGCTGGACGTTGAAGGGCTGTCACGCGTCATCATGGTACAGGTCGGGACCATGTTGAATGCCAGGCTGGAAGCTCTCGAGGGGAGACTTCTACCAGAGGCACGTCTGCGGCCCCCTCTGGCTGCGGATAGAGCTCGTGAGCGAAGAGCTGAAGCTGTGCCCGAGCATGTGGAGCCTTCGATGGCACCAGAGAGTTTGCCCACGCCAGAAGCCTCCACATCTTTTCAGACCTCAGATGGCCCTGCCCCTAAGCCCCGCAAGGGGAAGAAAGCGAAGAAGGGGAGTCTGGCAGCTGAGGAGGCGGCCTTAGGGAGGGAGCCTCGCTCACTGCCTCCAGCATCCACTCCTGTGGGAGGAGCGTGGAAAACAGTGGGCAAAGCGAACAAAAAACAGGCGGCAAAACGGACGGATGTTAAGGTGGTTGAGAATACCGCGCCCGAGAACCCTGTGCCAAAGAAAATGGCGCAACAGTCGGGTTCAAAGGTGAAACTCCGTTCCCCTCGCTCAGCGGCTATCACGCTTACGCTGCAGCCCGATGCCGAGGAGAAAGGAGTGACGTACGCGTCGCTTCTAACGGAGGCCAAGAAGCGCATCGATCTCAAGAGCATCGGTATCGATCAGTTGCGTTTCAGGACGGCGGTAACAGGTGCCCGGATGCTGGAGGTTCCCGGTGACAAGGGTGCTGAAAAAGCAGACTCCCTGGCGGAAAAACTTAGAGAGGTCCTTAGCGCCGACGTGGTGCGGGTGCAACGCCCGGTGAGGCGCACAGATATACGAGTCACGGAGCTTGACGATTCCGTGACTGCAGCTGAGGTTGCGTTGGCCGTGGCTAATGAGGGTGGCTGCTCTGCTGGTGCCATCAAATTTGGCGTTATATGCCCCCGCGGCTCGCTGTGGCTGAGCTGCCCTGTAGAAGCTGCCAAAAAGGTGGTGGGAGTCAATCGACTGAAGGTGGGCTGGGTCTCAGCACGTGTGGTGCTGCTTGACCCAAAACCTCTAAGGTGCTACCGATGCCTAGAGGTTGGCCACGTTGGGAGCATGTGCACCGTTGAGGGAAACCACAACGGTCTCTGCTTCCGATGTGGAAAACCCGACCATAGGGCGCGGGATTGCCAAGCTGATCCGCATTGCGCTGTTTGCGCTGCGGTTGGTAAGCCTGCGGGGCATAGAGTGGGTGGAAAAGGATGTCCCGATGTCAAGGGACACAACGCGAGCCGAAGAGGCCGCAAAAGAAGGGGAAAGACGAAAAAAGGCCCCAAAGCCTCTGAGCCGTCCCAGCGCCAAACTGCTGTGGAAGGTCCCATGGACACTGCTACTTAGGTAGCGGTGTTCCATGAAGTCATAGACAAATGTCTGAAGTGGATCTGTGGGCAACGGATCGGGGGGTCTGTTGCCTACGCTAGAGATCAGAAGCGTGAAGGCACCCCTTGTGTTCGGGGTGCCTTCAGCAAGAGGATTGGAGGATAACCTCCTTGAGTTGGGTCCGTAAGGGCAAACGCTGACGGAGTTGCGGAAGTCTTGCTTTAGCGTTCCCGTAACCCCGTCTTAAGCGAAGAGGAGGAACACCCCAGGGGTTTTAGTCGGTATCAGGAGTCCGACATAACCTCTCAGCCCCCCCGGGTTGAGTGGTATCCATAAAGGATTTCCCCTGGGTAACAAAAAAAAAAAAAAAAAAAAGGTTAGGTTGGGGGTGCCATGTCGGTCAACCTTCTCGTGTGCCTGTGGGCTCTGGTCACTTATGGATCAGACGGATCCGGGGTGAACAGAAGCCTATGGGACGGTGCGCCTCGTTTAAGCTCGACAATAACTTCTCATACGTGGGATCTTATTGTCGAGCAACTAATGGACCGACCGGGGGGGCCCCTTCGCGTGTCCCTATGAGCCGCATGGGGCACAGCGGATGGGGCAGCATGGTGGGCTCGTGGAGGAGCACCATGGGAGGGCCGGGGCGGTGTAGGCTGCTCCGGTGGGAGGGGGCGCCCCTTTTTAGGGCGCGGACGAGGGCTTGGCGGGGCCCGGTGTGGTCCCGTCTTGCGGGGTGGGTGTGCCCTTTTCAGGGCGCACCGTGGGAGGGCCGGGGCGGCTTTTGCTGCTCTGGTCGGCTTGCGCGTCCCAATGATCTTCGAGGCTATACCGGCAGGGCTTCCCATACCGGTCAGGCTTGGAGTGAGGGACAGCGTAAGTTGGAGGGGGCGCCCTTTTAAGGGCGCGGACGTGGGGTCGGCGTGGCCCTTTATGGGCCCGTTTGACGGAGTGTGCCCTTTTCAGGGCGCACTGTGAAGGGAAGGCCGGGACGGCTTTTGCTGTTCTGGTCGGCTTGCGCGTTCCAATGATCTTCGAGGCTATACCGGCAGGGCTTCCCATACCGGTCAGGCTTGGAGTGAGGGACAGCGTAAGTTGGAGGGGGCGCCCTTTTCAGGGCGCGGATGAGGTCTTGCGCGTCCCAATGATCTTCGAGGCTATACCGGCAGGGCTTCCCATACCGGTCAGGCTTGGAGTTAGGGACTGCGTAAGTTGGAGGGGGCGCCCTTTTCAGGGCGCGGATGAGGGCTTGCGCGTCTCAATGATCTTCGAGGCTATACCGGCAGGGCTTCCCATACCGGTCAGGCTCGGAGTGAGGGACAGCGTAAGTTGGAGGGGGCGCCCTTTTCAGGGCGCGGATGAGGGCTTGCGCGTCCCAATGATCTTCGAGGCTATACCGGCAGGGTTTCCCATACCGGGCAGGCTTGGAGGGAGGGACAGCGTAAGTTGGAGGGGGCGCCCTTTTCAGGGCGCGGATGAGGGCTTGCGCGTCCCAATGATCTTCGAGGCTATACCGGCAGGGTTTCCCATACCGGGCAGGCTTGGAGTGAGGGACAGCGTAAGTTGGAGGTGGCGCCCTTTTCAGGGCGCGAGTGTGGGGTCACTGGCGGAGAACGGGGGATTCCGCCGGCTTGCACGGCCCCACACATGGCCGGGGCCCGGGTGGTTCCTGGGCCACCCGTCGGGGTAAGATGGTGAATGCTAACGCGACCCCATCTTGCCCCACTACGGCGGGCGACGTTAACCAGGGGGGTTTTAGTGGGTTAGAGTCCCACATACCCCCTTTCGCCACCCCCGTGGCGGAAGGGGGATGCGTGGCATTTCCCCCCTTCAAAAAAAAAAAAAAAAAAAAAAAAAAAAAAAAAAAAAAAAAAAAAAAAAAAAAAGGTTAGGTTAGGTTAGGTTCCACGGACCTGGAGTGATCGCGGGAGTTTTGAGTTGTTGGCGCTTTGGAAGTTTGGAGGGTTTTTGTTTTTCGTTGTCTGTTGTTTGTTGTGGGGTCACGGAGGGTTTCGGCATGCCGGGGCCTTTGCGTGACGCGGCGGGGAGGTTTTTAAAAGGCCCTTCTCAGGGCCCCTCCTCGCGGGCGGAAGTGGAGTCGGACGTGGAGGTCGGCTCGATGGATGTTGGGACGCGGAGTTCTTTACCCGATCAAGGCCCTTCTCAGGGCCCCTCCCAGGAGGAACGGGTAGAGTCCGACGCGTCGGGGTGTGTGGTGGGCGGGTTAGCCCGGAAGCGGCCGTCCACCTCGTTCTTCGTGCCCGGGTACGCTTATGCAGGCTCGGACACGGAGACCGAGGGGACGGCTTCTGCGAAGGTTAGCACCGCCAGGAGAGGTCGCAAGAAGACCTCCAAGGCGGGACCCTCGTCCACCAGGGAGGACTTTTTGAGGACTCTTTCGGTGGACGGAGGGTTGGAGGGTGTCCTGCTCAGCAGGCCTTATGGGAAGGGGCGGGCCGCTGCTGTCTCTGACACCGCGGTGACGGGCACCGGTAGTGAAACCGATGTCGCCGCGATGTCTGGAGACTCCAGCGCGCTCAACGCCCAACAGTTGAGGGCGCAGGCGGGCGAAAAGCTCGCCTGCATTTTAGAGGTTGCCAGGAAGTCTGGCAACCTAAAGGGCGAATATGTCGCCCGTCTGAAGGGTTCCGCAGCCGGCCTGCGAGAGGTGGTGGACGCCCTCGCGGACCGGAGTGAGGCGGAAGAGACACGGCGGCTGAGGGCGGAGAACAGCCGCTTGCTCTTGCAGACGGAAGCGCTAAGGGCGGAGGTGAAGTCGTTGCGTCGCGGCTTCACCGAAGCGAAGACGGAGGCCGCCGCTGCGACCACTGCCGCCGCTGTTGCTGCCGCGACAGGGACACAGGTGGCCCCCGTCGTTGTAGGGGCGGACTTGGTAGAGGAGCTGAGGCGCTCCCTGACCTCGACGTTCGGGACGATGCTGAACGCCCGAATTGCGGGGATCGAGGAGCGCCTTCTACCGGCCCCGGTAGTTCGCCCACCACTAAGGGCAGACGCTGGGAGGGCTGTGGTGGCTACCGTGCCGCCCAAGCCGACGCCGCAGCGGGTCCCTGCCCCTGCTTCCAAAGCAGGCAAGCGGGTTGCCCCTTCGGTGGCACCAGTGGCTGGTCCCTCGAGTGAGGCTGCCCCCGTCGTCGCCGTTCCCCAGGTTAAGGAAACCTGGGCGACGGTGACAAAGAAGGGTAAGGGGAAGGGGAAGAAATCCTCCCCCCCCTCTGCAACTGTGACTGCAGCAGCGGCTCGTCCCGCCGCTGCTGCCCCGAAGCCGACGGTGGCGCTAAAGCCCCCAAAGTCCGCGGCTGTCGTGTTGTCGTTGCAGCCTGCGGCCGCGGATAAGGGGGTGACGTATAGCGCCATCCTCAAGGTGGCCCAGGAGAAGGTCAATCTCCAGGAGCTGGGGATTGACCAACTCCGTTTCCGACAGACGGCCACGGGAGCCAGGATGCTGGAAATTCCTGGCTCCCAAAATGGGGAAAAAGCCGACAGGCTCGCGGAGAAACTCCGCGATGTCCTGTCGGAGGTGGCTAGTGTCACCAGACCCGTGAAGTCGACGGACCTCCGCATCACGGGTCTGGACGACGCGGCCACGAAGGAGAAGGTGGCAACGGCGGTTGCCGAGGCGGGCCGCTGTGACGTGCGGCTCGTAAAGGCCGGAGAGATCCGCTCCGGCTTTGGTGGCACCGGCTCCACCCTTGTGTCCTGCCCGATCCCGGCAGCCAAAGTGCTGCTGGAAAAGGGTAGGCTATTGATCGGGTGGAGCTCGGTACGTGTGGTTTCGCTGGGGGCGCGTCCCATGCGCTGCTATAGGTGCATGGGTCTGGGGCACACTCGCCCCCAGTGCCCCGCAGCGGCGGACAGAGGGGACCTGTGCTTCCGGTGTGGAGGCGCAGGTCACAAGGCGGCCACCTGCGGGAGGGCCGAGCCGCGCTGCGCTATATGCGCCGAGTCCGGCAGGCCCTCCGGGCATGTAATGGGGGGACGCAGCTGCGTTCCCCCGAAGACGAAGGGCAAAGCCGCCGGGGCCCGGACCGCCCCTGCCGCCCCTGAGGTAGCTCGCCGAGTGGCGAGCGAGGAGGTTGAGATGGCTGACTGATGGATCAAGTCGGTCAACTCAACCTCCTCCAGACGAACCTCAACCACTGCGCCAGGGCTCAGGATCTGCTCATGCAGTCCCTGGCGCAGTGGGAAATTGATGTGGTGGTCGCCGCGGAGCCGTACCACGTTCCCCCCCAACACCCGTGTTGGGCTGGGGACCTGGACGACTCTGTGGCCATTGTGGGAAAGGGGAGTGGCGGCCCCCCCCTCTCAGTCGAAGAGAGGGGTTCGGGGTACGTGGTGGCCAAGTGGGGGGAGTATGCGGTCGTCGGCGCATACTTCTCCCCCAATAGAACCGCTGCGGAACTGGAGGTCTTTATGGACCTCCTGGCCGCAGCGGTGCGAAGGCAGGCGCCACGTCAGGTCCTCGTTATGGGGGACCTGAACGCCAAGGCCCGGGACTGGGGCAACCCCACTACTGACTCTCGAGGGGAGATAGTCAGGGAGTGGGCGGTTGCCGCAGGGCTGACCCTCTTGAATAGAGGGTCGGTCCACACGTGCGTGCGACAGCGAGGGGGGTCCGTGGTGGACGTTACGTTCGCCACCCCCGCTGTCGCGGCACGTGCCCGGGCGTGGAGGGTGATGTCGGAGGTGGAGACTCTCTCGGACCATAAATATATACGGTTCGAGATCTCCACCTCCGACATCCAAGGGAGGGGCGTGGTGGGTGCGGACCTCCCGCGCTGGTCGATCAGTCGCCTCGACGCCGAACTGGCAGTTGAGGCGGCGATCGTCCAGTCGTGGTCGGCCGCGCCCACGCACCCGGAAGTGGACGTCGCGGCGTGCCACTTCCGGGAGGCGGTGACGGCGGTCTGCGACGCCGCCATGCCCCGGTCCCGGCGCCTCCCCGGCCGCCGCGAGGTGTACTGGTGGAGCTCGGAGATCGCTGATCTCCGAGCTGCCTGCTCGGCAGCGCGGCGGCCGTACGCCCGCTGGAGGAGGCGGCGTCACGGCCGCACCGACGAGGAGCTGTCAGCTGGGGAGCTGGCAGCTGAGTGCCGGCTGTACAGCTCCTACCGTGACGCAAAGGAGGAGCTGCAGCTGGCCATCGGTCGGGCCAAAACGAGGGCCTGGGATGAGGCTCTGGAGGGCCTCGACAGGGACCCATGGGGGCGTCCGTATAGAGCGGCCCGGAAAAAGTTCCGGGGCCAGACGCCCCCGATAGCAGAGTCCCTGGAGCCGGAGCTTCTGGGTCGGGTGTTGGGGGGTCTCTTCCCCGACGTGGACCCCCACCACGCCCCGCCCACAATGACAGCGCCGTCCTTCCTCCCCGAGGAGTTGGACCCGGCCTCCATCCCCCTCGTGACAGAGGTGGAGATGGAGGTTGCCGTCGGCCGCCTACGCGGCAAGAGGACGGCACCGGGTTCTGACGGGATCCCAAAGCGGGTCCTGAGGATCGCCTTGGGGGAGATGGGTATCCAGCTTCGGGAACTGTTCGACGTATGTCTCACGTCAGGACGGTTCCCGAAGCTGTGGAAGGACGGCAAGTTGTGCCTGTTGCGGAAGGAGGGTCGAGCCGTAGACTCGCCTTCCGCATACAGGCCAATAGTGCTGCTGGATGACACGGGGAAGCTACTGGAGAGAGTAGTCGCTTCCCGTGTCATCCGGCACCTAGAGGGGACTGGGCCTGGGCTGTCACAGGCCCAGTATGGGTTCAGAGCGGGGCGGTCTACAATAGACGCCCTGCTCTGGCTCAAGGGGTGGACGCAGGAGGCGGTCCACGAGGGGGACAAGGCGTTGGCAGTCTCGCTTGACATAGCCAACGCCTTCAACAGCCTGCCGCACGGGACGATACGGGAGGCGCTCCTCTATCATGGAGTGCCTCTGTATCTGCGGAGGCTGTTGGCGGACTACCTCCAGGACCGCGAGGTCCTGGTGGAAGGACGTGACGGCTTGAGACACCGTCGCGTCGTCCGCGGGGTTCCACAGGGGTCGGTGCTGGGGCCGCTCCTGTGGAACATAGGCTACGACTGGGTGCTCCGCGGCACGCTTCCCGCAAATATGCGGGTGGCGTGTTACGCGGATGACACCCTGGTCGTAGCCAGGGGGAGGGACCTCGGGGAGGCGATGCGGCTAGCCACGGTGGGCACCACCATCGTGGTCGGCCGCATACGCTCCCTGGGACTGGAGGTAGCCCTCTCCAAGACCGAGGCCCTGCTGTTCCATGGGCCTCGGGGGGGACCCCCTCCAGGAACGAGGATAGTTCTGGACGGGGTCCTGGTCCGGGTTGGGACCCAGATGAAATATTTGGGTCTCATCCTGGACGGGAGGTGGACTTTTGGGGCCCATTTTACCCAGCTGGCCCCAAGAGTCCTAGGAGCCGCGGCCGCATTAGGGAGGCTGCTGCCCAACGTGGGTGGCCCGAGCGCCACATGTCGCCGGCTGTACTCCGGAGTTATCCGGAGTATGGCCCTGTACGGGGCACCGGTCTGGGTGGACGCCCTCAGTCGCGGGAACATGACCCTGCTGCGACGTCCGCAGCGGGTCATCGCGACGAGGGCGATCCGCGGATACCGGACGGTGTCCTGGACGGCAGCGTGCGTGCTGGCCGGTGATCCCCCCTGGGCTCTCCAAGCGGAGATCCTCGCCGAAGTGTATCACTACATAGCGGCGAGGAGATCCGACGGGGAGTACCCAGTGTGGGAGGAGGTCGCGCGCATGCGGCGACTGGCGCGGGCCGCCTTGTTGCGGCGGTGGGCGGAGGACCTGGCTCCACCGGTCCCTGGTCAGTGGACGGTGGAGGCCATCAGACCGGTCCTCCGGAGGTGGGTGCGGCGGCGGTTCGGGTCGCTGACCTTCCGATTGGTGCAGGTGCTTTCCGGGCATGGATGCTTCGGAAAGTATCTGCACCAGATCGCGAGGAGGGAGGCGACCCCGGCCTGCCACGAATGTGGGGCGCCGGAGGATACGGCGCTCCATACGCTGGAGGTGTGTGCCGCGTGGGGTCCCATGCGACACACACTTTCAGCGATCCTGGGCCGGGACCTCTCTCTGCCGAGCGTGGTAAGTGCCATGCTCGGCGGCGAGAGGGAGTGGCAGGCGATGGTCTCCTTCTGCGAGGAGGTCATGACGCAGAAGGAGGCCGCTGAGCGGGTCAGAGAGGATGACGCCCGATCTGACCCGCTCCGGCGCAGACGTCGCGGGGGACGAAGGGGGCGGTTCGCCCGCCTCCTTCATCCTCCGTAGTGGGGTCACTGGTGGAGAGTCGGGGGACTCTCTGCCGGCTGGCACGACCCCACACGTCTGAGGGGTAACCTTGGGTGAGAAGGTTACCCCTCCCTGAGGCCGAGGCCCGGACCGGTTCCCGGGCCGCCCGCCGGGACGAGATGGTGAATGCGAAAGCGACCCCATCTCGTCCCACCATGGCGGTGGACTGCTCACCGGGGGGGTTTTTAGTGGGTTCGAGCCCCACATACCCCCTTCCGTCACCCCCATGGCGGAAGGGAAATGCGGTGGGCATTTTCCCCCCCAAAAAAAAAAAAAAAAAAAAAAAAAAAGGTTCCACGGACCTGCTGGGTTGTCCCAGTGGGCGGAGAGGTGTACTCCGACGTGGCGCGTCCCCCGGGGGGCGGATAGGGGCACGGCTTCTATTTACGATACTTACCATTACCGGTAGGTACCGTAAATAGGAGTTACCGGTTTACCGGCGCGGACCAAACACTGGGGGGAAAGGGGAAGGGCCCAGTGGAAGGGGCGAGCATGGTGGGCTCGAGTAGGAGCACCATGGGAGGGCCGGGGTGGCTTCGGCTGCTCTGGTGTGCTTGCGTTTCCCAATGATCTCCAAGGCTATGCCGGCAGGGCTACCCATACCGGACAGGCTTGGAGGGAGGGAACAGCGCAAGTTGGAGCTCGGCGAGGCTCTTTATGGGCTTGTCTAGCGGGCTGGGTGTGCCCTTTTCATGGCGCACTGTCAGGGGAGCTCACCCCTGAAAAAAGAGACGACGATGTGGAGCATCGGAGTTAAGAAAACATGGAACCAAGTAGTTGTGAAAATGGTCCCCAGGTGGGTCCCCGAAAGGGGGAATCCCACCCCTCTGCTTCGGCGGAGGGCTGCCCCTCGTACTCTGGGGGGGGCGACAACTGCTTCGTAGGCCGGCATTCCGCTCGCCTTCGTAAACACGACCCTGGCTTTTCTTGTAAATCGGACTCTGAGATTGCATGCGATTTGGATTCTGTTGATTTGGAGGTGGAAGCGCGCGCCCTGAAGGCGCGCGCCAACACTATTGACCTTGGCTTAGCAAAGGAATTAAGAGTTGTGGTGGAGCGCCTGTCGGACTCAGACACCGACAGGAGCATGGAGACTGTTACGTCCGGGAATGTGTCGGACGACGACCGCCGAGCTTGGCGGAAGAGACCGGGCTCGCTGCAGGGTTTGAGTGAGCCTGACTCGGATGCTGATGTTAATGTTGTGGAGGGAACACCGTCACCCAAGGTGACAAAATCGATGAAGGGCAGAGGCCGCCCGCCCACTACTGGGCAGTACGTTGGCCTGGCGAAGGCAAAGCAGATGTTCCACGCTGCTATGCGTGAAGAGTTTCTCCTCGACGCTGCTGAAGAGGTGACGCAAGCTGTGGAGAAAACTAGACGCACGAGAGTGACGCGCCCATCGTGTATGACTGGGCTGTTGGCGGGTGAGGTTGACGATCAACTGGCGTCGTCCCTCAATAAACAAGTGCTGGATTGCGTGGATATAATTAAAACGGTGTCCCGCAAGTCAAAACATCTGAGTGGTCCGTTTCAGAAGTCCCTCAATGAGGCCACTCAGTACATTGTGGAGGCGGTGGAGGTGCTCCGTAAGCGCTCCATCTCGGAAGAGACGGCTAAATTGCAGGCGGACAACGCTCGCCTGCAAGCTGAGCTCGGTGCACTCCGTAAGGAGTTTGCAGAGTTAAGGGCGGAGATGCGACAGGCCCGACCTGCGACGGAGCCTCGAGGCGGAGCTGGACAGCTAGATGTCGAAGGGCTATCACGCGCCATCATGGTACAGGTTGGGACCATGTTGAATGCCAGGCTGGAAGCTCTCGAGGGGAGACTTCTACCAGAGGCACGTCTGCGGCCCCCTCTGGCTGCGGATAGAGCTCGTGAGCGAAGAGCTGAGGCTATGTCCGTGCATGTGGAGCCTTCGATGGCACCAGAGAGTTTGCCCACGCCTGAAGCCTCCACATTTCAGACCTCAGATGGCCCTGCCCCTAAGCCCCGCAAGGGGAAGAAAGCGAAGAAGGGGAGTCTGGCAGCTGAGGAGGCGGCCTTAGGGCGGGAGCCTCGCTCACTGCCTCCAGCATCCACTCCTGTGGGAGAAGCGTGGAAAACAGTGGGCAAAGCGAACAAAAAACAGGCGGCAAAACGGACGGATGTTAAGGTGGTTGAGAATACCGCGCCTGAGAACCCTGTGCCAAAGAAAATGGCGCAACAGTTGGGTTCAAAGGTGAAACTCCGTTCCCCTCGCTCAGCGGCTATCACGCTTACGCTGCAGCCCGATGCCGAGGAGAAAGGTGTGACGTACGCGTCGCTTCTAACGGAGGCCAAGAAGCGCATCGATCTCAAGAGCATCGGTATCGATCAGTTGCGTTTCAGGACGGCGCTAACAGGTGCCCGGATGCTGGAGGTTCCCGGTGACAAGGGTGCTGAAAAAGCAGACTCCCTGGCGGAAAAACTTAGAGAGGTCCTTAGCGCCGACGTGGTGCGGGTGCAACGACCGGTGAGGCGCACAGATATACGAGTCACGGAGCTTGACGATTCCGTGACTGCAGCTGAGGTTGCGTTGGCCGTGGCTAATGAGGGTGGCTGCTCTGCTGGCGCCATCAAATTTGGCGTTATATGTCCCCGCGGCTCGCTGTGGCTGAGCTGCCCTGTAGAGGCTGCCAAAAAGGTGGTGGGAGTCAATCGACTGAAGGTGGGCTGGGTCTCAGCACGTGTGGTGCTGCTTGACCCAAAACCTTTAAGGTGCTACCGATGCCTAGAGGTTGGCCACGTTGGGAGCATGTGCACCGTTGAGGGAAACCACAACGGTCTCTGCTTCCAATGTGGAAAACCCGACCATAGGGCGCGGGATTGCCAAGCTGAGCCGCATTGCGCTGTTTGCGCTGCGGCTGGTAGGCCTGCGGGGCATAGAGTGGGTGGAAAAGGATGTCCCGATGTCAAGGGACACAACGCGAGCCGAAGAGGCCGTAAAAGAAGGGGAAAGACTAAAAAAGGCCCCAAAGCCTCTGAGCCGTCCCAGCGCCAAACTGCTGTGGAAGGTCCCATGGACACTGCTACTTAGGTAGCGGTGTTCCATGTAGTCATAGACAAATGTCAGAAGTGGATCTGTGGGCAACGGATCGGGGGGTCTGTTGCCTACACTAGAGATCAGAAGCGTGAAGGCACCCCTTGTGTTCGGGGTGCCTTCAGCAAGAGGATTGGAGGATAACCTCCTTGAGTTGGGTCCGTAAGGGCAAACGCTGACGGAGTTGCGGAAGTTTTGCTTTAGCGTTCCCGTAACCCCGTCTTAAGCGAAGAGAAGGAACACCCCAGGGGTTTTAGTCGGTATCAGGAGTCCGACATAACCTCTCAGCCCCCCCGGGTTGAGTGGTATCCATAAAGGATTTCCCCTGGGTAACAAAAAAAAAAAAAAAAGGTTAGGTTAGGTTAGGTTAGGTTAGGTTAGGTTAGGTTAGGTTCCACGGACCTGCTGGGTTGTCCCAGTGGGCGGAGAGGTGTACTCCGACGTGGCGCGTCCCCCGGGAGGCGGATAGGGGCACGGCTTCTATTTATGATACCTACCATTACCGGTAGGTACCGTAAATAGGAGTTACCGGTTTACCGGCGCGGACCAAACACTGGGGGGGAAAGGGGAAGGGCCCAGTGGAAGGGGCGAACATGGTGGGCTCGAGGAGGAGCACCATGGGAGGGCCGGGGTGGCTTCGGCTGCTCTGGTGTGCTTGCGTTTCCCAATGATCTCCAAGGCTATGCCGGCAGGGCTACCCATACCGGACAGGCTTGGAGGGAGGGACTAACGCAAGTTGGAGGGGGCGCCCTTGTTAGGGCGTGTTTCCGTTTTTCGGAAACGTGAGGCGGACCCCAATCCTAAGTTTCGATGCTCGGCGATAGGATGAATGGCTGCAGGGGTAATGCAGTCCCTAGAGCATCAACCCAACCCAGGCTGTCGAGCCTTTAAACTGACAAAACAAAACTATGGCGGATTGCAATAAAAACTTACTACCCCAGGTGGGTACCGTCAGCTCTGCTGGCGGAGAATCCCACCCTCCTTCAGGAGGCAGCCCCTCGTATTCTGGGGGGGGCAGCAACCGCTTTGAGAGCCTCGGCTCTCACACCGACGACAATTTTGGCATGAACTTGGACACCGATTTAAATGTACATTTGGACTTGACGAAGGAACCGCGAGTGGTTCTTACCCGCTGTGATGTGACGAAAGGTAGCGAGGAGGATCTGTTTATTGCTTCGGCAAAAATGGCGAATCTCTCGGATACAGACTCGGACGTGAGTCTCAGGACGGTGACCTCTCGAGGCCTCTCGCCCGAGGGGGGCCGGTTCTGGAGGAAGCGCCTTTGGGACGAGGCTGGCTCGGATAATGGCGATGACAATGTTACGCCGCCTAAGGCGTCAACAACGAGGGGGCGAGGTCGGCCCCCTACTATTGGAAAGTATGTAGGTTTGGCTAAGGCCAAGGCTGATTTGAATGCAGCCAAAAACGCAGAACTTCGGTTGGAGGCCGAAAGAGAGTTGGCGGCCGAAACGAAGCGGAAAAGAGAGGCTAGAGCTGCCTTTTTCCGCAAATCTCCGGACGTGACAGTGGCGAAATTGGTCGAGGATGACCCAGGATCAATGGACTTAGTTAGGCTGGTACTGGATTCTGTGGAGACGGTACAAAAGGTAGCCACAACATCTGGCAATTTGAAAGGGACATACGTCCGAGCCCTGAAGGAGGCGGCGGAAACAATTAAAGTTTCCTTCGCAGAGATGCGGTCCCGTACAATTACGGAGGAGGTCGCTAGACTAGAGGCGGCCAACGCACGGCTTGCGGGTGAGCTAGAAGAGGTCCGCAGGGAGATGGCCCGAATGCGGTTGCTCTCACAAAAGCAAAACCCTGCCCCAGCGTCGGCCCCAAATCTCGATGAGATTGCTCGCGCAGTTATGGTCGAATGTGGGGCCATGATGAACGCGAGGCTCGAGGGGCTGGAGGATCGGTTGCTGCCGGAAAAGCGTCTTCGCCCACCGCTCGCTGCGGATAACGCTAAAGGGCAAAATGTCGTTGAGCCTGCTCCAAGAACAGCTCAGACCAAGGAGGGGGCCCAAGTAGCACCAAAACCGCAAAAGGGCAAAAAAGGGGTAAACAGGGCTCAAGAGGATTCTTCCCTGAAGGAACATCGGGTTCTCCCACCGACACCCGAGGCCATGGATAGAGGTTGGTCCAAGGTCGTGAAGAAAGGCTCCAAGAAGAAATCTGGCGCTGTTCAGAGCAGCCAACCCGAACGGCCACAACTGGTTAAAAAGCCAGCTAGGCAAGCGGCGACAGTGCAACCAGCGAGGCAACCAGCCAAGCTACGTCCACCTCGCTCAGCGGCAGTTGTAGTCACACTTCAACCTGGAGCTGAGGAGAGAGGTGTTACGTATGGAAAGGTGCTCGCCGAGGCCAAGGAGAAAATTGATTTGTCTGGCCTTGGGATTTCAGCCCTCCGCTTCCGACGAGCAGCTACTGGAGCACGCATACTGGAGGTGCCAGGTGCGACGAGTGGGGACAAGGCCGACAAACTAGCCGATAAATTGAGGGAGTCCCTTAAGGCTGAAGACATAAGAGTCTCTAGGCCAATAAAGTGCGCGGAAGTTCGCATTTCTGGCCTGGATGACTCTGTCTGCACTGAAGAAGTTGCTAATGCAGTCGCACGAGTTGGTGGGTGCCCAGTAGAAGCAGTGAAGCCCGGTGAAATACGTCGGGACTCTTCGGGGCTTGGCACAGTTTGGGTGCGTTGTCCTGTTACAGCAGCCAGGAAACTGTCGGACAGCGGTCGACTTCTCGTGGGATGGGTTGCGGCGCAGGTTAGAGTTCTGCAGCCACGAGTCATGCGATGCTTCAGGTGCCTGGAAGGGGGACATGTTAGAGCCCAGTGTACTGCGGAGGTCGATCGCAGCACTGAGTGCTACCGCTGTGGTCAGCCTGGACACAAAGCTAGTGAGTGCACTGCTGCTGCTGCTCACTGCTCACTATGTGCGGCTGCAAAGAAGCCTGCAGGGCATAGAATGGGCAGTAAAGCATGTGCAGCTCCATCAAGCAGCAAAAAGAAGGGGAAAGCGGCGATTGGGGCTAAAGCCCCCACGCAGCGGGCCATCCCTCCCACTAACACCAGGGAAGAGGAGGTACCAATGGACACGCATTAGTATGGCCCTACAGTTCCTACAGGTGAACATCAACCACTCTGCCAGGGCTCAGGATCTCTTGATCCAGAGCATGGCGGAGTGGTTGATAAATATTGCTGTTGTTGCGGAGCCCTATTTTATACCTCCGGGGCACCACTGGGTGGCAGACGAGGATGAGCTAGTGGCCATCGTCTCCCGAAATGGCGCCCCTCCATTTGATAATGTCATCAAAGGTCGGGGATACGTGGCGGCACTCCACGGAGGCATTTTTGTTGTGGGTGCCTATTTTTCGCCCAACAGAGTCCTTGCTGAGTTCGAGTTGTTTCTCGTGGAAGTAGGGGCTCTAGTCGGGCGAAGTCATCTCAACCCTGTGCTCGTTCTGGGAGACTTTAATGCCAAGTCTCCGGTATGGGGGTCGCCGGCTACAAACGCACGTGGTGAGGCGCTGGAGGAGTGGGTTGTGTCGACTGGTCTCTCGCTGCTCAATCAGGGATCAGTGAACACGTGCGTGCGACCACAAGGCGAGTCCATTGTGGATCTATCTCTCGCCAGTCCGGAGTTGGTGCATCGGGTTCAAGGCTGGAAAGTGTTGGTGGATGTGGAAACGCTGTCGGACCACCGGTACATCAGGTTCGATGTCTCCGCTCTGCCAACTGCCCCTAACGCTTCGGCAAGAACTCTGCCCCACGAGGACAGCTTGCGATGGGCATTGAAGCGCCTAGACAAAGACGCACTGGAGGAAGCTTCTCTCGTTCAAGCCTGGGTCTCAGCGCCAAGTAATACTGAAGAGGCCGATATAAATGAGGAAGTCGAATGGTTCCGAGGGGCTATGACGCATATTTGTGATGCTTCGATGCCCCGGATCGGAACACATGCTCCTAAACGTCAGGTATATTGGTGGTCAGCGGAGATCGCGCTTTTACGTTCTGCATGCGTGATGAGCAGACGTCAATATACCAGACAAAGGAGAAGGAGACATCGTGATGAAGTCCAGATAACGCGGATGTATGCTGCGTATAAGGAGGCTAAGGAGACCCTGCAGCTGGCCATTGCTAGAGCCAAAACCCAGGCTAGGGAGGAGCTCCTGGCGACCCTGAACCGGGATCCCTGGGGCCGGCCTTACAGGATGGTGCGAGGGAAACTCCGCCCCTGGGCCCCCCCACTGACTGAGACTCTCGAGCCGCAGCTACTAGAGGGGGTAGTTTCAGCTTTATTCCCTGATAGGGAAGAGCATTTACCACCGTCGATGGTACCGCCAGATGCGGAGGAGAGTGACTCTGAAGCCGAAGTGCCGGAATTGGCTGAGGTGGAGATGAGGGTTGCGGTTCGTCGGCTGCAAGCCAAAAATACGGCCCCGGGTCCCGATGGAATTCCTGGTCGTGCCTGGGTTTTGGCCCTTAAGGCTGGTTTGGGGCCCAGACTCTTTACCTTATTTGAGGCGTGCCTCCAACAAGGGCGGTTCCCAACGCGGTGGAAGACGGGCCGGCTAGTCTTACTACGGAAGGAAGGACGACCGCCGGATTCCCCATCTGCCTACCGACCCATTGTGTTGCTGGATGAGGTGGGGAAGCTCCTTGAGAGGGTCATTGCCGGTCGCCTCCTTGGACACCTGAGCTCGGTTGGTCCTGATCTGGACGATAACCAGTTTGGCTTTCGTAGGGGGCGGTCGACAATCGGCGCAATCTTACGAGTGAAGACCCTGGCGGAAGAGGCAGTCTCACGAGGCGAGGTGGTTTTGGCGGTGTCTCTCGACATCTCCAATGCCTTTAACACCTTACCCTGGAGCTGCATCAAAGAAGCGCTCAGGTACCACCAAGTGCCCCGATACCTACGTCGCATAGTCTCTGACTATTTTGCGGATAGGTATGTGACTTGTCGGGGGCGGGATAGCTTGTGCCGGTACAGAATGTCGTGCGGTGTTCCACAGGGATCGGTCCTTGGACCACTCCTGTGGAACATCGGCTACGACTGGGTGTTGAGAGGTAGCACATTGCCTGGCATTAGGTTGACCTGCTACGCTGATGATACCTTGGTCACAGCAAGTGGGAGGAGCTACCGGGATGCAGCCCTTCTTGCCACTGCAGGTGTGGCTCAGGTGGTTGCCAGAATAAGGCAATTGGGGCTTCAGGTGGCCTTGAATAAATCTGAGGCTCTGTGTTTTCACGGGCCGAGGAAAGCGCCGCCGGCAGGATCCCACATTGTGGTGGGTGGAGTTCACATCGGTGTCGAGTCGACGATGAAGTATCTGGGACTCGTCCTCGATAGCCGATGGAACTTCAACGCTCACTTTCAGCGCCTGGCGCCGAAACTGATGCGTGCGGCGGCCGCTCTCGGAGGACTACTGCCAAACCTTGGTGGAGCAAACGTGGGCTGCCGGCGACTCTATATGGGTGTCGTGCGCTCCATGGCGCTGTATGGAGCTCCGGTGTGGGCTAGCGGCCTAAGCCGCCAGAACATTATTCTGCTGCGGAAGCCGCAAAGAGCGATGGCCATACGGGTGATCCGGGGATACCGCACAGTGTCCTTTGAGGCGGCATGTTTGCTGGCAGGGTCACCACCCTGGGACCTGGACGCAGAAGCCCTCGCTTCTATACACTTCTGGCGCGAGGAAATGTTAGTTCAGGGTGAACGACCGGCCCCGAGAGAGGTAGAAGGGCACAGGATGGAGCTTCGAGAAGTTCTCCTAGAGAAGTGGCAGGAGAGACTGGACCAGCCAAGTGCCGGAATTCGAACAGTCGAGGCGGTCCGTCCGGTGCTCCAGCACTGGATAGATAGGGAGCATGGCACCGTTACCTTCCGGTTGGCACAGGTGCTTTCAGGACATGGGTGTTTTGGGAAATACCTGTGCCGAATCGGAAGAGAACCATCATCAAGGTGTCACCACTGCGATGGTTGCCCCGAGGAGACGGCGCAGCATACGCTGGAGCTGTGCCCCGCCTGGGCTGAAGAGCGCCGTGTCCTAAGTGACGTGGTGGGCCACGACCTCTCGCTCACGGCCGTAGTTCGCGCTATGGTCGAGAGTGAAAGGTCATGGAAGGTGGTTTTGACCTTCTGCGAGGCAGTGATGCTGCAGAAGGAAGCGGCGGAGAGGGTCAGGGAGGCGGAAGCCACTCTCCCGACTCGTCGCAGGAGAACTGGGCGAAGAAGGAGGGCGTATGCCGACCTTCATCCCCCATAAAAAGGGTCTATGGACAACGGGCTTGGGGAGGTCCGTAGTCCGCCATAGATAGGCCCGAGATGGCGGCGCACGTGTTCTGCGCGCGCCTCTCTTAGAAGGCATGTTGATAAAGAGATGTTGACCACTTAAGTGGACTGACGCCACTGGGGTCGCGGAAGAATACTTCGGTGTGCCCGCGTCCCCCGGATTTTGGCGTGAGTTGGAACACCGTGGGGTTTTAGCCGGTAAGAGTCCGGCATAACCCTTCGCCTTCCCCAGGGCAAAGGGTATCCATGAGGATTTCCCCACGTAAAAAAAAAAAAAAAAGGTTAGGTTAGGTTAGGTTAGGTTAGGTTAGGTTAGGTTAGGTTAGGTTAGGTTCCACGGACCTGCTGGGTTGTCCCAGTGGGCGGAGAGGTGTACTCCGACGTGGCGCGTCCCCCGGGAGGCGGATAGGGGCACGGCTTCTATTTATGATATCTACCATTACCGGTAGGTACCGTAAATAGGAGTTACCGGTTTACCGGCGCGGACCAAACACTGGGGGGGAAAGGGGAAGGGCCCAGTGGAAGGGGCGAACATGGTGGGCTCGAGGAGGAGCACCATGGGAGGGCCGGGGTGGCTTCGGCTGCTCTGGTGTGCTTGCGTTTCCCAATGATCTCCAAGGCTATGCCGGCAGGGCTACCCATACCGGACAGGCTTGGAGGGAGGGACTAACGCAAGTTGGAGGGGGCGCCCTTGTTAGGGCGTGTTTCCGTTTTTCGGAAACGTGAGGCGGACCCCAATCCTAAGTTTCGATGCTCGGCGATAGGATGAATGGCTGCAGGGGTAATGCAGTCCCTAGAGCATCAACCCAACCCAGGCTGTCGAGCCTTTAAACTGACAAAACAAAACTATGGCGGATTGCAATAAAAACTTACTACCCCAGGTGGGTACCGTCAGCTCTGCTGGCGGAGAATCCCACCCTCCTTCGGGAGGCAGCCCCTCGTATTCTGGGGGGGGCAGCAACCGCTTTGAGAGCCTCGGCTCTCACACCGACGACAATTTTGGCATGAACTTGGACACCGATTTAAATGTACATTTGGACTTGACGAAGGAACCGCGAGTGGTTCTTACCCGCTGTGATGTGACGAAAGGTAGCGAGGAGGATCTGTTTATTGCTTCGGCAAAAATGGCGAATCTCTCGGATACAGACTCGGACGTGAGTCTCAGGACGGTGACCTCTCGAGGCCTCTCGCCCGAGGGGGGCCGTTTCTGGAGGAAGCGCCTTTGGGACGAGGCTGGCTCGGATAATGGCGATGACAATGTTACGCCGCCTAAGGCGTCAACAACGAGGGGGCGAGGTCGGCCCCCTACTATTGGAAAGTATGTAGGTTTGGCTAAGGCCAAGGCTGATTTGAATGCAGCCAAAAACGCAGAACTTCGGTTGGAGGCCGAAAGAGAGTTGGCGGCCGAAACGAAGCGGAAAAGAGAGGCTAGAGCTGCCTTTTTCCGCAAATCTCCGGACGTGACAGTGGCGAAATTGGTCGAGGATGACCCAGGATCAATGGACTTAGTTAGGCTGGTACTGGATTCTGTGGAGACGGTACAAAAGGTAGCCACAACATCTGGCAATTTGAAAGGGACATACGTCCGAGCCCTGAAGGAGGCGGCGGAAACAATTAAAGTTTCCTTCGCAGAGATGCGGTCCCGTACAATTACGGAGGAGGTCGCTAGACTAGAGGCGGCCAACGCACGGCTTGCGGGTGAGCTAGAAGAGGTCCGCAGGGAGATGGCCCGAATGCGGTTGCTCTCACAAAAGCAAAACCCTGCCCCAGCGTCGGCCCCAAATCTCGATGAGATTGCTCGCGCAGTTATGGTCGAATGTGGGGCCATGATGAACGCGAGGCTCGAGGGGCTGGAGGATCGGTTGCTGCCGGAAAAGCGTCTTCGCCCACCGCTCGCTGCGGATAACGCTAAAGGGCAAAATGTCGTTGAGCCTGCTCCAAGAACAGCTCAGACCAAGGAGGGGGCCCAAGTAGCACCAAAACCGCAAAAGGGCAAAAAAGGGGTAAACAGGGCTCAAGAGGATTCTTCCCTGAAGGAACATCGGGTTCTCCCACCGACACCCGAGGCCATGGATAGAGGTTGGTCCAAGGTCGTGAAGAAAGGCTCCAAGAAGAAATCTGGCGCTGTTCAGAGCAGCCAACCCGAACGGCCACAACTGGTTAAAAAGCCAGCTAGGCAAGCGGCGACAGTGCAACCAGCGAGGCAACCAGCCAAGCTACGTCCACCTCGCTCAGCGGCAGTTGTAGTCACACTTCAACCTGGAGCTGAGGAGAGAGGTGTTACGTATGGAAAGGTGCTCGCCGAGGCCAAGGAGAAAATTGATTTGTCTGGCCTTGGGATTTCAGCCCTCCGCTTCCGACGAGCAGCTACTGGAGCACGCATACTGGAGGTGCCAGGTGCGACGAGTGGGGACAAGGCCGACAAACTAGCCGATAAATTGAGGGAGTCCCTTAAGGCTGAAGACATAAGAGTCTCTAGGCCAATAAAGTGCGCGGAAGTTCGCATTTCTGGCCTGGATGACTCTGTCTGCACTGAAGAAGTTGCTAATGCAGTCGCACGAGTTGGTGGGTGCCCAGTAGAAGCAGTGAAGCCCGGTGAAATACGTCGGGACTCTTCGGGGCTTGGCACAGTTTGGGTGCGTTGTCCTGTTACAGCAGCCAGGAAACTGTCGGACAGCGGTCGACTTCTCGTGGGATGGGTTGCGGCGCAGGTTAGAGTTCTGCAGCCACGAGTCATGCGATGCTTCAGGTGCCTGGAAGGGGGACATGTTAGAGCCCAGTGTACTGCGGAGGTCGATCGCAGCACTGAGTGCTACCGCTGTGGTCAGCCTGGACACAAAGCTAGTGAGTGCACTGCTGCTGCTGCTCACTGCTCACTATGTGCGGCTGCAAAGAAGCCTGCAGGGCATAGAATGGGCAGTAAAGCATGTGCAGCTCCATCAAGCAGCAAAAAGAAGGGGAAAGCGGCGATTGGGGCTAAAGCCCCCACGCAGCGGGCCATCCCTCCCACTAACACCAGGGAAGAGGAGGTACCAATGGACACGCATTAGTATGGCCCTACAGTTCCTACAGGTGAACATCAACCACTCTGCCAGGGCTCAGGATCTCTTGATCCAGAGCATGGCGGAGTGGTTGATAAATATTGCTGTTGTTGCGGAGCCCTATTTTATACCTCCGGGGCACCACTGGGTGGCAGACGAGGATGAGCTAGTGGCCATCGTCTCCCGAAATGGCGCCCCTCCATTTGATAATGTCATCAAAGGTCGGGGATACGTGGCGGCACTCCACGGAGGCATTTTTGTTGTGGGTGCCTATTTTTCGCCCAACAGAGTCCTTGCTGAGTTCGAGTTGTTTCTCGTGGAAGTAGGGGCTCTAGTCGGGCGAAGTCATCTCAACCCTGTGCTCGTTCTGGGAGACTTTAATGCCAAGTCTCCGGTATGGGGGTCGCCGGCTACAAACGCACGTGGTGAGGCGCTGGAGGAGTGGGTTGTGTCGACTGGTCTCTCGCTGCTCAATCAGGGATCAGTGAACACGTGCGTGCGACCACAAGGCGAGTCCATTGTGGATCTATCTCTCGCCAGTCCGGAGTTGGTGCATCGGGTTCAAGGCTGGAAAGTGTTGGTGGATGTGGAAACGCTGTCGGACCACCGGTACATCAGGTTCGATGTCTCCGCTCTGCCAACTGCCCCTAACGCTTCGGCAAGAACTCTGCCCCACGAGGACAGCTTGCGATGGGCATTGAAGCGCCTAGACAAAGACGCACTGGAGGAAGCTTCTCTCGTTCAAGCCTGGGTCTCAGCGCCAAGTAGTACTGAAGAGGCCGATATAAATGAGGAAGTCGAATGGTTCCGAGGGGCTATGACGCATATTTGTGATGCTTCGATGCCCCGGATCGGAACACATGCTCCTAAACGTCAGGTATATTGGTGGTCAGCGGAGATCGCGCTTTTACGTTCTGCATGCGTGATGAGCAGACGTCAATATACCAGACAAAGGAGAAGGAGACATCGTGATGAAGTCCAGATAACGCGGATGTATGCTGCGTATAAGGAGGCTAAGGAGACCCTGCAGCTGGCCATTGCTAGAGCCAAAACCCAGGCTAGGGAGGAGCTCCTGGCGACCCTGAACCGGGATCCCTGGGGCCGGCCTTACAGGATGGTGCGAGGGAAACTCCGCCCCTGGGCCCCCCCACTGACTGAGACTCTCGAGCCGCAGCTACTAGAGGGGGTAGTTTCAGCTTTATTCCCTGATAGGGAAGAGCATTTACCACCGTCGATGGTACCGCCAGATGCGGAGGAGAGTGACTCTGAAGCCGAAGTGCCGGAATTGGCTGAGGTGGAGATGAGGGTTGCGGTTCGTCGGCTGCAAGCCAAAAATACGGCCCCGGGTCCCGATGGAATTCCTGGTCGTGCCTGGGTTTTGGCCCTTAAGGCTGGTTTGGGGCCCAGACTCTTTACCTTATTTGAGGCGTGCCTCCAACAAGGGCGGTTCCCAACGCGGTGGAAGACGGGCCGGCTAGTCTTACTACGGAAGGAAGGACGACCGCCGGATTCCCCATCTGCCTACCGACCCATTGTGTTGCTGGATGAGGTGGGGAAGCTCCTTGAGAGGGTCATTGCCGGTCGCCTCCTTGGACACCTGAGCTCGGTTGGTCCTGATCTGGACGATAACCAGTTTGGCTTTCGTAGGGGGCGGTCGACAATCGGCGCAATCTTACGAGTGAAGACCCTGGCGGAAGAGGCAGTCTCACGAGGCGAGGTGGTTTTGGCGGTGTCTCTCGACATCTCCAATGCCTTTAACACCTTACCCTGGAGCTGCATCAAAGAAGCGCTCAGGTACCACCAAGTGCCCCGATACCTACGTCGCATAGTCTCTGACTATTTTGCGGATAGGTATGTGACTTGTCGGGGGCGGGATAGCTTGTGCCGGTACAGAATGTCGTGCGGTGTTCCACAGGGATCGGTCCTTGGACCACTCCTGTGGAACATCGGCTACGACTGGGTGTTGAGAGGTAGCACATTGCCTGGCATTAGGTTGACCTGCTACGCTGATGATACCTTGGTCACAGCAAGTGGGAGGAGCTACCGGGATGCAGCCCTTCTTGCCACTGCAGGTGTGGCTCAGGTGGTTGCCAGAATAAGGCAATTGGGGCTTCAGGTGGCCTTGAATAAATCTGAGGCTCTGTGTTTTCACGGGCCGAGGAAAGCGCCGCCGGCAGGATCCCACATTGTGGTGGGTGGAGTTCACATCGGTGTCGAGTCGACGATGAAGTATCTGGGACTCGTCCTCGATAGCCGATGGAACTTCAACGCTCACTTTCAGCGCCTGGCGCCGAAACTGATGCGTGCGGCGGCCGCTCTCGGAGGACTACTGCCAAACCTTGGTGGAGCAAACGTGGGCTGCCGGCGACTCTATATGGGTGTCGTGCGCTCCATGGCGCTGTATGGAGCTCCGGTGTGGGCTAGCGGCCTAAGCCGCCAGAACATTATTCTGCTGCGGAAGCCGCAAAGAGCGATGGCCATACGGGTGATCCGGGGATACCGCACAGTGTCCTTTGAGGCGGCATGTTTGCTGGCAGGGTCACCACCCTGGGACCTGGACGCAGAAGCCCTCGCTTCTATACACTTCTGGCGCGAGGAAATGTTAGTTCAGGGTGAACGACCGGCCCCGAGAGAGGTAGAAGGGCACAGGATGGAGCTTCGAGAAGTTCTCCTAGAGAAGTGGCAGGAGAGACTGGACCAGCCAAGTGCCGGAATTCGAACAGTCGAGGCGGTCCGTCCGGTGCTCCAGCACTGGATAGATAGGGAGCATGGCACCGTTACCTTCCGGTTGGCACAGGTGCTTTCAGGACATGGGTGTTTTGGGAAATACCTGTGCCGAATCGGAAGAGAACCATCATCAAGGTGTCACCACTGCGATGGTTGCCCCGAGGAGACGGCGCAGCATACGCTGGAGCTGTGCCCCGCCTGGGCTGAAGAGCGCCGTGTCCTAAGTGACGTGGTGGGCCACGACCTCTCGCTCACGGCCGTAGTTCGCGCTATGGTCGAGAGTGAAAGGTCATGGAAGGTGGTTTTGACCTTCTGCGAGGCAGTGATGCTGCAGAAGGAAGCGGCGGAGAGGGTCAGGGAGGCGGAAGCCACTCTCCCGACTCGTCGCAGGAGAACTGGGCGAAGAAGGAGGGCGTATGCCGACCTTCATCCCCCATAAAAAGGGTCTATGGACAACGGGCTTGGGGAGGTCCGTAGTCCGCCATAGATAGGCCCGAGATGGCGGTGCACGTGTTCTGCGCGCGCCTCTCTTAGAAGGCATGTTGATAAAGAGATGTTGACCACTTAAGTGGACTGACGCCACTGGGGTCGCGGAAGAATACTTCGGTGTGCCCGCGTCCCCCGGATTTTGGCGTGAGTTGGAACACCGTGGGGTTTTAGCCGGTAAGAGTCCGGCATAACCCTTTGCCTTCCCCAGGGCAAAGGGTATCCATGAGGATTTCCCCACGTAAAAAAAAAAAAAAAAAAAAAAGGTTAGGTTAGGTTCCACGGACCTGCTGGGTTGTCCCAGTGGGCGGAGAGGTGTACTCCGACGTGGCGCGTCCCCCGGGAGGCGGATAGGGGCATGGCTTCCATTTGCGATACCTACCACTAATGGTAGATACCGTAAATGGGAGTTACCGGTTTACCGGCGCGGACCAAACACCTGGGGGGGGGGGGAAGATAGGGGTGGTGAGAGCTTCTCTGCGCGCTACTCTGTTCAGCAGAGTGTGTTGTGGATGGAGCTGATGGAGCTAAGAAGCTCCTTTCCGTCGGGGAGGAGAGCCGGCTCAGTTGAGCCTGTGTTGATCCGATTTGGATCGGAGGTGGGCCAAATCCCAACATATGGTTCTGGCGCCTGCCGAGGGGAGTATTGTGTGTGCGAATCTGGACTCGGATCGTTGCATTCCATTCGTAACCACAATGTGAGTGCGGGCGGGATGACGCTGTGCGTGTCCGGGTTTGCACACATAATATGGTCGGGGGGAACCCGGCCGCTAAGGCGCCACAAGATAAAAGGGGATCCTAACCCCTTTTTAAAAAAACAAAAGGGAAACTTCATGATGGACGATTTTAAAAACGATATACCCCAGGAGGGTACCCGAAAGGGAGAATCCCTCAGTGCTAAGGCTTCGGCCAAGGCACTCTGCCCCTCGTACTCTGGGGGGGGCAAAAATCGCTCCGAGAGCACCAGCTCTCATGCCGCGAGGCGGCGCATCGGGGGGGAAGAAGGGGAAGTAGAAGGAGAGGGTAGTAGGAAAGGTTCACCGATGCTTCAGTTAGCGTCGGTCCCAAGGGTGTGTTTGGAGGATTGTGTGAAGTCGAGAGAGGCTACACCAACAACCTCCCATGGACGGACTAGGTCGTTGTCCAGGACGGGAAGCTCTACGCTTGAAGGTCGCTTTTGGGCGGCTTCTATGTCTAGGACATCGTCCATTATGGACACAGAAAGTGATAAGGAGTCTACCTTAGATATGGATTTGATGGACTCAGACCCTGAGACCCCCGCGTCTAGGGCACAATTTATGAAGGATCCTCGGAAGCGGCCTTATTCTGAAGGCAGTAAACCGAGCTCGGATGATGATGAGGATGTCAGAGCGACCAAAGCAAAAGTCGCAACTGCTATAAGGGGGAGAGCCCGAAAAACCTTGGGACACTCCGTTGGACTTGCCAAGGCCAAGGCAGATCTAAATGAAGCCAAGAGGGAAGAGCTCAGGTTGCGGGCTGAAGAGGAGATAGCAAATGTCGCGCGGTCAATCCAGACCAGGACTGATGCGCGTCTTGCTGAAATTCCTGTTGATGCGGTTCCAAGTCAAATGGAGGAACCACTGGCTTCTACCCTTCAAAATCAGGTGGAGGATGGTTTGAAGGTGATACAAATGGTCGCCACCAAGTCAGGAAACCTCAAGGGTACTTTTACAAAGGCCCTGAAGGAGGCATGTCGTGGAATCCGCACGGCTTTAGATGAACTCGCTAAGCGCACTGCATCGGATGAGGTGGCTCGTCTGCGTGTGGAGAACTCCCGCCTGCAGTCTGATCTGACTGAGCTACGTAAAGACTTCGCTCTCTTGAGAGAAGATGTCGAGCGGGCTCGGACAGAACGGCGGCCGCCAGCTCCCCCGCCGCAGACCTCAACGAGCTTTGCTGGCATGGAGGATGTGGTGCGATCTATCATGCTTCAGGTGGGAGGCATGATGAATGCAAGATTGGAGGCATTAGAGGAGAGACTCCTTCCCGCGAAGCGTCTCCGTCCACCTCTTGCGGCAGATAAAGCCTCAGAGATGGCAGCACTGGTGGAGATAGAACAGGATTTGGAGACAGAGTCTTGTTCTGTAGCGCCTGTAGCGGTGGTTCGTGGTGCTACAGAACAACCAGCGCCTGTGCCTGTCAAGAAGAAAAAGAAAAAGTCAAAGAGGAAGAAGGACAGGGCAACCAACGCAACTGAATCAGTTGCCCCGAAGGAGTCTCTTCCTCTGCAACCTGCGCCTGAGTCTATGGACACGGGCTGGACAGAAGTGATGAAGCGAGGCTCCAAGTCGAAAGCGGCTGTACCCAAGAAGTCACTACCTGTGAAAGGCAAAGTAACACCACCAAAACTCAAGCCTCCTCGCTCGGCAGCGGTAGTAATAGCACTGCAGCCTAGTGCTGTGGAGAAAGGGCTCACCTTTCAGAAGGTGTTTGCTGAGGTTAAGGAGAAGGTGGATTTGGCAGACCTTGGTATCCAAGATGTTCGCTTTAAGGTGACCACAACAGGGGCTAGAATGCTCGAGCTGCCAGGGGTGAACAGCGGCAACAAGGCTGATGCCCTAGCTGAGCAAGTGAGACGCGCTCTAAATGATAGTGACGTCAGAGTGTCCAGACCAGCAAAATGCGTGGAATTGCGTATTTCTGGACTGGACGACTCGGTAACACCAGAAGAGGTGGCATCAGCTGTTGCGAAAGTAGGCGGCATTACGAAAGAAGCGGTAAAGGCTGGAGAGGTTCGTCGAGACCACTCTGGGTTTGGGTCAGCCTGGGTTCGGTGCCCAATTGCGGCGGCCAATAAGCTGGTAAGCAGTGGGCGGTTGCTGGTTGGACTGGTTTCAGCGCAAGTTAAACTGCTCCAACCACGACCCATGCGCTGTTTCCGGTGCCTCGAGATAGGCCACGTGCGGGTTAAGTGCACTGCGGACGTAGATCGCAGTGATCAATGTTACCGCTGCGGTCAGCCCGGTCACATTGCTGGACAGTGCTCTGCTGCGCCACACTGCACCTTGTGTGCGGCGGCAAGCAAGCCCGCGGGGCATATGGCTAGTAGCGCCACCTGCTCCATCGCCAAGACTTCGGCCAAAAGGAATCGAGGAGGGAAAAAGACTGCAGCTGGAGCCTCGGCCCAGTCTCAACCTATCCACCCACCAAGGGAAGCGGTGGAAAGGCCTATGGACATTGTTTAGATGGCTGTACGGCTCCTCCAGGGGAATCTGAATCACTGCGCCAGAGCTCAGGACCTCCTGGTCCAGAGTCTGGCGCAGTGGTCAATTCAAGTTGCTGTGGTGGCCGAGCCTTACTCTGTCCCACCTAGAGATAATTGGGTGGGTGATCAAGAGGGCTTAGTCGCTATCATAATCCAGGCTGCTGCAGATTTACCGCCCTTTTCATGTATAGGAAGGGGCCGGGGATACGTGGCAGTACTTCTAGGAGATGTGATGATTGTGGGGGCCTATTTTTCACCCAACAGAATACTCGCTGAGTTTGAGAGTTTTCTTGATGAACTTGGGGTATTCATAGGCCGTTACCAAACACACGCAGTGTTGGTCGCCGGGGATCTTAATGCTAAATCCAGAGCATGGGGATCTCCGGTGACGGATGCTCGTGGGGCCGTGCTGGAGGAATGGGTGTTGGCCACAGGGTTGACCGTGCTCAATCAAGGCACGGTAAATACATGTGTACGGCGACAGGGTGGCTCCATCGTAGACGTCACATTTTCAAATCCTGCCCTAGCAAGACGTGTCCAGGGTTGGGAAGTAATGGAAGATGTGGAAACGCTCTCTGATCATCAGTACATCCGATTTGAGATTTCCACACATCCAGGAACCCCAACCCGCCCAAGCCGTAGTACAAGTGAGGATGGTCCGAGGTGGCAGCTGAAGCTTCTTGACAGGGCTGTGCTAAAGGAGGCTGCTATAGTGCAGTCCTGGGTACCCCTCCGCGAAGGAACCGTTGAGGAGGATGCAGTCTGGCTACAGGAAGATATGACGCGAATCTGTGACGCGTCGATGCCTCGGTCAAGACGTCATCCTCCAAGGCGGCAAGTGTATTGGTGGTCTGATGATCTCACGCAGCTAAGAGGTGCTTGCGTGCGGGCGAGACGCAGTTTCACTCGCCAACGTAGGAGAGCAAGGAGAGATGAAGATCAAGAGGAGCTTCTGTACGCCTCCTACAAGGAAGCAAAAGTGCAGCTGCAAAATGCAATCTGCAGGGCACAGACACTTGCCAGAGAGGAGATGCTGGAGACACTCAACAGCGATCCCTGGGGGCGTCCATACAAAATGGTGAGGTGTAAACTTCGCCCCTGGGCCCCCCCGCTAACACAAAGTCTTCAGCCGGAACTGCTACGGGAAGTAGTGGCTGGTCTATTCCCTCACAGGGCAGATCATGTGCCGCCAATGATGGATCCACCGGTAGCGGAAAGCACAGAGGAGCCCGACGTGCCAGAAGTCACTGAAGGGGAGCTGAGGGCTGCAGTGCGACGCCTGCGGGCAAAGCGCACAGCTCCTGGCTGTGATGGCATCCCTGGGCGAGCTTGGGTCTTGGCCATGGACGCCTTGGAGTCCCGAGTTATAGGCCTCTTCTCTTCCTGTCTGGCTCAAGCCATAATTCCACAGAGGTGGAAGACAGGCAAGTTAGTCCTTCTTAGGAAAGAGGGGCGTCCAGCAGAAGCTCCCTCCGCCTATCGACCCATCGTACTACTAGACGAGGTGGCAAAGCTTTTTGAGCGTGTGGTGGCCATGCGTCTTATCAGGCACTTGGAGACAGTGGGTCCAGACTTGTCGGACACGCAATTTGGCTTCCGCCGCGGCCGTTCAACGGTGGATGCCGTATTGCGGGTGAAGTCCCGTGCGCAGGAAGCTGTTGCCCGGGGTGAGGTGGTCATGGCGGTGTCTTTGGACATTGCTAATGCTTTTAACTCCTTACCCTGGAGTTGCGTTAGGGAGGCGCTTAGATTTCATGGAGTGCCAATCTACCTGCGCCGCATTATTGGGGCTTACTTGTCTAATAGGTTAGTGGTGTACCCGAGACAGCAAGAGTGGGGCCAACGGGAGATGTTGTGCGGTGTTCCACAGGGGTCAGTCCTCGGACCACTTCTGTGGAATATCGGATATGACTGGGTGCTGCGAGGAAACAACCTTAGAGGCATTGATGTTATCTGTTACGCCGATGACACCCTGGTAATGGCTCGACAGGAAAGCTTCCGAGAGGCCGCAATCCTCGCAACAGCTGGAGTGGCTCACGTTGTTAGTCGTATTCGACAATTGGGTCTGGAGGTGGCCCTCAATAAGTCCGAGGCATTGTGTTTTCACGGTCCTCGTAGGGCTCCACCCCCAAACGCCCATATCGTCGTTGGTGGTGTTCGTATCGATGTGAAGAGTACGATGAAGTACCTAGGACTCGTACTTGACAGTCGATGGAATTTCCGGGCACACTTTCGCAGGTTGACACCGAGATTGATGGGCGCGGCGGCTGCTCTCGGGCGGCTCCTGCCCAACTTGAGAGGTCCGAGTGTCTCGTGCAGGCGGCTCTACACAGGGGTCGTGCGCTCAATGGCCCTGTACGGAGCCCCTGTTTGGGTGGATGCTCTGGATAGCAAGAATATCACCCTGCTGCGACAACCCCAAAGAGCAATGGCAGTAAGGGTGATCCGAGGTTATCATACGATCTCCAGCGAGGCAGCTTGTGTGCTGGCCTGTGTTTTGCCCTGGGACATAGATGCGAGAGCCCTGGCTTCAATGTATGATTGGCGCCAGGAGGCGCTTGTCCAGGACCTTAGGCCAGTACCGCGTGAGGTGGAAGCGCAACGGTCTGCATTGCGAAGAGCTGCGGTGGCAGAATGGAAGTCGCGTTTGGAGAGGCCTAGTGCCGGCCGTAGAACGGTTGAGGCGGTCTGTCCAATTCTAAGTCAGTGGTTGGAGAGGCAACACGGTGTTTTAACCTTCCGGATGACGCAGATACTCTCAGGACATGGCTGTTTTGGAGGGTATCTGTGTCAGATTGCCAGAAGAGAGCCGACGGCTCAGTGCCATCATTGTGATGGCTGCCTCGAAGAATCGGCCCAGCACACACTGGAGGTGTGCCCAGCCTGGGCGGTGGAGCGGAGTGAGCTTTGCAATATAATAGGTAACGACCTCTCCCTGCCAACTGTGGTTCATGCTATGGTTGACAGTGAGAGGTCGTGGGAAGCGGTTCTCTCCTTCTGTGAAACAGTAATGCTCCAGAAGGAAGCGGCGGAGAGAGAGAGGGAGGAGAGCTCCGACCTTGTCATCCGCCGAAGAAGAACCGGGCGCCGGAGGGCGACACATAATCGTCGTCTTCCACCCTGACAGGAGCCAGAGGGCAGTTGACTTGGGGAAGTCAGCTGTCTAATTACCTGGCCTGAGTAGGAGAGCGTGTGTTCCCGCGCGCCACACTATCGGCGATAGAGGGTAATATCCCTCGCTCCTAAGACGGAGCCTAAAGGCCAACGCAGTTGGGGGAACACCGTGGGGTTTTAGCCGGTAAGAGTCCGGCATAACCCTTTGCCTTCCCCAGGGCAAAGGGTATCCATGAGGATTTCCCCACGAAAAAAAAAAAAAAAAAAAAAAAAAAAAAAAAAAGGTTAGGTTAGGTTAGGTTAGGTTAGGTTAGGTTAGGTTAGGTTAGGTTAGGTTAGGTTAGGTTAGGTTCCACGGGGGGGTCCACGGACCTGCTGGGTTGTCCCAGTGGGCGGAGAGGTGTACTCCGACGTGGCGCGTCCCCCGGGAGGCGGATAGGGGCACGGCTTTTATTTACGATATCTACCATTACCGGTAGGTACCGTAAATAGGAGTTACCGGTTTACCGGCGCGGACCAAACACTGGGGGGGAAAGGGGAAAAGCCCAGTGGTAGGGGCGAGCATGGTGGGCTCGAGGAGGAGCACCATGGGAGGGCCGGGGCGGTTTCGGCTGCTCTGGTGGGCTTGCGTGTCCCAATGATCTCCAAGGCTATGCCGGCAGGCATACCCATACCGGACAGGCTTGGAGGGAGGGACTAGCGCAAGTTGGAGGGGGCGCCCTTCTTAGGGCGCGTTTTCCGTTTTTCGGAATTGTAGGCGGACCCCAATCCTAAGTTTCGGTGCTCGGCGATAGGATGAGTGGCTGCAGGGGTAATTGCAGTCCCTAGAGTACCATGGGAGGTCTGGGGCAGTATTTGCTGTTCTGGTGGGCTTGCGTCTCCCAATGAACTTCAAGGCTATACCGGCAGGGCTACCCATACCGGGCAGGCTTGAAGGGAGGGATCAGCGCAAGTGGGAGCTCGGCGGGGCCCTTAATGGGCTTGTCTGGCGGGCTGGGTGTGTCCTTTTCAGGGTGCACTGTCAGGGGAGCTCACCCCTGAAAAAAGAGACGACGATGTGGAGCATCGGAGTGACGTAATAATGGATCTAAGTAGTTGCGAAAATGGTCCCCAGGTGGGTCCCCGAAAGGGGGAATCCCACCCCTCTGCTTCGGCGGAGGGCTGCCCCTCGTACTCTGGGGGGGGCAACAACTGCTTCGTAGGCCGGCGATCCGCCCGCCTTCGTGAACACGACCCTGGCTTTTCTGGTGACATGGACTCTGAGATTGCTTGCGATTTGGATTCTGTTGACATGGAGGTGGAAGCGTGCGCCCTGAAGGCGTGTGCCAACACCATTGACCCTTGCTTGACCAAGGAATTGAGAGTAGTAGTGGAAAGACTGTCGGATTCTGACACTGACAGGAGCCTGGAGACTGTAAAGTCCGGGAATGTGTCGGACAATGACCGCCGATTCTGGCGGAAGAGAGCCGGCCCGCCAGATGCGGGAGACTCTGAGTCGGAATCGGATGTCAATGTGACGGGAGGTACATCGACACCCAAGGTGCCGAAGTCTGTGAAGGGTAGAGGCAGAGGCCGCCCGCCCACCACTGGGCAGTTTGTTGGCTTGGCAAAGGCGAAGCAGTCGCTCAACGCCGTCAGGCGAGAAGAGTTTCTCCTCGATGCTGCTGAAGAGGTGATGCAAGCGACGGAGAAAACGCGACGCACAAGAGTGACACGCCCATCATGTATGGCTGGACTGTTGGCGGGAGAGGTTGACGACCAACTGGCGTCGTCCCTCAACAAGCAAGTGCAGGATTGCGTAAACATCATCAAAACGGTGTCCCGCAAGTCCAGCCACTTGAGTGGACCATTTCAGAGGTCTCTCAACGAGGCCGCTGAGTATATCGTCGAGGCGGTAGAGGTGCTCCGTAAGCGCTCCATCTCGGAGGAAACAGCCAAGTTGCAAACAGACAATGCACGCCTGCAAGCAGAACTCAGCGCACTCCGCAAGGAGTTTGCAGAGCTAAGAGCGGAGATACGGCAGGCCCGACCTGCGATGGAGCCTCGAGAAGGAACTGGACAGCTGGACGTGGAAGGACTGTCGCGCGCCATCATGGTACAAGTCGGGACCATGATGAATGCCAGACTAGAGGCACTTGAAGGAAGGCTTCTCCCAGAGGCGCGTCTACGGCCTCCTTTGGCTGCAGACAGAGCCCGTGAGCGTAGAGCTGAGGCTGTCCCAGAGCGCATGGAGGTTGCAGTAGGGCAAGAGTGTATGCCTCCTGCCTCTACATCGTCTCAGATCCCTGTTGGCCCTACCCCTAAAGCTCGTAAGGGGAAGAAAACGAAAAAGGGAAGCCTAGCGGCTGAGGAAGCAGCCTCGGCTCCATTGCCTTGTTCACTGCCCCCCGCGCGCGCATCTCTGGATGAAGCGTGGACGACGGTGGTCGGAAAAGGCAAAAAGCAGGCGTCGAAACGGACGGATAAAAGGGTGGCTCAAAAATCCGCGCCCGCGAACCCTGTGCCTAAGGTAACAGTTCCACCACCCGCGCCACTAAAGGTAGCGGCAAAACACTCGGGTTCCAAGGCGAAGCTTCGCACCCCTCGCTCGGCAGCGATCACCCTGACCCTGCAGCCTGGTGCGGAAGAGAAGGGAGTGACGTATGCGTCACTTCTCACGGAGGCCAAGGAGCGCATCGACCTCAAGGGCCTTGGCATTGACCAACTGCGCTTCAGGACAGCGGTAACAGGCGCCCGAATGCTGGAGGTCCCTGGCAGCACGGGTGCCGAGAAAGCAGACTCTCTAGCGGAGAAACTCCGAGAAGTCCTGGACACTGATGTAGTGCGGGTGCAAAGGCCAATGAAGTGTGCCGATATACGCGTCACAGAACTTGACGATTCTGTGACTGCGGGAGAGGTGGCGTTGGCTGTGGCCAATGAGGGCGGTTGCGCTGCTGAAGCCATCAAGGCTGGCGTGATATCCGCCCGCGGCTCGCTTTGGCTGAGCTGTCCCGTTGCGGTTGCCAAAAAGGTGACGGGCGTGGGCCGGCTCAAGGTTGGCTGGGTCTCGGCGCGGGTGACGCTGCTTGACCCCAAACCCCTGAGGTGCTATCGGTGCCTCGAGACTGGCCACGTTGGAAACAAATGCACCTCTGAGGGGAGCCGTGCAGGCCTCTGCTTCCGATGCGGGAAACCCGACCATAGGGCGCGGGAGTGTCATGCGGAGCCGCACTGCGCTGTATGCGCTGCGGACGGCAAGCCCGCTACACACAGAGTTGGTGGGAAGGGATGCCCCGATTCAAAGGGGTCCAAAAAGGGCCGTAGAGGCCGTTCAACGAGGGGGAAGAACAGGGAAGGCCCCAAAGCCTCTCAGTCGTCCCAGCATGACGCTACACAGGAGGATCCCATGGACACCGCTATTTAGATGGCGGTCCCATTCTTGCAGGCGAACATCAACCACTGTGCCAGGGCTCAGGACCTTCTGATCCAGAGCATGGCACAGTGGAAGATCCAAATAGCTGTGGTCGCTGAGCCGTACGTGGTCCCTGTCCGGGATGACTGGGCAGGTGACCGGGAAGACCTGGTGGCCATCATCGCCCCGGCCGCTGCTGGCGCTCCACCCTTTGACCGAGTAGCAAAGGGTCAGGGGTACGTCATGGCTGTCATGGGTGGCATGGCAGTGATAGGGGTATACTTTCCACCTAGTCGGAGCCTCGCAGACTTCGAGCAAATGCTCGTAGAAGTTGGGGCCCTGGTTGGGCAAGTATCCCACTACCCCGTGTTAGTTGCTGGAGATTTCAACGCCAAATCAACGGCGTGGGGATCTCCAGAAACAGACGTAAGGGGGGAAGCGCTGGAGGAATGGGCAGTGTCCATGGGATTGGAGGTCCTTAACAGGGGATCGGAGCATACGTGCGTGCGACGGCAGGGGGCGTCTATTGTGGACCTCACTTTTGCGTCCTCTCGCCTGTCATGCCGTGTCCAGGAGTGGAGAGTGGTGGTGGACGTGGAGACTCTGTCGGATCATAGATATATCCGATATGATGTCTCCGCGTTCCCTGCCACTCCGGAGAGAGGAAGTCGGTCGGCTGGAGGTGGTGGCCCGCGTTGGGTGCTGGGACGACTTGACAGGGACGCTGCCAAGGAGGCGGCCATAGTGGAGGCTTGGAGTGCTGGTTCTGGTCCAGTCGAGGAGGTGGATGAGGAGACTGAGCGGCTTGGGGTTGCCTTTACTCGCGTGTGCGATGCGGCAATGCCCAGGGCCAAACCATTCCCGCCTCGGCGTCGAGTGTATTGGTGGCGCACAGAGCTGCATGAGCTGCGAGAAGCCTGTGTGGTTGCGCGCCGCCGATACACACGATACAGAAGGAGGAGGGTCCGTGATCAGAGCATGGAGGATGGCCTGTACGAGGATTACAGGAACACCTGCAAGACCCTGCAGGTAGCCATCGCAGGGGCCAAAGAGTCGGCGTGGGAGGAATGGTTGGGGACGCTCGACAGGGATCCTTGGGGAAGGCCGTATCGTGTGGTGCGTCAGAAGCTCCGACCCTGGGCTCCTCCACTGACGAGCAGCCTTCAGCCACAGCTGCTGGACCAGGTGGTGAGCACTCTCTTCCCCCAACGGGAAGAGTGGGTGCCACCACCGATGGTCAGTGCAAGGCCGGAGCGGGTTGGCGAGGAAGATGCGGTCCCTCCGGTGTCTGAGGTGGAGTTCGGGGTGGCAATTCTTAAACTTCGGTCAAAGAACACCGCCCCGGGACCCGATGGCGTGCCAGGGCGTGCCTTGGTTCTCGCCCTAAAGGAAATGGGGGACAGGGTGAAAGCCTTATTCACTGCTTGCCTTGAAAGAGGTCGGTTTCCGCAAGCATGGAAGATGGGCAAGCTCGTTCTCCTTAGAAAGGAGGGGCGGCCGGCTGAGCTGCCGTCAGCCTATCGCCCCATCGTGCTGCTCGATGAGGTGAGCAAGCTCTTTGAGCGTGTGCTCGCTGCTCGCCTGCACGAGAGCATGGAGCCTGGGTTGCACGATGCGCAGTTTGGCTTTCGCCGGGGCCGCTCAACCTTGGGCGCGATTGCAAGGGTCAGGGACCTTGCTGAAGAGGCGGTCACCCAGGGTGGTGTGCTGTGGGCTGTGTCGTTGGACATTTCCAATGCGTTCAACACTCTTCCCTGGGAGACAGTGAAGGCAGCGCTGCAATATCACGGCGTGCCACGATACCTGCAGACGGTCGTGGCGGACTACTTTGCTGGTAGAGCGGTTGCTTTTCCGACGAAGGACGGCTGGGGGAGGCGAGCGATGTCGTGCGGTGTTCCACAGGGTTCGGTCCTCGGACCGCTCCTGTGGAACATCGGCTACGACTGGGTGTTGCGTGGAGCCACTTTGCCGGGGGTAGGCGTAACATGTTACGCGGATGACACTCTTGTGTCGGCCTTCGGCAAGACTCATAGGGAAGCAGCCCGCCTCGCCACAGCGGGCGTTGCCCAAATGGTGCACAGGATCCGTGCTCTAGGGCTGGAAGTGGCCCTAAATAAATCTGAGGTCCTAGTTTTCCATGGACCTCGGAATGCGCCACCGCCTGGAGCATCGATAATGGTGGGCGGAACTTCCATCGCCGTTGGGTCAACGATGAAGTATCTGGGAATCGTCCTCGACGGCAGATGGAAGTTCAATGAGCATTTCCGGCGCTTGGCCCCAAGATTGGTAGCTGCAGCTGGAGCGCTTGGGAGGATCCTTCCAAATCTGGGAGGTCCGGGAGGAGCATGCCGACGCCTGTACGCAGGTGTGGTACGCTCAATGGCGCTTTATGGAGCGCCAATATGGGCAGATGCGTTGAGTGCCCGAAATGTGTCATTGCTGCGACGCCCGCAACGAGCTATAGCTCTCAGGGCAGCTCGAGCATATCGCACGGTGTCACACACAGGAGCATGTTTACTCGCTGCACACCGGTCGGAATCGTGCAGCAGTCCCTGGCCGCGGCCTGCCCCTCGCAGGGCACACCGCCGTGGGAACTGGAAGCAGAAGTCCTGGCGGCGTTGTACTGGCGAGTCGTGGAGGCGCGTGAGACAGGTGAACGTCTTCACCCGCGCGAGATCATGCAATGGAGAATAGAGGCGCGCGACGATCTCTTCCAGAAGTGGACGTCGTGGTTGGAGATTTCCGCGACTAGCCAGGACCTAGTGGCGGCAATAAGGCCTGTTCTTAGGCCGTGGGTCGAGCGAAAGCACGGCGCTCTCACCTTCCACCTGGTGCAGATGCTTACTGGCCACGGGTGCTTTGGTAAGTATCTGTGTCGGGTGGTGGGTCGAGAGCCAACAGCGGAGTGTCACCACTGCACAGGTGGAGCCGCGGATACGGCAAAACACACGCGTGAAGAGTGCCCAGCATGGGCGGAGCCTCGCGCTGCCGTATCCGCAGTTATTGGACGGGATTTGTCGTTGTCGGCTATGATCAAAGCCATGGTCGACAGCGAAGAGGCCTGGAGTGCGGTCGCTACCTTCTGTGAAAACATCTTAATCCAGAAGGAAGCGGCCGAGCGGGAGCGAGAACAAGACCCGAACTCACTCCCGATGCGTCGCAGGAGGCATGGCCGGCGACGTTTGGCCTACATGGCCCGAATGCCGACCTAGTGGGGATCTGCGGGCGATGGATCGGGGGGTCTGTCGCCTGCGCTGTAAGATCCGAAGAGTGAAGGTGCCTAAGTGTTCAGGGTGCCTTCCTTGAGAGGATTGGAGTGGAGTGGCTAAAACGCCAAACCTCCTGAGTTGGGTGCGTAAGCACAAACGCTGGCGGGGTCGCGGAAGTTTGCATAGCGTCCCCGTGACCCCATCATAAGCGACGAGAAGGAACACCCCAGGGGTTTTAGTCGGTATTAGGAGTCCGACATAACCACTTGGCCCCCCCGGGCTGGGTGGTATCCATAAAGGATTTCCCCTGGGTCAAAAAAAAAAAAAAAAAAAGGTTCCACGGGGGGTGCCATGTCGGTCAACCTTCTCGTGTGCCTATGGGCTCTGGTCGCTTATGGATCAGACGGATCCGGGGTGAACAGAAGCCTATGGGACGGTGTGCCTCGTTTAAGCTCGATAATAACTTCTCATACGTGGGATCTTATTGTCGAGCAACTAATGGACCGACCGGGGGGGGCCCCTTCGCGTGTCCCTATGAGCCGCATGGGGCACAGCGGATGGGGCAGCATGGTGGGCTCGTGGAGGAGCACCATGGGAGGGCCGGGGCGGTGTAGGCTGCTCCGGTGGGAGGGGGCGCCCTTTTAAGGGCGCGGACGAGGGCTTGGCGGGGCCCGGTGTGGTCCCGTCTTGCGGGATGGGTGTGCCCTTTTCAGGGCGCACCGTGGGAGGGCCGGGGCGGCTTTTGCTGTTCTGGTCGGCTTGCGCGTTCCAATGATCTTCGAGGCTATACCGGCAGGGCTTCCCATACCGGTCAGGCTTGGAGTGAGGGACAGCGTAAGTTGGAGGGGGCGCCCTTTTCAGGGCGCGGATGAGGTCTTGCGCGTCCCAATGATCTTCGAGGCTATACCGGCAGGGCTTCCCATACCGGTCAGGCTTGGAGTGAGGGACAGCGTAAGTTGGAGGGGGCGCCCTTTTCAGGGCGCGGATGAGGGCTTGCGCGTCTCAATGATCTTCGAGGCTATACCGGCAGGGCTTCCCATACCGGTCAGGCTCGGAGTGAGGGACAGCGTAAGTTGGAGGGGGCGCCCTTTTCAGGGCGCGGATGAGGGCTTGCGCGTCCCAATGATCTTCGAGGCTATACCGGCAGGGTTTCCCATACCGGGCAGGCTTGGAGTGAGGGACAGCGTAAGTTGGAGGGGGCGCCCTTTTCAGGGCGCGGATGAGGGCTTGCGCGTCCCAATGATCTTCGAGGCTATACCGGCAGGGTTTCCCATACCGGGCAGGCTTGGAGTGAGGGACAGCGTAAGTTGGAGGTGGCGCCCTTTTCAGGGCGCGAGTGTGGGGTCACTGGCGGAGATCGGGGGATTCCGCCGGCTTGCACGGCCCCACACATGGCCGGGGCCCGGGTGGTTCCTGGGCCACCCGTCGGGGTAAGATGGTGAATGCTAACGCGACCCCATCTTGCCCCACTACGGCGGGCGACGTCAACCAGGGGGGTTTTAGTGGGTTAGAGTCCCACATACCCCCTTTCGCCACCCCCGTGGCGGAAGGGGGATGCGTGGCATTTCCCCCCTTCAAAAAAAAAAAAAAAAAAAAAAAAGGTTAGGTTCCACGGACCTGCTGGGTTGTCCCAGTGGGCGGAGAGGTGTACTCCGACGTGGCGCGTCCCCCGGGAGGCGGATAGGGGCACGGCTTCTATTTATGATATCTACCATTACCGGTAGGTACCGTAAATAGGAGTTACCGGTTTACCGGCGCGGACCAAACACTGGGGGGGAAAGGGGAAGGGCCCAGTGGAAGGGGCGAACATGGTGGGCTCGAGGAGGAGCACCATGGGAGGGCCGGGGTGGCTTCGGCTGCTCTGGTGTGCTTGCGTTTCCCAATGATCTCCAAGGCTATGCCGGCAGGGCTACCCATACCGGACAGGCTTGGAGGGAGGGACTAACGCAAGTTGGAGGGGGCGCCCTTGTTAGGGCGTGTTTCCGTTTTTCGGAAACGTGAGGCGGACCCCAATCCTAAGTTTCGATGCTCGGCGATAGGATGAATGGCTGCAGGGGTAATGCAGTCCCTAGAGCATCAACCCAACCCAGGCTGTCGAGCCTTTAAACTGACAAAACAAAACTATGGCGGATTGCAATAAAAACTTACTACCCCAGGTGGGTACCGTCAGCTCTGCTGGCGGAGAATCCCACCCTCCTTCGGGAGGCAGCCCCTCGTATTCTGGGGGGGGCAGCAACCGCTTTGAGAGCCTCGGCTCTCACACCGACGACAATTTTGGCATGAACTTGGACACCGATTTAAATGTACATTTGGACTTGACGAAGGAACCGCGAGTGGTTCTTACCCGCTGTGATGTGACGAAAGGTAGCGAGGAGGATCTGTTTATTGCTTCGGCAAAAATGGCGAATCTCTCGGATACAGACTCGGACGTGAGTCTCAGGACGGTGACCTCTCGAGGCCTCTCGCCCGAGGGGGGCCGTTTCTGGAGGAAGCGCCTTTGGGACGAGGCTGGCTCGGATAATGGCGATGACAATGTTACGCCGCCTAAGGCGTCAACAACGAGGGGGCGAGGTCGGCCCCCTACTATTGGAAAGTATGTAGGTTTGGCTAAGGCCAAGGCTGATTTGAATGCAGCCAAAAACGCAGAACTTCGGTTGGAGGCCGAAAGAGAGTTGGCGGCCGAAACGAAGCGGAAAAGAGAGGCTAGAGCTGCCTTTTTCCGCAAATCTCCGGACGTGACAGTGGCGAAATTGGTCGAGGATGACCCAGGATCAATGGACTTAGTTAGGCTGGTACTGGATTCTGTGGAGACGGTACAAAAGGTAGCCACAACATCTGGCAATTTGAAAGGGACATACGTCCGAGCCCTGAAGGAGGCGGCGGAAACAATTAAAGTTTCCTTCGCAGAGATGCGGTCCCGTACAATTACGGAGGAGGTCGCTAGACTAGAGGCGGCCAACGCACGGCTTGCGGGTGAGCTAGAAGAGGTCCGCAGGGAGATGGCCCGAATGCGGTTGCTCTCACAAAAGCAAAACCCTGCCCCAGCGTCGGCCCCAAATCTCGATGAGATTGCTCGCGCAGTTATGGTCGAATGTGGGGCCATGATGAACGCGAGGCTCGAGGGGCTGGAGGATCGGTTGCTGCCGGAAAAGCGTCTTCGCCCACCGCTCGCTGCGGATAACGCTAAAGGGCAAAATGTCGTTGAGCCTGCTCCAAGAACAGCTCAGACCAAGGAGGGGGCCCAAGTAGCACCAAAACCGCAAAAGGGCAAAAAAGGGGTAAACAGGGCTCAAGAGGATTCTTCCCTGAAGGAACATCGGGTTCTCCCACCGACACCCGAGGCCATGGATAGAGGTTGGTCCAAGGTCGTGAAGAAAGGCTCCAAGAAGAAATCTGGCGCTGTTCAGAGCAGCCAACCCGAACGGCCACAACTGGTTAAAAAGCCAGCTAGGCAAGCGGCGACAGTGCAACCAGCGAGGCAACCGGCCAAGCTACGTCCACCTCGCTCAGCGGCAGTTGTAGTCACACTTCAACCTGGAGCTGAGGAGAGAGGTGTTACGTATGGAAAGGTGCTCGCCGAGGCCAAGGAGAAAATTGATTTGTCTGGCCTTGGGATTTCAGCCCTCCGCTTCCGACGAGCAGCTACTGGAGCACGCATACTGGAGGTGCCAGGTGCGACGAGTGGGGACAAGGCCGACAAACTAGCCGATAAATTGAGGGAGTCCCTTAAGGCTGAAGACATAAGAGTCTCTAGGCCAATAAAGTGCGCGGAAGTTCGCATTTCTGGCCTGGATGACTCTGTCTGCACTGAAGAAGTTGCTAATGCAGTCGCACGAGTTGGTGGGTGCCCAGTAGAAGCAGTGAAGCCCGGTGAAATACGTCGGGACTCTTCGGGGCTTGGCACAGTTTGGGTGCGTTGTCCTGTTACAGCAGCCAGGAAACTGTCGGACAGCGGTCGACTTCTCGTGGGATGGGTTGCGGCGCAGGTTAGAGTTCTGCAGCCGCGAGTCATGCGATGCTTCAGGTGCCTGGAAGGGGGACATGTTAGAGCCCAGTGTACTGCGGAGGTCGATCGCAGCACTGAGTGCTACCGCTGTGGTCAGCCTGGACACAAAGCTAGTGAGTGCACTGCTGCTGCTGCTCACTGCTCACTATGTGCGGCTGCAAAGAAGCCTGCAGGGCATAGAATGGGCAGTAAAGCATGTGCAGCTCCATCAAGCAGCAAAAAGAAGGGGAAAGCGGCGATTGGGGCTAAAGCCCCCACGCAGCGGGCCATCCCTCCCACTAACACCAGGGAAGAGGAGGTACCAATGGACACGCATTAGTATGGCCCTACAGTTCCTACAGGTGAACATCAACCACTCTGCCAGGGCTCAGGATCTCTTGATCCAGAGCATGGCGGAGTGGTTGATAAATATTGCTGTTGTTGCGGAGCCCTATTTTATACCTCCGGGGCACCACTGGGTGGCAGACGAGGATGAGCTAGTGGCCATCGTCTCCCGAAATGGCGCCCCTCCATTTGATAATGTCATCAAAGGTCGGGGATACGTGGCGGCACTCCACGGAGGCATTTTTGTTGTGGGTGCCTATTTTTCGCCCAACAGAGTCCTTGCTGAGTTCGAGTTGTTTCTCGTGGAAGTAGGGGCTCTAGTCGGGCGAAGTCATCTCAACCCTGTGCTCGTTCTGGGAGACTTTAATGCCAAGTCTCCGGTATGGGGGTCGCCGGCTACAAACGCACGTGGTGAGGCGCTGGAGGAGTGGGTTGTGTCGACTGGTCTCTCGCTGCTCAATCAGGGATCAGTGAACACGTGCGTGCGACCACAAGGCGAGTCCATTGTGGATCTATCTCTCGCCAGTCCGGAGTTGGTGCATCGGGTTCAAGGCTGGAAAGTGTTGGTGGATGTGGAAACGCTGTCGGACCACCGGTACATCAGGTTCGATGTCTCCGCTCTGCCAACTGCCCCTAACGCTTCGGCAAGAACTCTGCCCCACGAGGACAGCTTGCGATGGGCATTGAAGCGCCTAGACAAAGACGCACTGGAGGAAGCTTCTCTCGTTCAAGCCTGGGTCTCAGCGCCAAGTAATACTGAAGAGGCCGATATAAATGAGGAAGTCGAATGGTTCCGAGGGGCTATGACGCATATTTGTGATGCTTCGATGCCCCGGATCGGAACACATGCTCCTAAACTTCAGGTATATTGGTGGTCAGCGGAGATCGCGCTTTTACGTTCTGCATGCGTGATGAGCAGACGTCAATATACCAGACAAAGGAGAAGGAGACATCGTGATGAAGTCCAGATAACGCGGATGTATGCTGCGTATAAGGAGGCTAAGGAGACCCTGCAGCTGGCCATTGCTAGAGCCAAAACCCAGGCTAGGGAGGAGCTCCTGGCGACCCTGAACCGGGATCCCTGGGGCCGGCCTTACAGGATGGTGCGAGGGAAACTCCGCCCCTGGGCCCCCCCACTGACTGAGACTCTCGAGCCGCAGCTACTAGAGGGGGTAGTTTCAGCTTTATTCCCTGATAGGGAAGAGCATTTACCACCGTCGATGGTACCGCCAGATGCGGAGGAGAGTGACTCTGAAGCCGAAGTGCCGGAATTGGCTGAGGTGGAGATGAGGGTTGCGGTTCGTCGGCTGCAAGCCAAAAATACGGCCCCGGGTCCCGATGGAATTCCTGGTCGTGCCTGGGTTTTGGCCCTTAAGGCTGGTTTGGGGCCCAGACTCTTTACCTTATTTGAGGCGTGCCTCCAACAAGGGCGGTTCCCAACGCGGTGGAAGACGGGCCGGCTAGTCTTACTACGGAAGGAAGGACGACCGCCGGATTCCCCATCTGCCTACCGACCCATTGTGTTGCTGGATGAGGTGGGGAAGTTCCTTGAGAGGGTCATTGCCGGTCGCCTCCTTGGACACCTGAGCTCGGTTGGTCCTGATCTGGACGATAACCAGTTTGGATTTCGTAGGGGGCGGTCGACAATCGGCGCAATCTTACGAGTGAAGACCCTGGCGGAAGAGGCAGTCTCACGAGGCGAGGTGGTTTTGGCGGTGTCTCTCGACATCTCCAATGCCTTTAACACCTTACCCTGGAGCTGCATCAAAGAAGCGCTCAGGTACCACCAAGTGCCCCGATACCTACGTCGCATAGTCTCTGACTATTTTGCGGATAGGTATGTGACTTGTCGGGGGCGGGATAGCTTGTGCCGGTACAGAATGTCGTGCGGTGTTCCACAGGGATCGGTCCTTGGACCACTCCTGTGGAACATCGGCTACGACTGGGTGTTGAGAGGTAGCACATTGCCTGGCATTAGGTTGACCTGCTACGCTGATGATACCTTGGTCACAGCAAGTGGGAGGAGCTACCGGGATGCAGCCCTTCTTGCCACTGCAGGTGTGGCTCAGGTGGTTGCCAGAATAAGGCAATTGGGGCTTCAGGTGGCCTTGAATAAATCTGAGGCTCTGTGTTTTCGCGGGCCGAGGAAAGCGCCGCCGGCAGGATCCCACATTGTGGTGGGTGGAGTTCACATCGGTGTCGAGTCGACGATGAAGTATCTGGGACTCGTCCTCGATAGCCGATGGAACTTCAACGCTCACTTTCAGCGCCTGGCGCCGAAACTGATGCGTGCGGCGGCCGCTCTCGGAGGACTACTGCCAAACCTTGGTGGAGCAAACGTGGGCTGCCGGCGACTCTATATGGGTGTCGTGCGCTCCATGGCGCTGTATGGAGCTCCGGTGTGGGCTAGCGGCCTAAGCCGCCAGAACATTATTCTGCTGCGGAAGCCGCAAAGAGCGATGGCCATACGGGTGATCCGGGGATACCGCACAGTGTCCTTTGAGGCGGCATGTTTGCTGGCAGGGTCACCACCCTGGGACCTGGACGCAGAAGCCCTCGCTTCTATACACTTCTGGCGCGAGGAAATGTTAGTTCAGGGTGAACGACCGGCCCCGAGAGAGGTAGAAGGGCACAGGATGGAGCTTCGAGAAGTTCTCCTAGAGAAGTGGCAGGAGAGACTGGACCAGCCAAGTGCCGGAATTCGAACAGTCGAGGCGGTCCGTCCGGTGCTCCAGCACTGGATAGATAGGGAGCATGGCACCGTTACCTTCCGGTTGGCACAGGTGCTTTCAGGACATGGGTGTTTTGGGAAATACCTGTGCCGAATCGGAAGAGAACCATCATCAAGGTGTCACCACTGCGATGGTTGCCCCGAGGAGACGGCGCAGCATACGCTGGAGCTGTGCCCCGCCTGGGCTGAAGAGCGCCGTGTCCTAAGTGACGTGGTGGGCCACGACCTCTCGCTCACGGCCGTAGTTCGCGCTATGGTCGAGAGTGAAAGGTCATGGAAGGTGGTTTTGACCTTCTGCGAGGCAGTGATGCTGCAGAAGGAAGCGGCGGAGAGGGTCAGGGAGGCGGAAGCCACTCTCCCGACTCGTCGCAGGAGAACTGGGCGAAGAAGGAGGGCGTATGCCGACCTTCATCCCCCATAAAAAGGGTCTATGGACAACGGGCTTGGGGAGGTCCGTAGTCCGCCATAGATAGGCCCGAGATGGCGGCGCACGTGTTCTGCGCGCGCCTCTCTTAGAAGGCATGTTGATAAAGAGATGTTGACCACTTAAGTGGACTGACGCCACTGGGGTCGCGGAAGAATACTTCGGTGTGCCCGCGTCCCCCGGATTTTGGCGTGAGTTGGAACACCGTGGGGTTTTAGCCGGTAAGAGTCCGGCATAACCCTTTGCCTTCCCCAGGGCAAAGGGTATCCATGAGGATTTCCCCACGTAAAAAAAAAAAAAAAAAGGTTAGGTTAGGTTAGGTTAGGTTAGGTTAGGTTAGGTTAGGTTAGGTTAGGTTAGGTTAGGTTAGGTTAGGTTAGGTTAGTTTAGGTTAGGTTAGGTTAGGTTAGGTTAGGTTAGGTTAGGTTAGGTTAGGTTAGGTTAGGTTAGGTTAGGTTAGGTTAGGTTAGGTTAGGTTAGGTTAGGTTAGGTTAGGTTAGGTTAGGTTAGGTTAGGTTAGGTTAGGTTAGGTTAGTTTAGGTTAGGTTAGGTTAGGTTAGGTTAGGTTAGGTTAGATTAGGTTAGGTTAGGTTAGGTTAGGTTAGGTTAGGTTAGGTTAGGTTAGGTTAGGTTAGGTTAGGTTAGGTTAGGTTGCTTACTTACTTTTATAGATATCCTATCTTCATTACTTTTAATCATTATCAATTTTTTACCTTTTTCATAAAACTATTACATATATTCTATTTGCTTTAAATAAATTATTTACTTTTATACATTTATGCTGGTTATATAATATATATATATATATTAGAATGTATATTCATCATAATTTACTTTACTACTTATTTCTTTTTATTACTTTTTCTACAATTTCAGTACAATATTTAAAGAGATTTTCTCTCTTTTTATTATCTATTATCATACTGCTCAAGTTATGTATACTTAAATCCTCTTCTAAAATCTGCTCGGCTTCATACCGTTTGTGGGCGTATACGGGACACTCGAACAGAACGTGCACAACAGTTTCGGGAAGACCGGGTTTACAGATGCACGATGGGTCCTCCTTACATTTGAACCGGTTCAAATATGCTGAGAACCCACCGTGCCCTGTCATGACCTGCGTCAGCAAGTTGGTTGGTTCAAACTTCCTGACCACCCTGTACGCTGCTATAGCATCCGGAAAGAACATTTTGGTTATAGCGCCAGTCTCACCTAACTTATACCTCCGGTTCCACTCGTCAAGCGATCCCATCCGGGTCTGTCGCTTGACGAATGAGACCGGGCACTGGTCATAATCAGGTTTTTTCTTTGTGTTAAGGGCTGCCTCTTTAGCCAGTTCATCTGCTCGTTCATTTCCTGCCAACCCCGCGTGGGCTTTTATCCAAAATAAAGATATTTCTTTATTTTGGAGTTTACTGGTCCTAATGTTGTCCCGGACTTCCACAGCTAGAGGGTGGAGGGAGTTTTGGCATGCTATGGCCTCTAACGCTGATCTAGAATCGCTATATATGCCAAAAGTTGATTCCGGGCACTTGAGGATTTCTCTTGTAGCTTTACAAATAGCCAGGAGTTCCGCTTGATATACAGTGCAGTATGATGATAACTTAAGTTTGAGGGTTTTCGTCTCGGCGTCGCTTTTCCATATGGACAGCGCTGCTCCGACTTTACCCTCAATCTTGCTACCATCTGTATAAATTCTGACTGCTTGGTTTTCGTGATTATCTACTTGTTCTTGGTCCATCAAGCTGGTGAACTCCAGGCGCATACGTTCAGCTGGGTGCCGAGTCTTCGCATATCCCACCAGTTGTTCTATCTCCCTATCTCCTAGCGCTGGCTGGGGTACCCCTCTCTTTGCCTCGTACAGGGCGGCTGCTTCTTGTATCCTGAGGTCGAGAGGGAGTATCCCAGCCAGCACCAGTGCCGAGTTTAGGGAGACGGTGCGATAAGCTCTACAGAGTTTCTGGGCGAATCCTCGCTGGACTGCATTTAACTGCTTTTGTACTCCGAGTTTTTTGGTTGCAGGTGCCCAAGCACTGGCCGCGTACAGGATGATCGGTTCCACTGTAGCTATGTAGATGGTCCGAATGACTTCGGGGTGAAGGTTAGGTTAGGTTAGGTTAGGTTTTTTTTTTTTTTTTTTTTTTTTTTTTTAAAAGAGTATGGCATCTCTAGTTGCCATCTACTGAGAATTCTCCGACATAATCGGAGGCATTGTTAGACTACATTTATTCTTATACATTGCAAAATTGCCTTAATTTCTTATTCCTGAAGGGAATTTACAATTTTTCCTAGATCCTGAAGGGATATTTCTATTTTATGAATTCCTGAAGGGTTTTTAAAATATTCTATGTACTGAAGGGACTTACAATTTAAACTTTTCCTTAAGGGAATGTACTATTCTATGTTCTTAAAGCTAAGGGTATTTCTTATGCTAAGGGTGGTCTGGGCTTAATCTACTTATTCCTAATATATCTTATTTTATTTTTGTATTTTTGTTTTTTAATTTCTTTTATTGGTTTTTAGTTGTTTTTCCTCGATTTTCTGTTCTCTTTTCTATTTTTAAAACACAAATATAATATTATTCAAAATATTTACTGTGTTTACTTTCTTAACCTACTTTTATCTTATTCCTACTAATTACGTTTCTTATAACTATACTATACTCAAGGAATTTTCCTCTTTTGTTTTTTCCTACTGTTTCAAGTACGTTGTTTTTTTGTGTCTTTTCTATTATTCTATTTATCCCGTCCCACCCTCTTTCTCCATCCTGCTTCCCGCCTAATTCTTTCCATCCTTGTGACTTTACCTTACATACTTTCGATTTTAACTCTATTTTCGTTTTCAGGTTTCCATCGGTCACCCGTCTATGATGCAGTGTAGATGCGCAGTGGATCTTAGTCTGCTCCATGTTCATCATCATCCGGTCCAACGTCTCCTTCCACAAAGGTAAGTGTGCTTTATGTTTATTTTTATTTTTATGTATATTTTTGTCATTTATTTTGGTTTTTATATCTGTGTGTTTGTTTAATTTACCATGAAATTTTTTCGGGCTGTCTAATTTTTCTATTTCCTTTTTGTTTATTTTGTTATCTATTAGTAATTGAGCCATTTTCTCATGAAAATGTCCCCAATTAGCTATCTCAATTTTGACAATATTTGTGTTTCCTTTTACAATGAATTTGTGGTCCGAGCTTGTTTTGGATGTGCCCTTTCTACACTCATCTTCTTTTATGTTGCTTTGGATGACTTTAGCAATACGCCACTGCCGAACGGGCCACCTCCTCCCATTTCCTTCTCACCAGGCAGGTCTTGTCAAAGGCATTATGGTCTGATCTGTCCTTTTTCGCTTGTTTGCAATTTCTGCATTCCGGTGCTTCATTTAGAAGGAAAGCCTCGCACTCCTTTCTCAAGTGTGGTCCCCCGCAGTGACTGCAGAGGTCCCCCTCCGTCTCCTTGCAGTACTTCCGCCCGTGTCCGTAACCCAAGCATTTGGTGCATTGGATTAACGGGCTTTGGTCCTGCACGGCTACCCGCTGCAGGTCGATATGTATCCGACCTGCAGCGGTCAGCCGCTGCCAGATGGTGGGGGTCACCTGCAGCACTACGTGGGTCGTCAGTGGGTTCCTGGCTCTCCTTCTAAACTTCACCTTCATGTCTTCCTTCTCTATTTTAATGCCTTCCAAGACCTCCTCGTTCTGCCTCACAATGGCCGTCGTCAAGTCGTCATCAGTTAAGTACTGCATGACGTCCTTCACGACGACCATTGGATTCTTGTTCCTCGCCTCCTCTATGTTTAGGTCTGTCTTTTTGATCCTCAATCTGTTTACGACCTTCTCCAGCTCTTCCTTCTCCCGACATGTTATTACCACCGCTTGATTTCTTGCTCTCCTAACTCTTTCCACCCTCACTCCCGTCTCCGCCGCCTGCACAGCGTTCTTTATTTTCTCCATCACCGTGTCCGATGTATCCATGACATCTGGGGAAGTCACGATGACGGAGTGCATCGCCTTGCGCTGTGCAGGCGCCGGGGTCGGTGCCGTCGCTGCCGCCTGGGCGTACGTTATCTGTGCGCTCAGGCGGGTTTCAGCATCTTCCAGGGCCTTCTTACTTTCCTTTTGCTTTTCCTTGCTTTCTTCCGCCTCCTTTTTTAATAACTCCTTCACTTCCCTAATCTCCTCCAAGATTTCTTTCCTTATATCGGCAGAAGCCGGAACGAGAGCAGGGTCGGTACTTTCCGGTCTCCGCTCTCGCTCCGCTCCATGCCCATGAAGTCGACCAACGGCTGGAGCAGCTTCCAGCTGCTTAACCATCTCGTACAGCGCCTTGAGGGCCGCGTGGACGTCAGTTTTGATCGAAGTCTTGATGTTACCAGACTGATCTAACTGAGTTTTGGCGTGCACCCAGATCGCTCTCGCCTCCGCCGTCTTACTGCGGGTGGACTTTGGCGGGGGCGACCTGGTGTTCGCCTCCAGTTTTCCGACACTCTTTCTGACTTGTCCCGGCACTGGCGCTGCAGCGGAACCGCTCGAGGGACCTGCCCTCATCCTCTCCGGGATTACAGCCGTTGGCGACTTCATTGTCTTGCTCGGCGGTGGTGTATTAAACATTGTCTAAATTGTACAATTAAATCTAATTAAACCTATATAGATAACTAGCGTATAACTAGTATCGTGAAACTAAATAACTAATTTTTGGCAAAAGGGCCTGTCAAAGGTGTAAACCCTAGGTAGGGTTTGTCTGCTTTTAGTCAAAATAGACCAAAAGAGCCTATTAGTGATTTCCCGCAGGATAAACTTGTCAATTTTCCACTTTCTAAGTTTTCTCTCTATAAGAGTGACAAAAGTCTACATACCCAATCCCACAAAGGGTGGGTGGGAGGTCGATTTTTTGCGATTTCTCGTCTCTAATTTGATTTTTTATGTTGCAGGTGCGCGCGGGGACGTCGGGCGATGCTGTTCCAGCTGCTGGAGGTGCTGGGAACCACCAATATTCAAGGAAATGATGTAAAATGCGTTATTTTCTTACGAAAATTGTCAAAAATCACGCAATTTCCATGAATATCGGTGTTTCTCCTGTGAAATGGACCCTGGGACCACGGATACACACCGCAACCACACGCGGGCACGCAGAACGATCGTGATTGAGACGAGATTAGCTCAACTTACTTGTAAAAACTTAGATAAAATGTATGTTTTAATTTTGAAAAATAACAATGTAAATACTAGTAAAACTCTGCAAATGTTGAGAAACGCAGGCAATTTAATTAATTATATAGGCAGGGGATTCGTTTGCTCTGCGAATGGTGTATAAAACACGATTATTTAGAAAAATATTTTTCTCAAAGTTTCACGGTTAGGTTAGGTTAGGTTAGGTTAGGTTAGGTTAGGTTAGGTTAGG